>JAQISU010000361.1:7672500-8415000 GCA_029339505.1 Unio delphinus | reverse complement strand
TGAATCGGAAACTGTTATAATTAGAATGGTATTAATTTGACAACTTAAAATGTTTGTGGTGTTTTGAATATTCATTATCAAATTAAATGAAATTTAAGATACAAGAATTATTGGTAAAGATGCATCTTTTATTGTGCACATTTATCTGTCTTTTTCGTAAAATATAACAGGAAAACGGAATAATGTTCTGAATTAAATTTCTCAAATTATAGCAAAATAACTAATTATTCAGTTTTCAACCATTTTATCTGTATAAATTTATTTGTAACAAATACGTTCAAATACGAGAATATCTCATGTTTTGCTTGTGAATTAAGTTTTTGAAACCAAGCGTACAGCTCTACTATACTCCTTTCTTTCTCCGGTTATTCCTAACCATTATAACTTCGGAAAACATTTATCTTGTTAACAAAATGTTCCAAATTTTATTATAAAACATATTATATAAGAATTGTCAAAATATATGTTACAAATAAATACTTGTCAGTTGTATTTTAAAATTGGGCCGAATTGTCTTTGGTTGGGCCGAATTGTCTTTCGAGTTGGGCCGAATTGTCTTGGGCCGAATTGTCTTTGGTCCGAGTTGTCCAATAGCCCCAAATTGTCTCTTTTCAGTTTAACCGTCCAGATTTTGCGTAAGTGTGGCTCCTTAGGGAAAAGATACATACTCAAACCCTGTCCCGATTTCACAGTGCAGTTTAAGGCTGCACATTGAACCATGGTGAATTGATTTTAATGTTTTCTTCTATCGATTTGACTTTCTTCTCTTTATTTTGTTTTCGTGTCTCTGATGACGTAGAACCTAAAGGCAGATAACTCGTGTCGGATTTTATTGATCGATCGCACAGGTAAATTTTAAATTCGCACTATTTGACACTACAGGTGACACGTGATGAAAAATCACAAAATATGTCTTTCCAAATACGTCGTTGGACAGTTTTATGCATAAATTTATAAAATTTTAAAACTCATTGTACTTGACCTTTAAGAAAAAATGCCTATATCTAGCTGACTTTGACACCTACATTTCAGGGTATTGTGAGTGCGATATATATATATATATATATATATATATATATATATATATATATATATATATATATATAATCATTAATTTATTTGCATCAGTTCACAGATTCCTCCAGAATCCAGAAAAACAAATGAAAAAATTATCCGTTAATATGCCTTTAGAACAAAAAATTGTATGGTTTGAAATTAACACGTAAAGTTAAAGTTATTTGGGAGTGGGGATTTTTTTCCTTTCAAAACATTCTAACTATTCTGCACCCAAACGCTCGCACACTCACATACACGATTTATTAATTTAATTATTAATTAATTTATTTCTTATTGTTTCCTTAAACAAGTAGTTTAGGATAAACATTACCTATAAACTTTGCTATATTTACTTTGCACATTTTAAACCTGTAAGATTAGGCATCCTGATGGAAAAACAGCTCGGCGTGTGTGTGCGCGCATGTGTGTTTCCACCCTTTTCCCCTACGATTCATACAAAAATGACCGTTGTACCAGTCAGCAGTACTACCCAGAAGATAATCACAGATGACACGTGACTCAAGTCACAGTGGGAGTACAAACATATTTAGTGCAGTACTTGTGGCTTTAAATGAAATAAGTCAGTCATGGCAACAGCGAGTGAAGATTTAATTGCTTCAGATGAGATACAAGAGAGTGAAGCAACACTATCAGATGATCTGAACTGCCCACTTTGTATGAAGATAGTTAGGTCTCCTAGACGACTACCGTGTTTACATTCGTTTTGTCACGACTGTCTACAGTCACACATATATAGCATTGCCTCTGTGAAAGACTCTGTAAAGGAATTATGTTGTCCACTATGCGGAAATGTGGCTTTTACAGGAGAATCTTCTATAGACAAATTGGTACATATATTTCCTCTTAATACGCTTATGCTATCTGTCTTAATGAAAACGAAAGTGAAGGTAGACCTTGTGTGTAACGCTTGCCAGGCTCAGGACATCCTCTCTCCCGCTGAAAACTTATGTACTGTATGTGAGGAGGCCCTATGCATTCAATGCTCAAAAATGCATGGAATTTCAAGATTGTTGACAAATCACACTATTTTGAAAATTGAAGACTTGCCAAACAAACAGCAGACTGTTCTGCAAAATAATGAGATGTTTCGCTGCACGGAGCATGCGTCCTTTCCTGTAGAGTATTACTGTAAAGGCCATGAATCTCAGCTATGTGCCAAATGTTGTGTTGATGATCACGCCAGCTGTCCAGAAATAATTAAACTAGCCAACAAAACGCCAGATCTCTCAGAAGCGTTGAACCAGATGAAAGAGGAGATGGAAACCCTTGAAGGTCAAGTACAAGAGTTTACATATATCAATACCTTGAGTCTTAGCGAACTTGAATCTGATGTCAACAATTTGACTATTGAAATAAGAACATTAAAGAAAATAATAAACGATGCTTTAGATGATCTGGAAGAAAGGGTGAAAAAGGAAGGGAACAAAATTTTCAATGAGGAAAAGAAGAGAATAGAGCAAGCAAACCAAAGATATCAATCTCATGTAACGGCTATTCGGAATTCCAATGTCGTTTTGGAATCGGCCAGTAAATATGCAGCTCAAAATCAGATGTTTCTGCTTATAAAGAAAATAACAAACCAGTGTGTTATGTCCAGACAGCACAATGACGACATGTTCTCAAAGAATGACATTGTGACATTGCAGTTAGAGGTCAACCCAAAACTAACCTCTGTCATTAACATTCCTAGAAGCGAAATAGGCACGTTAAGGATGAAGAAAAATGGTGAAATCCCAGTTGTTCCTGATGGATTCAAACCGCTGAAAGAATGTACAGTAGAACGTGTGATTGTCAATGATATAAAAGGATTAAAGGGAAAGACACCTGTGTACACTAAAGTAACATTTACCAGCAATGAGCAACTGTTGCTGGTGGATCATGAAAACAAAATGCTTTACCTCTTGGACTCCTTATGTAACATTGTTTGCAGTCACACATTCTTAGATAAACCTGTCGACGTCTGTATTATAAATGAACACGGTGAAGACTATGCAGCAGTATCTCTACCAATCGCAAAATCTGTTCATTTGTTTTCCCTCAAAGATAACTCCATCACATATGTGAAGCAGATACAAACCAAGTACACATGTTTTGGCATTGCTGCATACGATCATGAAGAGTTGATAGTATCCGGACCATGTGATGGTAGAATGGCGTACTACTGGAGTATTATTACTCTGGATGGGACGGAAGAATTCTACCATGAGTTTGATGGTGCAGGTACAAACCGGACCTATGTCGCTTTGAATGCATTCAAGTCTCGTTTGTATATATCCACCTATGAAGAAGATTCTCTGCATTGCTTTGGTTTGAATGGAACGGAACATTTTACATTCAGTCATCTCGATCTCATAGGGTCACAAGGTGTTTCCGTGGACAGAGATGACAATGTGTATGTAGCTGGGTCTGCTTTCCACAATATTTTTCAACTTTCTCCTGGCGGTTTACTTATTCGGATAATCGTGAACGAAATAGAAAAGCATCCCATGGGGATATGCTTCGATAAGAATGGAGATACATTTGTGCTATCCCATCGCAATACAGGTCTTGGATTTTATCGGCTGGTATTTAAAAAAGGATAACATTCTAAGGAATGTAACAGATACATATCTTTCACTTATTTTGTGTATTGCTTTATATAATTTATCTCCCTAATGTCTAATTACATCTCTAACAAAGCAAAAGTCAATATCATTACATATATATAATTATGTTCCTTAATATATATGATTTATCAGTGTTAAAGCTGTTTTGACTATCCAATAGCCAAACATATCGTCGTTATGCCAATTTGAAGTGTCGTGTTTTTCGGAGCGGCTTTTTTTTAATGCCGCTAGTATAACGTGGTAACATGTAGCTGATAGCGGAAATTTCATAAATTTCATAAATAAATAAAAATGAGTTCGTCTAAATCCTTAAGTATACACATCATGCACAATAATGAGAAACACACTTTTTACTTACTTTACTTACTTGACACATTTATTCTGATTCAAAATTTCTTTCCATTATGTCAATGTACTTGATCCAATAGTGAAATTTGTTGGTTGTCGACCTTCAAATGAATGAAAAAATTTCTTATCTCGGCCAACATCGTACTATTGTCTCCTCCTGAAGCTCACTAATTAAATAATTATAAATTTCAATGATGGATTTTTTTCTTCCTTTTCTCATTTCTAGCTTTTAGCAAGAAAACAAAATTTATTTAATATATTGAAATCAAAACATTCTTTTTAAAACGATAAATATTTATTTTATTATACATTAACATTGACGTAACTTTTATAAATGAAAGTGTATCAAAAGTTTCTAACCAATAATAAATGCATTACATGCAGTTTGAATGATTTTCAGAATGATATAAAATTAAGTCACTGTTATGACCAAGAAGCCTTAACAAAATTACATGTAGATGTAAAAGAGAAATAAAATATTAATTAAATAAGAAACCATTGCTTCCTCAGTCATTGATTTAACAAGGAAAATTTAAACATTGACATAATCTAACAGTTAACTAAATCATACCATACATGTTACATATGTGCCTCACACGCCGTTTGTTGTACAGCTATTCTCTCTCTCTCTCTCTCTCTCTCTCTCTCTCTCTCTCTCTCAGAATGAAATACATATATTCAATCAAACCGCTTACGCTGTTATGAGCAGATCACTATCAATCTTTCCATGTAAACAGATACGTAAACGCATCGCATTAACTCACCAGAAATTTTCTTGTCCCCTCACGACTTGGTTCTTGACTCACGAAAACAAACATTGAAGGCTTTTCCCGTAAGATTTTGCTCCAATTGCAATTAGTACAATTTCCAAGCACTCCATGATGTCCCACTCAGTCACATTATCTTGACACCAGTCCGACCAGTCCGAACATTAACCTCTTAATGCTGAGCGTCAAGCGAGGCAGCTGTTAATACTATTTTTTGTAAGTCTTTGGTATGACTCGGCAGGCGATCGAACCCACAAACTCTTGTATCTGCGGCGGATGCTCTTACCATTAGGCCAACGGAGCGGAAAAGCAAAGTTTTTCTGTACATGCATTTATGATCCAATTTGAACAAGTCCACTATTTGTTTCATAGAAAGTGTCTGCATTTATATATTTTTACATTTGTTTCTAGGTGGTTTTGTCTATCCTTCCAATAGTCTGTCCTCCCATCTGTGCAAATATGTAATGTGAACTCCATCTACACCATGTGTGAGAGTGTATCACATTTGAAGGATTATTTTAGGTGGTATAACAGATAACAACAGCTGATATATTGGATTAGGTGGTGTAAGAGATTACAACAGTTGATACATTGTTTTAAGTTGAGTTGTAGAATAAAGTAGTTTTTATTTATCCTGGATGCAACCTCGTGCACAGTAGGCTTTTGGGGTTATAGGTCAAACTTCATAAATAGTGTGGACCCTATTTTTAGACTAAACTCAATCTACATATAACCTTGATTTAGGCAGAGTAATTATTTTTGGCATGGTGAATAGTGCTGGTGAATTATTTAAATTCTGAATGCAGTCCAAGGTAATTATATTTGGTTTGGTGAATAGTGGTGGTAAATTATTCAGATTCTGAATGCAGCCCATGGTTATGATATGTGGCATGGTGAATAGAGCTGGTGAATTATTCAAAATCTGAATGCAGTTCAAGGTAATTATTTTTGGGACAGTGATACGTAATGGTGAATTATTCAGATTCTGTCATGCAGTCCAAGGTAATTATATTTGGTTTGGTGAATAGTGGTGGTAAGTTATTCAGATTCTGAATGCAGCCCATGGTAATTATATTTGGTTTGGTGACTATTGATGGTGAATTATTCAGATTCTGAATGCAGTCCAATGTAATTATATTTGGTATTGTGAATAATGATTATGAATTTTTGATATTCTGAATGCAGCCCAAGGTAATTATATCTGGTATGGTGAATAGTGATGGTGAATTATTCAGATTCTGAACGCATCCCAGAGAGTTCGGGATGAGGTCAAAAAGAAAATACTGTCCATATTTGTGGTGGCAATCATCGCTGAGATTTTTTTTCACATAAAGATAATGACAGAACAAAGACTGTGTATTGTGTGGAAATTTTAATTGCAAAAAACTACATGTAATAAATAATAAAGTTACTATCTGACATGCAAAATCACTCTTTGTGCTGTATTAACACAATGCTGTTGTATTATACTTGTATATAAAACCCACCACAGACTGGATTGTTGGTAAAACGATGAACATAAATAGTCCATTGTATCATACATGTAATATAAAAACTCACAACAGACTGGATTGTGGGTAAAACGATTAACTAAATTGTTCATTGTATCATACTTACAACATACTCGATTGTGGGTAAAACGATGAACAGAAAAATGTATGACACAAAAAGTCCATTGTATGACACATGCATATGAAACTCACAGCCGACTGGATTGTGGGTACAACAAAGAACAGAAATAGTCCATTGTATGACACATGTATATAAAACTCAAAACATACTGGATTAAATAGAAATAGTCCATATAGTGTTGTATGTAATCAAGACTCGTCCATATTCCACATTAGTTCTTTGAAACTTTTGTATTTACAAACGTTTGGCTGACCTATAACAGGTCTTTCACATCTCATCTAGAAATACATTTGAAGAAAGATGGATGATAAATATTATGATTATATACTGATGGTGAAATACACGATGAGTCTTTAAGAATGTGACTGGCTAAGGAAAGGCAACTTTTTGTAAACAGCAAGTCAACTCAATTTTATTTTTGAGTCTAGAAAAACTTGCATAGCAATTGAAAAACATGTTTTTCACACCTGTATAATAAAATATTCAGACTAAAATCATACAGCTCATGTCAACTGCAAATATGTGATATGAAATGTCTCTATGCATGAATTATAGAACCATCTCTATCATCTCACATGTGCATAGTGAGATATATATTACACTGGCTTCAATAATGGTCTTCATCGTCTCAGCTGTACATGGCAAGGTATACAATCCTGACCTGAATAACAATCTTTATCATCTCATAGTAGACAGTGTCAGTGGAAAGGTGTCTTGTCTTCATAGTCCAAAGGACAGGTAAACAATAAGTCAAGTGGATTTTACCCTTGAGTCAAGAAGAACTTGCATAGCAGTTGAAAAACATGTTTTTCACACATGCATAATAAAATATTTAGACTAAAACTATACAGCTCATGTTAACTGCAAATGTGTGATATGTAATCTCTCTATACATGGGCATGGATTATATAACCATCTTTATCTTCTCACCTATATATGGCAAGGTATACAGTCCTGACCTAAATAACAATCTTTATCATCTCAAAGTAAACAAAGTTAGTGGAAAGGTGTGTCTTACATGTACTTACAGTCAAAATATTTGTCCATATGAAATGAGGAAAAACATAAGGAAAATCTGAGGTTTATCATTTGTAAAAAGGCGCAATATCATTATTATTAATTCATACTATTGATAATCATGTACAGTCAAGTCCAACTGCAAACAGGACAAACCCTGATCTGTCATTGCATAATGTGTTGACCAATCAGAGTCTATATTTTACTTGTTCTGGTAACTAGACCAATCAGAGTCTATATTTTACTTGTTCTAGTCACTATACCAATCAGAGTCTATATTTTACTTGTTCTAGTGACTAGACCAATCAGAGTGAGTCTATATTTTACTTGTTCTAGTGACTAGACCAATCAGGGTCTATATGTTACTTGTTCTGGTAACTAGACCAATCAGAGTCTTTATTTTACTTGTTCTGGTAACTAGACCAATCAGAGTCTATATTTTACTTGTTCTAGTCACTAGACCAATCAGAGTCTATATTTTACTTGTCCTACTGACTAGACCAATCAGGGTCTATATGTTACTTTTTCTGGTAACTAGACCAATCAGAGTCTATATTTTACTTGTTCTGGTGACTAGACCAATCGGGGTCTATATTTTACTTGTTCTGGTAACTAGACCAAGCAGGGTCTCTATTTTACTTGTTCTGGTAACTAGACCAAGCAGGGTCTATATTTTACTTGTTCTGGTAACTAGGCCAATCATATTTTACTTGTTCTGGTAACTAGATCAGATCTGCTTTCACATTTACCAATGACAGATGAGGGTGATGACAGTTACTTATTGATGTGGACCTGTAAGCGAATATGTTGTGTATAATGTGAAATATAAAATTTCAACACAAATGATTGTTCTCCATGCACATTAAATCAGTTGTCAAGATAAACAATTAAATGCAGAATTTCTCTGGAACTTCATTAATTATCTGCATTGTCCTTTATCATAGTGTACTCCCTCATTACAACACTGTCCATGGAGCAAGAGTATGTCACTTTATAGTGAGGAACTTTATAATGGATTACATTGTGCATATACAGTATTCCCATATAACACTGTCATTTGAGCCATAGAGTATCACTTTATAGTGAGTGCTTTATAATGAAGCACATCTTGCATATAATTTTTAAAATTAAATGAGATTAATTGCAATACATGCTTCTTACTGGGATCTGTGATGAAAGGCATTATAGTGAGGGAATGCTGTACAAAAGTACCTCTTAAGAAGTTCAGGTAAATTGCTGTTTTACACAATTTAAATTCCCCATTTCTAAAATGGAAAACTGGACTCCATCACAACTGTATCAACTTGTGCTCTGCATCTAATGCCTCAATGGCATGAGAGATCAAATTTTCTGCTTGCTTCTGTACAACTCTCTGCTTTTGCAGCCAACTTGCTCCAAGCTTCCCATGTGGATTCCATATCTCTTGGGTAGGTTCATGACAGAGACGAAGCCAAGCTATTATCACAACAGTACCTGAGATCTTGTTATCCTGAAAAAAATAAAATCAAATGAAGTAGGAAGGAAAACCTTAAAAACATAGCAGTGTACTCAAGCCAACATGAATACATAGCAGTGAACACATACTAACACAAACACATAGCAGAGCACACATGCCAACACAAACACATAGCTGTGCACACATGCCAACACAAACACATAGCTGGGTACACATGCCAACACAAGCACATAGCAGTGCATACAGGCAAATACAAATACATAGTGCACACATACCAACACAAACACATAGCAGAGCACACATGTTAACACAACTACATAGCAGTGCACAGATCCCAACACAGACACAAAAAAGTGGAATGCACACATGACAACACAAATACAAAGCAGTGAACACATTCCAACACAAATACATAGCAGTACATGCATGCCAACACACATACCAGTACAAAGACAGCAGTGCATTTATGCCAACACAACTACATACATAGCAGTGCATACATTCCAACACAAATACATAGCAGTGAATGTATGCCAACATAAACACATAGCAGTGCAAACACATATCAATGCATACATACCAACACAAATACATAGTGCACACAAGCCAATAAATATACATAGCAGTGCATGCATGCCAACACAAATACATAGTGCACACATGCCAATAAATATACATAGCAATGCATGCATGCCAACACAAATACACAGTGCACACATGCCAATAAATATACATAGCATTGCATGCATGCCAACACAAATACATAGTGCACACATGCCAATAAATATACATAGCAATGCATGCATGCCAACACAAATACACAGTGCACACATGCCAATAAATATACATAGCAATGCATGCATGCCAACACAAATACACAGTGCACACATGCCAATGAATATACATAGCATTGCATGCATGCTAGCATAAAAACATAGCAATCCTTACATGCCAACACAAACACATAACAATGCAGATTCCACACACATTTGGAAGATATGCTGAATCTCTCTCTCTGTCTCTCTCTCTCTCTCTGTCTCTCTCTCTCTCTCACAGATATATCTAAAAAAAATTTTGTGCTCATTCTCAATCCAGTCTACGATTTACTGATTTAATAAAATAACACTATTGATTAATTTAAAACAACAATGAATGCTTACATGATTCAAATCATTGACTTCACTAACACTATATAGTCAAACAAATTGGGTGGGTTTAAATAACAATGTATTTTATCTGATGATTGCATTATAATTTACAAAGACCTTAGATTCATTCCTGAAAACAGGGTAGGACAATTGGGACAAAATTCTGGGGGCACACAACATTCAGGGGTCCACTGCAATATATCCTAGGGTGTACAATTCCTGTCTACTTCCCTGCTTAGAAGCTAACCTGTAATCCAAGTCTGGATTTTATCTCTGATATGGGAAGGTTAAAAGTTGCTGTAGCTATGTCCTCTGTCAGATTCCAGTAGCCATCATCATGCTGCAGTTGTAAAATGTTGTCTAGTTCTGTATCACCTGAATAAGTATGTATATATTAAATTAGTCATCCATACGTATGTATGTATGTATGTATGTATGTATGTATGTATGTATGTATGTATGTATGTATGTATGTATTATGTATGTGTGTGTGTGTGTGTGTGTGTGTGTGTGTGTGTGTGTGTGTGTGCATGCAGGCATGTATGTATGTATGTATGTATGTATGTATGTATGTATGTATGTATGTATGTATGTATGTATGTATGTATGTGTGTGTGCATGTGTATGTATGTATGTATGTATGTATGTATGTATGTATGTATGTATGTATGTATGTATGTATGCATGCATGATTGTTTAGATTGTGGGTCAACATAACAAGAAGGATAGTTGGTTTTGCCTAAAGAGGTCATATATTTATCACATTGGAAATGGATGGTGTCTTGACTGGAAAGATGTGGAGTGAGGTGACACAGCCCCCCTCCCCCAATATGTCTAGTAAAGGTCGTTGGTTTTTACTAAAATAGCCATATATTTATTACTTTGATACTGCACCAGATACTATCTTGACTGGAAGGTTTGGAGTGAGGTGGAAGAGTTTTCTACCCTGCTTCAACTATGTCAAATTCCATGTTTACCATATGTCACATGACAGTCATACTTGTAATTCTAGCCAATACAAATTTTGGGTTAATAATTGACTGTAATCAATTTGAATGTGTTAGCAGGATGGAATCCACTAGAGTGTATAGGCAGGTGAGTATCCATTAGGGTGTATAGACAGGTGGATATCCATTAGTGTATAGGCAGGTGAGTATCCATTAGAGTGTATAGGCAGGTGAGTATCCATTAGAGTGTATAGGCAGGTGAGTATCCATTAGAGTGAGTTATAAGGTGGGTATCTATTAGAGTCTGTAGGCAGATGGGTATCCATTAGAGTGTGTTAGGTGGGTATCCATTAGAGTGTGTAAGCAGGTGGGTATCCATTAGAGTGTGTATTCAGATGGGTATCCATTAGTGTGCTTAAGCAGGTGGGTATCCATTAGAGTGTGTAAGCAGGTGGGTATCCATTAGAGTGTGTAATCAGGTGGGTATACTCATTGGTTTACAGATCATTACATGTTTTATGGAATAGATTTCAGTGCAGCTTGGTACATGGAATAACTGATTTTGGGGTCAGTAGTGAAAAGCTTGAGGTCACTGCCGATAACAGATATTCCCTATGCATTGTATCTCCAGATAATATTTTGTTCTTTATAAAAGAATTCAATTGCATATAGCACATTTGTTCCAATTAGCTTCAAGAAGAATTCTGTTGACTTTGGGGTTTTATGGCACAGCAACACAAATAGGTTATGTAGTGCCAAGGAAATTAAAGTTCGTATCACCTTGCCCAAGGACACCATGGCAGCCATCATGGGCTTTGAACTTATGTACCATTTTGATCATGAGTCAGTATGCTGACTATGGAGCCACCATGACCTTTGCACCCCACCGGTTGCCCCAAGTTCATAGGGTAAAATTTGTCCTTGGAGCCACCATGACCTTTGCACCCCACTAGCTGACCAAAGTTTATAGCATAAAAATTATAATTGGAGAGCTGTTGTAACCGTGTCCGAACACATTGTTTCATGCATACTCAGAGCGCACTGGAAAACGTCTAATGTTATCATTGTAGGGTATTGAATTGTTTGCATTGTTATCATTGTAGGGTATTGAATTGTTTGCATTGTTATCATTGTAGGGTATTGAATTGTTTACATTGTTATCATTGTAAGGTATTGAATTGTTTACATTGTTATCATTGTAAGGTATTGAATTGTTTACAGTGTAAATGTCTAATGTTATCATTGTAGGGTATTGAATTGTTTGCAGTGTGAATGTCTAATGTTATCATTGTATGGTATTGAATTGTTTGCAGTGTAAATGTCTAATGTTATCATTGTAGGGTATTGAATTGTTTGCAGTGTAAATGTCTAATGTTATCATTGTAGTGTATTGAATTGGTTGCAGTGTAAATGTCTAATGTTATCATTGTAGGGTATTGAATTGTTTGCAGTGTAAATGTCTAATGTTATCATTGTAGTGTATTGAATTGTTTGCAGTGTAAATGTCTAATGTTATCATTGTAGTGTATTGAATTGTTTGCAGTGTAAATGTCTAATGTTATCATTGTAGTGTATTGAATTGTTTGCAGTGTAAATGTCTAATGTTATCATTGTAGGGTATCTCAGCATTTACTCTAATTTTACATCCATTTTGGCTTCTGAACTTAATTAAAAAAATAGCGTTCAATTTTCAAGCTGTTTCCTTCAACAAACCTGTTTTTAAATGCACTATCTTCTGAGAGACTTCTAAAAATTCATTGCCATCACTACTTCCATTTGTGGAGCTAACTAATTCACTGTTATGATGTATCCTTTCTTCTTCATCCACACTTCTAATCCGTCTTTGTCTAGTCAACAATTTTTTTGTGGCATGTAAGGTGTCTTTTTTAGGTGACACATCACAATTAGATGAGAACTCCGTCTGTATGGCTTCAATTTCAGAGTTTTTTGGATTTACATCATTTGATGATGATTTTATATGTTTTGATTTAGGTTTGAAAAAATTGGCTAATTTGGTAAAATTCAATCCCTTGGAAGATTTGGGGGACTTAGGTAATCCACAATTTCTGTCAGGGTATTGCTGAAATAGAGAGATCAAGTGTTATATAGATTTTAATGATTGCTTACAAGAGGCAGGTCTAACATGTTATATAGATTTTAATGATTGCTTACAAGAGGCAGGTCTAACATGATATATAGATTTTAATGATTGCTTACAAGAGGTAGGTCTAACATGTTATATAGATTTTAATGATTGCTTACAGAGGCAGGTCAAACATGTTATATAGATTTTAATGATTGCTTACAACAGGCAGGTCTAACATGTTATATAGATTTTAAGGATTGCTTACAGAGGCAGGTCAAACATGTTATATAGATTTTAATGATTGCTTACAAGAGGTAAAACATGTTATATAGATTTTAATGATTGCTTACAAGAGGTCAAACAAGCATATTTCCAACAATCAAGGTGACAAAGTGTTCTTTATGAGGAAATGGTTGTATGAAGGTAGCTGATCAGTCCGATTTTTATGGCATAAGAAAACATCCTGGTTTTGTTCAGTGAATTATGGCATAACAACACAAGCTGGTTAATTAGGGCTAAGGTGACAGTAATAAATTGCCTTGTCCAAGGTCACACTATGGAATCTTTTCTGGGTTGATGCATTGGCAGGATTGTTTGTCATTTTCAGTGTCATCTGTGGGCTACATAATTAATATGTTTTAACAGGTAAGAATTTAGAGATTTCTGCAATGTATAAGAACATTTCAAGTATGGCATCTAAATCCATTTGGACTTTAATTTTATTTGTATACACATTACTTATATTTCTATACACACTGCTAGTATTTGTATGCACACAGTACTGATATTTGTATACACAGTGCTAGTATTTGTATACACAGTAAGGTATTTGTATACACAGTGCTAGTATTTGTATACACAGTACTGGTATTTATATATAAAATACTGGTATTTGTATACACAGTAAGGTATTTCTATATACAGTATTGGCATTTGTATACACAGTACTGGTATTTGTACACACAGTACTAATATTTGTATGCACAGTACTGGTATTTGTATATATTTGTGTACACCGTACTGGTATGTTTGAATGCCATTCTGGTATGGTGTACACAGTACTGGTATGTTTTGAATGCCATTCTGGTACAGTGTACACAGTACTGGTATGTTTTGAATGCCATTCTGGTATGGTGTACACAGTACTGGTATGGTGTACACAGTACTGGTATTTGTATATATTTGTGTACACCTTACTGGTATGTTTGAATGCCATTCTGGTATGGTGCACACAGTACTGGTATATTTAAATGCCATTCTGGTACAGTTTACACAGTACTGGTATGTTCTGAATGCCATTCTGGTACGGTGTGCACAGTACTGGTATATTTAAATGCCATTCTGGTACAGTTTACACAGTACTGGTATGTTCTGAATGCCATTCTGGTACGGTGTACACAGTACTGGTATGTTTTGAATGCCATTCTGGTATGGTGTACACAGTACTGATCACTGGTAGAAGAGTTATTTTATACAAATGAGTAAAAATAGGAAAGAAACTTAAACTATTTAGTACCATGATTCAGTCTTAATATGATTCATATTTTCATTTAAAGAACTTAAAGCTGACAAATAATGTATAAGGCTTCTGACATAATGTATTTCATTATTTACACAAGCTAATAAACTGTACTTTTGTGTCTACTGACCATTTGTTAAATGTTAATCCCAGATTAACCTGCCAGATTATATCAATATAACTGTACACAAAAACAGAATGCCTTAATACATAGTGTAAGTAAAATATGTTCTCATAAAATGTCTTGAAAAGTCTAACAGCTGTATCTGAAATTGAAATTTTGTATTTGCACACAAATTACAATTTTTTGATTATCATGGTTTATATTTTAGAAACAAATGCATAAAAGTTAAAAAAAAAGATATCATTAAATCCCCCCCAAAAATTAGCTTTTATAGATATATAAAATCCCATCATACCAAATGCTTCCGCTTTGAAGTTTGGAATATGTGATTGCTAAGTCCAAAGTTTATTGGTATTGTTGCAGCATCCTGTAAGACAAGGTTTGTTGACAGTTATTATTGAGATCTCTCATACGTTGCATCCTTTTGTACAATATTTTCACAACAATATCATGACAACAATATCATGACAATAATATTATAACAACAATATTATGACAAAAATATTATGACAATATTATGACATCAATATTATGACAACAATATTATAACAACAATATCATGACAACAATATTATGACATCAATATTATGACAAAAATATTATAACAACAATATTATGACAACAATTGTATGTACAATTTGTACAGATTGTATCTATCTTTGTCTCTCTGTCAGTCAATACTTTCCAAACAACAAGTCTATCTATATTATTTCAGTTTTTTTCAAACTACAAGACATGATAACCTGTAGTTTCAGCCTAGTTTCTGGCAGCTTGTACTCCCTACTGATTTCAGAAACAAGGAGCATTATGGGTATAAACAGGTACAAAACTTATTAATTTCATTCATCAGTTTATAATTTATAATGTGACAGCCACCAAGCAGTCCCCAACATTGTCACTTTTGATGCATTTCAAACCAAATGATGAACCAGCTTACTGTCATTTTCAAAAGCAAAGGTGGAAGCAAGAACTGCATAGAAGGTAAATAATTTGTGGTCTGCATTCAATATATGCATTTTCTTATTCTAATATTTCAGCAAAAAGAGTTTTAATAGTGGAGACAATATGGAACTGTTATGGAAATTTACAACATTATCTGGAGCTTAGGGAACACTGTCAACAACATTACTCCTGTTGTATGAAAAATTCATAGATGTCTACAAACAAATGGATGAAATACTAATGTTAAAGTTCTGTTAGGTTTGAAACATGAAGTATTGCAAATGCTGGGGACCACTTGGTGGCCAACAAACAGTATTGAGTGGAAGTAGCATACTGAAAAGTTACTTACTATGTCATGTGTGAGAGAAGGTGGAACAGACTTGGTGAGAATAGTGTAATGGCAGGTTACAATTACTATGTGAGAAACACACTGTGCCATAACAACATAAAGGTAAGCTATAATTACTAATAGTAGGTGACAATTACTATGTGAGAAACTCACTGTGCCATAACAACATAAAGGTAAGCTATAATTACTAATAGTAGGTGACAATTACTATGTGAGAAACACACTGAGCCATAACAAGATAATGGTAGGTGAGAAACACATTGGGCAGGAACAAAAATGTGTTAGGTTACTTACTATGTGTGATGGTATAACAAACAGGCTGGAATTTAATAGATTATTCAGAACTTTTCCCTCATGATCAACAGGGGCAAGAACTGTGTACTTGCTTGTCAAATTAGCTGATGTGCTTAAAAATAGAATTCTTGATTTTGTTTCAGGATCCTCTGCAATAAAGATATATGACTCATTATCATTCTATTTTTTAATTTATTTTTTAGCAACATGTCATAATATGAATAAATGTTTTGAATATTCACTGCAAAAGTACCCTAGATAAATTTAAACACAAAATTTTCCATGAACCATGATTAGAATATCTGAACAAAATAATGTGTGTGTGGATTTTTAACATAGCTTTAAAAACATTTCAGTCATATTGTTATGATGTAGGTAGTGTGGCAGTTTATGGTGATGTCTAGCTCTGAAGCATCATCCCACAGACATGTTACATGATGTCCCACCCAGTCACATTATCCTGACACTAGACCAACAAATCTTAACATTAACTTCATAATGCTGAGTGTCAAGGGAGGAATCTGTACCATATTATAAAAGTCTTTGTCATGACTTGGCTGGGGATTGAACCAGTGACCTCCTGCATTAGAGATGAGTGCTCTAGAACAAAACAATGGAACAATTGTAGATTTCATTCTCATTTAACTAGACCTCTCTTGTGACTCCATGAAATTTTAAGTTAGCAAGGGTCTGTGAAAAGTTCATTGGTGGTAATGTTCAAAACTATTCATACAAAAATTTAATTATGTTATTTGTACAGATATCTATATGTGTGTGTGTGTGTGTGCATGTTATATTTACAAATACATCAGTGTTATTTGCTGAGATATATTAGTGTAATTTGTACAGATATCTATATGTGTGTGTGTGTGCATGCTATATTTACAGATACATCAGTGTTATTTGCTGAGATATACTAGTGTTATTTGTATATATATATATATATATATATATATATATATATATATATATATATATATATATATATATATATATATATATATATGTATGTGTGTGTGCATGTTATTTGTACAGATATATCAGTATTCTCAATAAATACTCTGATCATAGTAATACAAATTCTCATATTTGCCTTAAAAACTTTCAAATTTTGTGACTGACACTAACTTACTTTAAGTTGGTACATGAATGGGGCATGATTTGTATCACAACATTCTATTAACTGTAACCTTCTATATGCATTGCTCATATACAAATAGTGTTGATATTTGAAACAAAGGGTAACATGAAAGACTTGAAAACAACAGAGACAAATGTTTGGTAGATCATGAGGAAAGACTAAGAGAGAAAGAGAAAGGCCATTGTCTTAACACAGCAAACTGCGTATTAGCATCATTTGTATATGATGGACACCAGAGAAAGGCCATTGTTGTAGCAAACTGTGTATTAGCATCTTTCTTATATGATGGATGCCTGAGAAAGACCATTGTCTTAACACAGCAAACTGTGTATTAGCATCATTTTTATATGATAGATGCCAGGTGGCTGAGAGGACTAAGGTGCTTGTCTTGACATATCACATATACTTTTAACCTTTGTCCATGTGAGTCCACTTGGCTCAACTGGTCACAGTATATATTTGCCAGTAACTTCCCGTGGATTCTTCTTCTTCCCCATGTGAAATACTGGCCATTGTGTATTGCCTATTATGTGCTGGAAAATGGCATGAAATCCCACCAAACTAATCCATCATTCTTTCATGACCAGTTGTAAATATAAAGAAAAAGTATGGAGTAGAGCTTTAATTGGACAATGCATTCATAGAATATAATTTCCCAAACTTTTGTAAAACATGGAATTGGGCAGCCGTATCATCAACCAAAGACTTGTAAAGAGAACAAGAGTCCCTAAAAGATAGTGATACTCTAATGTGAACAGAAAAATATGATATAGTTATCAATACTTCTTGCATAATTTATAAATGATGCCTTGCATGTGTCCCTCTAGCCTTATATTGTAAGAAGATGTCACAGTGAATGAAAATTTCTAAAAGTTTATTGTGGGCATTTTGCTGTGGTTTACAATATTTACACCATTAGCATTTTTATATTTTCTTAAGTATATTACAATTATATTTTTAATTTTTTTTAAATTTAATTTATTCATTTGTGTGATTAGCAAACATTGCATTTTCTTAAATTTGAAGATAATGAAAATGTCCTATACTGATGCCAGTGAAGAATCAAATTTAACTGGCTCATTAAACATGCAGCTATTAATCAACCAAAAGCTCAATGAAAACTGTTATCTATTGAAGAAAGTAAATTTGCATTATGTCAATTGACACTTATAATTGCTTCTCACAATGCATACATAATCATAACAAATCAATAAAGTAATAAATGGGAGACAACTCTATCTTGCTATGGAATTTATACTAACCACTATATTTGTCCATTTCAAGCTCTCTAATGATTGTCTTTCCGGCCATATAATGTATAGGAGTTTCATCTTCTTCATCAGTCATTTTACACAGAGAAAATTCCATCTTCTTTTCAGAGTCCACATCTTCTATGATTCCATGTAGGGTAACCGAGCAGTTATAGGCTGTGCACTAGGGAAACAAGGAAAATATCAACATTACTCTTGTAAAGATGGTTTTATATTTCAGGAGTTAGGTTGATATTTTTTATTGCAAACATGTTTCTGCCATCCATGCCATACAGAAACATATCATACACAGCAATATTGATGTGTTATCCATGCCATACAGAAACATATCATAGCAATATTGATGTGTTATCCATGCCATACAGAAACATATCATAGACAGCAATAGTGAAATGTTATCCATGCCATACATAAACATATCATAGACAGCAATAGTGAAATGTTATCCATACCATACAGAAACATATCATAGACAGCAATAGTGAAATGTTATCAATGACATACAAAAACATATCATAGTCAGCAATATTGATGTGTTATCCATGCCATATAGAAACATATCATAGTCAGCAATAGTGATGTGTTATTCATGCCATACAGAAACATATCATAGTCAGCAATATTGATATGTTATCCATGTCACACAGAAACATATCATAGTCAGCAATAGTGATATGTTATCCATGCCACACAGAAACATCATAGTCAGCAATATTGATGTGTTATCCATGCCATACAGAAACATATCATAGTCAGCAATATTGATGTGTTATCCATGCCATACAGAAACATATCATAGTCAGCAATATTGATGTGTTATCCATGCCATACAGAAACATATCATAGACAGCAATATTGAAATGTTATCAATGCCATGCAACAACATATCATAGCAATATTAATCTGCCATCCATGCCATACAAAAACATATAGTCAGCAAAACTGATCTGTTGTTGGTGGAGGTGGTTTAGGGTTTAATGCCATTCTGCAACACAAGATACTCATGGCGGCCAGTATTAATGGTGGAGGAAGAACCCAGGAAAACCCCAGAAAGAACCACCAACCCACAAGAAGCTACTGGCAAGCTTTTTTATATATCCATATTAACTGAGTCTGAGATTTGAAACCCACGAAGACAGAGGTGAGATGGGAGTAATCCGTAACTGTGAGCACATTAGACCACTCGGCCACTCGGGGCCCCTCGGTAATGATATGTTATCCGTGCCATGCAACAACGTATAATAGCAATATTGATCTGCCATTCATGCCATACAAAAACATATCATAGAAAACATTATTGATTTGCTTTCCATTCCATACCAAAAATATGTCGGCAAAATCGATCTCCCATTGAAATCTTATCATACATCTGTCATTCATATCATTATGAAAATGTGCTATAGGCAGAAACATTGATCTGCCTTTACAAAAACATAATGTTCCAGCATAACATGTTCTAAAACATAATGTTCCAGCATGACATGTTCTAAAACATGTGCCAGAAGAAGATGTTCTAAAACATAATGTGCCAGCATAACATGTTCTAAAACATATTGTGCCAGCACAGCATCTTCTAAAACATAATGTGCCAGCATAACATGTTCTAAAACATGTGCCAGCATAACATGTTCTAAAACATAATGTGCCAGCATAACATGTTCTAAAACATGTGCCAGCATAACATGTTCTAAAACATAATGTGCCAGCATAACATGTTCTAAAACATGTGCCAGCATAACATGTTCTAAAACATAATGTGCCAGCATAACATGTTCTAAAACATGTGCCAGCATAACATGTTCTAAAACATAATGTGCCAGCATAACATGTTCTAAAACATAATGTGCCAGCATAACATGTTCTAAAACATATTGTGCCAGCACAGCATGTTCTAAAACATAATGAGCCAGAATAACATGTTCTAAAACATAATGTTCCAGCATGAAATGTTCTAAAACATGTGCCAGCAGAAGATATTCTAAAACATAATGTTCCAGCATAACATGTTCTAAAACATAGTGAGCCAGCAGAAGATGTTCTAAAACATAATGTTCCAGCATAACATGTTCTAAAACATAATGTGCCAGCATAACATGTTCTAAAACATAATGTGCCAGCATAACATGTTCTAAAACATAATGTGCCAGCATAACATGTTTTAAAACATAATGTTCCAGCATGACATGTTCTAAAACATGTGCCACCAGAAGATTTTTAAAACATAATGTGTCAGCATAACATGTTCTAAAACATGTGCCAGCAGAAGATGTTCTAAAACATAATGTTCCAGCATAACATATTCTAAAATATAATGTGCCAGCATAACATGTTCTAAAACATAATGTTCCAGCATAACATGCTTTGAAACATAATGTTCCAGCATGAAATGTTCTAAAACATGTACCAGCAGAAGATGTTCTGAAACATAATGTGCCAGCATAACATGTTCTAAAACATGTGCCAGCAGAAGATGTTCTAAAACATAATGTTCCAGCATGACATATTCTAAAATATAATGTGCCAGCATAACATGTTCTAAAACATAATGTGAAAGCATAACCTGTTCTAAACATAATGTGCCAGCATAACATGTTCTAAAACATAATGTGCCAGCATAACATGTTCTAAAACAATGTGCCAGCATGACATGTTTTAAAAATAATGTGCCAGCATAATATGTTCTAAAACATAATGTTCCAGCATAACATGTTCTAAAACATGTGCCAGCAGGAGATGTTCTAAAACATAATGTGCCAGCATAACATGTTCTAAAACATGTGCCAGCAGAAGATCTTCTAAAACATAATGTTCCAGCATAACATACTCTAAAACATAATGTGCCAGCATAACATGTTCTAAAACATAATGTGCCAGCAGATGTTTTAAAAATAATGTGCCAGCATAACATGTACTAAAACATAATTTTCCAGCATAACATGTTCTAAAACATGTGCCAGTAGTAGATGTTCTAAAACATAATGTGCCAGCATAACATGTTCTAAAACATGTGCCAGCAGAAGATCTTCTAAAACATAAGGTTCCAGTATAACATACTCTAAAACATAATGTGCCATCATAACATGTTCTAAAACAGAATGTGCCAGCATATGTTTTAAAAATAATGTGCCAGCATAATATGTTCTAAAACATAATGTTCCAGCATAACATGTTCTAAAACATGTGCCAGCAGAAGATGTTCTAAAACATAATGTGATAGCATAACATGTTCTAAAACATGTGCCAGCAAAAGATGTTCTAAAACATAATGTGCCTGCATAACATTTTCTAAAACATAATGTTCCAGCAGATGTTTTAAAAATAATGTGCCAGCATAATATGTTCTAAAACATAATGTTCCAGCATAACATATTCTAAAACATGTGCCAGCAGAAGATGTTCTAAAACATAATGTGCCAGCATAACATGTTCTAAAACATGTGCCAGCAGAAGATCTTCTAAAACATAATGTTCCAGCATAACATACTCTAAAACATAATGTGCCAGCATAACATGTTCTAAAACATAATGTGCCAGCAGATGTTTTAAAAATAATGTGCCAGCATAACATGTTCTAAAACATAATTTTCCAGCATAACATGTTCTAAAACATGTGCCAGCAGATGTTCTAAAACATAATGTGCCAGCATAACATGTTCTAAAACATGTGCCAGCAGAAGATCTTCTAAAACATAATGTTCCAGTATAACATACTCTATAACATATTGTGCCATCATAACATGTTCTAAAACAGAATGTGCCAGCACAGCATGTTCTAAAACATAATGTGCCTGCATAACATTTTCTAAAACATAATGTGCCAGCAGATGTTTTAAAAATAATGTGCCAGCATAACATGTTCTAAAACAAAATGTTCGAGCATAGCATGTTCTAAATATAATGTGAAAGCATAACACGTTCTAAAACATAATGTTCCAGCAGAAGATGTTCTAAAACATAATGTGCCAGCATAACATGTTCTTAAACATAGTGTGCTAGCAGATGATGTTCTAAATCATAATGTTCCAGCATAACATGTTCTAAAACATAATGTTCCAGCATAAAATGTTCTAAAATATCATGTGCCAGCACAGCATGTTCTAAAACATAATGTTCCAGTATAACATGCTTTGAAACTTAATGTTCCAGCTTGAAATGTTCTAAAACATGTGCCAGCAGAAGATGTTCTGAAACGTAATGCGCCAGGTAACATATTCTAAAATATAATGTGTAAACATGTTCTAAAACATAATGTGCCAGCATAACATGTTCTAAAACATGTGCCAGCAGAAGATGTTCTAAAACATAATGTTCCAGCTAACATATTCTAAACTATAATGTGCCAGCATAACATGTTCTAAAACATAATCTGCCAGCATAACCTGTTCTAGAACATAGTGTGCCAGCAGATGATGTTCTAAAACATAATGTTCCAGCATAACATATTCTAAAACATAATGTGCCAGCATAACATATTCTAAAACATAATGTGCCAGCATAACATGTTCTAAAACATAATGTTCCAGCATAACATGTTCTAAAATATAATGTTCCAGCATAACACGTTCTATAATATGTGCCATCACAGCATGTTCTAAAACATAATGTTCCAGCATAACATGTTTTAAAACATAATGTTCCAGCATGAAATGTTCTAAAACATGTGCCAGCAGAAGATGTTCTAAAACATAATGTTCCAGCATAACATGTTCTAAAATATAATGTTCCAGCTGACATGTTCTAAAACATGTGCCAGCACAGCATGTTCTGAAACATAATGTTCAAGCATAACATGTTTTAAAACATAATGTGCCAGCATAACATGTTCTAAAACATGTGCCAGCAGAAGATGTTCTAAAACATAATGTTCCAGCATAACATATTCTAAAATATAATTTGCCAACATAACATGTTCTAAACATAATGTGCTAGCATAACATGTTCTAAACATAATGTGCCAGCAGAAGATGTTCTAAAACATAATGTGCCAGCATAACATGTTCTAAAACACAGTGTGCCAGCAGAAGATGTTCTAAAATAAATTGTGCCAGCAGATGTTCTAAAACATAATGTGCAAGCAGAAGATGTTCTAAAAGACCAATGCAAACAGAAGATCTTCTAAAACATAATGTGCCAGTTTAAATTGTTCTAAAACTACCGTAAATGTGCCAGCAGAACATGTTCTAAAACATAATGTGTCAAAGAACATGTTCTAAATAATAATGTGTCAGAAGAACTTCTTTTAAAAAATATTGTGCCAGCACAACATGTTCTATGTTCTTTATTCTGTTGGTTACTCTAAATAATCTGCAAACATCCTGATTTGCTGGCACACTATGTGACAGGAGATCAGGTTCTATGCAGTCTGCAATTTAATTTGAGCTATAATTGAGTATAGATGTTACGCAGTATGACATAAATAGCATTCAACCAAACCCTGAAAACAGAAATCTCTGCGATCTTCCTCATGTTCAATACTTTAGTCTTAAGTCTAAAACAAGAAGAAAGAAAAAATGGTGTTCAACAGTAAAAAAAAGTAAGGTTGCACGTTGGGAAGGTATGATACAGGTTACAAAACTAACTTGTCCATTCAGTCCTATGAGGAGAATATAGATGATCAGTCTATCCCCTGCAAATATGGCAGCTGGTTTCTTGTTGGGTACAATAACTGGTTTGACTGTAGGGGGCAAATCCCAGGTTAACTTCAAGTTCCTCAGGTCAAAGTGAAGAGCAGACCTCATCAGACAGTTTATCTATAACATCAGACATCTCTTTGTAAATTATCATCATTTCATATCTAACACAAGTTATAAACATAGTGTATTAATCATTTGATATCCAGCGCAAGTTATAAACATAGTGTAATAATCATTTGATATCTAACACAAGTTATAAACATGTGTAATAATCATTTGATATTCAACACAAGTTATAAACATAGAATAATATTCATGTGATATTCAACACAAGTTATAAATATAGTGTAATAATCAATTGATATTCAAAAAAGTTATAAACATAGTGTAATAATCATTTGATATCTAACATAAGTTATAAATATAGTGTAATAATCATTTGATAATCAGCAAAAGTAATAAACATAGTGTAATAATCATTTGATATCTAACAAAAGTTATAAACATGTGTAATAATCATTTGATATCTAACACAAGTTATAAACATGTGTAATAATCATTTGATATCTAACACAAGTTATAAATATAGTGTAATAATCATTTGATATCTAACACAAGTTATAAACATAGTGTAATAATCATTTGATATTCAACACAAGTTATAAACATAGAATAATAATCATGTGATATTCAACACAAGTTATAAATATAGTGTAATAATCATTTGATATTCAACACCATGGAGTAAACTATAAGACAGAATACTCCATGATTCACACGAACAGCATTATAATGATGTAATACTGTATTAATAAATTACCTTGTCATCCATATTATCCATTCTTGACAACAAAACGTCTTTCCCTTTTCCTGCTTGAACAAGACTGGTTATGATTTCAGAAGATTGTGCATCCTTTTCTCCTATGTGAACAACAAACAATCTGAAATAAAAAGACAAGTCAGCTAGTTATTTCTACAGTGATCACTCTCTATAACACTGCCCATGGTCTATTTCAACACTTTTTATGGTCACTTCAATAGACGCATGGTTTTGATCAAGTTGACACTGTTCATGGCTTCTACACCACTTTTCATGGTCTCCATTGTTCTATAACTGTAGACTATTTTCACTGTAGTTCTATTTATGATGTCAGGATCCATATAAAATTGTTCATGGTTTCAACAAGTGTCCAAAATTTCATTGAATGTTTTGTATCACTCTTTGTGATCTCTATAATACTGTTCATGATCTTAATAACACTGTTCCCTCTATAACACTGTTCCTTCCTTCTATAAAACTGTTCATGGTCTCTATAACACTGTTCCCTCTATAAAACTATTTCTTCTATAACACTGTTCCTTCAATAACACTGTTCACTCTATAACACTGTTTCCTCTATAACACTGTTCCCTCTATAACACTGTTAATGGTCTCTATAATACTGTTCCTTCTATAACTCTGTTCCTTCTATAACACTGTTCATGGTCTCTATAACACTGTTCCCTCTATAACACTGTTCCTTCTATAACACTGTTCACTCTATAACACTGTTCCCTCTATAACACTGTTCATGGTCTCTATAACACTGTTCCTTCTATAACACTGTTCCTTCTATAACACTGTTCATGGTCTCTATAACACTGTTCCCTCTATAACACTGTTACTTCTATAACACTGTTCCTTCAATAACACTGTTCACTATATAACACTGTTCCCTCTATAACACTGTTCCCTCTATAACACTGTTCCTTCTATAACACTGTTCATGGTCTCTATAACACTGTTTCCTCTATAACACTGATCCTTCTATAACACTGTTCACTCTAAAACACTGTTCCCTCTATAACACTGTTCATGGTCTCTATAACACTGTTCCTTCTATAACACTGTTCCTTCTATAACACTGTTCATGATCTCTATAACACTGTTCCCTCTATAACACTGTTCCTTCCATACACTGTTCCTTCAATAACACTGTTCACTCTATAACACTGTTCCATCTATAACACTGTTCCCTCTATAACACTGTTCCTTCTATAACACTGTTCATTGTCTCTATAACACTATCTAAGTTCTCTGTACTACTGTAACATTTCCTGGTTTCAAAAAGTTTCTTATATTTCATATACTGTTCAGGTTCATTTTTATAACACTTTTCATGATCTCATAAAACATTTTTCAGGATCTCTATAACACTGTTCATGATCTCTATATCACTATACAAGATCTCTATAACACTATTCTGGATCTCTATCACACTGTTTAGGATCTCTATAAAACTATTCAGGATCTCTATATCATTATTCAGGATCTCTTCAACACTATTCATGATATCTATAACACTGTTCATGAAATCTACAACACTATTCAGGATATCTTCAACACTATTCAAGATCTCTTCAACACTATTCAAGATCTCTTCAACACTATTCAGGATCTCTTCAACACTATTCAAGATATCTACAACACTATTCAAGATCTCTTCAACACTATTCAAGATCTCTTCAACACTATTCAAGATCTCTTCAACACTATTCAATATCTCTTCAACACTATTCAATATCTCTTCAACACTATTCAGGATCTCTTCAACACTATTCAGGAACTCTTCAACACTATTCAAGATCTCTTCAACACTATTCAAGATCTCTATAATACCCAATGAAGTCGCATGGATAAAATTCTTTTGCAGACCTGGGCCCACCAACATGGAATGAATTGTACATTGAAATTAGACACAAAGACACATTAATTCATTTCAAGAGTGCTCATAAAACTCACCTTTTTGAACTGCAAAAACAAACTTGAAGACCTAATAATGTTTTCTACCTTAAATATTTTCTGCATTTGCTATGTTTTCTAATTTAATGGTGTTTTGTTTGTTTGGTTTTTGTATTCATATCATTATTTATGTTGTAAAGAGCTTAGAGTTTCTAAAGATCAGGTGCTATTCAAAGTCCTCATTATTATTATTATTATTATTATTATTATTATTATTATTATTATTATTAAGTTAATTAACAGAAATAAAATATTCATCTGTAAAGCAACAAATACCTAATCTTAAGACACTTTATAAAACTACAGCCATCCAAAAAGTTTTTCCATATCAAGTTTTATAGGGGGTGGGGTCATGGGGATATCAGCAGTAGCTCAGTTGGTAGAGCATTAGACTTACAGTCTAAAGGTCATACGTTCAATACTCACGCAGCCCAGCACATATTAACTGCCTCAGGATATTCTTGGAAAAGGCACTTGCATTAAATTTACTCAACATGATAAAGCAAATATTGTGTTAAATGTTTTGCTAAAACCAACATAAACAAAAAATATCAAATTTAAAATACCTGGCATAGTCAGACTGTTGACGAATGTGTGAAAAAAGATTTTCCGATATATCCCATTCCTCAGCAGTTGTGATTAAAAATACCTGAAAAAATAAATGAGTTACTATACAGATTATTCCTCAAATGTTGACATTAATGAATCATAATTTGTTATTATGAGATTTGTGTGTCATTAAAAAAATATGCCTCCAATTCAAAAACTTAAAATATTATACAACTGCTACTATAGTCTCAAAGTCTAATCAGGTCATTACATGTATATGCAAACATTCTTATCACATTTCTGTAATGGTCTCAAAAGCTAATCAATACATCCACAGATGAATACAACTATGTCTACGACATATCATACACTCCTCTAGTCATGTTTTAAAGTGGTATAAATTTCATATGTATTTATCACTCATTTTGCATTGTCTATTGATCACATAGCATGTATGCTACAAATTGTGTCAAACTATTAACTCAGGTTTTTAGCAGCACACAATACATAGGCTCAATATACACTTTATTGTACATATAAAATAATATTTGGCATAACGGGGGCAAGTCCTGTCACAGCACACTGCCCCAGCCCAGCTCTTAATTTCATGTTGTATAGGAATGCCTCAGGAAGAGAGACTTGTGGGAGTTTGAAGGGCTGTGAAGTGTGTCCGACTCTATATGTGGAGCCTAAAGGGCTGTTACCAGGTACATAGGGACCCTGATAACCGAAACTCGACAAGTCTGATCCTGAGGATGCCATGACAACAAACATCAGCCGATACTTCATACATGGGAAGCTGGTATGAATTATATATAAGGGTATAATAGTTGAATATATTTAACTACTGATACAAATTGGGGTTAAATAAGGCAAGTTGTGAATGCATGAAACTTGGCAGTGACCCAAATGAAGTGAAAGGAGTGCTGTGACTATGGAACAGTGTTACTGTAATGAAGGCCCCCAATTTAAAGTAATGTAAGTATATTATTTATTTATATGGATAATACAGATTGAAAATGACTGAAACTTTTTTTTAAAAAAATGTTTAGACCAGCATGATAAACCTTTATTAGCATGAAAGTAGAAATGTATGGCTTATATAAGAGATAGCTTGTGCATAAATACATGATACTGTAAACGTAGAAATGTATGGCTTATATAAGAGATAGCTTGTGCATAAATACATGATACTGTAAAGCATGAATAGTATTTACACGAACAAGAACCACTTGTTGAAGCACACGCTGTGATATCTGTCTCTGCGCAAAGGTAATTCTCTCTGTGTGCACCTGAATATATATATATATATATATATATATATATATATATATATATATATATATATATATATATATATATATATATATATATATATATATATATATTATTTTGGGACTAATTTTAACTGATTCCAAGACATTCTTGATTGCATCATTTTGGTATATCTGGACATTTAAGACTATTGGGATCCATTCTGAATATTCCATTATTTTATTCTTGTGATAGTACATTTAGAATTCTTTTAATTTAGTTCACTGTGTCACTTAAATTTTAACTTTGTAACTTAGAGAAACCAAATGCTTGTTGACTTCACTTCTTTTGTTTGCTTAATTTAAGACCTATATTTATAACACTTGCTGTAAAGCTATTTGTCTTCTGATTCTACACACCTGTTTGTTGACTCCATCCATAACCCCTGTGGAGTATACAACCTGAAGTGGTGTTTCCAGATTTGTCTCCCCTGACACTGCTGTGATCTGCTGGATGAATATCATACCAAGGAGATGATTGTCCTCAGTGTATTCAACTCTCTCACTGTGTCACAAACATTAGGAATAATCAGTCAATGAATCAATAATCAATAATCAATAAATTGTGGCTTAAAACAATTTAGTAATGTTCTATCTCAGTTAAAAGATCAAAAAAATATTTCTACAAAAGGAATACATATTTGAACATTTCAAATTCAAAGGGGAAAAATAGAAAGAAAAGAAGAAAGAAAACAAATATCATCCATGGGACATAACTCTATCAGCGAAGATGCAATTTTATTCCTGCTGGGTTCACATGTTTCAACAAAGCATTGTAATGTGCATTGCTAAGGCAGCCCAGATAAATCACTGTTATACCAATAAACTGTTCTCATTTTATGGTAAATGGTCCACCTCAATGAAATTCTTGTACATTTTAGAAGCAGTCCAACCAAATTTATATGTTGATTAATCAAAGGGTATTTCTCTTGAACTACAGCATAGAAGCATTCCAAAATCAGTCACTCTTTAATAGCTATGCAACACTTAATCAAGCACCTGTCAGTCCTTTACCAATACATTTGAGTCTGGTAAACACTGAACTCCAATTTAAACTACTAATTCCTAAGGCTTGAGGTGATACTAGATTTGAAGGAAACTGGAGAATCTGTATCAATTACTTTCAAGTGTAATTAAATTAATTACAATTACTTTAAAATGTGATTAATTTAGTTACAATTATATTCAAATGTGATTAACTGTAATTATAATTACTTTACATGTAATTTTTTAGTTACAATTTTAGTTTGAATTGTAATTAATTTATTTAAGAATACATTCAGATGTCATCAGACTAATTATAATCACTTTCAAGTGAGTGATAAATACATATGAAATTTATGCCACTTTAAAACAGATGCCTATTAAGTAATCATGCAATAATAGGCTCACATAATCATGTGATTAAGCTGGATTGCCAAAAGCATGTAATCACCACAAACTCAGTAATTGCAATCACTGATTACAATGACTCCAGGTCTGCATATGCTGAAATATTGAAACACATTTATTCTGTGATAACCCCCCTCCCCAACAAACTGCATGACATTGTTTAATAAAAAGAAGATTAGCAGGTCATACAACAAGACAACAACAAGATTAGCAAGTCATACAACAAGACCTGTTACATGAAAAAACAATTGTTTCATTGTCACAAAGTACAAACTAGGGACTTAACCAATTCATCATCTAGCTGAATTCATACAGCATCTTTGTATCTCTTTAAATTAACGAGTCAAGTTCTTCATTATTTACATAAGTCAGAATGCTCCTGATTAAGAAAAGAATTTCGAACCTTGTCATTTGCATCAGGCTAGTGCTACTTACTGTCCACAACCATCCTGTGACCTGGTTTGATCTGGTTAAATTATATTATATGATATCAATTTAAAAATCACTATTCAGCCTGGAGAACAGTGCAGATGCCTCATTTACAGACACCATAAAATCTGGATGTTAATGATATATGTTACTGTAAGCTTATATGGAAAAAATCACGCGAAAGACTTCTTGTATTTTGTCAGATAAATATGTGAAGATATGTATACAGAAGATAAAAAAAACTAATTCAAGGCATAACACATGCTCTTACAAAGAACATAACTTTTTATACTTTTTTAATTATTTTTTTTCCATCTTGTTCTTGTGACTACCCATCCTTTCTGTAATCAATAATCTATCATGCAAAACTGAAAAATAAAAATCATTGATTGTTTATCTGTGTATGTCCATGTACTATGCAGATAGGTATGTATATTTTGTTTGTTTGTTTGATTAGGATTTTTAACATAACTTTAACATTTTTTCAGTCATATCGCTACAATATCTGCAGTGAGGCAGTTTATAGTGGTGACTAGTACTGGGGCATCATGCCTCAGACACATAGCATAATGTCAAAACCATTCACATTATCCTGAAACCAGGCCGACCAGTCCTAACACTAACCTCTTAATGCTGAATGTCAAGCAAAGCAACAGTTAGTAACATTTTTGTAAGTCTTTGGTATGACTTGGCTGGGGATTGAACCCTCGACCTCCTATTTTGCAGTGGATGCACTAACCACTAGGCCACTGGAGTAGTTGTAGGTAGGTAGATATCCATTTATTAATTTGTGCTGATATCCATTTTTCTATCACAGTGTCATAATAATGCATAAAGCTGAAGAATCAAAACACGCGATTTTAAAGTTTAGAAGAGTCTCAAATCTTTTACATGTACAATGTTCATATAAGCAAATTGTCCCTGACTATTTATCTGTCTATCCATCCATCCACATGTCCATATATCCACCCACCCACCTCTCACCCATCCATCCATGCATCCATCCATCCATCCATCTATCGATCGATCGATCGATCTATCTTACTTTTCAAATAAGACAGCATATGTGTCTGCAAAGCTGATGACATTGAAGTAGCATCTTTTTGGCAACATCTCCAGGAGAAGTAACATGGCCGACTTGGCTTCATCAATTCTGGTCACATCCATTGAACCTGTAATTGATAATTGCTTACTTACAGACTATGTAATCATATATCATGGAAGCATGACAAATACATTTTTGTTTGTGTTAATATGGAAATAGTGGTGTCTTTCAAAATTGGATCTAGCTTAATATGGAAAGAGGGGTGTCTTTCACAATTGGATCTAGCTTAATATGGGAAGAGGGGTGTCTTTCACAATTGGATTTAGCTTAATATGGAAAGAGGGGTGTCTTTCACAATTGGATCTAGCTTAATATGGAAAGAGTGGTGTCTTTCACAATTGGATCTAGCTTAATATGGAAAGAGTGGTGTCTTTCACAATTGGATCTAGCTTAATATGGAAAGAGTGGTGTCTTTCACAATTGGATCTAGCTTAATATGGAAAGAGTGGTGTCTTTCACAATTGGATCTAGCTTAATATGAAAAGAGTGGTGTCTTTCACAATTGGATCTAGCTTAATATGGAAAGAGTGGTGTCTTTCACAATTGGATCTAGCTTAATATGGAAAGAGTGGTGTCTTTCACAATTGGATCTAGCTTAATATGGAAAGAGTGGTGTCTTTCACAATTGGATCTAGCTTAATATGGGAAGAGGGGTGTCTTTCACAATTGGATCTAGCTTAATATGGAAAGAGTGGTGTCTTTCACAATTGGATCTAGCTTAATATGGGAAGAGGGGTGTCTTTCACAATTGGATCTAGCTTAACATGGAACGAGTGGTGTCTTTCACAATTGGATCTAGCTTAATATGGGAAGAGGGGTGTCTTTCACAATTGGATCTAGCTTAATATGGAAAGAGTGGTGTCTTTCACAATTGGATCTAGCTTAATATGGGAAGAGTGGTGTCTTTCACAATTGGATCTAGCTTAATATGGAAAGAGGGGTGTCTTTTATAATTAGAAGTAGCATAATATCTGTATCCGTCCTCAGCCCTTATTTTACAAATTGTCCATGGTAAATATTTACAAACCTTAAGGATATCTTTGATAATAAGCCCCCACTCACATATACACATTTAGAAAGGATATCTTTGATAATAAGCCTCCACTCACACATACACATTCAGATATATATCTTTGATAATAACCCCCCACTCTCATATACACATTCAGAAAGGATATCTTTGATAATAAGCCCCTGGTCACATATATACATTCAGAAAGGATATCTTTGATAATAAGTCCCCACTCACATGTACACATTCAGAAAGGATATCTTTGATAATAAGGCCCCGGTCACATATATACATTCAGAAAGGATATCTTTGATAATAAGGCCCCGGTCACATATATACATTCAGAAAGGATATCTTTGATAATAAGGCCCCGGTCACATATATACATTCAGAAAGGATATCTTTGATAATAAGGCCCCGGTCACATACATGTATATACATTCAGAAAGGATATCTTTGATAAGATCTATATCCTTCCCACCTCAGTTTACAAATATCTTTACCATACATGCATGCCCTACATGAAGGATATCTTTGACTACATCCCCCAACAGGGACCCTGAGTGGCTGAGTGGTCTAAAGTGCTCACTTTTACGGATCACTGTCATCTCACCTCTGTCTGCGAGGGTTTGAGTCTCAGGCTCGGCCAATGTCGGTATGCGAGAAAGCTTGCAGGTAGCTTCTCATAGGTCGGTGGTTCTATCCAGGGTTTTCCTGGGTTCTTCCCCAACCAATAATACTGGCCGCCATGTATAGCCTATCTTGTGCTGAAAATGGCAACAACAGCAACATCCTGCAACACAAATCCACACAGAGATTTACAAAGATAACACACATACATACAGAGATGTATGAAGAATATCTTTGAGAACAATCCCCAACATACATACAAAGAGAGATTTACAAAGGATATATTTGACAGCAACCCCCAACATGCATACACACATAGATTTATGAAGGATATCTTTAACAACAATTCCCAACACACATACACACAGAGATTTATGAAGGATATTTTTTGACAACTATTAATACACATACATCTCTGACAATAACAAACATACACACAGAGATTTATGAAGGATATTTTGACAACATCCCCTGGTTGGCCTGGTGTCAGGATAATGTGACTAGGATGGACATCATATTACATGTACATGGCATGATGCCTTAGTGCCTGACATCACTAAAAACTGACACACTGCATGCATTGTAGTGATATGACTGAAATGTTTTTAAAGCTACATTAAAAATATAAATCACACACATGCATAATCAGTCACATATGTGCATATTTTCAGTTTTTATATGTGCATACTGTAATATCAGTCACATATGTTAATAATATCAGTCACATATGTTAATAATATCAGTCACATATGTTAATAATATCAGTCACATATGTTAATAATGTCAGTCACATAAGTTAATGTCAGTCACATATGTTAATTATATCAGTCACATATGTTAATAATGTCAGTCACATATGTTAATTATATCAGTCACATATGTTAATAATATCAGTCACATATGTTAATTATATCAGTCACATATGTTAATAATATCAGTCACATATGTTAATAATGTCAGTCACATATGTTAATAATATCAGTCACATATCTTAATAATATCAGTCACATATCTTAATAATATCAGTCACATATGTTAATAATATCAGTCACATATCTTAATAATATGTGACTGATATTATTAAGATATGTGACTGATATTACCATAAAATGAGAACAGTTTATTGGTATAACAGTGATTTATCTGGGCTGCATCTTCGCTGATAGAGTTATGTCCCATGGATGATATTTGTTTTCTTTCTTCTTTTCTTTCTATTTTTCCCCTTAGAATTTGAAATGTTCAAATATGTATTCCTTTTGTAGAAATATTTTTTTGATCTTTTAACTGAGATAGAACATTACTAAATTGTTTTAAGCCACAATTTATTGATTATTGATTATTGATTCATTGACTGATTATTCCTAATGTTTGTGACACAGTGAGAGAGTTGAATACACTGAGGACAATCATCTCCTTGGTATGATATTCATCCAGCAGATCACAGCAGTGTCAGGGGAGACAAATCTGGAAACACCACTTCAGGTTGTATACTCCACAGGGGTTATGGATGGAGTCAACAAACAGGTGTGTAGAATCAGAAGACAAATAGCTTTACAGCAAGTGTTATAAATATAGGTCTTAAATTAAGCAAACAAAAGAAGTGAAGTCAACAAGCATTTGGTTTCTCTAAGTTACAAAGTTAAAATTTAAGTGACACAGTGAACTAAATTAAAAGAATTCTAAATGTACTATCACAAGAATAAAATAATGGAATATTCAGAATGGATCCCAATAGTCTTAAATGTCCAGATATACCAAAATGATGCAATCAAGAATGTCTTGGAATCAGTTAAAATTAGTCCCAAAATAATATATATATATATATATATATATATATATATATATATATATATATATATATATATATATATATATATATATATATATATATATTCAGGTGCACACAGAGAGAATTACCTTTGCGCAGAGACAGATATCACAGCGTGTGCTTCAACAAGTGGTTCTTGTTCGTGTAAATACTATTCATGCTTTACAGTATCATGTATTTATGCACAAGCTATCTCTTATATAAGCCATACATTTCTACGTTTACAGTATCATGTATTTATGCACAAGCTATCTCTTATATAAGCCATACATTTCTACTTTCATGCTAATAAAGGTTTATCATGCAGGTCTAAACATTTTTTTAAAAAAAGTTTCAGTCATTTTCAATCTGTATTATCCATATAAATAAATAATATACTTACATTACTTTAAATTGGGGGCCTTCATTACAGTCACACTGTTCCATAGTCACAGCACTCCTTTCACTTCATTTGGGTCACTGCCAAGTTTCATGCATTCACAACTTGCCTTATTTAACCCCAATTTGTATCAGTAGTTAAATATATTCAACTATTATACCCTTATATATAATTCATACCAGCTTCCCATGTATGAAGTATCGGCTGATGTTTGTTGTCATGGCATCCTCAGGATCAGACTTGTCGAGTTTCGGTTATCAGGGTCCCTATGTACCTGGTAACAGCCCTTTAGGCTCCACATATAGAGTCGGACACACTTCACAGCCCTTCAAACTCCCACAAGTCTCTCTTCCTGAGGCATTCCTATACAACATGAAATTAAGAGCTGGGCTGGGGCAGTGTGCTGTGACAGGACTTGCCCCCGTTATGCCAAATATTATTTTATATGTACAATAAAGTGTATATTGAGCCTATGTATTGTGTGCTGCTAAAAACCTGAGTTAATAGTTTGACACAATTTGTAGCATACATGCTATGTGATCAATAGACAATGCAAAATGAGTGATAAATACATATGAAATTTATACCACTTTAAAACATGACTAGAGGAGTGTATGATATGTCGTAGACATAGTTGTATTCATCTGTGGATGTTTTGATTAGCTTTTGAGACCATTACAGAAATGTGATAAGAATGTTTGCATATACATGTAATGACCTGATTAGACTTTGAGACTATAGTAGCAGTTGTATAATATTTTAAGTTTTTGAATTGGAGGCATATTTTTTTAATGACACACAAATCTCATAATAACAAATTATGATTCATTAATGTCAACATTTTAGGAATAATCTGTATAGTAACTCATTTATTTTTTCAGGTATTTTTAATCACAACTGCTGAGGAATGGGATATATCGGAAAATCTTTTTTCACAAATTCGTCAACAGTCTGACTATGCCAGGTATTTTAAATTTGATATTTTTTGTTTATGTTGGTTTTAGCAAAACATTTAACACAATATTTGCTTTATCATGTTGAGTAAATTTAATGCAAGTGCCTTTTCCAAGAATATCCTGAGGCAGTTAATATGTGCTGGGCTGGGTGAGTATTGAACGTATGACCTTTAGGCTGCAAGTCTAATGCTCTACCAATTTAGCTACTGCTGATATCCCCATGCCCTCACCCCCAATTAAACTTGATATGGAAAAACTTTTTGGATGGCTGTAGTTTTATAAAGTGTCTTAAGATTAGGTATTTGTTTCTTTTCAGATGAATATTTTATTTCTGTTAATTAACTTAATAATAATAATAATAATAATAATAATAATAATAATAATAATAATAATAATAATAATGAGGACTTTGAATAGTACCTGATCTTTAGAAGCTCTAAGCTCTTTACAACATAAATAATGATATGAATACAAAAACCAAACAAACAAAACACCATTAAATTAGAAAACATAGCAAATGCAGAAAATATTTAAGGTAGAAAACATTATTAGGTCTTCAAGTTTGTTTTTGCAGTTCAAAAAGGTGAGTTTTATGAGCACTCTTGAAATGAATTAATGTGTCTTTGTGTCTAATTTCAATGTACAATTCATTCCATGTTGGTGGGCCCAGGTCTGCAAAAGAATTTTATCCATGCGACTTCATTGGGTATTATAGAGATCTTGAATAGTGTCGAAGAGTTCCTGAATAGTATTGAAGAGATCCTGAATAGTGTTGAAGAGATCCTGAATAGTGTTGAAGAGATCTTGAATAGTGTTGAAGAGATCTTGAATAGTGTTGAAGAGATCTTGAATAGTGTTGAAGAGATCTTGAATAGTGTTGTAGATATCTTGAATAGTGTTGAAGAGATCCTGAATAGTGTTGAAGAGATCTTGAATAGTGTTGAAGAGATCTTGAATAGTGTTGAAGAGATCTTGAATAGTGTTGAAGATATCCTGAATAGTGTTGTAGATTTCATGAACAGGGTTATAGATATCATGAATAGTGTTGAAGAGATCCTGAATAATGATATAGAGATCCTGAATAGTTTTATAGAGATCCTAAACAGTGTGATAGAGATCCAGAATAGTGTTATAGAGATCCTGTATAGTGATATAGAGATCATGAACAGTGTTATAGAGATCCTGAAAAATGTTTTATGAGATCATGAAAAGTGTTATAAAAATGAACATGAACAGTATATGAAATATAAGAAACTTTTTGAAACCAGGAAATGTTACAGTAGTACAGAGAACTTAGATAGTGTTATAGAGACAATGAACAGTGTTATAGAAGGAACAGTGTTATAGAGGGAACAGTGTTATAGAGGGAACAGTGTTATAGAGTGAACAGTGTTATTGAAGGAACAGTGTATAGAAGGAACAGTGTTATAGAGGGAACAGTGTTATAGAGATCATGAACAGTGTTATAGAAGGAACAGTGTTATAGAAGGAACAGTGTTATAGAGACCATGAACAGTGTTATAGAGGGAACAGTGTTTTAGAGTGAACAGTGTTATAGAAGGAACAGTGTTATAGAGGAAACAGTGTTATAGAGACCATGAACAGTGCTATAGAAGGAACAGTGTTATAGAGGGAACAGTGTTATAGAGGGAACAGTGTTATATAGTGAACAGTGTTATTGAAGGAACAGTGTTATAGAAGTAACAGTGTTATAGAGGGAACATTGTTATAGAGACCATTAACAGTGTTATAGAAGGAACAGTGTTATAGAAGGAACAGTGTTATAGAGACCATGAACAGTGTTATAGAGGGAATAGTGTTATATAGTGAACAGTGTTATAGAAGGAACAGTGTTATAGAGGGAACAGTGTTATAGAGACCATGAACAGTGTTATAGAAGGAACAGAGTTATAGAAGGAACAGTATTATAGAGACCATTAACAGTGTTATAGAGGGAACAGTGTTATAGAGGAAACAGTGTTATAGAGTGAACAGTGTTATTGAAGGAACAGTGTTATAGAAGAAATAGTGTTATAGAGGGAACAGTGTTATAGAGACCATGAACAGTTTTATAGAAGGAAGGAACAGTGTTATAGAGGGAACAGTGTTATTAAGATCATGAACAGTATTATAGAGATCACAAAGAGTGATACAAAACATTCAATGAAATTTTGGACACTTGTTGAAACCATGAACAATGTTATATGGATCCTGACATCCTAAATAGAACTACAGTGAAAATAGTCTACAGTTATAGAACAATGGAGACCATGAAAAGTGGTGTAGAAGCCATGAACAGTGTCAACTTGATCAAAACCATGCGTCTATTGAAGTGACCATAAAAAGTGTTGAAATAGACCATGGGCAGTGTTATAGAGAGTGATCACTGTAGAAATAACTAGCTGACTTGTCTTTTTATTTCAGATTGTTTGTTGTTCACATAGGAGAAAAGGATGCACAATCTTCTGAAATCATAACCAGTCTTGTTCAAGCAGGAAAAGGGAAAGAAGTTTTGTTGTCAAGAATGGATAATATGGATGACAAGGTAATTTATTAATACAGTATTACATCATTATAATGCTGTTCGTGTGAATCATGGAGTATTCTGTCTTATAGTTTACTCCCTTTTAATGAAATATGTAATGGATATACATTACTACCTCATTATAATGCCATTAATGTGAATCATGGAGTATTCTGTCTTATAGTGTACTCCATGGTGTTGAATATCAAATGATTATTACACTATATTTATAACTTGTGTTGAATATCATATGATTATTATTCTATGTTTATAACTTGTGTTGAATATCAAATGATTATTACACTATGTTTATAACTTGTGTTAGATATCAAATGATTATTATACATGTTTATAACTTGTGTTAGATATCAAATGATTATTACACATGTTTATAACTTTTGTTAGATATCAAATGATTATTACACTATGTTTATTACTTTTGCTGATTATCAAATGATTATTACACTATATTTATAACTTATGTTAGATATCAAATGATTATTACACTATGTTTATAACTTTTTTGAATATCAATTGATTATTACACTATATTTATAACTTGTGTTGAATATCACATGAATATTATTCTATGTTTATAACTTGTGTTGAATATCAAATGATTATTACACATGTTTATAACTTGTGTTAGATATCAAATGATTATTACACTATGTTTATAACTTGCGCTGGATATCAAATGATTAATACACTATGTTTATAACTTGTGTTAGATATGAAATGATGATTATTTACAAAGATATGTCTGATGTTATAGATAAACTGTCTGATGAGGTCTGCTCTTCACTTTGACCTGAGGAACTTGAAGTTAACCTGGGATTTGCCCCCTACAGTCAAACCAGTTATTGTACCCAACAAGAAACCAGCTGCCATATTTGCAGGGGATAGACTGATCATCTATATTCTCCTCATAGGACTGAATGGACAAGTTAGTTTTGTAACCTGTATCATACCTTCCCAACGTGCAACCTTACTTTTTTTTACTGTTGAACACCATTTTTTCTTTCTTCTTGTTTTAGACTTAAGACTAAAGTATTGAACATGAAGAAGATCGCAGAGATTTCTGTTTTCAGGGTTTGGTTGAATGCTATTTATGTCATACTGCGTAACATCTATACTCAATTATAGCTCAAATTAAATTGCAGACTGCATAGAACCTGATCTCCTATCACATAGTGTGCCAGCAAATCAGGATGTTTGCAGATTATTTAGAGTAACCAACAGAATAAAGAACATAGAACATGTTGTGCTGGCACAATATTTTTTAAAAGAAGTTCTTCTGACACATTATTATTTAGAACATGTTCTTTGACACATTATGTTTTAGAACATGTTCTGCTGGCACATTTAGTTTTAGAACAATTTAAACTGGCACATTATGTTTTAGAAGATCTTCTGTTGGCATTGGTCTTTTAGAACATCTTCTGCTTGCACATTATGTTTTAGAATATCTGCTGGCACAATTTATTTTAGAACATCTTCTGCTGGCACACTGTGTTTTAGAACATGTTATGCTGGCACATTATGTTTTAGAACATCTTCTGCTGGCACATTATGTTTTAGAACATGTTATGCTGGCACATTATGTTTAGAACATGCTATGCTGGAACATTATGTTTTAGAACATGTTATGCTAGCACATTATGTTTAGAACATGTTATGTTGGCAAATTATATTTTAGAATATGTTATGCTGGAACATTATGTTTTAGAACATCTTCTGCTGGCACATGTTTTAGAACATGTCAGCTGGAACATTATATTTTAGAACATGTTATGCTGGAACATTATGTTTTACAACATCTTCTGCTGGCACATGTTTTAGAACATTTCATGCTGGAACATTATGTTTTAAAACATGTTATGCTGGAACATTATGTTTTAGAACATGCTGTGATGGCACATATTATAGAACGTGTTATGCTGGAACATTATATTTTAGAACATGTTATGCTGGAACATTATGTTTTAGAACATGTTATGCTGGCACATTATGTTTTAGAATATGTTATGCTGGCACATTAAGTTTTAGAATATGTTATGCCGGAACATTATGTTTTAGAACATCATCTGCTAGAACACTATGTTTAGAACAGGTTATGCTGGCACATTATGTTTTAGAACATGTTATGCTGGAACATTATATTTTAGAATATGTTAGCTGGAACATTATGTTTTAGAACATCTTCTGCTGGCACATGTTTTAGAACATGTTATGCTGGCACATTATGTTTTAGAACATGTTATGCTTACACATTATATTTTAGAATATGTTAGCTGGCGCATTACGTTTCAGAACATCTTCTGCTGGCACATGTTTTAGAACATTTCAAGCTGGAACATTATGCTTAGAACATGCTATGCTGGAACATTTTGTTTTAGAACATGTTATGCTGGCACATTATTTTTAAAACATCTGCTGGCACATTATGTTTTAGAAAATGTTATGCAGGCACATTATGTTTTAGAACATGCTGTGCTGGCACATTCTGTTTTAGAACATGTTATGATGGCACATTATGTTTTAGAGTATGTTATACTGGAACATTATGTTTTAGAAGATCTTCTGCTGGCACATGTTTTAGAACATGTTATGCTGGCACATTATGTTTTAGAACATCTGCTGGCACATGTTTTAGAACATGTTATGCTGGAAAATTATGTTTTAGAACATGTTATGCTGGCACATTATTTTTAAACATCTGCTGGCACATTATGTTTTAGAACATGTTATGCTGGCACATTATGTTTTAGAACATGTTATGCTGGCACATTATGTTTTAGAACATCTTCTGCTGGCACATGTTTTAGAACATGTTATGCTGGAACATTATGTTTTAGAACATATTATGCTGGCACATTATTTTAAAAACATCTGCTGGCACATTATGTTTTAGAAAATGTTATGCAGGCACATTATGTTTTAGAACATGCTGTGCTGGCACATTCTGTTTTAGAACATGTTATGATGGCACATTATTTTTTAGAGTATGTTATACTGGAACATTATGTTTTAGAAGATCTTCTGCTGGCACATGTTTTAGAACATGTTATGCTGGCACATTATGTTTTAGAACATCTTCTGCTGGCACATGTTTTAGAACATGTTATGCTGGAAAATTATGTTTTAGAACATGTTATGCTGGCACATTATTTTTAAAACATCTGCTGGCACATTATGTTTTAGAACATGTTATGCTGGCACATTATGTTTTAGAGTATGTTATGCTGGAACATTATGTTTTAGAAGATCTTCTGCTGGCACATGTTTTAGAACATGTTATGCTGGCACATTATGTTTTAGAACATCTTCTGCTGGCACATGTTTTAGAACATGTTATGCTGGAACATTATGTTTTAGAACATATTATGCTGGCACATTATTTTTAAAACATCTGCTGGAACATTATGTTTTAGAACATGTCATGCTGGCACATTGTTTTAGAACATGTTTTGCTGGCACATTATGTTTTAGAACATGTTATGCTGGCACATTATGTTTAGAACAGGTTATGCTTTCACATTATGTTTTAGAACATGTTATGCTGGCACATTATATTTTAGAATATGTTATGCTGGAACATCATGTTTTAGAACATCTTCTGCTGGCACATGTTTTAGAACATGTTATGGTGGCACATTATGTTTCAGAACATCTTCTGCTGGTACATGTTTTAGAACATTTCATGCTGGAACATTATGTTTCAAAGCATGTTATGCTGGAACATTATGTTTTAGAACATGTTATGCTGGCACATTATATTTTAGAATATGTTATGCTGGCACATTATGTTTTAGAACATCTTCTGCTGGCACATGTTTTAGAACATGTTATGCTGGAAAATTATGTTTTAGAACATGTTATGCTGGCACATTATTTTTAAAACATCTGCTGGCACATTATGTTTTAGAACATGTTATGCTGGCACATTATGTTTTAGAGTATGTTATGCTGGAACATTATGTTTTAGAGCATCTTCTGCTGGCACATGTTTTAGAACATGTTATGCTGGCACATTATGTTTTAGAACATCTTCTGCTGGCACATGTTTTAGAACATGTTATGCTGGAACATTATGTTTTAGAACATATTATGCTGGCACATTATTTTTAAAACATCTGCTGGAACATTATGTTTTAGAACATGTCATGCTGGCACATTGTTTTAGAACATGTTTTGCTGGCACATTATGTTTTAGAACATGTTATGCTGGCACATTATGTTTAGAACAGGTTATGCTTTCACATTATGTTTTAGAACATGTTATGCTGGCACATTATATTTTAGAATATGTTATGCTGGAACATTATGTTTTAGAACATCTTCTGCTGGCACATGTTTTAGAACATGTTATGCTGGCACATTATGTTTCAGAACATCTTCTGCTGGTACATGTTTAGAACATTTCATGCTGGAACATTATGTTTCAAAGCATGTTATGCTGGAACATTATGTTTTAGAACATGTTATGCTGGCACATTATATTTTAGAATATGTTATGCTGGAACATTATGTTTTAGAACATCTTCTGCTGGCACATGTTTTAGAACATGTTATGCTGGCACATTATGTTTTAGAATATGTTATGCTGGAACATTATGTTTTAGAACATCATCTGCTAGCACACTATGTTTTAGAACATGTTATGCTGGCACATTATATTTTAGAACATGTTATGCTGGCACATTATGTTTTAGAACATGTTATGCTGGAACATTATGTTTTAGAACATCTTTTTCTGGCTCACAATGTTTTAGAACATGTTATGCTGGAACATTATGTTTTAGAATATCTTCTGCTGGCACATGTTTTAGAACATTTCATGCTGGAACATTATGTTTTAGAACATGTTATTCTGGCTCATTATGTTTTAGAACATGCTGTGCTGGCACAGTATGTTTTAGAACATGTTATGCTGGCACATAATGTTTTAGAACATGTTATGCTGGCACATTATGTTTTAGAACATGTTATGCTGGCACATGTTTTAGAACATGTTATGCTGGCACATTATGTTTTAGAACATGTTATGCTGGCACATGTTTTAGAACATGTTATGCTGGCACATTATGTTTTAGAACACGTTATGCTGGCACATGTTTTAGAACATGTTATGCTGGCACATTATGTTTTAGAACATGTTATGCTGGCACATGTTTTAGAACATGTTATGTTGGCACATTATGTTTTAGAAGATGCTGTGCTGGCACAATATGTTTTAGAACATGTTATGCTGGCACATTATGTTTTAGAACATCTTCTGCTGGCACGTTTTAGAACATGTCATGCTGGAACATTATGTTTTAGAACATGTTATGCTGGAACATTATGTTTTTGTAAAGGCAGATCAATGTTTCTGCCTATAGCACATTTTCATAATGATATGAATGACAGATGTATGATAAGATTTCAATGGGAGATCGATTTTGCCGACATATTTTTGGTATGGAATGGAAAGCAAATCAATAATGTTTTCTATGATATGTTTTTGTATGGCATGAATGGCAGATCAATATTGCTATTATACGTTGTTGCATGGCACGGATAACATATCATTACTGAGGGGCCCCGAGTGGCCGAGTGGTCTAATGTGCTCACAGTTACGGATTACTCCCATCTCACCTCTGTCTTCGTGGGTTTCAAATCTCAGACTCAGTTAATATGGATATATAAAAAGCTTGCCAGTAGCATCTTGTGGGTTGGTGGTTCTTTCTGGGGTTTTCCTGGGTTCTTCCTCCACCATTAATACTGGCCGCCATGAGTATCTTGTGTTGCAGAATGGCATTAAACCCTAAACCACCTCAACCAACAACAGATCAGTTTTGCTGACTATATGTTTTTGTATGGCATGGTTGGCAGATTAATATTGCTATGATATGTTGTTGCATGGCATTGATAACATTTCAATATTGCTGTCTATGATATGTTTCTGTATGGCATGGATAACACATCAATATTGCTGACTATGATATGTTTCTGTATGGCATGGATAACACATCAATATTGCTGACTATGATATGTTTCTGTATGGCATGGATAACACATCAATATTGCTGACTATGATGTTTCTGTGTGGCATGGATAACATATCACTATTGCTGACTATGATATGTTTCTGTGTGGCATTGATAACATATCAATATTGCTGACTATGATATGTTTCTGTATGGCATGAATAACACATCACTATTGCTGACTATGATATGTTTCTATATGGCATGGATAACACATCAATATTGCTGACTATGATATGTTTTTGTATGTCATTGATAACATTTCACTATTGCTGTCTATGATATGTTTCTGTATGGTATGGATAACATTTCACTATTGCTGTCTATGATATGTTTATGTATGGCATGGATAACATTTCACTATTGCTGTCTATGATATGTTACTGTATGGCATGGATAACACATCAATATTGCTATTGGCATGTGTGCACTATGTACTTGTGTTGGCATGCATGCACTCCTATGTATATTTATTGTCATGTGTGCACTGTGTATTTGTGTTGGCAAGCATGCACTGCTAAGTATATTTATTGGCATGTGTGCACTATGTATATGTGTTTGCATGCATGCACTGCTATGTACATTTATTGGTATGTGTGCACTATGTATTTGTGTTGGCATGCATGCACTGCTATGTATATTTATTGGCATGTGTGCACTATGTATTTGTGTTGGCATGCATGCATTGCTATATTTATTGGCATGTGTGCACTATGTATTTGTGTTGGCATGCATGCATTGCTATATTTATTGGCATGTGTGCACTATGTATTTGTGTTGGCATGCATGCACTTCTAAGTATATTTATTGGCATGTGTGCACTATGTATTTGTGTTGGCATGCATGCACTGCTATGTACATTTATTGGTATGTGTGCACTATGTATTTGTGTTGGCATGCATGCACTGCTATGTATATTTATTGGCATGTGTGCACTATGTATTTGTGTTGGCATTCATGCATTGCTATATTTATTGGCATGTGTGCACTATGTATTGGTGTTGGCATGCATGCACTGCTATGTATATTTATTGGCATGTGTGCACTATGTATTTGTGTTGGCATGCATTCATTCCTATGTATATTTATTGGCATGTGTGCACTATGTATTTGTGTTGGCATGCATGCATTGCTATGTATATTTATTGGCATGTGTGCACTATGTATTTGTGTTGGCATGCATGCACTGCTATGTGTTTGCACTGCTATGTTTTTATGTTGGCATGCATTTACTGCTATGTATTTGTGTTGGCATGTGTGCAATATGTATTTGTGTTGGCATGCATGCACTGCTATGTATATTTATTGGCATGTGTGCCCTGTGTATTTGTGTTGGCATGCATGCATTGCTATGTATATTTATTGGCATGTGTGTACTATGTATTTGTGTTGGAATGCATGCATGCATTGCTATGTATATTTATTGGCATGTGTGCACTATGTATTTGTTTTGGCATGCATGCACTGCTATGTATAATTATTGGCATGTGTGCACTGTGTATTTGTGTTGGCATGCATGAATTGAAATGTATATTTATTGGCATGTGTGTACTATGTATATGTGTTGGCATGCATGCACTGCTATGTATATTTATTGGTATGTGTGCACTATGTATTTGTGTTGGCATGCATGCATTGCTATGTATATTTATTGGCATGTGTCTACTATGTATTTGTTTAGGCATGCATGCATTGCTATGTATATTTATTGGCATGTGTGCACTATGTATTTGTGTTGGCATGCATGCACTGCTATGTATATTTATTGGTATGTGTGCACTATGTATTTGTGTTGGCATGCATGCACTGCTATGTATATTTATTGGCATGTGTGCACTATGTATTTGTGTTGGCATGCAAGCACTGCTATGTATATTTATTGGCATGTGTGCACTATGTATTTGTGTTGGCATGCATGCACTGCTATGTATATTTATTGGTATGTGTGCACTATGTATTTGTGTTGGCATGCATGCACTGCTATGTATATTTATTGGCATGTGTGCACTATGTATTTGTGTTGGCATGCATGCTTTGCTATATTTATTGGCATGTGTGCACTATATATTTGTGTTGGCATGCATGCACTGCTATGTATATTTACTGGCATGTGTGCCCTGTGTATTTGTGTTGGCATGCATGCACTGCACTATGTATTTGTGTGAGCATGCATGCATTCCTATGTATATTTATTGGTATGTGTGCACTATGTATTTGTGTTGGCATGCATGCACTGCACTATGTATTTGTGTTGGCAAGCATGCATTCCTATGTATATTTATTGGCATGTGTGCACTATGTATTTGTTTTGGCATGCATGCATTGCTATGTATATTTATTGGCATGTGTGCACTATGTATTTGTGTTGGCATGCATGCACTGCTATGTATATTTATTGGCATGTGTGCACTGTGTATTTGTGTTGGCATGCATGCACTGCTATGTATATTTATTGGCATGTGTGCACTATGTATTTGTGTTGGCATGCATGCACTGCTATGTGTTTGCACTGCTATGTTTTTATGTAGGCATGCATTTACTGCTATGTATTTGTTTTGGCATGCATGCATTGCTATGTAGTTGTGTTAGTATAAATGCACTGTAATGTCTTTGTACTGGTATGTGTGCATTGGCATGCATGTACTGCTATTTATTTGTGTTGAAATGTGTGCACTGCTTTGTATTTTTGTTGTCATGTGTGCATTGCACTGCTATGTATCTGTGTTGGGATCTGTACACTGCAATGCAGCTGTGTTAACATGTGTGCTCTGCTATGTGTTTTTGTTGGTATGTGTGTACTATGTATTTGTATTTACCTGTATGCACTGCTATGTGCTTGTGTTGGCATGTGTACGCAGCTATGTGTTTATGTTGGCATGTGTGCACAGCTATGCTTTTGTTTACTGCTATGTGTTAGTGTTAGCATGTGTTCACTGCTATGTATTCATGTTGGCTTGAGTGCACTGCTATGTTTTTAAGGTTTTCCTTCCTACTTCATTTGATTTTATTTTTGTTCAGGATAACAAGATCTCAGGTACTGTTGTGATAATAGCTTGGCTTCGTCTCTGTCATGAACCTACCCAAGAGATATGTAACCCACATGGGAAGCTTGGATCAAGTTGGCTGCAAAAGCAGAGAGTTGTGCAGAAGCAAGCAGAAAATTTGATCTCTCATGCCATTGACGCATTAGATGCAGAGCACAAGTTGATACAGTTGTGATGGAGTCCAGTTTTCCATTTTAGAAATGGGGAATTTAAAACGTGTAAAACAGCAATTTACCTGAACTTCTTAAGAGGTACTTTTGTACAGCATTCCCTCACTATAATGCCTTTCATCACAGATCGTTGTTTGAATCATGTATTGCAATTAATCTCATTTAATTTTAAAAATTATATGCAAGATATACTTCATTATAAGGCACTCACAATAAAGTGATACAAGGTATGTGTGGTCATTTCATTGAGTGATATTGATATTATATACCAGATACACTTCGTTATAAGGCACTCACTGTAAATTAGTAAACTCTAAATTCTTATATTCTATGGCTCAAATAACAGTGTTATATGGGAATACTGTATATGACAGTGTTATATTGGAATACTGTATATACACAATGTAATCCATTATAAAGTTCCTCACTATAAAGTGGCATTCTCTTTCTCCATGGACAGTGTTTTTTAAGAAGGGAGTACACTATGATAAGGGACAATGCAGATAATTAATAAAATTCCAGAGAAATTCTGTATATAATTGTCTATCTTGACAATTGATTTAATGTGCATGGAGAACAATCATTTGTGTTGAAATTTTATATTTCACATTATACACAACATATTCGCTTACAGGTCCACATCAATAAGTAACTGTCATCACCCTCATCTGTCATTGATAAATGTGAAAGCAGATCTGATCTAGTTACCAGAACAAGTAAAATATAGACCCTGATTGGTCTAGTTATCAGAACAAGTAAAATATAGACCCTGATTGGTCTAGTTATCAGAACAAGTAAAATATAGACCCTGATTGGTCTCTTTACCATAACAAGTAAAATATAGACCCTGATTGGTCTAGTTACCAGAACAAGCAAAATATAGACCCTGATTAGTCAACACATTACCATAACAAGTAAAATACAGACCCTGATTGGTCTATTTACCATAACAAGTAAAATATAGACTCTGATTGGTTAACACATTACCATAACAAGTAAAATATAGACCCTGATTGGTCTATCTACCATAACAAGTAAAATATAGACTCTGATTGATCAACACATCACCATAACAAGTATAATATAGACCCTGATTGGTATATTTACCAGAACAAGTAAAATATAGACTCTGATTGGTCTAGTTACCAGAACAAATAAAATATAGACTCTGATTGGTCTAGTTACCAGAACAAGTAAAATATAGACTCTGATTGGTCTATTTACCATAACAAGTAAAATATAGACTCTGATTGGTCAACACATTACCATAACAAGTAAAATATAGACCCTGATTGGTCTCTTTACCAGAACAAGTAAAATATAGACTCTGATTGGTCTAGTTACCAGAACAAGTAAAATATAGACTCTGATTGGTCTAGTTACCAGAACAAGTAAAATATGGAACCTGATTGATCAACACATTATGCAATGACAGATCATGGTTTGTTTTGTTTGCAGTTGGACTTGACTACATGATTATCAATGGTATGAATTAATGATAATGATATTGTGCTTTTTTACAAATGATAAACCTCAGATTTTCCTTATGTTTTTCCTCATTTCATATGGACACATTTTGACTAAGTACATACTTGGACTGTAAACACTGATTTACACTATGAACACACCTTTCCACTGACTGTGACACATTGAGATGATAAAGATTGTTATTTAGGTCAGGACTGTATACCTTGCCATGTACATGTGAGATGATAAAGAGAGTTATTCAAGGCAGGATTGTATACCTTGCCATGCACATTTGAGATGATAAATATGGTTATATAATCCATGCTCATGTATAGTAGAGAGATTACATATCACACAGTTGCAGTTGAGCCGTATAATTTTAGTCTGAATATTTTATTATACAGGTGTGAAAAACATGTTTTTCGATTGCTATGCAAGTTTTTCAGGACTCTAAAGTAAAATTGACTTGACTTGCTGTTTACCAAAAGTTGCCTTTCCTTACCCAGTCACCATTCTTAAAGACGTTTCATGTATGTCACCATCTGTATATAATCATAATATTTATCCATCTTTCTTCCAATGTTGTTGTAGATGAGATGTTAGACCTGTTATAAGGACAGCCAGATATTTGTAAATATTAAATTTTCAAAGAATTAACGTGGAAAATGGACAAGGTTTGATTGGATACAAAACTATATGGACAGTTTCTATTCAATCCTGAATGTTGTGAGTTTTATATACATGTATGATACAATAGATTATTTATGTTGATCGCTGTACCCATAATCCAGTCTTTTATGAGTTTTTATATACATGTATGATACAATGGACTATTTCTTTTCATCATTTTACCCACAATCTAGTCTGTTGTGGGTTTTTATATTACATGTATTATACAACAGTATTATGTTAACACGGCACAAAGACTTATGTTGCATGTCAGATAGCAACTTTATTATTTATTACATGTGTTTTATTGCAATTAAAATTTCCACACAATACACACTTATTCTTCTATCATTATCTTTATGGGAAGCAAATTTCAATGATGCCACCACAAACATCCACAGTATTTTATTTTTGACCCTATCCCCAACTCCCTGGGCTGCATTCATAATCTGAGTAATTCACCATCAATATTTACCATACCAAAAATAATTACCTTGGGCTGCATTCAGTATCTGAATTATTCACTATACCAAATATAATTACCTTGGACTGCATTCAAAATCTGAATATTTCACCATCATATATTTACCACAGCAAATATAATTACTTTAACTATATCAAGGTTACATGTAGATTGAGTTAACCTGTGCAAATAGAGTCCATACTATTTATGAAAGGTGACCTATAACCCCAACCCCCTACTGTGCATGCAGATGCATCCAGGATAAATTAAAACTGTTTTCATATACAACTCCACCTAAAACAATGAATCAAATAATGTCATCTATTACACCACCTAAAACATTGTATCAACTGTTGTCATGTATTACACAACCTAAAACATTGTATCAACTGTTGTCATCTATTAAACCAACTAAAACATTGTATTCACTGTTGTCATCTATTACACCAACTAAAACATTGTATCAACTGTTGTCATGTATTACACCACCTAAAACATTGTATCAACTGTTGTCATCTATTAAACCACCTAAAACATCGTATCAACTGTTGTCATCTATTACACCAACTAAAACATTGTATCCACTGTTGTCATCTATTACACCACCTAAAACAATGTATCCACTGTTGTCATCTAATATTGTCATCTATTACACCACCTAAAACATTGTATCAACTGTTGTCATCTATTACACCAACTAAAACATTGTATCCACTGTTGTCATCTATTACACCACCTAAAACAATGTATCCACTGTTTTCATCTATTACACCACCTAAATAAATGAATCAAATAATGTCATCTATTACACCACCTAAAACATTGTATCAACTGTTGTCATCTATTACACCACCTAAAACATTGTATCAACTGTTGTCATCTATTACACCACCTAAAACATTGTATCAACTGTTGTCATCTATTACACCACCTAAAACATTGTATCAACTGTTGTCATCTATTACACCACCTAAAACATTGTATCAACTGTTGTCATCTATTACACCAACTAAAATATTGTATCCACTGTTGTCATCTACTACACCACCTAAAACATTGTATCAACTGTTTTCATCTATTACACCACCTAAAACATTGTATCAACTGTTGTCATGTATTACACCCCATAAAACATTTTATCAACTGTTGTCATCTATTGCACCACCTAAAACATTGTATCAACTGTTGTCATCTATTACACCAACTAAAACATTGTATCCACTGTTGTCATCTATTACACCACCTAAAACATTGTATCAACTGTTGTCATCTATTACACCACCTAAAACATTGTATCAACTGTTGTCATGTATTACACCACCTAAAACATTGTATCAACTGTTGTCATCTATTAAACCACCTAAAACATCGTATCAACTGTTGTCATCTATTACACCAACTAAAACATTGTATCCACTGTTGTCATCTATTACACCACCTAAAACAATGTATCCACTGTTGTCATCTAATATTGTCATCTATTACACCACCTAAAACATTGTATCAACTGTTGTCATCTATTACACCAACTAAGACATTGTATCCACTGTTGTCATCTATTACACCACCTAAAACAATGTATCCACTGTTGTCATCTATTACACCACCTAAATAAATGAATCAAATAATGTCATCTATTACACCACCTAAAACATTGTATCAACTGTTGTCATCTATTACACCACCTAAAACATTGTATCCACTGTTGTCATCTATTACACCAACTAAAACATTGTATCAACTGTTGTCATCTATTACACCACCTAAAACATTGTATCAACTGTTGTCATCTATTACACCACCTAAAACATTGTATCAACTGTTGTCATCTATTACACCAACTAAAACATTGTATCCACTGTTGTCATCTATTACACCACCTAAAACATTGTATCAACTGTTTTCATCTATTACACCACCTAAAACATTGTATCAACTGTTGTCGTGTATTACACCCCATAAAACATTTTATCAACTGTTATCTATTGCACCACCTAAATCATTGTATCAACTGTTGTCATCTATTACACCAACTAAAACATTGTATCCACTGTTGTCATCTATTACACCACCTAAAACATTGTATCAACTGTTGTCATCTATTACACCACCTAAAACATTGTATCAACTGTTGTCATGTATTACACCACCTAAAACATTGTATCAACTGTTGTCATCTATTGCACCACCTAAAACATTGTATCAACTGTTGTCATCTATTACACCAACTAAAACATTGTATCCACTGTTGTCATCTATTACACCACCTAAAACAATGTATCGACTGTTTTCATCTATTACACCACCTAAAGCAATGTTTCAAATATTGTCATCTATTACACCACCTACAACAATGTATTATATGCTGTCATATGTTACACCACAATGTATCAACTGTTGTCATCTGTTACAACACCTAAGAGAGAGAGAGAGAGAGAGAGAGAGAGAGAGAGAGAGAGAGAGAGAGAGAGAGAGAGAGAGAGAGAGAGTACAATAGCTGTTAAACCTGTTATTGTGAACAGCCTGCCTGCCTAACCATTGAGTTTGTCATGGAAGTCATCAGTGTGACTTTAGCAATTCAACTGGATATATACATGCTCATGAACAGAAAGAAGCACGCATGCTTGCACGCACATAAAAATACTGTATATGCATTATTCCAATAATAATGCAACATTGAATTATAAACACGAAATTATAACGACAAATACCCGCAGATATCCATTAATAGTCACAAGCAAACATTATGTCCTATTTCAAATTTAGACCACAGTGAAATCACAAACAATAAATAGTTGATCACAGAGCCACGTGCAGCCATCGTAGAGACTGCGAAAGAAATGTACGATCACGGGAAGTGACAGCAATGGCGAACATAACAATAAATAATCGTAACATTAATCAGCATTTTATTTCTCTTTTACATCTACCTATAATTTTGTTAAAGCTTATTCTTCGTAACCGTGACGCAGTTTTCTACCATTCTGAAAATCTTTAACACTGAATGTTATGCATTTATCATAAGGTTAGAAACATTTGATTCGTTATAAAATTACGTAAATTATATTATATACTAAAATAAATATTTATCTTTTATTAAATTAATTTTATTTTCTTATTAATAAGCTAGAAATGAGTAAAGAAGAAAACAATCCATCATCGAAATTTAAAATTATTTCATTATTGAGCATCTGGAGGGGATAAGAATACGATGTTGACGGACATGGGGCCCTTTAATAATGCGTTGCATGGGAAAGGAAATGGGTGGACTTACACTCTGTAACAGATATTTGTTTGCTATTTTCTATTCTTTTAATTTTGAAATAAAATTCTGAATATTTCGGTTTCGTCCATAATACATAACTTTTGGCCGCAATGATAGTTTATTATGTTATGGCGGCAGTTCATATATATAATTATGTAGATACATTATATAGAGCATTGAATAGAATAAGTGATCGATATGGATCTGAGTTACATTTCATACAATATTACCCGTTTTTCAATACCAGCCGATAAAACCCAAGACCTTCACTACGGTAACATACCACAAATTTATCTCTATTCTTATCGAAGCATATCCCGAAGGGATAAGTTTTGGTTTCATTCACAATTATCTGAATAAGCAAACCGAAAGGAGAAAGTTGAAAAATATTGTGGGACCGACACCCGACTACATACACATTGTCATCTCTGTCCACGGAAACACCATGTGATTCTTTGAGATCGAGATGTCTGAATGTAAAATGTTTCGTTCCATTCAAACCAAAGCAATGCAGAGACTCATCTTGACAGGTGGATATATACAAACGAGACTTGAATGCATTCAAAGCGACATATGTCTGGTTTGTACTTGCACCATCAAACTCATGGTAGGATTTTTCCTTCCCATCCAGAGTAATAATACTCCAGTAGTACGCCATTCTATCAGCACATGGTCCCGATACTATCAACTCTTCATGATTGTATGCAGCAATGCCATAACATCTGTACATGGTTTCTATCTGCTTCACATATGTGATGGAGTTATCTTTGAGGGAAAATAAATGAACAGATTTTGCGTATGGAAGAGATACTGCTGCATAGTCTTCACCGTGTTCATTTACAATACAGACGTCGAAAGGTGTATATAAGAATATGTGACTGCAAACAATGTTACATAAGGAGTCCAAGAGGTAAAGCAGTTTGTTTCCAAAATCGACCAGCAACAGTTGCTCATTGCTGGTAAATGTCACTTTAGTGTACCAAGGTGTCTTTCCCTTTAAGCCTTTTATATCTTTGACATACACACGTTCTACTCTACATTCTTTCAGCGGTTTGAATCCATCAAGCACAACTGGGATTTTACCATTTTTCTTCATCCTTAACGTGCCTATTTCGCTTCTAGGAATGTTAATGACAGAATTTAGTTGTGGGTTGACCTCTAACTGCAATGTCCCAATGTCATTCTTAGAGAATATGTCATCATTGTGTCGTTTGGACATAAAACACTGGTTTGTTATTTTCTTTATAAGCAGAAACATTTGATTTTGAGTTGCATATTTACTGGCCGATTCCAAAACGACATTGGAATTCCGAATAGCCGTTACATGAGATTGACATCTTTGGTTTGTTTGCTCTATTCTCTTCTTTTCGTCATTGAAAATTTTGTTCCCTTCCTCTTTCACCCTTTTTTCTAGATCATTTAAAGCATCGTTTATTATTTTCTTTAATATTCTTATTTCAATAGTCAAATTGTTGACATCAGATTCAAGTTTGCTCAGATTTGACACATTGATAGCTGCGAATTGTTTTACCTGATCTTCAAGGTTTCTCATCTGCTCTTTCATCTGGTTCAAAGCTTCTGAGATATTTGGCGTTTTGTTGGCTAGTTTAATTACTTCTGGACAGCTGGCGTGATCATCAACACAACATTTGGCACATAGAAGAGTTTCATGGCCTTTACAGTAATACTCTACTGGGAATGACGCATGCTCCGTGCAGCGAAACAGCTTATTATTTTGCAGAACAGTCTGCTGTTTGGATGGCAAGTCATCAATTTTCAAGATAGTGTGATTTGTCGACAATCTTGAAATTCCATGCATTTTTGAGCATTGAACGCACAGGGCCTCCTCACAGACAGTGCATACGTTTTCAGCGGGAGAGACGACGTCCTGTGCCTGGCAAGCGTTACACAAAAGGTCTATTTTCACTTTCGATTTCATTAAAACAGATAGCATAAGCGTATTAAGAGGAAATAGATACACCAGTTTGTCTGTTGAAAATTCTCCTGTGAAAGCCACATTTCTGCATAGTGGACAACATAATTTCTTTACAGAGTCTTTCACAGAGGCAAGGTTATATATGTGTGTCTGTAGACAGTCGTGACAAAACGAATGTAAACACGGTAATCGTCTAGGAGACCTAAATATTTTCATACAAAGTGGGCAGTTCAGATCATCTGATAGTGTTGCTTCACTCTCGTGTATCTCATCTGAAGCAATTAAATCTTCACTCGTTGTTGCCATGATTGACTTCTTTCATTTAAAGCGACAACGTCTGCACTAAATATGCTTGTACTCCCACTGTGAATTGAGTCACGTGTCATCTGTGATTATCTTTCCGGGTAGTCCTACTGACTGGTACAACGGTAATTTTTTGTATGAATCGTAGGGAAAAAGGGTGGAAACATGCGTGCGCACACATACCGAGCTGTTTTTCCATCAGGATGCCTAATCTTACAGGTTTAAAGTGTGCAAAGTAAAAATAGCAAAGGTTTGCGTATGTTTATCCTAAACTGCTTGGTTAAGGAAGCAACCATCTAAACGCAGACGTTGCCAGTCCTAGGCGATGCGAGATGTCGGTGGAGGCCGCTATTGATCTGCTTCGGATTATGGACCCCAGGTATTTAAATTCCTCTACTTGCTGAAGATAGACTCCGTTAAGGCAGACGGTTTGATTTCTCCGCAGAGTTCGACAGCGTCCATCGCCCGGCCTTGTGGAAAGCCCTGGAAGCGGAAGGATAACCACCAAAATACATCCGGCTACTTATCAACACATATGACGGGTCAACCAGTCAAGTTCGAGTCCAAGGAGCAAACACGAAGGATTTCTCGGTGAAAACGGGCGTCCGTCAGGGATGCGTGCTCTCACCTAGCCTCTTTAACATCGTGGTCGATTGTGTCTTGCGCAAGGTATTCCTGGGACGTAGAGGGATCACTTTTGGTGCAGGGATCGATGAACATGCCACAGATCTAATGTTCGCGGACGATAGTGCATTTCTCACTGAGGACGAAGCCGAAGCAACAGAAATTCTGCAAGAAATCGCCGATGAAGCCGCTAGATTTGGGTTAAAGATCAACACCGCCAAAACAGTTGTCATGACATCAGACAACACCCCAGCGACGTCTGCCTTAACGGAGTCTATCTTCAGCAAGTAGAGGAATTTAAAAATATATATATATATATATATACATATATATATATATATATATATATATATATATATATATATATATATATATATATATATATATATATATATATATATATATATATATATATATATATATATATATATATATATATATATATATGGGGGGTAGGTGTTGCGAAAATACCAAAAGTGTTTATCAAAATGTTTGCAATCGCATAGTTTTGCCGAATTTCTCTGACATATGTATGTTTATGTCATGAATGACATGTATATATCCAGCTATTAACTTTGCAAAATTTTTGTTGTTTTGTTCTGCTAGTAATATTTCATTTTGTTTTTGATATTTTTTCAATGCAATGTTTTAAAAATTATTCTACGTATCATAATCGTCATCAATTTTAGGTTCTAGAATTGTGATATCGTTAATATCGCGATAAAATGTCTCGTTCAACATCAGTATTTCTATAGTGTTGTTCATCCGAGTAGGTTTTATTCACCTAATCTCAAATGTCCTTCCCCACTTGCTTTTATCGACATTGGCTAGAGGTCACCTGTATCACAATATGATATTTATTTTTGTGCTATGTGTGTGTGTGTGTGTGTGTGTGTGTGTGTGTGTGTGTGTGTGTGTGTAGGTGGGTGTCTGCTATATATGTGTACATACCGGTATACATTGTTTATTTAAAGAATAACCTGCTTTCTTTCAATTCGTCACAGTTGTCCTTTATGATAATTTTGATCCTTAAAATCTGGATCATCATTTTTTAATATTCTTAACAGTTTTTATATTTATTTATTTTGATTGCGAATTTGGAGCGAAGTACGGTATACTATCGCTGTATCAATATTTGTTAATTTTTTTTTAAATGATTGTATTTCTTTCGTGTCGTTCTTCGCATTGTCTATTTATTTTATATTGATTTCGACTCTCCTCGAGTGGAGGTCTATACATTCTTTTATTTAAATTGTACCTCTCCCGACTCGATTTGGGACGCATCTACTTATATATTTATTGAGTGTTACAAAAATTGTCTAAATGGTTTAATTGACCCATATTTTGGGTTCTCTTGTGCATTACGGGAGCTGCACAAGGAAAACAGTAGACATAGAAAGCAGCACAATATTCGATGAATTCTATATGTATGGTTATATTTATTTTTGTATATTGAAAGTTCCCTTAATATGGCCTTTTTCACAACTCTACCACAATATTGATCTTCGCGTAGTGCCATGTGACGCAGCCCTATGGCGTCATCATCATTTACTTCTCCCATTAAGATTCTCTTAACACATTTAACACAACACTTTTCCGGTCCTTCGCTATGTTCAACATTTCTGTACACACACACGCTAATCAAGCCCGAGAGATTGCAAAAGGGACCCACCACGTGATGTGTGATTGTCTGTTAAAATTCAAGGAATTAATTGGAGGACCCTAATGATAAAACGTGTCAGATGCTATATAAGCTAACTAATACGTAGAAATCCAAACGTAGCTCGTGCAATAGGCGTAATGTATTAAGATTTTGCTGTTTTGCGATGGTGCCACGTGCTTCGATGATAAATAGTTTTTTTTTTAGAAAATGAAGATTAGGTTTCTTTATAAAATGAAAAAAACACCCAAAAATAATAAATGTAAAATTTCTATAAAATTTTGCTCTATCTTGCCTAATTGAGTTATTCACCCTGATATGTTAAAGATTATATTAGACCATTTGTCATCGACGTCATAAAACATTAAATTACTCTTCCTTACGATATAGTTATTCTTTGAAGTAAGATACCTTTGTTTTTATTTCTTTGAAAATACATTATTTGTAAGCCGATTTGCTTGTTGTACTTAAGGAGAGAAAATAAAACAAGAAAAGGAAGATAACTACAAAGGAAGATAACTCTAATCGCGTTACATGTCCTTATCAGATTTATCTACCTTCAAAATAATGCCATTTTAAAGCGGTATCGGCATAAATAAATAATGATTTTTATATATAGCTGTGTAGATCTATGTAGAGTTGTGAAGAGCTGTGATGTGCCGTCCAGAGTACCTGTATCAACCATATAGCTTGGAGCGTCTAGGGTTTCTAGAATAACCATAGTGACCCCGAGCGTTCAAAGTTATCTGAGCGATCGAGGTTGACGTGGTGAAAGCTGTAAAGCCAGCCACAGGAATTAAACGTAGCAGATGTGAAGCTGAAATAAAGTGTTCTGACGACGGTGTGTATCTCCATGCATATAATATTGAAACCGTGGGCTAATCTTTGGCTTCGTAAAACCCATTGCATATTTTGGCATTGTAAAGATAAGTTCTATATCTGTTCATTTTTGGTTCGCATAGCATCACTATGTGAGTCTAAATTTCTACATAGTTTGTTTGGTGAGTAAACTATATCATGCCAATCTAAACTCATATGTGGTGCCCCGAGTGGCCGGGTGATCATTGTGTAGTTACTGTGAATCATTCACCCCTTGTGCTTGCATTTGATTGAATTTTTCATTGTTCAGTCTGATGTTAATTAATTCAATATTTTGATTAAATATACACGCATGTATTCATAATTAATTTTTCATTCAAGCCATTCATTATTAAACATTGTATTTATATCATGATACCAATCTAAAATCATATGATGCCAATCTAAAATCACATGATACCAGTCTAAAATCATATGATGCCAATCTAAAATCATCTGATTTCAATCTAAAATCATATGATACCAGTCTAAAATCATACGATGCCAATCTAAAATCATTTGTGGTGCCCGAGTCGCCGAGTGGTCTAAAGGGCTGTCTGTTACGGATCACTGCCATCTCACCTCTGTCTGGTGGGTTCAAGTCTTGGATTCGGGCAGTGTGGGTATATGAGAAAGCTTGACAGTAGCTTATCGTGGGTCGGTGGTTCTCTCTGGGGTTTTCCCGGGTGATTCCTCCACCAATAATACTGGTCCCATGTATAGCCTATCTTGTGCTGAACAAATGTCGTTAAAGCATAAAAACAAAATAAAACAAATTCATATTTGGCTGCCAGCTACCTTAATCTCTAAAATCATCTGAACAGAATTTGACTAGGTGTACATTATCCTGGCATATAAAACTTTCAGTACTGGACAAATTAACTGATGCGCCATCAGGTATGGAAGAAAAGCTACCCGACCGTGAGCTACCCAATTACAATGGTACATATCATTAAATTGGTACAAGGTTGAATATTTTTTTTTAAAAAAGGGCCAGATTGTTATTTTTTAAAAAAAAATCATTTTTCTATTAGTAATTGCATACATGTTTTAAAAAGACATTGTTTGGATGATGCTTCGTTATCTTTCTTATATATTGGTAACACTACGGCATTTTCCAGAGGACACGAAAAAGTTTCTTCTTTACGATATATGTTTAATTAACCGCATTCAGGTCTTATAACTAACTGCTGGTGCTGATCCATTTAGAAAAGTTTGCTGTATTTTTCGCACCGGCCACTTAAGCGACTGAATTTTCGCGAATACAATTTAGATGTTTGTCAGCGATTGCCACGTTAGCGAATAATTCGGTTGAAATAATAATAATAATAATAATAATAATAATAATAATAATAATAATAATGGGTACGGCAATGTGTAGCCTTTGTCTCCTTTATATGCTTCCTTTTTCATGGGTAATTTTAAAAAAATTAGTTTTGAAAACGTGAGTTTTATTCCAACTGTTTGCTTAAGATTTTCAGATAACATTTTTATGAAATATAGAACCATTCAGGACAAGAACTGCACACATTTATCAATCGCTAAATCAATTTGATAGATAATTAAATTTACTTTTACTGCATTTAGTACGCATACATGATTTTAAGATGTAAATTAAATAAAAGATATCGACGTTTGTTTGTTTGTTTTATTAGGATTTATAACGTAGCTTTAACAATATTTTCAGTCATCTCGCTACGATGTATGCAGTGAGGCAGTTTATAGTGATGTCTAGCGCTTTGGCCGAGCCCGAGTTTCGAACCAACGCAGACAGAGGTGAGATGGCAGTGATCCGTAACGGTGGGCGCTTTAGACCACTCGGCCACTATGTATGAATGTTAACTAATAAATATACAGAGCTTGCCACGCTAAAGACAGTATCGATTTTATTTTGTAATCCTATAATTAGATTTGTTATGTTTACTAAATTTGGAAGAATAATCCCTCCCTCTTTTTCTCTCCTTATAAAGTTTATCTTGATTTATAGTGCATCTTTTTAATACATATATAGATTTACCTAGTTCTTATAGATGTTTGTTATCAAAATCAATTGATTTCATAATATAAGTGGTATTGCTGTACATATAAATTTTAACACTTGGGTCCGGGGGCCCCGAGTAGCCCAGTAATCTAAAGCGCTCTCCTTTACAGATCACTGCCGTCTAACCTCTGTCTGTATGAGTTCGAGTCTAAAATTCGGCTAATGTAGCTATGTGAGAAAGTTTGCCAGTAGCTTCTCGTGGGTCGGTGGTTCCTTCAGTGAGGTTTTCCGAGTTCTTCCTGCACCAATAATGCTGGCCTTTTTTGTACAATTCATTGAATTTGTCTGCTCTGTTTTCTCGCCCACTTTTTCTTCATTTAAAATTGATGTTAACCGTTCCATTTGCCCGTTTTTTATTTTACTTATTCCATGGTTGTTCGAAGTCTATTTTGAGTTCATATATTTTGCGTTTATTTTTTCCTTCCTTATTCTACAATAACTTTTGGTCTGAGTTTGTAATTTTTGTTCTAGTTTGTCCCATTCATGGACAATTCTAGATTCTCCGTATCAATAAAACACTTAAAATCTTTCCTAATTAAATTGTCTTATTCTGTCTCGTTACGAATTGTGTTGTTAAATTTCCACTGCAAACCCACTCCTACATCCATCCCATTTTTCCTTCTTTATCCAATAACAATGTCCAATGTTACCATCCTGCGGTCTGCGATTTTACTTTTACTTATTGTCCATTTGTTTATTTACCATATTTCCCAGTTGGACACATAAATATATTTTGATTTGCTCCTGTTCTTAAAATATTTAGTTTTTTAATGGCGTCGTGTACTTCATGCTGTGTCAGTAACTTTTTCCTATTTCTCTCAGGAGCTTATCAATTAACGTTAATTGGTTTTCCTGTCTATTACATCCTCTACCCAATCATGATCACACGCACACCATCGTCTGTTCTTGTATATGTGTTCAGATTCTCTACATTATTGTATTATGTTGTGCGTTGGAAAGTATACGTTTACAATATGTTAGTCGCCCTTTAAACAAATTATCCTGTTTGTAACTGCTTGTTATTTTTGCTTATTATTGTTATCCACCTTTCTTCTTGGTTGTTGTTTAATAAAACTAGTGCAGTCTACATTTGTCTTCATTTTACTGATCTAATGGAGCGTTTACTCTATCAGTACTGTTTCAAAATTTCATTGTTTCTTCAATTTTTATAATAGATATAAATATCTTGCCCTACTTGATTCAGTTTGTATTTATGCTTACTATTTGTAAGTTAGTTATCTCCAGTTGATTGTTCTTACAGTTTTTACTGTTATGCTCCAACTTTTTCGGGCCGGAAAACTAACTTTTCTTTGTGTTGTTCTTTGAGTCATCATTGTCATCGGTATATTGTTCCATTCGGTTATTTGTATATTGTTCCATTCGGTCATCTCCGATACATTTTATTTGTTCCATTCGGTCATTTCCGTCCGAGTATGTTGATTTAGCTTGGTCAGATTCCTTCCTTTTAGCCTGGTTAATTTCCTGTTTGTCCATCTTGTCAAATTCGTTTTGTTGATTTTCCTTTCGCCCAGGTCTTGTCGTTTCGTCCTGGTTCTTTTGTCTGTGGTAGCTCAGTATTGTTATTTTTACAGTGATGCTTTATGGGTCGTTTTCCTTTTGTTCGTCGGTTAGATCTGGGGGAGCCCATTCTCCAGAATTAGATTTCTTTCTTTCCTTTCCTTCTGTACCGGGATATAGGTTAGGGACTTAATATCAATCAAATTTAATAGCCCCTTTTTGTAGGGTACCGCATCCCCGTTAAGGTTTCCCATTCTTCATCCTCAGAGCCATCTATTCCAACTATCAGGTTTTGCAACGGGTAGTACTTGTTCTGGTGGGATAATCTTTTCTAAATTCTTCTGCTGAAAGTTATAGGAAGATTTACTTTTTGAGGACTTTTACTTCTGAAATTCTTCCTCTCTAGGGCTTTATCCCTCCCTTGTGCATTTTTTACTTTCATTTCCACTTAAGTTTCTTCGAAGACATATCCATAGTTGTTATTTACTTGTTTTGCGCATATCATATGGAGTTAGGGCATGGTTTCGGTCTGCAGTGTGGGCATTGTTGATCATTTGCACACCCTGTATGCCATGTTTTCAATACAAATTCAATTACATAGAAGAAATTTATATTTTGGGGGCTCCTCCTTTAAATATTGTAATTATCATTACCCTGATTTTAGGTGATGACAGCCCCATTCCGCTTTTCTGAATTTGTCGATATTTACCCATTTTGCTTTTTCAGGGCTGTCAAAATGTCCGCCTGTCTGGGATATGTTGTGATGTCCCCTAATATATTTGTTGAAATCCCTTTGGGTGGTACGCTAGCAATTTTTGATCGTCTCTACCCCCATTAGCCTTGTCCAGAAATAGACATTTAACTTAATTTCTTTATACTGGGCTGTTGTTTGAACATCGAGAGAGATCGTCTCAGGTGTATAAAAGTAGATATCGCTACAACAATAAAAATGACTTTGAATAGGAGAAATCACTTCTATCTTCACGATCAGATGTATACTCATATGTCTAGCATACAAATCGTTCTGGTCTGGTATGTACCTCCACCATCAAACTCATGGTAGGATTTTTCCTTCCCATCCATAGTAATAATACTCCAGTAGTACGCCTTTCTACCAATACATGGTCCCGATACTATCAACTCTTCATGATTGTATGAAGCAATGCCATAACATCTGTACTTGGTTTGTATCTGCTTCACATATGTGATCGAGTTATCTTTGAGGGAAAATAAATGAACAGATTTTGCGATTGGTAGAGATACTGCTGCATAGTCTTCACCGTGTTCACTTACAATACAGACGTCGAAAGGTTTACGTAATAATGTGTGACTGCAAACAATGTTACATAAGGAGTCCAAGAGGTAAAGCATTTTGTTTTCATAATCGACCAGCAACAGTTGCTCATTGCTGGTAAATGTCACTTTAGTGTACAAAGGTGTCTTTCCCTTTAATCCTTTAATATCTTTGACAATCGCACGTTCTAGTATACATTCTTTCAGCGGTTTGAATCCATCAGGCACAAGTGGGATTTCACCATTTTTCTTCATCCTTAACGTGCCTATTTCGCTTCTGGGAATGTTAATGACAGAATTTAGTTGTGGGTTGACCTCTAACTGCAATGTCACAATGTCATTCTTAGAGAATATGTCATCATTGTGTCGTTTGGACATAAAACACTGGTTTGTTATTTTCTTTATAAGCAGAAACATTTGATTTTGAGTTGCATATTTACTGGCCGATTCCAAAACGACATTGGAATTCCGAATAGCCGTTACATGAGATTGACATCTTTGGTTTGTTTGCTCTAGTTTCTTCTTTTCCTCATTGAAAATTTTGTTCCCTTCCTCTTTCACCCTTTCTTCTAGATCATCTAAAGCATCGTTTATTATTTTCTTTAATGTTCTTATTTCAATAATCAAATTGTTGACATCCGATTCAAGTTTGCTCAGATTTAACACATTGATAGCTGCAAATTGTTTTACCTGATCTTCAAGGTTTTTCATCTGCTCTTTCATCTGGCTCATAGCTTCGGATAGATCTGGCGTTTTGTTGGCTAGTTTAATTACTTCTGGACAGCTGGCGTGATCATCAACACAACATTTTGCACATAGCTGAGTTTCATGACATTTACAGAAATACTCTACAGGAAATGACGCATGCTCCGTGCAGCGAAAGATATCATTATTTTGCAGAACAGTCTGCTGTTTGTTTGGCACGTCTTCAATTTTCAAAATAGTGTGATTTGTCAACAATCTTGAAATTCCATGCATGTTCGAGCATTGAATGCATAAGGCCTCCTCACAGACAGTACATAAGTTTTCAGCGGGAGAGACGACGTCCTGTACCTGGCAAGCGTTACACACAAGGTCTACTTTCACTTTCGATTTCATTAAGACAGATAGCATAAGCGTATTAAGAGGAAATAGATGCACCAGTTTGTCTGTAGAAGATTCTCCTGTAAAAGCCACATTTCCGCATACTGGGCAACGTAATTCCTTTACAGTCTTTCACAGAGGCAATGCTATATATGTGTGACTGTAGACAGTCGTGACAAAACGAATGTAAACACGGTAGTCTTCTAGGAGACCTAAATATTTTCATACAAAGTGGGCATTTCAGATCATCTGATAGTGTTGCTTCACTCTCTTGTATCTCATCTGAAGCAATTAAATCTTCACTCGCTGTTGCCATGATTGACTTATTTCATTTTAAGCCACACCTAACTGCACTAAATATGCTTGTACTCCCACTGTGACTTGAGTCACGTGTCATCTGTGATTATCTTCCGGGTAGTACTGCTGACTGGTACAACGGTAGTCTTTGTAAGACTCGTAAGGAATGACGTTGGAAACGCACATACACACATGCGCGCGCACACACCGATCTGTTTTTTTCATCAGGTGGCAAAATGCCTAATCTTACAGGTTTAAAATGTGCAAAGTAAATATAGCAAATTTTTGTGTATGTTTATCCCAAACTGCTTGGTTAAGGAAGTTTCCATCTAAATTATGTATGTGGGCGTGCGAGCGTTTGGGTGCATAATAGTTAGAAATTTTTTAAGGGAAAAAATTCCCCACAGCCAAATAACTTTCAAACTATATATATATATATATATATATATATATATATATGGGGGGTAGGTGTTGCGAAAATACCAAAAGTGTTTATCAAAATGTTTGCAATCGCGTAGTTTTGCCGAGTTTCGTACATTAAAAATAAAATATATCAACTTTTTTTCTGTGTCCCTTCGGGACATCACCATTTTCACATATATTCGTTCTATGCATATTCAAGATTTGTTGCCGAGAGCGCGGAACAACTATGGACACAAACAGCGTGTGCAATTTGAGTCGTTCTCTTCTCTTGGTGATATAAATAATTGTTCTCTCTCTCTCTCTCTCTCTCTCTCTCTCTCTCTCTCTCTCTCTCTCTCTCTCTCTCTCTCTCTCTGACACATGTTTGTTTATGTCATGAATGATAGATGTATATATCCAGCTATTAACTTTGTAAATTTTTTGTTGTTTTGTTCTGCTAGTAATATTTCATTTTGTTTTTGATATTTTTTCAATGCAATGCTTTAAAAATTATTATACGTATCATAATCGTCATCAATTTTAGGTTCTAGAATTGTGATATCGTTAATATCGCGATAAAATATGTCTCGTTCAACATCAGTGTTTACCGGTATATAGAGTTGTTCATCCGAGTAGGTTTTATTCACCTAATCTCGAAATGTCTTCCCCACTTCCTTTCATCGACGTTGGCTAGAGGTCACCTGTATCACATGTATGATATTTATTTGTGTGTGTGTGTGTGTGTGTGTGTGTCTGCTATATATGTATACATACCGGTATACATTGTTTCTTTGTAAGGATAACCTGCTTTCTTTCAATTCGTCAGAGTTGTCCTTTATGATAATTTTGATCCTTAAAATCTGGATCATCATTTTTTAATATTCTTAACAGTTTTTATATTTATTTATTTATTTTGATTGCGAATTTGGAGCGAAGTACGGTGTACTATCGCTGTATAAATATTTGTTAAAACTTTTTTTAATGATTGTATTTCTTTCGTGTCGTTCTTCGCATTATCTATTTATTTTATATTGAGTTCGACTTAGTCCGAGTTTCCTCTGACCCTTTCCACCCCATTTTTTGATATTTGGACATTCATGTTGGGGTGTAGGGTCAGAGCACATTCCCTATCAAAAAGTTGTAATTCGCCGACACCGTCTGCATGGGGTAGCCGTTTAATTGCCGGCCCAGCAAACTTAAACGATCTTTCATCGAGATATACCTGATTGAAATCGATAGGAATATAATTTATTTTCTAAAAAATCGCGAACATAGCATTCGTTATGTCTTTAATCTGCTGACAGATGAGACGAAGATACATCGTTGCTGAAATTTGACCTGGATCTGGCCATTTGTATTCTTAGTCACGTGACTGCACAAATCTCGCAACCTCTCCTCGAGTGGATGTGTATACATTCTTTTATTTAAATTGTACCTCTCCCGACTCGAGTTGGGACGCCTCTACTTATATATTTATTGAGTGTTATAAAAATTGTCTAAATGGTTTAATTGACCCGTAGTTTGGGTTCTCTTATTCATTACGGGAGCTGCACAAGGAAAGCAGTAGACATAGAAAGCAGCACAATATTCGATGAATCCTATATGTATGTTAATATTTATTTTTGTTAATTTGAAAGTTCCTTTAATATGGCCTTTTTCACAACTCTACCACACGCTTGATCTTCGAGTAGTGCCATGTGACGCAGCCCTATGACGTCATAATCATGTACTTCTCACATTAAGGGTCTCTTAACACATTTAACACAACACATTTCCGGTCCTTCTCTATGTTCAACATTTCTGTACATACACACGCTAATCAAGCCCGAGAGATTGCAAAAGGGACCCACCACGTGATGTGCGATGTGTGATTGTCTGTTAAAATTCAAGGAATTAATTGGAGGACACTAATGATAAAACGTGTCAGATGCTATATAAGATAACTAATACGTAGAAATCCAACATTAGCCCATGCAATAGGCGTAATGTATTAAGATTTTGCTGTTTTGCGATGGTGCCACATGCTTCGATGATAAATAGTTTTTTTTTTTTATAAAAAAATGAAGATTAGGTTTCTTTATAAAATGAGAAAAGCACCCAAAAATAATAAATGTAAAATTTCTATAAAATTTTACTCTACCTTGCCTAATTGAGTTATTCACCCTGATATGTTAAAGATTATATTCGACCATTTGTCATCGACGTCATAAAACAGTAATTTACTTTGCCTTGCGATATAGTTTTTCTTTGAAGTAAGATACCTTTGTTTTTATTTCTTTGAAAATACATTATTTGTAAGCCGATTTGCCTATTGTACCTAAGGAGAGAAAATAAAACAAGAAAAGATTTTAATTTATAGTACTACAAAGGAAGATAACTAATCGCGTTACATGTCTTTATCAGATTTACCTCCCATCATAGCTGTGTAGATCTATGTAGAGCTGTGAAGAGCTGTTATGTGCCGTCCAGAGTATCTGTATGAACCACATAGTTTGGAGCGTTTAGGGTGTCTAGAATGACCATAGTGACCCCGAGCGTTCAACGTTATCTGAGTGATCGAGGTCGACGTGGTGCAAGCTGTAAAGCCAGCCACAGGAATTAAACGTAGCAGATGTGAAGCTGAAATAAAGTGTTAAGACGACGGTGTGTATCTCGATGCATATAATACTGAAGCCGTGGGCTAATCTTTGGCTTCGTAAAACCCATTGTATATTTCGGGATTGTAAAGATAAGTTGTATATCTGTCCATTTTTATTTCGCATAGCATCACTATGTGAGCCTAAAAGTCTATATAGTTTGTTTGGTGAGTAAACTGTATCCATCTTATCATTGTGTAGTCACTGTGAATCATTCACCCCTTGTGTCTGCATTTTGTAAAGTAATTTGTTTGAATTTTTCATTATTCAGTCTGTGCGTTCTGATGTTAATTAGTTCAATATTTTGATTAAATATACTCGCAAGTATTCATAATAAATTTCTCATTCAAGTCATTCATTATTAAATATTGTATTTATATCATGATGCCAATCTAAAATCATATGTGGTGCCCGAGTGGCCGAGTGGTCTAAAGCGCTGTCTTTTACGGATCACTGCCATCTCACCTCTGTCTGCGTGGATTCAAGTCTTGGATTCGGGCAATGTGGGTAGATGAGAAAGCTTGCCAGTAGCTTATCGTGGGTCGGTGGTTCTTTCCGGGGTTTTCCCGGGTTATTCCTCCACCAATTATACTGGCCGCATGTATAGCCTATTTTGTGCTGAAAAAATGTCCTTAAAACATAAAAACAAAATAAAACAAAATCATATGCGGCTGCCAGCTACCTTAATCTCCAAAATCATCTGAACAGAATTTGACTAGCTGTTACATTATCCTGGCATATAAAACTTTCAGTACTGGACAAATGAACTGATGTGCCATCAGGTATGGAAGAAAAGCTACCCGACCGAGAGCTACCCAATTACAATGGTGCATATCATTAAATTTGTACAAGGTTGAATATTTTTTTTAAAAAAGGCCAGATTGTTATGTATTTTTTAAAAATCATTTTTCTATTAGTAATTGCATACATGTTTTAAAATGCCATTGTTATGATGATGTTTCGTTATCTTTCTTATATATTGGTAACACTACCGCATTTTCCAGAGGACACAAAAAATTTTCTTCTTTACGATATCTGTTTAATTAACCGCATTCAGGTCTTATAAACTAACTGCTGACTGATCCATTTAGAAAAGTTTGCTGTATTTTCCGCACCGGCCACTTAAGCGACTGAATTTTCGCGAATACAATTTAGATGTTTGTCAACGATTGCCATGTTAGCGAATAATTCGGTTGAAATAATAATAATAATAATAATAATAATAATAATAATAATAATAATAATAATGGGTGCGGCAATGAGTAGCCTTTGTCTCCTTTATATGCTTCATTTTTCATGGGTAATTTTTAAAAAATTAGTTTTGAAAACGTGAGTTTTATCTGTTTGCTTAAGATTTTCAGATAACATTTTTATGAAATATAGAACCATTCAGGACAAGAACTGCACACATTTATCGATCGCTAAATCAATTTGTCAGATAATTAAATTTACGTTTACTGCATTTAGTACGCATACATGATTTTAAGATGTAAATGAAATAAAAGATATCGACGTTTGTTTGTTTGTTTGTTTTATTAGGATTTATAACATAGCTTTAACAGTATTTTCAGTCATCTCGCTACGATGTATGCAGTGAGGCAGTTTATAGTGATGTCTAGAGCTTTGGCCGAGCCCGAGTCTCGAACCAACGCAGACAGAGGTGAGATGGCAGTGATCCGTAACGGTGGGCGCTTTAGACCACTCGGCCACTATGTATGAATGTTAACTAATAAATATACAGAGCTTGCCACGCTAAAGACAGTATCGATTTTATTTTGTAATCCTATAATTAGATTTGTTATGTTTACTAAATTTGGAAGAATAATCCCTCCCCTATTTTTCTCTCCTTATAAAGTTTATCTTGATTTGTAGTGCATCTTTTTAATACATATATAGACTTGCCTAGTTCTTATAGATGTTTTTTTTTATCAAAATCAATTGATTTTATAATATAATTGGTATTGCTGTACATATAAATTTTCACACTTGGGTCTGGAGGCCCCGAGTGGCCCAGTGATTTAAAGCGCTCTCCTTTACGGATCACTGCCGTCTCACCTCTGTTTGCATGTGTTCGAGTCTAAAATTCTGCTAAAGTAGCTATGTGAGAAAGTTTGCCAGTAGCTTCTCGTGGGTCGGTGGTTCTTTCCGTGGGGTTTTCCGGGTTCTTCCTCCACCAATAATACTGGCCGCCATGTATTGCCTATTGTGAGCTGAAAAATGGGGTTAAACCCTACAACATGGTAGCTCAGTATTGTTATTTTTAAACTGATGCTTTATGGGTCGTTTTCCTTTTGTTTGTCGGTTAGATCTGGAGGAACCCATTCTAGATTTCTTTCTTTCCTTTTCTTCTGTACCGCGATAGAGGTTAGGGACTTAATTCCAATCAAATTTACTACCCCTTTTTTCTAGGGTACCGCTTCCCCGTCAAAGTTTCCCATTCTTCCTCCTCAGAGCTATCTATTCCAACTATCAGGTTTTGCAACGGGTAGTATTTGTTGTATAGGGATAGTCTTTTCTCAAATTATTCTGCTGAAATTTATAGGAAGATTTACTTTTTGAGAACTTTTACCTCTGAAATTCTTCTTATCTAGGTCTTTATCCCTCCCTTGTGCATTTTTTACTTTCATTTCCTCTTCAGTTCCTTCCAAGACATAGCCATAGTTGTTACTTACTTGTTTCGCGCACGTCATATGGAGTTAGGGCATGGTTTCGGTCTCCAGTGTTTGCATTGTTGAGCATTTTCAAACCCTGTATACCATGTTTTCAATACAAATTCATTTACGTAGAAGAAATTTACATTTTGGGGGCTTCTTCTTTAAATATTGTAATTATCATTTCCCTGATATTAGGTGATGACAGCCCCATTCCGCTTTTCTGATTTTGTCGATATTTACCCATTTTGCTTTTTCAGGGCCGTCAAAATGTCCGCCTGTCTGGGATATGTTGTGATGTCCCCTAATATATTTGTTCAAATCCCTTTGGGTGGTACGCTAGCAATTTTTGATCGTCTCTACCCCAATTAGCCTTGTCCCGAAATAGACATTTAACTTAGTTTCTTTATACTGGGCCGTTGTTTAAACATCGAGAGAGATCGTCTCAGGTGTGTAAAAGTAGATATCGCTACCACTATAAAAATGACTTTGAATAGGAGAAATCAATACTATCTTCACGCTCAGATGTATACTCATATGTCTAGCATACAAATCGTTAGCGATGTAGTTTACACTCTATTTGTGTGTGTGTGTGTGTGTGTGTGTGTGTGTGTGTGTGTGTGTGTGTGTGTGTAATTTTGGATTTCTAACGTAACTTGAACAATTGTTAGTCATCTCGCTTTGATGTCCACAATGTGGCAGTTTATATTGATGTCTAGCATAGGGTCATTATGCCGCAGACATGAAACATGAAGCCCCTCCCAGTCACATTATCCTGACACCAGCCCGACTAGTCCTAACACTAACTTCCGTGCGCCTGGAGACGCAGCTGTTATCACTATTTTTATATCTCTTTGGTATGACTTGGTCTGGGTTCGAACCCGCGACCTCCCTCATCCGAGGTTGATGTTCTAGCGACTAGACCACTGGAGCGGTGTGGTTTCCATTAAAAGAAAATTATAAATTGTCTTCCTTCTCGTTGTAGTTTAAACAAAAATGATAATGTGCCTTCTTCGCGTAAATTTGTTCTAATGTACTTTTACATAAGAGGACACTGGACAAGCAGAAATTCCAAATGACACAAAAGTCATCAAATGGTTGCAACTAAGTTCCCAACTTTTGAAAAGTTAAAGATTATGTTTTAAAGTGCTAAACAAAAAAAAGAAAAAATCAAAAAGAACAAAAGAAAGGAGAAAATATATGATAACGTGATTGTGTGCAGTATTGTGTTTATGTAGGTTAGTGGACTTCCTTTTCTTTCTTTTTATGGGTGGGTGGGTGGGTAGGTAGGGAGTTCCTCGTCTCATCTTTGCAGATCATTCCAGTTGTTCCGCTTTCTTATGCTATGATTGTTATCGTTATTATGTGACCCGATGTTTATTTGTGTGATAAAACTGGTATAAGTTTTCAGTTAGAGTTTTTGTATCCTGCCAGGGTGCATTATAATTTTTATGGTAAATTAGACATTTTTCATGGTTGTCTTTAAACTTCATGCACTGGGTTGATTCTATTATGGCTTGTAAGGGCAGTGGTATAGTTATAAAGTTTGTTTTGTCCACTGTGATCTTCTTTCTCTCATTTGGATCTTTAGTTTAAATTTTAAAATATAATGTCTTCTAGTTCGTATTCTGTTTCTTTGATTTCAACGTCATATGTCAGCTTGTACAGCGGTCTAATTTTTCTTGCCTTTCACTTTCTTCGCATGTTTATGATTGGTCTGTTTGAAGGTCAATTTTAAAGGATCTTCGTGCTTTCTTCTTTATCTTTTTCTCTTTCTGTTCTGTATGTTGTGAGTGTCCTGTCTTTGCAGCCTGTTCAATGTTTTGCTCTGTAGATTGGATATCTCGTGCCATGGCAAATCAATATCCGAATACTTTACGTCTCCAAATGAAGATCTGTGCCGTGTGTGTGTCTATGTGTGTGTGTGTGTGTATGTGTGTGTGTGTGTGAGAGAGAGAGAGAGAGAGAGAGAGAGAGAGAGAGAGAGAGAGAGAGAGAGAGGATTAAGTAAGAATTACCATAAGAACATTTTTCAATACCAATTCCTATGTTTCTTGTGTCGGATAGTCTACTGCTGGACCAGGCAGCAAAGTAAAAGGTAATGGACGGCCTTCTGATACTATCATAATTGTTTTTTTTTAAAATCTCATTTTAGAACTTTAATTTTGGTTCAAGAAACAACGAAACAAAACCGATAAAGCAGAAATCATTAAAAAGAAGAAGAAAAAGGACAAAGCAATAAAAAGATTACAGTTGGCTTAAGTACGCCTCGTGACCAAGAAATCTCCGTAAATTCCAATGAAAGTGTATTTTGTCCCCTTGTCCTATGGATGAGAGAGAGAGAGAGAGAGAGAGAGAGAGAGAGAGAGAGAGAGAGATTGGCTGAGGAAAAAATTATGTACCATACTATTTTTTAACCTATCGTGATACGTACCACGGTATATCGCAATTATATTAGGGACCAACAATTCAATGTTCTTGGACAGGATCCTGACATTTTGTTTAATTTCTGTTTCTTAATAGTTGAAAAAAAAATTGGCTCAGAATCATAACTAAATAACATCATACGATTATACATTACATAATTCAGAAGACGACACTAAGTATCAGTAAATAAAAGAAAAGAAAATATTCAAGTTCGAGAAAAAGCACCGTCCCACCCCACAACCAGAAAATGAAATAGTCAAGAGCTTTTTGTACATAAATTTGCCCTCTGTACTTTGAATATTGTATAAGTTGCAATATGAGCTGATTAACCTTACACTATAGCCGATAAATCCAAGACATCGTGTCTATAAGATTACACTATAGCCAATACTGTTCAAGACATCGTGTCTTTAAGCTTACACTATAGCCGATAAATCCAAGACATCGTGTCTATAAGATTACACTATAGCCAATACTGTTCAAGACATCGTGTCTTTAAGCTTACACTATAGACAATACTGTTCAGGACATTGTACCTTTAATCTTACACTATAGCCAATACTGTTCAAGACTTCGTGTCTTTAAGCTTACACTATATCCGATAAATCCAAGACATCGTGTCTTTAATCTTACACTATAGCCAATACCGTTCAAGACTTCGTGTCTTTAATCTTACACTATAGCCAATACTGTTCAAGACTTCGTGTCTTTAATCTTACACTATATCCGATAAATCCAAGACATCGTGTCTTTAATCTTACACTATAGCCAATACCGTTCAAGACTTCGTGTCTTTAATCTTACACTATAGCCAATACTGTTCAAGACATCGTGTCTTTAAGCTTACACTATAGCCAATATTGTTCAAGAAATTGTGTCTTTCAGAATAGACTAATGCCGATAATTTCCAAGACAACATGCTGGTATCTTAGAGCCTATTAAATAAAAATCTAAACGTATTGATACTGAAGCCAATAGTTTACGAGCCACACAAAGGGTATAATAGGGAGAAATAGTAAAAGTAAAACAACACTTAAGAAACAAGTGTACTCCAGAAAACCATATTATATTATATTATATTATATTATATTATATTATATTATATTATATTATATTATATTATATTATATTATATTATATTATATTATATTATATTATATTATATTATATTATATTATTTTACATTACATTACATTACATCACATCACATCACATCACATCACATCACATCACATCACATCACATCACATCACATCACATCACATCACATCACATCACATTACATTACATTACATTATATTATATTATATTATATTATATTATATTATATTATATTATATTATATTACATTATATTGTTTGTGGGTATAATAAGTTAATTAAGTTAATTTTTACGTTTAAATCGATTGCCGGGCTGATGGGCAAAGTCATTGTTAATGGACAAAAATCTCATCATTTATTCACTTGATATGTACATCATAGTATTTGCTAATTAGTTTATGACTGGAGGTGTTAAACGCTGACCAAACTTTTTTTTAAATGACCAGGAAAGCAAACACTGACCCATAAAGTGTGATCCGGATATACTCATATCAATATCGACAGTTTTACAACGAATCAATCAGTTGGGGTTTTATAGCTACCACCGTTCATAGAACATATGGGCAGCTTTTATAGCCCGCATATCGCAGGGCCATTTATTGTCCCTCGGGGAGGGGTCGCTATACCCTCCCCTCGGGCATTTTATTGTGCAGACGAGTGCACTTATTAATTTGGGCGTTCATCCGAGTTGCTAATTAGTGACTGTCGGAAGAAGTGAAAGCCCATTTCTTGGGTGGGTAGGAATAGTACCACTCACACCCACCCCTATCGATACCAATCAGGCAGCTAGGTAGCGAGGGAAAAGGATTTCTCATTTCGCTAGTAATGTAGTGGTGTCGGACGAGGCAAAGGCGGGAAGGGTCCAGGTCCAGGAGGCGCTAGCGATACAGCAGCACACACCAGAGCACGCAAGGAGAGACAGAACAGCCACGGACGCAGTCCACACCTGAAACGAAAGGGTCACACTTATTTCAAATTCAGTCCAGTTATACTAATGGACAAACTATGATCCAATAATGTGTCAGCCACCAGTGCAATTGCTCAAATATTCGAGTTGAAATATTGTCATTTACTTTCCTATCTTCCGAGATAGCTAGTACGTAAGCGTACACATGATAGTTCCCTAACAATTTTGATGTTTAAAATATGTCTAAGTGACATGTAGTAGTGTAGTCAATGGTAGGTTGATTTTTAGTCGAGAGTTTTATTTGGAGGCGGCACCAATAGGGCCAAATTAGTCTTTTCAGGGCCACAGAAGAGGGTTGCTCTTAACCAAATGAGTACCCTATAATGCATGTAACAAGTAGGGACAGCACAGACGAACACACAGGGCTTCGGGATAGGGTAATAGTGGGTCAATCGGCTACCCTGCGGGAGCGACTGGGTTAGGCACAGAGCTGTACTGAGCTTTACAGTTGTGCGGGCTCCAGTCCAGGCGATTCCTAGGAAAGAGCCTGTTCCCGTGCAGTTACACCGATATTCCCTTATTACCTGAGATATAAAAGAATAATAAAATTTAATAACTGGGAGGAGATAAAAAATGGGGTGGGCGGGTTCTAGTCGGTGTCCATACGGGAGTGACAGTTTTACAACGACCATGTTTCCGTCTAAATATACGTTAGTTAATTCCCGAACAAACAGGTGGCGTCATTACCTGTCACTTTTGTTCGTTAAATACATTTGCAAGCAATCAGATATAACATTACAAAGAAAAATTAAAGATACAGATTGATTTGATGTTATTTTGTCAAACCCCACTGATTTATGGCACGATACTGTCCCGAGGGCTGTGGTGATCTGATTTTAATCCGATTGTTACTGTCCAGGTTTTATAACGCATGACCCATACTGGGAACAAACCTAATAACAATCCTACCCTATTTTTGTTTGCTTATTTGATCGGATTGCTCAAGTGGTTTAAATATAAATCTATATGGGAATACAGCGTGTATTTTAATCTCTCCATTTTGAAAAAAATCTGTTTGAAATTTAAAAAAATAAAGTTCATACATTTTATCAGAGATTTGGTATCGATTTGCAAGATATTAAAATAATTTTGAATAGCTTAGTCATCAAAACTGATTTGGATTTTCAAATTCATCCAAAAGAAATAATACTTTCAACAAGTGTACAAATTATTATGGGTTTTATAATTCTCATTGCATAATCAGAATAATTTTAACCGGAGAGACAAACAGACAGACAGATAAATGAGATGGAAATTAAAAAAATGCCTGCTTAAAATTAAGATATATACAATTAGAGAGCGTCCGCTAATTCGTTCAACAATGGAAATGAACTGAGAACATTTTAAATTGTACATTGGAATCTGGTTGAAAATCGGATCGTGTTATTATTTAACAAAAATGTTTATATATAAAAGACATTCTATTCCTTTCCCTGAGACCATCATACATGCCATATATGCATGTTTTACGCGACTTTTACTTATAAAATGTCAGCCAATTGAGAAAATCTAAAGCGCAATAGGACTCGTAGATTAAAAAACATGGTATATAATCGTCAGCAGCCACGACGTATAAAAATTATTAATTTAAATTTACCACATACTCATTGGATTTTCATTGTCAACAAATTCCTTTCCAAAAATAGTTATAGATACTCCCTGCATTTAACTAAATAATGAAGAAAAGCAAGTACAAATAAAAGCATTATACATGCATATGATATAAGGAGAACGTTTGTGCAACTTTGGTACGAAATACTGAGTTGTAATGCTTTATTCTTTTATAATTAAAACAATTATTTCTACTTTAAAATTATAATCTGTACCCTAAGCCAATGTTAATAAAAACTTTGTAAAGGCTAAACATCTCGATAAACTAGGTAATCGTTTTAACGAAGGCTAAAGTTTTCAAAGGTATTCAAATTTCATCCGATAAACACAACAGCAATGTTGGTTATAACATGTGCCATAGAAAAATGTCAAAAGATATTGTTATGCATCCTATCAAATTTGCATAAAATTAGAATTTTAAAACATTTGGAAGCGGTCTTTGACCGTCCACAATCCTGCTTGATGTGGAATGGAATTCACTTTGCTGAAGAAGGAAAAAGTGATTATAGCAATTTAGACTTAAATTGCACCGTTTAACGTTATGGCCTTGCAAGATAGATAAATAAATAAATAAATAAATAAATAAATCAATAAATCAATAAATAAATAAATAAATAAATAAAAGAAAGAAATAAAGAATAAAAGAACAAAAGAAAGAAAGAATCAAAGAAAGAATCAAAGCAAAAATGAAAGAAAGAAAGAGGGAAACAGTTGTGATTGTAGAAACTTGTATTATGCGTCTTAATTGTTATTATCAATGATTCGTAACATATTAAATAAATTTCAGATAGAATACAAGAAAAGGAAGTGTGAAAAGAAAAATCAATCACGATTCTTTCCTGATATCGGTACTACAATCTATTAATCTGTAATAGTCTGCTGTTTCCTATCAGTGTTTTAATTTAGCTTTCGTGTTCATCTTCACTGATGAATGCTTCAGTTTTTGTAGCTCAGTGTTTTAGCAATATGCAAAAATGTAACTGACTTAGAAGTGAATAGATATGCGCATTGTAGAAAAGCTGTTTTCCTCTTCTTCTTCTTCTTCTTCTTCTTCTTCTTCTTCTTCTTATTATTATTATTATTAGTAGTAGTAGTAGTAGTAGTAGTAGTAGTAGTAGTAGTAGCAGTAGTAGTAGTAGTAGTAGTAGTAGTAGTAGTAGTGGTGGTGGTGGTGGTGGTAGTAAAAGTAGTAGTAGTAATCAGTCTTTTAAACGGTCCTTTTTAACCGGGCCTTTACGTCCAGGTCCTTTCTGGCCTGGGCCTTTTAGGTCTAGGTCCTTCCTTACCCGGGCCTTTTACGTCCAGGTCTTTTCTGACCCGGGCCTTTTACGTCCAGGTAGCTCTATGTCCACAGATTATCGTTTCTCCATGTGGTAAAACCGGTGTTTCTTCTTTGTATCGTACGAGATAGCCATTTTTTGCATAGTTGATGGAGTACACATTGGCAGATACCTGCTCATTTGTTATCTGTAAATGTACTAATATTGATGTCATACTTGGTCTATAATTAAGAATCCAGATCCCATTTTGAGGAGAATTGAAAAACAAACAGCAGAACTCCACATAACAGGTGTACCGATAGAAATACCCACAGAAATGGTTGTACAACGTTTCGAAGAGAAATATGGATTAAAGGTGGAAAATTCAAGACTCGGAAAAATACCAGGATTTAATGTTCTCAATGAAACAAGGATACTGGAAATAGAGAGAACAAAACTACCTACAATTAAAAGAACATGTTTCATATATGGCTTCCTGGCAACAATCTGGTATAAAGGATGCATACACCACAGGAAATGTAATAAATGTGGAGAAACGGGTCGTACACCCAAAAAAATGCATTAGAGGACCACAAATAATACCAGAAACACCGGATAAACAAATAACAACAACAAACTCAAGGCAGGCGGAACAATTGACATCAGCTATAAAACAAACAATTCCTACAAATATAAATAAAGAACAAATCATAATTAGAATTGATAATCAAACATCAGTAAGAGATTCAGGGATAAAACAACCAAAGCAACAGCGACCAAAACAACAGAAGGAACATCAGGAAACCCAGAAACAATCAAAAAGGAAGGAAAAAAGTCAAAACCTAGAAGAAATGGAGGCCACAATACAGAAGGCAGAAGAAACCAAATCCACTCCAGATCAAACAACAAGAAGAACGGAAAATATGATGAGAGATGAAATAGGTCCAACGATAAAACAATCACAACAACAGATACTAAAACAACAGACAAAACAACAGACAGAACATCAGGAAATTCAGAACAAATCAAAAAAAGAAAGAAAAAAGGATCACAGTACAGAAATTAGAAGAAAACGAGTCCATCCAAGACCAAACAACAAGAAAAACGGCATTAGATGACGAAATTGAAAAAATGATGAGAGAAGAAATATGCAGAAGAGCTCGAGAGGAATATGAAAAGGAAAAACCACAAATAATAAGACGAAGAGAAAAAAGAAGACAGGAAAGACAAGAACAAAAAAGATGTAAACTGGCATATGACGAAACACTGGAATAAATCATAATTTAATCATTTTGAAAAAAAATTTAAAAAATATATAAAAAAAAATAATGAATGGAAAAATAAAATAAATAATAAAAAAAACAAGAAAAAAACCAAGAAAAAAGAAAAAGAAGGAAAAGAAAAACAAGAAAAAAAAACAAGAAAAAAGAAAAAGAAGAAAAAGAAATATATATATATATAGCACACAATCAAATTATAGCATAACATCCTACTAAAATCAAGGGAGAGCCCTTATCTTAAAAATGGTCTGCAAAGATCAGGGTATGGAGTCCTCTCCCAAAAAAAAAAATATAAAAGGAAAATGCCTTGGTTAATAAAGACCAGTAACGGAACAGAAAGGACCTGGACGTAAAAGGCCCGGGTCAAAAAAGACCTGGACGTAAAAGGCCCGGGTAAGGAAGGACCTAGACCTAAAAGGCCCAGGCCAGAAAGGACCTGGACGTAAAGGCCCGGTTAAAAAGGACCGTTTAAAAGACTGATTACTACTACTACTTTTACTACCACCACCACCACCACCACCACTACTACTACTACTACTACTACTAATAATAATAATAATAATAATAATAATAATAATAAGAAGAAGAAGAAGAAGAAGAAGAAGAAGAGGAAAACAGCTTTTCTACAATGCGCATATCTATTCACTTCTAAGTCAGTTACATTTTTGCATATTGCTAAAACACTGAGCTACAAAAACTGAAGCATTCATCAGTGAAGATGAACACGAAAGCTAAATTAAAACGCTGATAGGAAACAGCAGACAATTACAGATTAATAGATTGTAGTACCGATATCAGGAAAGAATCGTGATTGATTTTTCTTTTCACACTTCCTTTTCTTGTATTCTATCTGAAATTTATTTCATATGTTACGAATCATTGATAATAACAATTAAGACGCATAATACAAGTTTCTACAATCACAACTGTTTCCCTCTTTCTTTCTTTTATTTTTGCTTTGATTCTTTCTTTGATTCTTTCTTTCTTTTGTTCTTTTATTCTTTATTTCTTTCTTTTATTTATTTATTTATATATTTATTTATTTATATATTTATTTATTTATTTATTTATTTATTTATTTATTTATTTATCTTGCAAGGCCATAACGTTAAACGTTGCAATTTAAGTCTAAATTGCTATAATCACTTTTTCCTTCTTCAGCAAAGTGAATTCCATTCCACATCAAGCAGGATTGTGGACGGTCAAAGACCGCTTCCAAATGTTTTAAAATTCTAATTTTATGCAAATTTGATAGGATGCATAACAATATCTTTTGACATTTTTCTATGGCACATGTTATAACCAACATTGCTGTTGTGTTTATCGGATGAAATTTGAATACCTTTGAAAACTTTAGCCTTCGTTAAAACGATTACCTAGTTTATCGAGATGTTTAGCCTTTACAAAGTTTTTATTAACATTGGCTTAGGGTACAGATTATAATTTTAAAGTAGAAATAATTGTTTCAATTATAAAATAATAAAGCATTACAACTCAGTATTTCGTACCAAAGTTGCACAAACGTTCTCCTTATATCATATACATGTATAATGCTTTTATTTGTACTTGCTTTTCTTCATTATTTAGTTAAATGCAGGGAGTATCTATAACTATTTTTGGAAAGGAATTTGTTGACAATGAAAATCCAATGAGTATGTGGTCAATTTAAATTAATAATTTTTATACGTCGTGGCTGCTGACGATTATATACCATGTTTTTTAATCTACGAGTCCTATTGCGCTTTAGATTTTCTCAACTGGCTGACATTTTATAAGTAAAAGTCGCGTAAAACATGCATATATGGCATGTATGATGGTCTCAGGGAAAGGAATAGAATGTCTTTTATATATAAACATTTTTGTTAAATATTAACACGATCCGATTTTCAACCAGATTCCAATGTACAATTTAAAATGTTCTCAGTTCATTTCCATTGTTGAACGAATTAGCGGACGCTCTCTAATTGTATATATCTTAATTTTAAGCAGGCATTTTTTAATTTCCATCTCATTTATCTGTCTGTCTGTTTGTCTCTCCGGTTAAAATTATTCTGATTATGCAATGAGAATTATAAAACCCATAATAATTTGTACACTTGTTGAAAGTATTATTTCTTTTGGATGAATTTGAAAATCCAAATCAGTTTTGATGACTAAGCTATTCAAAATTATTTTAATATCTTGCAAATCGATACCAAATCTCTGATAAAATGTATGCACTTTCTTTTTTTAAATTTCAAACAGATTTTTTTCAAAATGGAGAGATTAAAATACACGCTGTATTCCCATATAAATTTATATTTAAACCACTTGAGCAATCCGATCAAATAAGCAAACAAAAATAGGGTAGGATTGTTATTAGGTTTGTTCCCAGTATGGGTCATGCGTTATAAAACCTGGACAGTAACAATCGGATTAAAATCAGATCACCACAGCCCTCGGGACAGTATCGTGCCATAAATCAGTGGGGTTTGACAAAATAGCATCAAATCAATCTGTATCTTTAATTTTTCTTTGTAATGTTATATCTGATTGCTTGCAAATGTATTTAACAAACAAAAGTGACAGGTAATGATGCCACCTGTTTGTTCGGGAATTAACTAACGTATATTTAGATGGAAACATGGTCGTTGTAAAACTGTCACTCCCGTATGGACACCGACTAGAACCCGCCCACCCCATTTTTTATCTCCTCCCAGTTATTAAATTTTATTATTCTTTTATATCTCCGTTAATAAGGGAATATCGGTGTAACTGCACGGAAACAGGCTCTTTCCTAGGAATCGCCTGGACTGGAGCCCGCACAACTGTAAAGCTCAGTACAGCTCTGTGCCTAACCCAGTCGCTCCCGCAGGGTAGCCGATTGACCCACTATTACCCTATCCCGAAGCCCTGTGTGTTCGTCTGTGCTGTCCCTACTTGTTACATGCATTATAGGGTACTCATTTGGTTAAGAGCAACCCTCCTCGAACAACTCTTCTGTGGCCCTGAAAAGACTAATTTGGCCCTATTGGTGCCGCCTCCAAATAAAACTCTCGACTAAAAATCAACCTACCATTGACTACACTACTACATGTCACTTAGACATATTTTAAACATCAAAATTGTTAGGGAACTATCATGTGTACGCTTACGTACTAGCTATCTCGGAAGATAGGAAAGTAAATGACAATACTTCAACTCGAATATTTGAGCAATTGCACTGGTGGCTGACACATTATTGGATCATAGGTTGTCCATTAGTATAACTGGACTGAATTTGAAATAAGTGTGACCCTTTCGTTTCAGGTGTGGACTGCGTCCGTGGCTGTTCTGTCTCTCCTTGCGTGCTCTGGTGTGTACTGCTGTGTCGCCCGCGCCTCCTGGACCTGGACCCTTCCCGCCTTGCCTCGTCCGACACCACTACATTACTAGCGAAATGAGAAATCCTTTTCCCTCGCTACCTAGCTGCCTGATTGGTATCGATAGGGGTGGGTGTGAGTGGTACTATTCCTACCCACCCAAGAAATGGGCTTTCACTTCTTCCGACAGTCACTAATTAGTAACTCGGATGAACGCCCAAATTAATAAGTGCGCTCGTCTGCACAATAAAATGCCCGAGGGGAGGGTATAGCGACCCCTCCCCGAGGGACAATAAATGGCCCTGCGATATGCGGGCTATAAAAGCTGCCCATATGTTCTATGAACGGTGGTAGCTATAAAACCCCAACTGATTGATTCGTTGTAAAACTGTCGATATTGATATGAGTATATCCGGATCACACTTTATGGGTCAGTGTTTGCTTTCCTGGTCATTTAAAAAAAAGTTTGGTCAGCGTTTAACACCTCCAGTCATAAACTAATTAGCAAATACTATGATGTACATATCAAGTGAATAAATGATGAGATTTTTGTCCATTAACAATGACTTTGCCCATCAGCCCGGCAATCGATTTAAACGTAACAATTAACTTAATTAACTTATTATACCCACAAACAATATAATATAATATAATATAATATAATGTAATGTAATGTAATGTAATGTAATGTAATGTGATGTGATGTGATGTGATGTGATGTGATGTGATGTGATGTGATGTGATGTAATGTAATGTAATACAATACAATACAATACAATACAATACAATACAATACAATACAATACAATACAATACAATACAATACAATACAATACAATACAATACAATATAATATAATATAATATAATATAATATAATATAATATAATATAATATAATATGGTTTTCTGGAGTACACTTGTTTCTTAAGTGTTGTTTTACTTTTACTATTTCTCCCTATTATACCCTTTGTGTGGCTCGTAAACTATTGGCTTCAGTATCAAGACGTTTAGATTTTTATTTAATAGGCTCTAAGATACCAGCATGTTGTCTTGGAAATTATCGGCATTAGTCCAAGCTTAAAGACACAATTTCTTGAACAATATTGGCCAAAGTGTAAGCTTAAAGACACGATGGCTTGAACAGTATTGGCTATAGTGTAAGATTAAAGACACGATGTCTTGGATTTATCGGATATAGTGTAAGCTTAAAGACACGATGGCTTGAACAGTATTGGCTATAGTGTAAGATTAAAGACACGATGTCTTGGATTTATCGGATATAGTGTAAGCTTAAAGACACGATGTCTTGAACAGTATCGTCTATAGTGTAATCTTAAAGACACGAAGTCTTGAATGGTATTGGCTATAGTGTAAGATTAAAGACACGATGTCTTGGATTTATCGGATATAGTGTAAGCTTAAAGACACGATGTCTTGAACAGTATCGTCTATAGTGTAAGCTTATAGACACGATGTCTTGGATTTATCGTCTATAGTGTAAGCTTAAAGACACGAAGTCTTGAACAGTATTGGCTATAGTGTAAGATTAAAGGTACAATGTCCTGAACAGTATTGGCTATAGTGTAAGCTTATAGACACGATGTCTTGGATTTATCGGCTATAGTGTAAGGTTAATCAGCTCATATTGCAACTTATACAATATTCAAAGTACAGAGGGCAAATTTATGTACAAAAAGCTCTTGACTATTTCATTTTCTGGTTGTGGGGTGGGACGGTGCTTTTTCTCGAACTTGAATATTTTCTTTTCTTTTATTTACTGATACTTAGTGTCGTCTTCTGAATTATGTAATGTATAATCGTATGATGTTATTTAGTTATGATTCTGAGCCAAATTTTTTTTCAACTATTAAGAAACAGAAATTAAACAAAATGTCAGGATCCTGTCCAAGAACATTGAATTGTTGGTCCCTAATATAATTGCGATATACCGTGGTACGTATCACGATAGGTTAAAAAATAGTATGGTACATAATTTTTTCCTCAGCCAATCTCTCTCTCTCTCTCTCTCTCTCTCTCTCTCTCTCTCTCTCTCTCTCATCCATAGGACAAGGGGACAAAATACACTTTCATTGGAATTTACGGAGATTTCTTGGTCACGAGGCATACTTAAGCCAATTGTAATCTTTTTATTGCTTTGTCCTTTTTCTTCTTCTTTTTAATGATTTCTGCTTTATCGGTTTTGTTTCGTTGTTTCTTGAACCAAAATTAAAGTTCTAAAATGAGATTTAAAAAAAAAAAACAATTATGATAGTATCAGAAGGCCGTCCATTACCTTTTACTTTGCTGCCTGGTCCAGCAGTAGACTATCCGACACAAGAAACATAGGAATTGGTATTGAAAAATGTTCTTATGGTAATTCTTACTTAATCCTCTCTCTCTCTCTCTCTCTCTCTCTCTCTCTCTCTCTCTCTCTCTCTCTCTCTCTCTCTCACATACACACACACACACACACACACACACACACATATACACACACACACATAGACACACACACGGCACAGATCTTCATTTGGAGACGTAAAGTATTCGGATATTGATTTGCCATGGCACGAGATATCCAATCTATAGAGCAAAACATTGAACAGGCTGCAAAGACAGGACACTTACAACATACAGAACAGAAAGAGAAAAAGAGAAAGAAGAAAGCACGAAGATCCTTTAAAATTGACATTCAAACAGACCAATCATAAACATGCGAAGAAAGTGAAAGGCAAAAAAAAATTAGACCGCTGTACAAGCTGACATATGACGTTGAACTCAAAGAAACAGAATACGAACTAGAAGACATTATATTTTAAAATTTGAACTAAAGGTCCAAATGAGAAAAAGAAGATCACAGTGGACAAAACAAACTTTATAACTATACCACTGCCCTTACAATCCATAATAGAAACAACCCAGTGCATGAAGTTTAAAGACAACCATGAAAAATGTCTAATTTACCATAAAAATTATAACGCACCCTGGCAGGATACAAAATCTCTAACTGAAAACTTATACCAGTTTTATCACACAAATAAACATCGGGTCACATAATAACGATAACAATCATAGCATAAGAAAGCGGAACAACTGGAATGATCTGCAAAGATGAGACGAGGAACTCCCTACCTACCCACCCATCCACACATAAAAAGAAAGAAAAGAAGGTCCACTAACCTACATAAACACAATACTGCACACAATCACTTTATCATACATTTTCTCCTTTTTTTTTGTTCTTTTTGATTTTTTGGTTTTTTTTGTTTAGCACTTTAAAACATAATATTTAACTTTTCAACAGTTGGGAACGTAGTTGCAACCATTTTATGACTTTTGTGTCATTTTGGAATTTCTGCTTGTCCAGTGTCCTCTAGTGTAAAAATACATTAGAACAAATTTACGCGAAGAAGGCACATTATCATTTTTGTTTAAACCACAACGAGAAGGAAGACAATTTATAATTTTATTTTAATGTAAACCACACCGCTCCAGTGGTCTAGTCGTTAGAGCATCAACCTCGGATGAGGGAGGTCGCGGGTTCGAACCCAGGCCAAGTCATTCCAAAGAGATATAAAAATACTGATAACAGCTGCGTCTCCAAGTGCACGGAAGTTAGTATTAGGACCAGTCGGGGTGGTGCAGGATAATGTGACTGGGAGGGGCTTCATGTTTCATGTCTGCGGCATAATGACCCTATGCTAGACATCAATATAAACTGCCACATTGTAGACATCAAAGCGAGATGACTAAAAATTGTTAAAGTTACGTTAGAAATACAAAATCACACACACACACACACACACACACACACACACACAAATAGAGTGTAAACTACATCGCTAACGATTTGTATGCTAGACATATGAGTATACATCTGAGCGTGAAGATAGTATTGATTTCTCCTATTCAAAGTCATTTTTATAGTGGTAGCGATATCTACTTTTACACACCTGAGACGATCTCTCTCGATGTTTAAACAACGGCCCAGTATAAAGAAACTAAGTTAAATGTCTATTTCGGGACAAGGCTAATTGGGGTAGAGACGATCAAAAATTGCTAGCGTACCACCCAAAGGGATTTGAACAAATATATTAGGGGGACATCACAACATATCCCAGACAGGCGGACATTTTGACGGCCCTGAAAAAGCAAAATGGGTAAATATCGACAAAATCAGAAAAGCGGAATGGGGCTGTCATCACCTAATATCAGGGAAATGATAATTACAATATTTAAAGAAGAAGCCCCCAAAATGTAAATTTCTTCTACGTAAATGAATTTGTATTGAAAACATGGTATACAGGGTTTGAAAATGCTCAACAATGCAAACACTGGAGACCGAAACCATGCCCTAACTCCATATGACGTGCGCGAAACAAGTAAGTAACAACTATGGCTATGTCTTGGAAGGAACTGAAGAGGAAATGAAAGTAAAAAATGCACAAGGGAGGGATAAAGACCTAGATAAGAAGAATTTCAGAGGTAAAAGTTCTCAAAAAGTAAATCTTCCTATAAATTTCAGCAGAATAATTTGAGAAAAGACTATCCCTATACAACAAATACTACCCGTTGCAAAACCTGATAGTTGGAATAGATAGCTCTGAGGAGGAAGAATGGGAAACTTTGACGGGGAAGCGGTACCCTAGAAAAAAGGGGTAGTAAATTTGATTGGAATTAAGTCCCTAACCTCTATGGCGGTACAGAAGAAAAGGAAAGAAAGAAATCTAGAATGGGTTCCTCCAGATCTAACCGACAAACAAAAGGAAAACGACCCATAAAGCATCAGTTTAAAAATAACAATACTGAGCTACCATGTTGTAGGGTTTAACCCCATTTTTCAGCTCACAATAGGCGATACATGGCGGCCAGTATTATTGGTGGAGGAAGAACCCGGAAAACCCCACGGAAAGAACCACCGACCCACGAGAAGCTACTGGCAAACTTTCTCACATAGCTACTTTAGCAGAATTTTAGACTCGAACACATGCAAACAGAGGTGAGACGGCAGTGATCCGTAAAGGAGAGCGCTTTAAATCACTGGGCCACTCGGGGCCTCCAGACCCAAGTGTGAAAATTTATATGTACAGCAATACCAATTATATTATAAAATCAATTGATTTTGATAAAAAAAAAAAAAAACATCTATAAGAACTAGGCAAGTCTATATATGTATTAAAAAGATGCACTACAAATCAAGATAAACTTTATAAGGAGAGAAAAATAGGGGAGGGATTATTCTTCCAAATTTAGTAAACATAACAAATCTAATTATAGGATTACAAAATAAAATCGATACTGTCTTTAGCGTGGCAAGCTCTGTATATTTATTAGTTAACATTCATACATAGTGGCCGAGTGGTCTAAAGCGCCCACCGTTACGGATCACTGCCATCTCACCTCTGTCTGCGTTGGTTCGAGACTCGGGCTCGGCCAAAGCTCTAGACATCACTATAAACTGCCTCACTGCATACATCGTAGCGAGATGACTGAAAATACTGTTAAAGCTATGTTATAAATCCTAATAAAACAAACAAACAAACAAACGTCGATATCTTTTATTTCATTTACATCTTAAAATCATGTATGCGTACTAAATGCAGTAAACGTAAATTTAATTATCTGACAAATTGATTTAGCGATCGATAAATGTGTGCAGTTCTTGTCCTGAATGGTTCTATATTTCATAAAAATGTTATCTGAAAATCTTAAGCAAACAGATAAAACTCACGTTTTCAAAACTAATTTTTTAAAAATTACCCATGAAAAATGAAGCATATAAAGGAGACAAAGGCTACTCATTGCCGCACCCATTATTATTATTATTATTATTATTATTATTATTATTATTATTATTATTATTATTTCAACCGAATTATTCGCTAACATGGCAATCGTTGACAAACATCTAAATTGTATTCGCGAAAATTCAGTCGCTTAAGTGGCCGGTGCGGAAAATACAGCAAACTTTTCTAAATGGATCAGTCAGCAGTTAGTTTATAAGACCTGAATGCGGTTAATTAAACAGATATCGTAAAGAAGAAAATTTTTTGTGTCCTCTGGAAAATGCGGTAGTGTTACCAATATATAAGAAAGATAACGAAACATCATCATAACAATGGCATTTTAAAACATGTATGCAATTACTAATAGAAAAATGATTTTTAAAAAATACATAACAATCTGGCCTTTTTTAAAAAAAATATTCAACCTTGTACAAATTTAATGATATGTACCATTGTAATTGGGTAGCTCTCGGTCGGGTAGCTTTTCTTCCATACCTGATGGCACATCAGTTCATTTGTCCAGTACTGAAAGTTTTATATGCCAGGATAATGTAACAGCTAGTCAAATTCTGTTCAGATGATTTTGGAGATTAAGGTAGCTGGCAGCCGCATATGATTTTGTTTTATTTTGTTTTTATGTTTTAAGGACATTTTTTCAGCACAAAATAGGCTATACATGCGGCCAGTATAATTGGTGGAGGAATAACCCGGGAAAACCCCGGAAAGAACCACCGACCCACGATAAGCTACTGGCAAGCTTTCTCATCTACCCACATTGCCCGAATCCAAGACTTGAATCCACGCAGACAGAGGTGAGATGGCAGTGATCCGTAAAAGACAGCGCTTTAGACCACTCGGCCACTCGGGCACCACATATGATTTTAGATTGGCATCATGATATAAATACAATATTTAATAATGAATGACTTGAATGAGAAATTTATTATGAATACTTGCGAGTATATTTAATCAAAATATTGAACTAATTAACATCAGAACGCACAGACTGAATAATGAAAAATTCAAACAAATTACTTTACAAAATGCAAACACAAGGGGTGAATGATTCACAGTGACTACACAATGATAAGATGGATACAGTTTACTCACCAAACAAACTATATAGACTTTTAGGCTCACATAGTGATGCTATGCGAACTAAAAATGGACAGATATACAACTTATCTTTACAATCCCGAAATATACAATGGGTTTTACGAAGCCAAAGATTAGCCCACGGCTTCAGTATTATATGCATCGAAATACACACCGTCGTCTTAACACTTTATTTCAGCTTCACATCTGCTACGTTTAATTCCTGTGGCTGGCTTTACAGCTTGCACCACGTCGACCTCGATCACTCAGATAACGTTGAACGCTCGGGGTCACTATGGTCATTCTAGACACCCTAGACGCTCCAAACTATGTGGTTCATACAGATACTCTGGACGGCACATAACAGCTCTTCACAGCTCTACATAGATCTACACAGCTATGATGGGAGATAAATCTGATAAAGACATGTAACGCGATTAGTTATCTTCCTTTGTAGTACTATAAATTAAAATCTTTTCTTGTTTTATTTTCTCTCCTTAGGTACAATAGGCAAATCGGCTTACAAATAATGTATTTTCAAAGAAATAAAAACAAAGGTATCTTACTTCAAAGAAAAACTATATCGTAAGGCAAAGTAAATTACTGTTTTATGACGTCGATGACAAATGGTCGAATATAATCTTTAACATATCAGGGTGAATAACTCAATTAGGCAAGGTAGAGTAAAATTTTATAGAAATTTTACATTTATTATTTTTGGGTGCTTTTCTCATTTTATAAAGAAACCTAATCTTCATTTTTTTATAATAAAAAAAAACTATTTATCATCGAAGCATGTGGCACCATCGCAAAACAGCAAAATCTTAATACATTACGCCTATTGCATGGGCTAATGTTGGATTTCTACGTATTAGTTATCTTATATAGCATCTGACACGTTTTATCATTAGTGTCCTCAAATTAATTCCTTGAATTTTAACAGACAATCACACATCGCACATCACGTGGTGGGTCCCTTTTGCAATTTCTCTGGCTTGATTAGCGTGTGTATGTACAGAAATGTTGAACATAGAGAAGGACCGGAAATGTGTTGTGTTAAATGTGTTAAGAGACCCTTAATGTGAGAAGTACATGATTATGACGTCATAGGGCTGCGTCACATGGCACTACTCGAAGATCAAGCGTGTGGTAGAGTTGTAAAAAAGGCCATATTAAAGGAACTTTCAAATTAACAAAAATAAATATAAACATACATATAGGATTCATCGAATATTGTGCTGCTTTCTATGTCTACTGCTTTCCTTGTGCAGCTCCCGTAATGCATAAGAGAACCCAAACTACGGGTCAATTAAACCATTTAGACAATTTTTATAACACTCAATAAATATATAAGTAGAGGCGTCCCAACTCGAGTCGGGAGAGGTACAATTTAAATAAAAGAATGTATACACATCCACTCGAGGAGAGGTTGCGAGATTTGTGCAGTCACGTGACTAAGAATACAAATGGCCAGATCCAGGTCAAATTTCAGCAACGATGTATCTTCGTCTCATCTGTCAGCAGATTAAAGACATAACGAATGCTATGTTCGCGATTTTTTAGAAAATAAATTATATTCCTATCGATTTCAATCAGGTATATCTCGATGAAAGATCGTTTAAGTTTGCTGGGCCGGCAATTAAACGGCTACCCCATGCAGACGGTGTCGGCGAATTACAACTTTTTGATAGGGAATGTGCTCTGACCCTACACCCCAACATGAATGTCCAAATATCAAAAAATGGGGTGGAAAGGGTCAGAGGAAACTCGGACTAAGTCGAACTCAATATAAAATAAATAGATAATGCGAAGAACGACACGAAAGAAATACAATCATTAAAAAAAGTTTTAACAAATATTTATACAGCGAAAGTACACCGTACTTCGCTCCAAATTCGCAATCAAAATAAATAAATAAATATAAAAACTGTTAAGAATATTAAAAAATGATGATCCAGATTTTAAGGATCAAAATTATCATAAAGGACAACTCTGACGAATTGAAAGAAAGCAGGTTATCCTTACAAAGAAACAATGTATACCGGTATGTATACATATATAGCAGACACACACACACACACACACACACACAAATAAATATCATACATGTGATACAGGTGACCTCTAGCCAACGTCGATGAAAGGAAGTGGGGAAGACATTTCGAGATTAGGTGAATAAAACCTACTCGGATGAACAACCCTATATACCGGTAAACACTGATGTTGAACGAGACATATTTTATCGCGATATTAACGATATCACAATTCTAGAACCTAAAATTGATGACGATTATGATACGTATAATAATTTTTAAAGCATTGCATTGAAAAAATATCAAAAACAAAATGAAATATTACTAGCAGAACAAAACAACAAAAAATTTACAAAGTTAATAGCTGGATATATACATCTATCATTCATGACATAAACAAACATGTGTCAGAGAGAGAGAGAGAGAGAGAGAGAGAGAGAGAGAGAGAGAGAGAGAGAGAGAGAGAGACAACAATTATTTATATCACCAAGAGAAGAGAACGACTCAAATTGCACACGCTGTTTGTGTCCATAGTTGTTCCGCGCTCTCGGCAACAAATCTTGAATATGCATAGAACGAATATATGTGAAAATGGTGATGTCCCGAAGGGACACAGAAAAAAAGTTGATATATTTTATTTTTAATGTACGAAACTCGGCAAAACTACGCGATTGCAAACATTTTGATAAACACTTTTGGTATTTTCGCAACACCTACCCCCCATATATATATATATATATATATATATATATATATATATATATATATATATATATATATATATATATATATATATATATATATATATATATATATATATATATATATATATATATATATATAGTTTGAAAGTTATTTGGCTGTGGGGAATTTTTTCCCTTAAAAAATTTCTAACTATTATGCACCCAAACGCTCGCACGCCCACATACATAATTTAGATGGAAACTTCCTTAACCAAGCAGTTTGGGATAAACATACACAAAAATTTGCTATATTTACTTTGCACATTTTAAACCTGTAAGATTAGGCATTTTGCCACCTGATGAAAAAAACAGATCGGTGTGTGCGCGCGCATGTGTGTATGTGCGTTTCCAACGTCATTCCTTACGAGTCTTACAAAGACTACCGTTGTACCAGTCAGCAGTACTACCCGGAAGATAATCACAGATGACACGTGACTCAAGTCACAGTGGGAGTACAAGCATATTTAGTGCAGTTAGGTGTGGCTTAAAATGAAATAAGTCAATCATGGCAACAGCGAGTGAAGATTTAATTGCTTCAGATGAGATACAAGAGAGTGAAGCAACACTATCAGATGATCTGAACTGCCCACTTTGTATGAAAATATTTAGGTCTCCTAGAAGACTACCGTGTTTACATTCGTTTTGTCACGACTGTCTACAGTCACACATATATAGCATTGCCTCTGTGAAAGACTCTGTAAAGGAATTATGTTGCCCAGTATGCGGAAATGTGGCTTTTACAGGAGAATCTTCTACAGACAAACTGGTGCATCTATTTCCTCTTAATACGCTTATGCTATCTGTCTTAATGAAATCGAAAGTGAAAGTAGACCTTGTGTGTAACGCTTGCCAGGTACAGGACGTCGTCTCTCCCGCTGAAAACTTATGTACTGTCTGTGAGGAGGCCTTATGCATTCAATGCTCGAACATGCATGGAATTTCAAGATTGTTGACAAATCACACTATTTTGAAAATTGAAGACGTGCCAAACAAACAGCAGACTGTTCTGCAAAATAATGATATCTTTCGCTGCACGGAGCATGCGTCATTTCCTGTAGAGTATTTCTGTAAATGTCATGAAACTCAGCTATGTGCAAAATGTTGTGTTGATGATCACGCCAGCTGTCCAGAAGTAATTAAACTAGCCAACAAAACGCCAGATCTATCCGAAGCTATGAGCCAGATGAAAGAGCAGATGAAAAACCTTGAAGATCAGGTAAAACAATTTGCAGCTATCAATGTGTTAAATCTGAGCAAACTTGAATCGGATGTCAACAATTTGACTATTGAAATAAGAACATTAAAGAAAATAATAAACGATGCTTTAGACGATCTAGAAAAAAGGGTGAAAGAGGAAGGGAACAAAATTTTAAATGACGAAAAGAAGAGAATAGAGCAAACAAACCAAAGATGTCAATCTCATGTAACGGCAATGCGGAATTCCAATGTCGTTTTGGAATCGGCCAGTAAATATGCAACTCAAAATCAAATGTTTCTGCTTATAAAGAAAATAACAAACCAGTGTTTTATGTCCAAACGGCACAATGACGACAGGTTCTCTAAGAATGACATTGTGACATTGCAGTTAGAGGTCAACCCACAACTAACCTCTGTCATGGACATTCCTAGAAGCGAAATAGGCACGTTAAGGATGAAGAAAAATGGTGAAATCCCAGTTGTGCTTGATGGATTCAAGCCGCTGAAAGAATGTATAGTAGAACGTGTGATTGTCAAATATATGAAAGGATTAAAGGCAAAGACACCTTGGTACACTAAAGTGACATTTTCCAGCAATGAGCAACTGTTGCTTGTGGATTTTGAATGCAAAATGCTTTACCTCCTGGACTCTTTATGTAACATTGTTTGCAGTCGCACATTATTACGTAAACCTTTCGACGTCTGTATTGTAAATGAACACGGTGAAGACGTAGCAGCAGTATCTCTACCATTCGCAAAATCTGTTCATTTGTTTTCCCTCAAAGATAACTCCATCACATATGTGAAGCAGATACAAACCAAGTACAAATGTTATGGCATTACTACATACAATCATGAAGAGTTGATAGTATCGGGACCATGTGATGATAGAATGGCGTACTACTGGAGTATTATTACTCTGGATGGGAAGGAAAAATCCTACCATGAGTTTGATGGTGCAGGTACAAACAGGACCTTTGTCGCTTTGAATGCATTCAAGTCTCGTTTGTATATATCCACCTGTGGAGATCATTCAGTGCATTGCTTTGGTTTGAATGGAACGGAACATTTTACATTCAGACATCTTGATCTCAAAGGACCACAAGGTGTTTCCGTGGATAGAGATGACAATGTGTATGTAGTCGGGCCTTTGTCCCACAATATTTTTCAACTTTCTCCTGGCGGTGTACTTATTCGGATAATCGTGAACGAAATAGAACAGTATCCCACAGGGATATGCTTCGATAAGAATGGAGATAAATTTGTGCTATCCCATTTTTATACAGGTCTTGGAATTTATCGGCTGGTATTTAAAAAAGGATAACATTCTAAGAAATGTAACAGATACATAGCTTTCACTTATTCTGTGTATTGCTTTATATAATTTATCTCCCTAATGTCTAATTACATCTATAACAAAGCAAAAGTCAATATCATTATATATATATATATATATATATATATATATATATATATATATATATATATATATATATATATATATATATATATATATGTTCCTTAATAGATATGATTTATCAGTGCTAAAGCTATTTTGACTATCCAATAGCCAAACATCGTCGTTATGCCAATTTGAAGTGTCGTGTTTTTCGGAACGGCTTTTTTATGATGTTGGTATAATGTGATAACATGAAACTGATAGCGGAAATTTCATAAATTTCATAAATAAAAAAATGATTCCGTCAAAATCCTTAAGTATACACATGTGTATAACAATGAGCAACAAACATTTTACTAACTTTTCTTACTTGACACATTTATTCTGATTCAAAATTTGCATCCATTATGACAATGAACTTAATCCGATAGTGAAATTTGTTTGTTGTCGACCTTCAAATGAATGAAAAACTTTCTTATCTCGGCCAACATCGTACTATTGTCTCCTCCTGAAGCTCACTAATTAAATAGTTATAAATTTAAATGATGGATTTTTTCTTTCTTTTCTCATTTCTAGCTTTTAATAAGCAAACAAAATTAATTTAATATATTGAACTCAAAATATTCTTTTTAAAAAGATAAATATTTATTTTATTATACATTAACATTTACGTAACATTTTATAAATGAAAGAGTATTAAAAGATTCTAACCGATAATAAATACATTACATGCAGTTTGAATGATTTTCAGAATGATAGAAAATAAGATGTAAAAGAGAAATAAAATATTAATTAATGTTACGATTATTTATTGCTATATTCGCCATTGTTGTTACTTCCCGTGATCGTACATTTCTTTCCCCATCTCTACTTTGGCTGCACGTGGCTCTGTAATTAACTATTTATTGTTTGTGATTTCATTGTCGTCTAAATTTGATTAGGACATAGATTTGCTTATGACTATTTATGGATATCTGGGAGTATTTGTCGATATAATTTCGTGTTGATAATTCAATGTTGCATGATTAATGTAATAATGTCATATACATTATTGTTATGTGTGTGCATGTGTGCGTGCTTCCCTCTGTTCTTAAGCGTGTATAAATGTAGGTTAATTGGCTGAGTCACACTGATGACTTCCATGACAAACACACTAGGTAGAAAGAGAGAGGCCGTGTGCACTGTTCACAATAACAGTTGTATTTACCTGTCTTATTACTCTATTTTTATTTTCCTCCTTTTTTTCTGGTGATAGATTTAGTGGTCGTTTGTTTTATTTGTTTGATTAGGATTTTCAACGTAGCTTTAACAATGTTTCAGTCATATCGCTACGATGCCTTAAGTGTGGCAGGTTATAGTGATGTCTAGCACTGGGGCATCATGCCGCAGACATGTAGCATGGTGTCCCACCCAGTCATATTATCTTGACACCAGTCCGACCAGGCCTAACATTAATCTCTTCATGCTGAGTGTCATGTGAGGCAGCTGTTATTACCATTTTTGTAAGTCTTTGGTATGACTCTGCAGGCTATCGAACCCACGACCTCTTACGTCTGCGGCGGACGCTCTAACCACTAGGCCAACTAAGCGGTAAAGCAAAGTTTTTTTCTGTACATGCATTTATGATCCAGTTTAAACAAGTTCACTGTTTGTTTCATAGAAAATATCTGCATTTTTAAATTTTTACATTTGTTTCTAGGTGGTTTTGTCTATCCCTCCAATAGTCTTTCCTCCCATCTGTGCAAATATGTAATGTGAACTCCATCTACACCATGTGTGAGAGTTGATCACATTTGAAGGATTATTTTTGGTGGAAAACAAATAACAACAGTTGATACATTATTTTAGATGGTGTAACAGATGACAAAATAGTTGATACATTGTTTCAGGTATTATAACAGATGACAACAGTTGATACATTGCTTTAAGTGGAGTTGTAGAATAAAGTAGTTTTTATTTATCCTTGATGCAACCTCGTGCACAGTAGGGTTATGGGGTTATAGGTCAAAGTTCATAAATAGTATGGACCCTATTTTTAGACTAATCTCAATCTACATGTAACTTTGATTTAGGCAGAGTAATTATATTTGGCATGGTGAATAATGATGGTGAATTATTCAGATTCTTTCATGCAGTCCAAGGTAATTATATTTGGTTTGGTGAATAGTGGTGGTAAATTATTCAGATTCTGAATGCAGCCCATGGTAATTATATTTGGTTTGGTGACTATTGATGGTGAATTATTCAGATTCTGAATGCAGTCTTAGGTAATTATATTTGGTATGGTGAATAGTGATGGTGAATTATTCAGATTCTAAATACAGCCCAGGGAGTTGGGGATGTCATAAAAAATAGAATACTGTCCATATTTGTGGTGGCAATCATCACTGAGATTTTTTTCACATAAAGATAATGATAGAACAAAGACTAAATTTGGTGAAAATTTTAATTGCAAAAAAATATATGTAATAAATAATAAAGTTACTATCTGACATGCAAAATCACTCTTTGTGCTGTGTTAACATAATGCTGTTGTATTATACATGTATATAAAACTCACCACAGACTGGATTGTTGGTAAAACGATGAACAGAAATAGTCCATTGTATCATACATGTAATATAAAAAACTCAAAACAGACTGAATTGTGGGTAAAACGATGAACAGAAATAGTCCATTGTATCATGCATGTAATATAAAAAACTCACAACAGACTGGATTGTGGGTAAAATGATGAACAGAAATAGTCCATTGTATTATACATGTGTATAAAACTCACAACAGACTGAATTGTTGGTAAAACAATGAACAGAAATATTCCATTGTATCATACATGTAATATAAAAACTTGCAACAGACTGAATTGTGGGTAAAACAATGAACTAAATTGTCCATTGTATCATACTTACAACATACTCGATTGTGGGTAAAACGATGAACAGAAAAAGTCCATTCTATGACACATGTATATGAAACTCACAGCAGACTGGATTGTGGGTACAACGATGAACAGAAACAGTCCATTGTATGACACATGTATATAAAACTCACAACATGCTGGATTAAATAGAAATAGTCCATATAGTTTTGTATATAATCAGGCCTTGTCCATATTCCACATTAATTTTTTGAAACCTTTTTATTTACAAATGTCTGACTGACCTATAACAGGTCTTTCACATCTCATCTAGAAATACATTTGAAGAAAGATGGATAAATATTATGATTATATACAGATGGTGAAATACATGATGAGTCTTTAAGAATGGCGACTGGGTAATGAAAGGCAACTTTTTGTAAACAGCAAGTCAAGTCAATTTTTTTTCGAGTCCAGAAAAAACTTGCATAGGAATTGAAAAACGTTTCTCACACCTGTATAGTAAAATATTCAGACTAAAATTATACAGCTCATGTCAACTGCAAATATGTGATATGTAATGTCTCTATGCATGGATTATATAACCATCTTTATCATCTCACATGTGCATAGTGAGGTATATATAACACTGGCTTCAGTAACTATCTTTATCATCTCACATGTACATAGTGAGGTATATAAAACACTGGCTTCAGTAACCATCTTTATCATCTCACATGTGCATAGTGAGGTATATATAACACTGGCTTCAATAACCATCTTTATCATCTCACATGTTCATAGTGAGGTATATATAAGTTATAACACTGGCTTCAGTAACCATCTTGATCATCTCACATGTGCATAGTGAGGTATATATAACACTGGCTTCAGTAACCATCTTTATCATCTCACATGTACATAGTGAGGTATATATAACACTGGCTTCAGTAACCATCTTTATCATCTCACATGTGCATAGTGAGGTATATATAACACTGGCTTCAATAACCATCTTTATCATCTCACATGTGTATAGTGAGGTATATATAACACTGGATTCAATAACCATCTTTATCTCACATGTACATAGTGAGGTATATATAACAATGGCTTCAATAATGGTCTTCATCGTCTCAGCTGTACAGGCAAGGTATACAATCCTGACCTGAATAACAATCTTTATCATCTCAAAGTAGACAGTGTCAGTGGAAAGGTGCATTCATAGTCCAAAGGACAGGTAAGTCAAGTCGATTTTACTCTTGAGTCTTGAAGAACTTGCATAGCAGATGAAAAACATGTTTTTCACACATGCATAATAAAATATTCAGACTAAAACTATACAGCTCATGTCAACAGCAAATGTGTGATATGTAATCTCTCTATACCTGGGCATGGATTATATAACCATCTTTATCTTCTCACCTGTATATAGTGAGGTATATATAACACTGGCTTCAGTAACCATCTTTATCATCTCACATGCACATAGTGAGGTATATATAACACTGGCTTCAATAACCATCTTTATCATCTCACATGTACATAGTGAGGTATATAAAACACTGGCTACAATAACCGTCTTTATCATCTCACTTGTACATGGCAAGGTATGCAGTCCTGGCCTACATAACAATCTTTATCATTTCAAAGTAGACAAAATCAGTGGAAAGGTGGAATTTCATTAATTATCTGCATTGTCCTTTATCATAGTGTACTCCCTTCTTACAACACTGTCCATGGAGTAAGACTATGCCACATTATAGTGAGGAACTTTATAATGGATTACATTGTCCATATACAGTATTCCCATATAACACTGTCATATACAGTATTACCATATAACAATGTCATATACAGTATTCCCATATAACACTGTCATATCCAGTATTTCCCTATAACACTGTCATATACAGTATTCCCCTATAACACTGTCATATACAGTATTCCCATTTAACACTGTCATATACAGTATTCCCATATAACACTGTCATATACAGTATTCCCATATAACACTGTCATATACAGTATTACCATAAAACACTGTCATTTACAGTATTCCCATATAACACTGTCATTTACAGTATTCCCATATAACACTGTCATATACAGTATTCCCGTATAACACTGTCATATACAGTATTCCCATATAACACTGTCATATACAGTATTCCCGTATAACACTGTCATATACAGTATTCCCATATAACACTGTCATATCCAGTATTCCCATATAACACTGTCATATACAGTATTCCCATATAACACTGTCATATACAGTATTCCCATATAACACTGTCATATACAGTAATCCCATATAACACTGTCATATACAGTATTCCCATATAACACTGTCATATCCAGTATTCCCATATAACACTGTCATATACAGTATTCCCAAATAACACTGTCATATACAGTATTCCCCTATAATACTGTCATATACAGTATTCCCATATAACACTGTCATATACAGTATTCCCATATAACACTGTCATATCCAGTATTCCCATATAACACTGTCATATACAGTATTCTCCTATAACACTGTCATATACAGTAATCCCATATAACACTGTCATATACAGTATTCCCATATAACACTGTCATATACAGTATTCCCCTATAACACTGTCATATACAGTATTCCCATATAACACTGTCATATACAGTATTCCCCTATAACACTGTCATATACAGTATTCCCATATAACACTGTCATATCCAGTATTCTCATATAACACTGTCATATACAGTATTCCCATATAACACTGTCATATACAGTATTCCCCTATAATACTGTCATATACAGTATTCCCATATAACACTGTCATATACAGTATTCCCATATAACACTGTCATATACAGTATTCCCATATAACACTGTCATATACAGTATTCCCATATAACACTGTCATATACAGTATTCCCATATAACACTGTCATATACAGTATTCCCATATAACACTGTCATATACAGTATTCCCATATAACACTGTCATAAACATTACTCCCATATAACACTGTCATATACAGTATTCCCATATAACACTGTCATATACAGTATTCCCATATAACACTGTCATATACAGTATTCCAATATAACACTGTCATTTACAGTATTCCCATATAACACTGTCATATACAGTATTCCCATATAACACTGTCATATACAGTATTCCCATATAACACTGTCATATACAGTATTCCCATAAAGCACTGTCATATACAGTATCCCCATATAACACTGTCATTTGAGCCATATAGTATCACTTTATAGTGAGTGCCTAATAATGAAGTGTATCTTGTATATAATATCAATATCACTCGATGAAATGACCACACATCTTGTATCACTTTATAGTGAGTGCCTAATAATGAAGTACATCTTGCATATAATTTTTAAAATTAAATGAGATTAATTGCAATACATGCTTCATACAAGGATCTGTGATGAGAGGCATTATAGTGAGGGAATGCTGTACAAAAGTACCTCTTAAGTAGTTCAGGTAAATTGCTGTTTTACACATTTTAAATTCCCCATTTCTAAAATGGAAAACTGAACTCCATCACAACTGTATCAACTTGTGCTCTGCATCTAATGCGTCAATGGCATGAGAGATCAAATTTTCTGCTTGCTTCTGCACAACTCTCTGCTTTTGCAGCCAACTTGCTCCAAGCTTCCCATGTGGATTCCATATCTCTTGGGTAGGTTCATGACAGAGGCGAAGCCAAGCTATTATCACAACAGTACCTGAGATCTTGTTATCCTGAAAAAAATAAAATCAAATGAAGTAGGAAGGAAAACCTTAAAAACATAGCAGTGCACTCAAGCCAACATGAATACATAGCAGTGAACACATGCTAACACAAACACATAGCACAGCACACATGCCAACACAAACACACAGCTGTGCACACATGCCAACACAAACACATAGCTGGGTACACATGCCAACACAAACACATAGCTGGGTACACATGCCAACACAAGCACATACCAGTGCATACAGGCAAATACAAATACATAGTGCACACATACATACACATAGCAGATCACACATGTTAACACAACTACATAGCAGAGCACAGATCCCAAACAGACACATAAAAGTGCAGTGCACACATGACAACACAAATACAAAGCAGAGCACACATTCAAACACAAATACATAGCAATACATGCATGCCAACACACATACCAGTACAAAGACATAGCAGTGCATTTATTCCAACACAACTACATAGCAGTGCATACATTCCAACACAAATACATAGCAATAAATGCATGCCAACATAAACACATAGCAGTGCAAACACATAGCAGTGCATGCATGCCAACACAAATACACAGTGCACACATGCTAATCAATATACATAGCAGTACATGTATGCCAACACAAATACATAGTGCACACATGCCAATAAATATACATAGCAATGCATGCATGCCAACACAAATACACAGTGCACACATGCCAATAAATATACATAGCAGTGCATGCATGCCAACAAAAATACATAGTGCACACATGCCAACACAAATACACAGTGCACACATGCCAATAAATATACATAGCAATGCATGCATGCCAACACAAATACACAGTGCACACATGCCAATAAATATACATAGCAATGCATGCATGCCAACACAAATACATAGTGCACACATGTCAATAAATATACATAGCAATGCATGCATGCCAACACAAATACATAGTGCACACATGCCAATAAATATACATAGCAATGCATGCATGCCAACACAAATACATAGTGCACACATGCCAATAAATATACATAGCAATGCATGCATGCCAACACAAATACACAGAGCACACATGCCAATCAATATACATAGCAGTGCATGCATGCCAACACAAATACATAGCGCACACATGCCAATAAATATACATAGCAATGCATGCATGCCAACACAAATACATAGTGCACACATGCCAACACAAATACACAGTGCACACATGCTGATAAATATACATTGCAATGCATGCATGCCAACACAAATACATAGTGCACACATGCCAATCAATATACATAGCAATGCATGCATGCCAACACAAATACATAGTGCACACATGCCAACACAAATACACAGTGCACACATGCTGATAAATATACATAGCAATGCATGCATGCCAACACAAATACATAGTGCACACATGCCAATAAATATACATAGCAATGCATGCATGCCAACACAAATACATAGTGCACACACGCCAATCAATATACATAGCAGTGCATGCATGCCAACACAAATACACAGTGCACACATGCCAATAAATATACATAGCAGTGCATGCATGCCAACACAAATACATAGTGCACACATGCCAACACAAATACACAGTGCAAACATACCAATAAATATACATAGCAATGCATGCCTGCCAACACAAATACATAGTGCACACATGCCAATCAATATACATAGCAGTGCATGCATGCCAACACAAATACATTGTGCACACATGCCAATAAATATACATAGCAATGCATGCATGCCAACACAAATACATAGTGCACACATGCCAATAAATATACATAGCAATGCATGCATGACTAAACAAATACACAGTGCACACATGCCAATAAATATACATAGCAATGCATGCATTCCAACACAAATACACAGTGCACACATGCCAATCAATATACATAGCAATGCATGCATGCCAACACAAATACACAGTGCACACATGCCAATAAATATACATAGCAATGCATGCATTCCAACATAAAAACACAGTGCACACATTCCAATAAATATACATAGCAATGCATGCATTCCAACACAAATACACAGTGCACACATGCATGCCAACACAAACACACTCTGCACACATGCCAATAAATATACATAGCAATGCATGCATTCCAACACAAATACACAGTGCACACATGCCAATAAATATACAAAGCAATGCATGCATGCCTAAACAAATACACAGTGCACACATGCCAATAAATATACATAGCAATGCATCCATGCCAACACAAATACACAGTGCACACATGCCAATAAATATACATAGCAGTGCATGCATGCCAACACAAATACACAGTGCACACATGCCAATAAATATACATAGCAATGCATGCATGCCAACACAAATACACAGTGCACACATGCCAATAAATATACATAGCAATGCATGCATGCCAACACAAATACACTGTGCACACATGCCAATAAATATACATAGCATAGCATGCATGCCAACACAAATACACAGTGCACACATGCCAATAAACATACATAGCAATGCATGCATGCCAACACAAATACACAGTGCACACATGCCAATAAATATACATAGCAATGCATGCATGCCAACACAAATACACAGTGCACACATGCCAATCAATATACATAGCAATGCATGCATGCCAACACAAATACACAGTGCACACATGCCAATAAATATACATAGCAATGCATGCAAGCCAACACAAATACAGTGCACACATGCCAATAAATATACATAGCAATGCATGCATGCCAGCACAAATACATAGTGCACACATGCCAATAAATATACATAGCAATGCATGCATGCCAACACAAATGCACAGTGCACACAAGCCAATAAATATACATAGAAATGCATGCATGCCTAAACAAATACACAGTGCACACATGCCAATAAATATACATAGCAATGCATGCATTCCAACACAAATACACAGTGCACACATGCCAATAAATATACATAGCAATGCATGCATGCCAACACAAATACACAGTGCACACATGCCAATAAATATACATAGCAATGCATGCATGACTAAACAAATACACAGTGCACACATGCCAATAAATATACATAGCAATGCATGCATTCCAACACAAATACACAGTGCACACATGCCAATAAACATACATAGCAATGCATGCATGCCTAAACAAATACACAGTGCACACATGCCAATAAATATGCATAGCAATGCATGCATTCCAACATAATTCACAGTGGACACATGTTAATAATTATACATAGCAATGCATGCATTCCAACACAAATACACAGTGCACACATTCCAATCAATATACATAGCAATGCATGCATGCCTAAACAAATACACAGTGCACACATGCCAATAAATATACATAGCAATGCATGCATTCCAACACAAATACACAGTGCACACATGCCAATAAATATACATAGCAATGCATGCATGCCAGCACAAATACACAGTGCACACATGCCAATAAATATACATAGCAATGCATGCATGCCAACACAAATACACAGTGCACACATGCCATTAAATATACATAGCAATGCATGTATGCCAACACAAATACACAGTGAACACATGCCAATAAATATACATAGCAATGCATGCATGCCAACACAAATACACAGTGCACACATGCCAATAAATATACATAGCAATGCATGCATGCCAACACAAATACACAGTGCACACATGCCAATAAATATACATAGCAATGCATGCATGCCAACACAAATACACAGTGCACACATGCCAATAAATATACATAGCAATGCATGCATGCCTAAACAAATACAAAGTGCATAATGCCAATAAATATACATAGCAATGCATGCATGCCAACACAAATACACAGTGCACACATGCCAATAAATATACATAGCAATGCATGCATGCCAACACAAATACACAGTGCACACATGCCAATAAATATACATAGCAATGCATGCATGCCAACACAAATAGACAGTGCACACATGCCAACAAATATACATAGCAATGCATGCATGCCAACACAAATACACAGTGCACACATGCCAATAAATATACATAGCAATGCATGCATGCCAACACAAATACACAGTGCACACATGCCAATAAATATACATAGCAATGCATGCATTCCAACATAAATACACACTGACACATGCCAATAAATATACATAGCAATGCATGCATTCCAACACAAATACACAGTGCACACATGCCAATAAATATACATAGCAGTGCAAGCATGCCTAAACAAATACACAGTGCACACATGCCAATAAATATACATAGCAATGCATGCATTCCAACACAAATGCACAGTGCACACATGCCAATAAATATACATAGCAATGCATGCATCCCTAAACAAATACACAGTGCACACATGCCAATAAATATACATAGCAATGCATGCATTCCAACATAAATACACAGTGCACACATGCCAATAAATATACATCACAATGCATGCATGCCAACACAAATACACAGTGCACACATACCAATAAATATACATAGCAATGCATGCATGCCAACACAAATGCACAGTGCACACATGCCAATAAATATACATAGCAATGCATGCATGCCAACACAAATACACAGTGCACACATGCCAATAAATATACATAGCAATGCATGCATGCCAACACAAATACACAGTGCACACATGCCAATAAATATACATAGCAATGCATGCATGCCAACACAAATACACAGTGCACACATGCCAATAAATATACATTGCAATGCATGCATGCCAACACAAATACACAGTGCACACATGCCAATACTTATACATAGCAATGCATGCATGCCAACACAAATACACAGTGCACACATGCCAATAAATATACATAGCAATGCATGCATGCCAACACAAATACACAGTGCACACATGCCAATAATTATACATAGCAATGCATGCATGCCAACACAAATACACAGTGCACACATGCCAATAAATATACATAGCAATGCATGCATGCCAACACAAATACAGGGCACACATGCCAACAAATATACATAGCAATGCATGCATGCCAACACAAATACACAGTGCACACATGCCAATAAATATACATAGCAATGCATGCATGACTAAACAAATAGACAGTGCACACATGCCAATAAATATACATAGCAATGCATGCATGCCTAAACAAATACACAGTGCACACATGCCAATAAATATACATAGCAATGCATGCATTCCAACATAAATACACAGTGACACATGCCAATAAATATACATAGCAATGCATGCATTCCAACACAAATACACAGTGCACACATGCCAATAAATATACATAGCAGTGCAAGCATGCCTAAACAAATACACAGTGCACACATGCCAATAAATATATATAGCAATGCATGCATTCCAACACAAATACACAGTGCACACATGCCAATAAATATACATAGCAATGCATGCATCCCTAAACAAATACACAGTGCACACATGCCAACAGATATACATAGCAATGCATGCATTCCAACATAAATACACAGTGCACACATGCCAATAAATATACATCACAATGCATGCATGCCAACACAAATACACAGTGCACACATGCCAATAAATATACATAGCAATGCATGCATGCCAACACAAATGCACAGTGCACACATGCCAATAAATATACATAGCAATGCATGCATGCCAACACAAATACACAGTGCACACATGCCAATAAATATACATAGCAATGCATGCATGCCAACACAAATACACAGTGCACACATGCCAATAAATATACATAGCAATGCATGCATGCCTAAACAAATACACAGTGCATTCTTTATTACTCTGGGAAAACAGATTTGAATATTTTGTGTCATTTAGTGATTTAATAAAATAACTATATGTTAATTCAAAACAGCAATGAATGGTTGCATGATTCAAATCATTGATTTCACTAACACATTGTAGTCAAACAAATTGGGTGGGTTTAAAAAACAATGTATTTTATCTGATGATTGCATTTACAAAGGCCTTAGATTCATTCCTGAGAACAGGGTAGGACAATTGGGACAAAATTCTGGGGGCACCAACAGTCAGGGGTCCACTGCCATTGCATTTTGTAATTTCAGACGGGCCTATTGGAGAATATTTCCTAGGGTCTACAAATCCTGTCTACTTCCCTGCTTAGAAGCTAACCTGTAATCCCAGTCTGGATTTTATCTCTGATATGGGAAGGTTAAATGTTGCTGTAGCTATGTCCTCTGTCAGATTCCAGTAGCCATCATCATGCTGCAGTTGTAAGATTTTGTCTAGTTCTGCATCACCTGAATATGTATGAAGATATTAAATTAGTCATCCGTATGTATGTATGTATGTATGTATGTATGTATGTATGTATGTATGTATGTATGTATGTATGTATGTATCTGTGTGTATGTATGTATGTATGTATGTATGTATGTATGTATGTATGTATGTATGTATGTATGTATGTATGTATGTATCTGTGTGTATGTATGTATGTATGTATGTATGTATGTATGTATGTATGTATGTATGTATGTATGTATGTATGTATGTATGTATGCATGCATGTGTGCATGTATGTATGTATCTGTGTGTGTATATATGTATGTATGTATGTATGTATGTATGTATGTATGTATGTATGTATGTATGTATGTATGTATGTATGCATTTATGTATGTATGCATGTATGTATGCATATATGTATGTATGTATGTATGTATGTATGTATGTATGTATGTATGTATCTGTATGTGTGTATATATGTATGCATGCATGTATGTATGTATGCATGTATGTATGTATGTATGTATGTATGTATGTATGTATGTATGTATGTATGTATGTATGTATGTATGTATGTATGTATGTATGTATGTATGTATATATGTATCTGTGTGTGTGTATATATGTATGCATGCATATATGTATGTATGCATGTCTGCATATGTATGTATGTATGTATGCATGTATGTATGCATGCATGTATGTATGCATGATTGTTTACATTGTGGTTCAACATAACAAGGGTAGTTGGTTTTGCTTCAAGAGGTCATATATTTATTACATTGTAAATGGATGGTGTCTTGACTATAAAGATGTGGAGTGAGATGACACCCCCCCCCTCCCCCAATATGTCTAGTAAAGGTAGTTGGTTTTTACTAAAATAGCCATATATTTTTTTACTTGTAACTGCACCAGATACTATCTTGACTGAAAGTTTGGAGTGAGGTGGAAGAGTTTTCCACCCTGCTTCAACTATGTCAAATTCCATGTTTACCATATGTCACATGACAGTCATATTTGTAAATCTAGCCAATACAAATCATGGGTTAATAATTGTCTGTAATCAATTTGAATGTGTAAGCAGGTGCATATCCATTAGAGTGTACAGGCACATGAGTATCCATTAGAGTGTATAGGCAGGTGGGTATCCATTAGTGTATAGGCATGTGGGTATCCATTAGTGTATAGGCAGGTGAGTATCCATTTGAGTGTATAGGCAGGTGGGTTTCCTTTAGAGTGTGTAATAAGGTGGGTATCTATTAGAGTCTGTAGGCAGGTGGGTATCCATTAGAGTGTGTAGGCAGGTGGGTATCCATTAGAGTGTGTAAGCAGGTGGGTATCCATTAGAGTGTGTAAGCAGGTGGGTATCCATTAGAGTGTGTATTCAGATTTGTATCAATTAGAGTGTGTAAGCAGGTGAGTATTCATTAGAGTGTGTAAGCAGGTGGGTATAATCATTGGTTTACATATCATTACATGTTTTATGGAATAGATTTCAGTGCAGCTTGGTACATGGAATAACTGATTTTGGGGTCAGTAGTGAAAAGCTTGAGGTCACTGCCGATAACAGATATTACCTATGCATTGTATCTCCAGATAATATTTTGTTCTTTATAAAAGAATTCAATTGCATATAGCACATTGGTTCCAATTAGCTTCAGGAATAATTCTGTTGACTTTGGGGTTTTATGGCACAGCAACACAAATAGGTTATGTAGTGCCAAGGAAATTAAAGTTTATATCACCTTGCCCAAGGACACTATGGCAGCCATCATGGGCTTTGAACTTATACACCATTTTGATCATGAGTCAGTATGCTGACTATCTAGCCACCATGTCCTTTGCACCCCACTGGTTGCCCCAAGTTCATAGGGTAAAATTTGTCCTTGGAGCCACCATGACCTTTGCACCCCACTAGCTGACCCAAGTTTATAGTGTAAAATTATCCTTAGAGAGCTGTTGGAACCGTGTCCAAACACATTATTTCATGCATACTCAGAGCGCACTGGAAAATGTCTAATGTTATCATTGTAGGGTATTGAATTGTTTGCAGTGTTATCATTGTAGGGCATTGAATTGTTTGCAGTGCTCTTGTTCAACCTATCAGCATTTACTCTAATTTTACATCCATTTTGGCTTCTGAACTTAATTTAAAAAATAACGTTCAATTTTCAAGCTGTTTGGTTCAACAAACCTGTTTTTAAATGCACTATCTTCTGAGAGACTTCTGAAAATTCATTGCCATCACTACTTCCATTTGTAGACCTTCCAAATTCATTGTTCTGATGTAACATTTCTTCTTCGTCCACACTACTAATCTGTCTTTGTCTAGTCAACAATTTTTTTGTGGCATGTAAGGTGTCTTTTTTAGGTGACACATCACAATTAGATGAGAACTCCATCTGTATGGCTTCAATTTCAAAGTTTTTTGGATTTACATCATTTGATGATGATTTCAAATGTTTTGATTTAGGTTTGAAAAAATTGGCTAATTTGGTAAAATTCAATCCCTTGGAAGATTTGGGGGACTTAGGTAATCCACAATTTCTGTCAGGGTTTTGCTGAAATAGAGAGATCAAGTGTTATATAGATTTGAATGATTGCTTACAAGAGGCAGGTCAAACATGTTATATAGATTTTAATGATTGCTTACAAGAGGCAGGTCTAACATGTTATATAGATTTTAATGATTGCTTACAAGAGGCAGGTCAAACACATTATATAGATTTTAATGATTGCTTACAAGAGGCAGGTCTAACATGTTAAATAGATTTTAATGATTGCTTACAAGAGGCAGGTCAAACATGTTATATAGATTTTAATGATTGCTTACAAGAGGTCAAACATGCATATTTCCATCCATCAAGGTGACAAACTGTTCTTTATGAGGAGATGGTTGTATGAAGGTAGCTGATCAGTCCGATTTTTATGGCATAATAAAACATCCTGGTTTTGTTCAGTGAATTATGGCATAACAACACAAGCTGGTTAATTAGGGCTAAGGTGACAGTAATAAATTGCCTTGTCCAAGGTCACACTATGGAATTTTTTCTGGGTTGATGCATTGGCAAGATTGTTTGTCATTTTCAGGGTCATCTGTGGGCTACATGATTAATATGCTTTAACAGTTAAGAATTTAGAGATTTCTGCAATGTATAAGAACATTTTAAGTATGGCATCTAAATCCATTTAGACTTTAATTTTATTTGTATACACATTACTGATATTTCTATACACAGTGCTAGTTTTTGTATGCACAGTACTGGTATTTGTATACACAGCTCTAGTATTTGTATACACAGTACTGGTATTTGTATACACAGTGCTAGTATTTGTATACACAGTAAGGTATTTGTATACACAGTGTTATTATTTGTATACACAGTACTGGTGTTTGTATACACAGTGCTAGTATTTGTATACACAGTAAGGTATTTGTATACACAGTGCTAGTATTTGTATACACAGTACTGGTATTTATATATAAAATACTGGTATTTGTATACACAGTAAGGTATTTCTATATACAGTATTGGCATTTGTATACTCAGTACTGGTATTTGTATATATTTGTGTACACCGTACTGGTATGTTTAAATGCCATTCTGGTATGGTGTACACAGTACTGGCATGTTTGAATGCCATTATTGTACAGTGTACACAGTACTGGTATGTTTGAATCCCATTCTGGTATGGTGTACACAGTATTGGTATGTTTTGAATGCCATTCTGGTATGGTGTAAACAGTACTGGTATGTTTTGAATGCCATTCTGGTACGGTGTACACAGTACTGGTATGTTTGAATGCCATTCTGGTATGGTGTACACAGTACTGGTATGTTTTGAATGAAATTCTGGTACGGTGTACACAGTACTGGTATGTTTGAATGCCATTCTGGTACGGTGTACACAGTACTGGTATGTTTTGAATGCCATTCTGGTATGGTGTACACAGTACTGATCACAGGTAGAAGAGTTATTTTATAAAAATGAGAAAAAATAGGAAAGCATCTTAAACTATTTAGTAGCATGATTCAGTCTTAATATGATTCATATTTTCATTTAAAGAACTTAAAGCTGACAAATAATGTATAATGCTTCTGACATAATGTATTTCATTATTTACACAAGCTAATAAATTGTACTTGTATCTACTGACCAATTGTTAAATGTTAATCCCAGATTAACCTGCCAGATTATATCAATATAACTGCACACAAAAACAGAATGCCTTAATACATAGTGTAAGTAAAATATGTTTTCATAAAAAGTCTCGAATAGTCTAACAGCTAAATCTGAAATTGAAATGTTGTATTTGCACACAATTTACAATTTTTTGATTATCATGGTTTATATTTTAAAAACAAATGTGTAAAAGTTAAAATGAAAGATATCATTAAATCCAAAAAAAATTAGCTTTTATAGATATATAAAATCCCATCATACCAAATGCTTCCGCTTTGAAGTTTGGAATATGTGATTGCTAAGTCCAAAGTTTATTGGTATTGTTGCAGCATCCTGTAAGACAAGGTTTGTTGACAGTTATTATTGAGATCTCATACATTGCATCTCTTTGTACAATATTATGACATCAATATTATGACAACAATATTATGACATCAATATTATGACAACAATATTGACAAAAATAATATAACAACAATATTATGACAACAATATTATGATAACAATATTATAACAACAATATTATGACAACAATATTATGACAACAATTGTATGTACAATTTGTACAGATTGTATCTATCTCAGTCTCTCTGTCAGTCAATACTTGTTTCTTTCCAAACAACAAGTCTATCTATATTATTTCAGTTTTTTCAAACTACAAGACATGATAACCTGTAGTTTCAGCCTAGTTTCTGGCAGCTTGTACTCCCTACTGATTTCAGAAACAAGGAGCCTTATGGGTATAAACAGGTACAAAACTTATTAATTTCATTCATTAATTTATAATTTATAATGTCACAGCCACCAAGCTGTCCCCAACATTGTCACTTTTGTTGCATTTCAAACCAAACGATGAACCAGCTTATTGTCATTTTCAAAAGCAAAGGTGAAAGCAAGAACTGCATAGAAGGTAAATAATTTGTGGTCTGCATTCAATATATGCATTTTCTTATTCTAATATTTCAGCAAAAAGAGTTTTAAGAGTGGAGACAATATGACACTGTTATGGAAATTTACAACATTATCTAGAGCTTAGGGAACACTATCAACAACATTACTCCTGTTGTATGAACAACTCAAAGATGTCTACAAACAAATGGATGAAATACTAATGTTAAAGTTCTGTTAGGTTTGAAACATGAAGTATTGCCAATGCTGGGGACCACTTGGTGGCAAACAAACAGTATTGAGTGGAAGTAGCATATTGAAAAGTTACTTACTATGTCATGTGTGACAGAAGGTGGAACAGACATGGTGAGAACAGCGTAATGGCAAGTTACAATTACTATGTGAGAAACACACTGTGCCAGAATAACATAAAGGTAAGTTACAATTACTAATAGTAGGTGACAATTACTATGTGAGAAACACACTGCACCATAACAACATAATGGTAGGTGAGAAACACATTGGGCAGGAACAAAAATGTGTTAGGCTACTTACTATGTGTGATGGTATAACAGACAGGCTGGAAATTAATAGATTATTCAGAACTTTTCCCTCATGATCAACAGGGACAAGAACTGTGTACTTGCTTGTCAAATTAGCTGATGTGCTTAAAAATAGAATTCTTGATTTTGTTTCAGGATCCTCTGCAATAAAGATATATGACTCATTATCGTTCTATTTTTTTAATTTAATTTTTAGCAACATTTCATAATATGAATAAATTTTTTGAATATTCACTGCAAAAGTACCCTAGATAAATTTAAACACAAATTTTCCATGAACCATGATTAGAATATCTGAACAAAATATAAATGTGTGTATGGATTTTAACATAGCTTTAAAAACATTTCAGTCATATTGTTATGATGTCTGCATTGTGGCAGTTTATGGTGATGTCTAGCTCTGAGCATCATCCCACAGACATGTAGCATGATGTCCCACCCAGTCACATTATCCTGACACTAGACCGACAAGTCTTAACATTAACTTCATAATGCTGAGTGCCAAGGGAGGAATCTGTACCATATTATAAAAGCCTTTGTCATGACTCGGCTAGGGATTGAACCAGCGACCTCCTGCATTAGAGATGGGTGCTCTAGAACAAAATAATGGAACAATTATGTTGTAGATTTCATTCTCATTTAACAAGACCTCTCTTGTGACTCCATGAAATTTTAAGGTAGTTAGGGTCTGTGAAAAGTTCAGTGGTGGCAATGTTCAAAACTAGGCATACAAAAATGTAATTCTGTTATTTGTACAGATATATCAGTGTCATTTGTACAGATATGTGTGTGTGTGTGTGTGTTATATTTACAGATGTATCAGTGTCATTTGTGCAAGATATAGCAGTGTTATTTGTTCAGATATATATATATGTGTGTGTGTGTGTTATTGTTACAGATATATCCGTGTCATATGCACAGTTATATCTGTCTTATTTGCACAGATACATCAGTGTTATTTGCTGAGATTTATTAGTGTTATTTGTACAGATATATTAGATTTATTTGTGCAGATATATCAGTGTTATTTGTACAGATATATCATTGTTATCTGTACAGACACATTAGTATTCTCAATAAATACTCTGATCATATTAATACAAGTTTTCATATTTGCCTTAAAAACTTTCAAGTTTTGTGACTGACACTAACTTACTTTAAGTTGGTACATGAATGGGGCATGATTTTGTATCACAACATTCTATTAACTGTAACCTTCTATGTGTATTGCTCATATACAAATAGTGTTGATATTTGAAACAAAGGGTAACATGAATCTTCAAAACAACAGCGACAAATGTTTGCTAGATCATGAGGAAAGACTAAGAGAGAAATAGAAAGGCCATTGTCTTAACACAGCAAACTGTGTATTAACATCATTCTTATATGATGGATGCCAGAGAAAGGCCATTGTCTTAACACAACAAACTGTGTATTAACATCATTCTTATATGATGGACACCTGAGAAAGTCCATTGTCTTAACACAGCAAACTGTGTATTAACATCATTCTTATATGATGGATGCCAGAGAAAGGCCATTGTCTTAACACAACAAACTGTGTATTAACATCATTCTTATATGATGGACACCTGAGAAAGTCCATTGTCTTAACACAGCAAACTGTGTATTAACATCATTCTTATATGATGGGTGCTAGAGAAAGGCCATTGTCATAACACAGCAAACTGTGTATTAGCATAATTGTTATATGATGGATGCCAGAGAAATGTCATTGTCTGAACACAGCAAACTGTGTATTAGCATCATTCTTATATGATGGATTGCAGAGAAAGGCCATTGTTGTAGCAAACTGTGTATTAGCATCATTTGTATATGATGAATGCCAGAGAAAAGCCATTGTTGTAACACAGCAAACTGTGTATTAGCATCATTCTTATATGATGGACGCCTGAGAAAGGTCATTGTCTTAACACAGCAAACTGTGTATTAGCATCATTGTTATATGATGGATGCCAGAGAAAGGCCATTGTTGTAGCAAACTGTGTATTAGCATCATTTGTATATGATGGATGCCAGAGAAAGGCCTTTGTCTTAACACAGCAAACTGTGTATTAGCATCATTCTTATATGATAGACACCAGGTGGCTGAGATGACTAAGGTGCTTGTCTTGACATATCACATACACTTTTAACCTTTGTCCATGTGAGTCCAAGGCTTGGCTCAACTGGTTATAGTATATATTTGCAAGTACCTTCCTGTGGATTCTTCTTCTTCCCCATGCGAAATACTGGCCATTGTGTATTGCCTATTATGTGCTGGAAAATGGCATGAAATCCCACCAAACTAATCCATCATACTTTCATGACCAGTTGTAAATATAAAGAAAAGTATGGAGTAGAGCTTTAATTGGGCAATGCATTCATAGAATATAATTTCCCAAATTTCTTTAAAACATGGAATTGGGCTCCCGTATCATCAACCAAAGACTTGTAAAGAGAACAAGAGTCCCTAAAAGATAGTGATGCTCTAATGTGAACAGAAAAACATGATATAGTTATCAATATTTCTTGCATAATTTATAACTGATGCCTTGCATGTGTCCCTCTAGCCTTATATTGTAAGAAGATGTCACAGTGAATGAAAATTTCAAAAAATTAATTGTAGGCATTTTGTTGTGGTTTACAATATTTACACAATTAGCACTTTTATATTTTGTTAAGTATATTTCAATTTTATTTTTATTTTTTTTAAATTTAATTTATTCATTTGTGTGATTAGCAAACATTGCATTTTCTTAAATTTGAAGATAATGAAAATGCCCTATACTGATGCCAGTGAAGAATCAAATTTAACGGGCTCATTAAACATGCAGCTATTAATCAACTAAAAGCTCAATGAAAAGTGTTATCTATTGAAGAAAGTAAATTTGCATTAGGTCAATTGACACTTATAATTGCTTCTCACAATGCATACATAATCATAACAAATCAATAAAGTAATAAACGGGAGACAACTCTTGCTATGGAATTTATACTAACCACTATATTTGTCCATTTCAAGCTCTCTAATGATTGTCTTTCCGGCCATATAATGTATAGGAGTTTCATCTTCTTCATCAGTCATTTTACACAGAGAAAATTCCATCTTTTTTTCAAAGTCCACATCTTCTATGATTCCATGTAGGGTAACGGAGCAGTTATAGGCGGTGGGCTAGAGAAACAAGGAAATTATCAACATTACTCTTGTAAAGATGGTTTTAGATTTCAGGAGTTAGGTTGATATTTTTTATTGCAAACATGTGTCTGCCATCCATGCCATACAAAAACATATCATAATCAGCAATATTGATTTGCTATCCATGCCATACAGAAACATATCATAGACAGCAATATTGATATGTTATCCATGCCATATAGAAACATATCATAGACAGCAATATTGATGTGTTATCCATGCCATACAGAAACATATCAAAGACAGCAATATTGATGTGTTATCCATGCCATACAGAAACATATCATAGACAGCAATATTGATATGTTATCAATGCCATGCAGAAACATATCATAGACAGCAATATTGATGTGTTATCCATGCCATACAGAAACATATCATAGACAGCAATATTGATGTGTTATCCATGCCATACAGAAACATATCAAAGACAGCAATATTTGATGTGTTATCCATGCCATACAGAAACATATCATAGACAGCAATATTGATGTGTTATCCATGCCATACAGAAACATATCATAGTCAGCAATATTGATGTGTTATCCATGCCATACAGAAACATATCATAGTCAGCAATATTGATTTGTTATCCATGCCATGCAACAACATACCATAGACAGCAATATTGATGTGTTATCCATGCCATACAGAAACATATCATAGACAGCAATATTGATGTGTTATCCATGCCATACAGAAACATATCATAGACAGCAATATTGATATGTTATCCATGCCATACAGAAACATATCATAGACAGCAATATTGATATGTTATCCATGCCATACAGAAACATATCATAGACAGCAATAGTGAAATGTTATCAATATCATGCAACAACATATCATAGCAATATTAATCCGCCATCCATGCCATACAAAAGCATATCATAGTCAGCAAAACTGATCTGTTGTTGTTGGTGGTGGTTTAGGGTTTAATGTCATTTTGCAACACAAGATAGGCTACACATGGCGGCCAGTATTAATGGTGAAGGAAGAACCCAGGAAAACCCCAGAAAGAACCACCGACCCACAAGAAGCTACTGGCAAGCATTTTTATATATCCATATTAACTGAGTCTGAGATTTGAAACCCATGCAGACAGAGGTGAGATTGCAGTGATCAGTAATGATGAGTGCTTTAGACCACTCGGCCACTCAGTACTGATATGTTATCCATGCCATGCAACAACGTATAATAGCAATATTGATCTGCCATTCATGCCATACAAAAACATATCACAGAAAACATTACTGATTTGCATTCCATTCCATACCAAAAATATGTCAGCAAAATCAACCTCCCATTGAAATCTTTATCATACATCTGTCATTCATATCATTATGAAAATGTGCTATGGGCAGAAACATTGATCTGCCTTTACAAAAACACAATGTGCCAGCATAAAATGTTTTAAAACATAATGTGCCACCAGAACATGTTCTAAAACATAATGTGCCAGCATAACATGTTCTAAAACATAATGTGCCAGCATGACATGTTGTAAAACATAATGTGCCAGCATAACATGTTCTAAAACATAATGTGCCAGCATAACATGTTCTAAAACACAATGTGCCAGCATAACATGTTCTGAAACATAATGTGCCAGCATAACATGTTCTAAAACATAATGTGCCACCAGAACATGTTCTAAAACATAATGTGCCAGCATAACATGTTCTAAAACACAATGTGCCAGCATAACATGTTAACATAATGTGCCAGCATAACATGTTCTAAAACATAATGTGCCAGCATAACATGTTCTAAAACATAATGTGCCAGCAGAAGATGTTATAAAACATAATGTGCCAGCATAACATGTTCTAAAACATAATGTGCCAGCATAACATGTTCTAAAACACAATGTGCCAGCATAACATGTTCTAAAACATAATGTGCCAGCATAACATGTTCTAAAACACAATGTGCCAGCATAACATGTTCTAAAACACAATGTGCCAGCATAACATGTTCTAAAACATAATGTGCCAGCATAACATGTTCTAAAACACAATGTGCCAGCATAACATGTTATAAAACATAATGTGCCAGCATAACATGTTCTAAAACATAATGTGCCAGCATAACATGTTCTAAAGCATAATGTGCCAGCATAACATGTTAACATAATGTGCCAGCATAACATGTTCTAAAACATAATGTGCCAGCATGACATGTTGTAAAACATAATGTACAAGCAGAAGATGTTATAAAACATAATGTGCCAGCATAAATTGTTCTAAAACTAAATGTGCCAACAGAACATGTTCTATAACATAATGTGTCAAAAGAACATGTTCTAAATAATAATGTGTCAGAAGAACTTCGTTTAAAAACTATTGTGCCAGCACAACATATTCTATGTTCTTTATTCTACTGGCTACTCCAAATAAACTGCAAACATCCTGATTTGTTGTTACACTATGTGATCAGGTTCTTTGCAGTCTGCAATTTAATTTGAGCTATAATTGAGTATAGATGGTAACTAGTATGACATAAATAGCATTCAACCAAACCCTGAAAACAGAAATCTCTGCGATCTTCTTCATGTTCAATACTTTAGTCTTAAGTCTAAAACAAGAAGAAAGAAAAAATGGTGTTCAACAGTAAAAAAAAAGTAAGGTTGCATGTTGGGAAGGTATGATACGGGTTACAAAACTAACTTGTCCATTCAGTCCTATGAGGAGAATATAGATGATCAGTCTATCCCCTGCAAATATGGCAGCTGGTTTCTTGTTGGGTACAATAACTGGTTTGACTGTAGGGGGCAAATCCCAGGTTAACTTCAAGTTCCTCAGGTCAAAGTGAAGAGCAGACCTCATCAGACAGTTTATCTATAACATCAGACATCTCGTTGTAAATAATAATCATTTCATATCTAACACAAGTTATAAACATAGTGTAATAATCATTTGATATCTAACACAAGTTATAAATATAGTGTACTAATCATTTGTTATTCAACACAAGTTATAAATATAGTGTAATAATCATTTGATATCTAACACAAGTTATAAACATAGTGTAATAATCATTTGATATCTAACACAAGTTGTAAATATAGTATAATAATCATTTGATATCTAACACAAGTTATAAATATAGTGTACTAATCATTTGATATTCAACACAAGTTATAAATATAGTGTAATAATCATTTGATATCTAACACAAGTTATCAACATAGAATAATAATTATGTGATATTCAACACAAGTTATAAATATAGTGTAATATTCATTTGATGTTCAACACAAGTTATAAACAGAGTGTAATAATCATTTTATATCTAACACGAGTTGTAAAGATAGTGTAATAATCATTTGATATTCAACACGAGTTATAAACATAGTGTAATAATCATTTTATATCAAACACAAGTTATAAATATAGTGTACTAATCATTTGATATTCAACACAAGTTATACAAATAGTGTAATAGTCAATTGATATTCAACACAAGTTATAAATATAGAGTAATAATCATTTAATATTCAACACAAGTTATACAAATAGTGTAAAATGTTCACAAAATGAATCGAAATACTGCTACCATGACCTGAAAATCTCTTAAGATAGCTTTTAGTACCATCTTGCTATGTGTTGATGTACAGACTTGGTGATAGATGTATGGATGTATACAGACTTGGTGATAGATGTATGGATGTACACAGACTTGGTGATAGATGTATGATGGATGTATACAGACTTTGGGATAGATGTATGGATGTATACAGACTTTGGGATAGATGTATGGATGTATACAGACTTTGTGATAGATGTATGGATGTATACAGACTTAGTGATAGATGTATGGATGTATACAGACTAAGTGATAGATGTATGGATGTATACATAATTGTGGATATATATATATGGATGTACAGACTTTGGGATAGATGTATGGATGTACAGACCTGAGGATTGAGGTATGGATGTACATACTTATAAATAGATGTATGGATGTATATATGTGTGTGTTTGTTTGTTTGATTAGGATTTTTTTTAACGTAGCCACCATGGTCAGCATTGTAATGGGTAGAACTGTACAAGTACTTCATTAATCTTCATTTTAAAATAGTCTCACTATAAGCTGGTTTACTCTACAACTCATGTGCTATTGTGCTATAATCAGGTTGTGTCTTATATGCATCATGTACTTTATCACAAGGTGTTCTCACTATATGTTGGCCTCATTATAAGGTGATATACTCTATTTAGAGTATTATAATAGGATAATGATCTATGATTTAGTTCATTATCAGACATTTCACTATTCTGTGCAGTATAATGAATACAGAATATTCCATGATTCACATTAATTGCATTATAATGAGGTAGTAATGTATATGCATTACATATTTCATTATAAGGGAGTACACTACAAGTCAGGATAATCCATGAATCACATTAACGGCATTATAATGAGGTAATACTGTATTACTAAATTACCTTGTCATCCATATTATCCGTTCTTGACAACAAAACTTCTTTCCCTTTTCCTGCTTGAACAAGACTGGTTATGATTTCAGAAGATTGTGCATCCTTTTCTCCTATGTGAACAACAAACAATCTGAAATAAAAAGACAAGTCAGCTAGTTATTTCTACAGTGATCACTCTCTATAACACTGCCCATGGTCTATTTCAACACTTTTTATGGTCACTTCAATAGATGCATGGTTTTGATCAAGTTGACACTGTTCATGATTTCTACACCACTTTTCATGGTCTCCATTGTTCTATACCTGTAGACTATTTTCACTGTAACTCTATTTAGGATTTCAGGATCCATATAACATTGTTCATGGCTTCAACAAGTGTCCAAAATTTCATTCAATGTTTTGTATCACTTTTTGTGATCACTATAATACTGTTCATAATCTTAATAACACTGTTCATGGTCTCTATAACACTGTTCCTTCCTCTAAAACACTGTTCCCTCTATAACACTGTTCCTTCTATAACACTGTTCATGGTCTCTATAACACTGTTCCCTCTATAACACTGTTCATGGTCTCTTTAACACTGTTCCCTCTATAACACTATTCATGGTCTCTATAACACTGTTCCCTCTATAACACTGTTCCTTCTATAACACTGTTCCTTCTATAACACTGTTCCCTCATAATACTGTTCCCTCTATAACACTGTTCATGGTCTCTATAAGACTATCCAAGGTCTCTATACTACTGTAACAGTTCCTGGTTTCAAAAAATTTCCTATATTTCATATACTGTTCATGTTCATTTTTATAACACTTTTCATGATCTCATAAAACATTTTTCAGGATCTATATAACACTATTCAGGATCTCTTCAACACTGTTCATGATCTTTAGAAAATTGTTAATGATATATATAACACTGTTCAGGATCTCTATAACACTGTTCAGGATCTCTATATCACTATTCAGGATCTCCATATCACTATTCTGGATCTCGATAACATTGTTTAGGATCTCTATAACATTATTCAGGATCTCTAAAACATTATTCAGGATCTCTATATCACTATTCAGGATCTCTTCAACACTGTTCATGATCTTTATAACACTATTCATGATATCTATAAAACTTTTCTGGATCTCTATCACACTGTTTAGGATCTCTATAACACTGTTCAAGATCTCTTTAACATTATTCAGGATCTCTATATCACTATTCATGATCTCTACAACACTATTCAAGATCTCTTCAACACTGTTCAGGATCTCTATAATACCCATTAATATGAAATGAAGTCACATAGATAACATTCTTTTGCATACCTGGGCCCACCAACATGGAATGAATTGCCCATTGAAATTAGACACAAAGACACATTAATTCATTTCAAGAGTGCTCATAAAACTCACCTTTTTGAACTGCAAAAACAAACTTGAAGATCTAATAATGTTTTCTACCTTAAATATTTTCTGCATTTGCTATGTTTTCTAATTTAATGGTGTTTTGTTTGTTTGGTTTTTGTATTCATATCATTATTTATGTTGTAAAGAGCTTAGAGTTTCTAAAGATCAGGTGCTATTCAAAGTCCTCTTTATTATTATTATTATTATTATTATTATTATTATTATTATTATTAAGTTAATTAACAGAAATAAAATATTCATCTGAAAAGCAACAAATACCTAATTTTAAGACACTTTATAGAACTACAAAAAGTTTTTCCATATCAAGTTTAATTGGGGGTGGGGGCATGGGGATATCAGCAGTAGCTCAATTGGTAGAGCATTGGACTTGCAGTCTAAAGGTCATACGTTCAATACTCACCCAGCCCAGCACATATTAACTGCCTCAGGATATTCTTGGAAAAGGCACTTGCATTAAATTTACTCAACATGATAAAGCAAATATTGTGTTAAATGTTTTGCTAAAACCAACATAAACAAAAAATATCAAATTTAAAATACCTGGCATAGTCAGACTGTTGACGAATGTGTGAAAAAAGATTTTCCGATATATCCCATTCCTCAGCAGTTGTGATTAAAAATACCTGAAAAATAAATGAGTTACTATACAGATTATTCTTAAAATGTTGACATTAATGAATCATAATTTGTTATTATGAGATTTGTGTGTCATTAAAAAAATATGCCTCCAATTCAAAAACTTAAAATATTATACAATTGCTACTATAGTCTCAAAGTCTAATCAGGTCATTACATGTATATGCAATTATTCTTATCACATTTCTGCAATGGTCTCGAAAGCTAATCAAGACATCCACAGATGAATACAACTATGCCTATGACTTATCATACACTCCTCTAGTCATGTTTCTTTGATTCTGCATAGTTTTACAGTGGCATAAATTGTTTTAAAGTGGCATAAATTGTTTTAATGTGGCATAAATTGTTTTAATGTGGCATAAATTTCATATGTATTTATCACTCATTTGGAATTGTCTATTGATCACATAGCATGTATGCTACAAATGGTGAAAAACTATTAACTCAGGTTTTAAACAGCACACAATACATAGGCTCAATATACACTTTATTGTACATATAAAATAATCTTTGGCATAATGGGGGCAAGTCCTGTCACAGCACACTGCACTAGTCCAGCTCTTAATTTCTTGTTGTATAGGAATGCCTCAGGAAGAGAGACATGTGGGAGTTTGGAGGGCTGTGAAGTGTGTCCGACACTCTATATGTGGAGACTAAAGGGCTGTTACCAGGTACATAGGGATCCTGAAAACCGAAACTCGACAAGTCTGATCCTGAGGATGCCATGACAACAAACATCAGCTGATACTTCACACATGCACTGTGGGAAGTTGGTATGAATTATATATAAGGGTATAATAGTCGATTATATTTAACTACTGATACAAATTGGGGTTTAAAAGGCAAGTTGTGAATGCATGAAACTTGGCGGTGGCCCATATGAAGTGAAAGGAGTGCTGTGACTATGGAACAGTGTGACTGTAATGAAGGCCCCCAATTTAAAGTAATGTAAGTATATATATATATATATATATATATATATATATATATATATATATATATATATATATATTTATTTATTTATAGATGATACTGTAAAGCATGAATAGTATTTATACAAACAAGAACCAATTGTTGAACCACACGCTGTGACATCTGTCTCTGCGCAAAGATAATTCTATCTGTGTGCACCTGAATATATATATATATATATATATATATATATATATATATATATATTATTTTGGGTCTAATTTTAACTGATTCCAAGACATTCTTGATTGCATCATTTTGGTATATCTGGACATTTAAGGCAATTGGGATCCATTCTGAATATTCCATTATTTTATTCTTGTGATAGTACATTTAGGATTCTTTTAATTTAGTTCACTGTGTCACTTAAATTTTAACTTTGTAACTTAGAGAAACCAACTGCTTGTTGACATCACTTCTTTTGTTTGCTTAATTTAAGACCTAGATTTGTAACACTTGCTGTAAAGCTATTTGTCTTCTGATTCTACACACCTGTTTGTTGACTCCATCCATAATCCCTGTGGAGTATACAAACTGAAGTGGTGTTTCCAGATTTGTCTCCCCTGACACTGCTGTGATCTGCTGGATGAATGTCATACCAAGGAGATGATTGTCCTCAGTGTATTCAACTCTCTCACTGTGTCACAAACATTAGGAATAATCAGTCAATGAATCAATAATCAATAATCAATAAATTGTGGCTTAAAACAATTTAGTAATGTTCTATCTCAGTTAAAAGATCCAAAAAAAAATATTTCTACAAAAGGAATACATATTTGAACATTTCAAATTATAAGGGGAAAATAGAAAGAAAAGAAGAAAGAAAAAAAATATCGTCCATGGGACATAACTCTATCAGCAAAGATGCAATTTTATTCCTGCTGGGTTCACATGTTTCAACAAAGCATTGTAATGTGCATTGCTAACACAGCCCAGATAAATCACTGTTAGACCAATAAACTGTTCTCATTTTATGGTAGATGGTCCACCTCAATGAAATTCTTGTACATTTTTGAAGCAGTCCAACCAAATTTATATGTAGATTAATAAAAGGGTATTTCTCTTGAACTACAGCATAGAAGCATTCCAAAATCAGTCAACTCTTTATTAGCTATGCAACACTTAATCAACCACCTGTCAGTCCTTTACCAATACATTTGAGTCTGGTAAACACTGAACTCCAATTTAAACTACTAATTCCTAAGGCTTGAGGTGTTACTAGATTTGAAGGAAACTGGAGAATCCAGATCAATTACTTTCAAGTGTAATTAAATTAATTACAATTACTTTAAAATGTGATTAATTTAGTTACAATTATATTCAAATGTGATTAACTGTAATTATAATTACTTTACATGTAATTTTTTAGTTACAATTTTAGTTTGAATTGTAATTAATTTATTTAAGAATACATTCAGATGTCATCAGACTAATTATAATCACTTTCACATGATATTAATGACAACTGCATGTCATAATTCATTTTTAATGTAACTATTGAAACAAATTAGCTTTTGAAATTTAACTTTTTATTTTTCTAATAAATCTGGTCAATATATATCTCTATACATCCCAATTGGTGTATTATGCTTGTTAAAGCAATGCATCTAGCAAAAATGAAGTATAATGTCTGGAGAAAAAAAATGAAGATACTGCTTTACAAAATGATTATTTCAAAAGTCAAAATGCATTTTTATTTAAATTATGTACTGTAATTTAAAATCTAAGTTCACATTTTTAATTTAGTTTTTTATCATCACGTGATAGTGAAGTCATGCTGTAATGAATCATATGTAATCATACAGTATTGTGATCATGAAATCATGTAGTCATGCAGCAATATGATATGAAATCAAGTGATCATGTAGTCATGCACTAATGTGATCACATAATTATGCAGTCATGTAATCATGTAGTCATGCACTAATGTGATCACATAATTATGCAGTCATGTAATCATGCAGTCATGCAGTAATGTAATCATGCATTCATGTGATCATTAAATGATGTTGTACAGCATAATGATCATCTAATCATGCATTCATGTGATCATTAAATGATGTTACACAGCATAATAATCATCTAATCATGCATTCATGTGATCATTAAATTATGTTATACAGCATAATGATCATCTAATCATGCATTCATGTGATCATTAAATGATGTTATACAGCATAATGATCATCTAATCATGCATTCATGTGATATATAATTGAAGTGATTAAGTAATCATGCAATAATAGGCTCACATAATCATGTGATTAAGCTGGATTGCCAAAAGCATGTAATCACCACAAACTCAGTACTTGCAATCACTGATTACAATATCTCCAGGTCTGCATATGCTGAAATATTGAAACACATTTATTTTGTGAAAACCCCCCTCCCCAACAAATCACATGAAATTGTTTAATAAAAAGAAAAATTTGCAGGTCATACAACAAGACCTGTTACATGAAAAAACAATTGTTTCATTGTCACAAAGAACAAACTAGGGACTTAACCAATTCATCATCTTAGCTAAATTCATACAGCATCTTTGTATCTCTTTGAAGTAACAAGTCAAGTTCTTCATTATTTACATAAGTCAGAATGCTCCTGATTAAGAAAAGAATTTCGAACCTTGTCATTTGCATCAGGCAAGTGCAACTTACTGTCCACAACCATCCTGTGACCTGGTTTGATCTGGTTAAATTATATTATATGATATCAATTTAAAAATCACTATTCAGCCTGGAGAACAGTGCAGATGCCTCATTTACAGATACCATAAAATCTGGGTCTTAATGTCATATGTTACTGTAAGCTTATATGGAAAAAAAAATCACATGAAAAACTTATCGTAATTTTGTCAGATAAATATATGAATATATGTTATATAAGATAAAAAAGATAAAAGATAAATAAAAAATAAATAAATAATAAAGAAGATAAAAAAAAAACTAATTCAAGGCATAACACATGCTCTTACAAAGAACATAACTTTTTTAATACTTTTTTAATTATTTTTTTTCCATCTTGTTCTTGTGACTACCCATCCTTTCTGTAATCAATAATCTACTATCATGCAAAACTGAAAAGTAAAAATCATTGATTGTTTATCTGTGCATGTCCATGTACTATGCAGATAGATATGTATATAAGTTTGTTTGTTTGATTAGGATTTTTAACATAACTTTAACATTTTTCAGTCATATCGCTACAATGTCTGCAGTGAGGCAGTTTATAGTGATGACTAGCACTGGGGCATTGTGCCTCAGACACATAGCATAATGTTGCAACCATTCACATTATCCTGACACCAGGCTGACCAGTCCTAACACTAACCTCTTAATGCTGAATGTCAAGCGAAGCAACAGTTAGTAACATTTTTGAAAGTCTTTGGTATGACATGGCTGGGTATTGAACCCTTGACCTCCCATTCTACAGTGGATCCACTAACCACTAGGCCACTGGAGCGGTTGTAGGTAGGTAGATACCCATTTATCAATTTGTGTTGATGTCCATTTTTCTATCACAGTGTCATAATAATGCATAAAGCTGAAGAATCAAAATACGAGATTTGAAAGTTTAGAAGAGTCTCAAATCTTTTACAATGTTCATATAAGCAAATTGCCCCTGACTATTTATCTGTCTATCCATCCATCCACCTGTCCATATATCCACCCACCCACCTCTCACCCATCCATCCATCCATCATCCATCCATCCATATCTATCTATCTATCTATCTATCTATCTATCTATCTATCTATCTATCTATCTATCTATCTATCTATCTATCTATCTATCTACCTACCTACCTACCTACCTACCTACATACCTACCTACCTATCTATCTATCTATCTATCTTACTTTTCAAATAAGACTGCATATGTGTCTGCAAAGCTGATGACATTGAAGTAGCATCTTTTTGGCAACATCTCCAGGAGAAGTAGCATGGCTGATTTGGCTTCATCAATTCTGGCCACATCCATTGAACCTGTAATTGATAAATGCTTATTTACAGACTATTTAATCATATATCAAGGGAGTATGACAAATACATTTTTGTTTGTGTTAATATGGGAAGAGGGGTGTCTTTCACAATTGGATCTAGTTTAATATGGGAAGAGGGGTGTCTTTCACAATTGGATCTAGCTTAATATGGGAAGAGGGGTGTCTTTCACAATTGGATCTAGCTTAATATGGGAAGAGGGGTATCTTTTACAATTGGATCTAGCTTAATATGGGAAGAGGGGTGTCTTTCACAATTGGATCTAGCTTAATATGGGAAGAGGGGTATCTTTTACAATTGGATCTAGCTTAATATGGGAAGAGGGGTATCTTTTATAATTAGAAATAGCATAATATCTGTATCCATCCTCAGCCCTTATTTTACAAATTGTCCATGGTAAGTAAATATTTACAAACTTTAAGGATATCTTTGATAATAAGCCCCCACTCACATATACATGTTCAGAAAGAATATCTTTGATAATAAATCCCCACTCACATATACACATTCAGAAAGGATATCTTTGATAATAAGCTCCCACTCACATATACACATTCAGATATATATCTTTGATAATAACCCCCCACTCACATATACACATTCAGAAATGATATCTTTAATAATGAGCCCCAACCCACTATACGCATTCAGAAAGGATATCTTGAATAATAAGCCCTCGCTCACGTATATACATTCAGAAGGGGTATCTTTGATAAGATTTATATCCTTCCCACCTTGATTTACAAATATCTTTACAATACATGCATGCCCTAGATGAAGGATATCTTTGACTACATCCCCAACAGGGACCCTGAGTGGCTGAGTGGTCTAAAGTGCTCACTGTTACGAATCACTGTCATCTCACCTCTGTCTGCGTGGGTTTGAGTCTCAGGCTCGGCCAATGTCAGTATGCGAGAAAGCTTGCAGGTAGCTTCTCATGGGTCGGTGGTTCTATCCAGGGTTTTCCTGGGTTCTTCCCCAACCAATAATACTGGCCGCCATGCCTATCTTGTGCTGAAAAATGGCAACAACAACATCCTGCAACACAAATCCACACAAAGATTTACAAAGATAACACACATACATACAGAGATGTATGAAGGATATCTTTGTGAACAACCCCTAACACACATACAAAGAGAGATTTACAAAGGATATATTTGACAACAATTCCCAACACACATACACACAAAGATTTATGAAGGATATTTTGACAACATCCCCTGGTTGGCCTGGTGTTAGGATAATGTGACTAGGATAGACATCATATTACATGTACATGGCATGATGCCATAGTGCTAGACATCATTATAAACTGCCACACTGCATGCATTGTAGTGATATGACTGAAATACCTTAAAAATATAAATCATACACATGCATAATCAGTCACATATGTGCATATTTTCAGTCACATATGTTAATAATATCAGTCACATATGTTAATAATATCAGTCACATATCTTAATAATATCAGTCACATATCTTAATAATATCAGTCACATATGTTAATAATATCAGTCACATATCTTTGTTTTAATTATTAGTCACATATCTTTGTTCTAATTATTAGTCACATATCTTTGTTTTAATTATTAGTCACATATGTTAATAATATCAGTCACATATGTTAATAATATCAGTCACATATGTTAATAATATCAGTCACATATCTTAATAATATCAGTCACATATCTTAATAATATCAGTCACATATGTTAATAATGTCAGTCACATATGTTAATAATGTCAGTCACATATGTTAATAATATCAGTCACATATCTTTGTTTTAATTATTAGTCACATATCTGTATTTTAATTATTAGTCACATATCTTTGTTTTAATTATTAGTCACATATCTGTATTTTAATTATTAGTCACATATCTGTATTTTAATTATTAGTCACATATCTTTGTTTTAATTATTAGTCACATATCTTTGTTTTAATTATTAGTCACATATCTTTGTTTTAATTATTAGTCACATATCTTTGTTTTAATTATTAGTCACATATCTTTGTTTTAATTATTAGTCACATATCTGTATTTTAATTATTAGTCACATATCTTTGTTTTAATTATTAGTCACATATCTGTATTTTAATTATTAGTCACATATCTGTATTTTAATTATTAGTCACATATCTTTGTTTTAATTATTATTCACATATCTGTATTTTAATTATTAGTCACATATCTTTGTTTTAATTATTAGTCACATATCTGTATTTTAATTATTAGTCACATATCTTTGTTTTAATTATTAGTCACATATCTGTATTTTAATTATTAGTCACATATCTTTGTTTTAATTATTAGTCACATATCTGTATTTTAATTATTAGTCACATATCTTTGTTTTAATTATTAGTCACATATGTGCATATTACCAATATCAGTATAAATGAAGTGTGCTTACCTGATGTGTTGATGAGAAAGATAAACTCTCCACACTCAAATTCAGGTGAAGGTGGAAGTTCAGGGAAATAATTTATCATGAGAATATCCTGCTGAAGAAAACCATCTGAAACAGAAGACAAAAATCATATTATTAAAATGTTCCCTCAGTGTAAGGTTATTCATTATAAAATCATTATTGTTTAAAGGCTCCTCGTCATCACAGTGATTCTGTCATAAGGTCTTCATTATAACAATTTCTGTTCAACAGCCTTATTTCATATGCAGTTAGAAGGGTTGAGTTCCCCAGCAAAATGTCAGTCCCATGATGTACATGTTCTGAAGGTAAAATGTCAGTACCATGATGTATATTTTCTGTTGGTAAAATGTCAGTCCTGTTATGTACATATTCTATAGGCAAAATGTCTGTCACATGATGTACATGTTCTGTAGATAAAATGTCTGTCACATGATGTACATGTTCTGTAGATAAAATGTCTGTCACATAATGTAAGTGTTCTGTTGGTAAAATGTCAGTCCAATGATATAGATGTTGTACAGGTAAAATGTCAGTCCTGTTATGTACATATTCTATAGGCAAAATGTCTGTCACATGATGTACATGTTCTGTAGGTAAAATGTCTGTCACATGATGTACATGTTCTGTAGGTAAAATGTCTGTCACATGATGTACATGTTCTGTAGGTAAAATGTCTGTCACATGATATACATGTTCTGTAGGTAAAATGTCTGTCACATGATGTACATGTTCTGTAGGTAAAATGTCTGTCACATGATGTACATGTTCTGTAGGTAAAATGTCTGTCACATGATGTACATGTTCTGTAGGTACAGTATCAGTCCATCATATACATGTTGTGCAGGTAAAATGTCTGTCACATGATGTACATGTTCTGTAGGTAAAATATCAGTTCCATTATGTACCTGTTCTGTAGGTAAAATATCAGTTCCATGAGGAACATTTTCTATAAGTACAAAATCAGTCCCATGATGTTCAGTTGGTAATGATTTTACATGTTGAAAGAGTTAATTTACGCTTGTCATCTACTGTCAGACTTTATTGCTAATGTGACATGCATGTACTTTAATGTGCATTATGATGCAATAGTTCCTTCATGTTGTTTACTGTGGCATTTACACTTGCACAATGTATTCTCTTCATTTTTATTTTCCTATAAAATTCCTCAAATTTACTTTGCAACTATAAAATAGATAAGGGTTAGGAAAAATTTCACACACAATGTATCAATCAGAATGTACTGACATTAGAAATATATCCATTGATATTGACATTAAAAATATATCCATTGATATTGAAATTAGAAATATATCCATTGATATTGACATTAGAAATATATCCATTGATATTGACATTAGAAATATATCCATTGATATTGACATTAGAAATATATCCATTGATATTGACATTAGAAATATATCCATTGATACTGACATTAGAAATATATCCATTGATTCACTTAGGTCAAAGATTAAGGAAGCCATACTTACTCTGTAACTTAAAGTAAATGATCTTGTTCTATCTTGACCTATGACACATCACACATCAAAACGTCATTTATAAGGCCTAGTCATGTACACCCAAGATAAAAATAACCATACCTTTCATAAGGCCATGGAAAATCATATTCAAATCAAACACATCATTCATATAACCTAGCTGTGTACACTTATTACATATTAAAAACATCATTCATAAGGCCTAGCTGTGTACACTCATACTCAAATCAAATACATCATTCATAAGGCCTAGCTGTGTACATTCATACTCAAATCAAACACATCATTTATAAAGACTAGCTGTGTACACTCATACTCAAATCAATCACATCATTCATAAGGCCCAGCTGTGTACATTCATACTCAAATCAAACACATCATTCATAAGGACTAGCTGTGTACACTCATACTCAAATCAAACACATCATTCATAAGGCCTAGCTGTGTACATTCATACTCAAATCAAACACATCATTCATAAGGACTAGCTGTGTACACTCATACTCAAATCAAACACATCATTCATAAGGCCTAGCTGTGTACACTTATTACATATTAAACACATCATTCATAAGGCCTAGCTGTGTACACTCATACTCAAATCAAACACATCATTCATAAGGCCTAGCTGTGTACATTCATACTCAAATCAAACACATCATTCATAAGGACTAGCTGTGTACACTCATACTCAAATCAAACACATCATTCATAAGGCCTAGCTGTGTACACTTATTACATATTAAACACATCATTCATAAGGCCTAGCTGTGTACACTCATACTCAAATCAAACACATCATTCATAAGGCCTAGCTGTGTACACTCATACTCAAATCAAACAAATCATTCATAAAGCTAGCTTTGTACTCTGATACTCAAATTAACCAAATCATTCATAAAGCCTAGCTGTGTACTATCATACCACATCATTCAATATCAAAACAAAATATATAGGTTACGGAAGAAAAGAAAAAACCAACGTACACATTTATATTTGTATTAAAACTGAAGGAAAGCAGTGGGATACATTTTCTTTAGATCTTCATCTCTGTTCAAGATTACAGAACTCTGGAGTGCAACCTTAAGTGAGTTCAGCATGTATAGATGTAGGCTGTTCAAATTCTGAGCACATGGCATACACAAATAAATACAAGAATGATATATAGTTTTGGTTCTCAAACTCCCATTGAAACCCTCACAATTTATTCCTGAAGAATGTAGCAACTTGTATGAAAATTTATTCTAAAACATTATATGAACAACCTAGTCAAATGCAATAAATAAATACGATAATAAATCTCTCATAAATTCACATCTAAGAAGTATTGTTTTTTTTCCAAGCAATAAAATAAAACTCAACTTGCATGATATAAAATAAACACTCACATTTTCCAATAATGCATGTGTTATATTCAAGCCCTGGTCTGTTAATAAAATTTTAACTTTTAATATATTTCTTATGAAAGAATAAAGTGCACCTACTTTTATTTGAAGATCCTCTTTCAAGAATGGCATGAGGGAGATAACTCTCTTCATACTGTATAATCACACTAATGTCATGATCAAAGTTAAATGTATAGTCTTCTGCAAGGCTAACCTAAAATGACATAATATTACATAGTGTATTATGTATTTCAAATAAATATCCAACTGTGATGCAATGACCAATATATGTCATCATATTACTAAAGCAATGACTCACTATAAGGCCCTTCATTATAACACTGTTTCTGGTAAAAAGCCTTTCATTGGCTCTCACTGTTACACCTTCCTTTTATAAGGCCCTTCATTATAACACTGTTTCTGGTACAAAGCCTTTCATTGGCTCTCACTGTTACACTGTCACTTTTATAAGATCCTTCAATATAACACTTTTTCTGTTACAAAGCTTTCATTGGCATTCACTGTTACACTGTCCATTGTATAAGGCCCTTCAATATAACACTGTTTATGTTACATAGCTTTCATTGGCCTTCACTGTTACACTGTCCCCTTTATAAGGCCCTTCAATATAACACTTTTTCTGTTACAAAGCTTTCATTGGCATTCACTGTTACACTCTCCATTTTATAAGGCACTTGAATATAACACTGTTTATGTTACAAAGCTTTCATTGGCATTCACTGTTACACTGTCCATTTTATAAGGCCCTTCAATATAACACTGTTTATGTTACAAAGTTTTCATTGACCTTCACTGTTACACTGTCCCTTTTATAAGGCCCTTTAATATAACACTGTTTATGTTACAAAGCTTTCATAGGCCTTCACTGTTGCACTGTCACTTTTATAAGTCCCTTCAATATAACACTTTCTGTTACAAAGCCTTTCATTGGCCTTCACTGTTACACTGTTCTTTATATAAGGCCCTTCATTATAACACTTTCTGTTACAAAGCCTTTCATTGGCCTTCACTGTCACACTGTTCTTTATATAAGGCCCTTCATTGTAACACTTTCTGTTACAAAGCTTTTCATTGGCCTTCACTGTTACACTGTCCCTTTTATAAGGTCCTTTTTGATCATTTTAAATTTTAGAGCACAGATTTGTACAGGTTTTACTGTATTAATGAAATGTCAAAATAACAGCGGGAAATACAATAGCAATCCCTTTTATAAGGCCCTTTTTACATCACTGTTCCTGATATAAGGTCTTTCATTATAACATGATCCCTGTTAATAGACCATTCATTATAACACTTTTCCTGTAATAGGTGTCTTTCATATAACATTGTTCCAGTTATAAAGCCCTTCATTAACATGGTCCCTGTAATTAAGCCCTTCATTAACATGGTTCCTGTTATAAAGCCCTTCATTAGCATTGTTCCTGTTATAAAGTCCTTCATTAACATGGTTACAGTTATAAAGCCCTTCATTAACATGGTTCCTGTTATAAAGCCCTTCATTAACATGGTTCTGGTTATCAGACCATTCATTATAACAATATTCCTGGTATAAGGCATGTACAAGCAAGAATTCCATTTTATTTTGTGTACATGTATTTTATTATACAACATCTTCACTGTAACTCTATGGTTCTATGGAGAGGTTTATAATGAGGGAATGATGTATAAAGTCTAAATTAACATAAAAAAATTAAATTTATTTGCTCAAAATAATTTTTGATTGTTCAAATGTTAGAGCTCAGGTTTATGCACTTTTTACTGTATTATTGAAATGTCAAAATAACAGCAGGAAACACAATCACCTGGCAATTTATGAAGTGAGTGGTTTCTAGATGAGTTGAGCTGTTGTTATTTTTTTGTTTTGGGTTTGGCACCTTTTCTCAAAGCAAGAAAGGCTACAAATGGCAGCCAGTATAACTGGTGGTGAAAGAACACAGGAAACCCCAGTAAGGACCACTAACCCACATGAAGCTCACATACCCACATTGGCTGAGCCCAAGATTTAAACCCACTTAGATATAGGTGACATGACAGTGATTGGTAAAGGCAAGCACTTTAGAGAAATCTGCTGCCTGGGACCCTATTCTAGTTGTTGGAAATGATATAACAAGAGGCAAAAGATGTATCAGTCAAGTCTGAATTCCAAGTTGGTTTATGAAAGACTATTGCAAACAATAATTCCATGAAAAGCAATTTCTTGCCTGTTCTACTATGACATAGTCCAAAATTTTTCATTGTCATGCAAACAAGAAAGGAGGTCACTGTGTTCTAAACAGTATGTCAACAAGGTTGTTAACATCTCTAATATAAATACCGGTATGCCAATCAAATTTTAACAGTATTTTAATGAGGTTGTTAATATCTCTAACAGTTCCATTCGTAAATATCTTTCAGTTGATGCCACTAAAACACTTGTGTGTTCATTAGTACTTTCAAGACTGGACTATTGTAACTCAATTCTGTCTGGTTCGTCACAATATTTACTCCAGAAACTTCAAAAAGTTCAAAACACAGCTGCACGGATCATCTTTAGAGTACCTCGATCAGAGCACACCTCACCACTGTTCTGTACCCTACACTGGCTATCGATTCGATACAGAATCAAACACAAAATTTGTTCCCTGTGCTATATTTCAATAACAGACTCCAGTCCAACATACCTATCCAGCCTCACCCATGTGTATACACCAGCTAGATCCTTATGCTCTTCTTCTGATAATCGTATACTCATTGTTTCCAAGGTGAAAACAAAGTCATATGGACAACATTCGTTTGCACACCAGGGTCCAGCAATGTAGAACGAATTGCTCATTGAAAATTAGGCACAAAGATACACAGTGATCCCTTTTATGAGTGCTCTTAAGACTCATCTGTTTTGACTGCAGGGACAAACTTAGCGACCTAATCATGTTTTGTAGGTTATATGTTTTCAGCATGTTTTTATGTTTTCCAATTTCATTGTTTTTGCCATTTGTCATTTATTGTTCTGTAGTGTAGTCATATCATTATTGATGGTGTAAAGCGCTTAGAGCTTCAAAAAATTAGGCGTTATACAAAGTCCTCATTATTATTATTATTATTATTATTATTATATAAATATGCCAATCAAATTACAACAGTATGTTAATGAGGTTGTTAACATCTCTAATATAAATATGCCAATCAAATTTTAACAGTATGTTAATGAGGTTGTTAATATCTCTAATATAAATATGCCAATCAAATTACAACAGTATGTCAATGAGGTTGTTAACATCTCTAATATAAATATGCCAATCAAATTTTAACAGTATTTTAATGAGGTTGTTAATATCTCTAATATAAATATGCCAATCAAATTACAACAGTATGTCAATGAGGTTGTTAATATCTCTAATATAAATATGCCAATCAAATTTTAACAGTATGTTAATGAGGTTGTTAATATCTCTAATATAAATATGCCAATCAAATTACAACAGTATGTCAATGAGGTTGTTAACATCTCTAATATAAATATGCCAATCAAATTTTAACAGTATTTTAATGAGGTTGTTAATATCTCTAATATAAATATGCCAATCAAATTACAACAGTATGTCAATGAGGTTGTTAATATCTCTAATATAAATATGCCAATCAAATTTTAACAGTATGTTAATGAGGTTGTTAATATCTCTAATATAAATATGCCAATCAAATTTCATGACTGTATGCACAAACATAATTGCTGGAGCATGAACAGTAGGTACCTGTGACCTAGTTTGGGCCATGGTAAGTAGTACCATGGAAGATGTATACAAACATAAAATGTTATGATTTACCTAATATGTTGTTGTTGTTGTAGGGTTTAATGCCATTTTTCAGCACATGATAGGCTATACATAAAAACATAAAAAACATTTGCCTTAAAAATAAATTTTTCAAATAAAAAAGAACATGCATCTCGAGACATAATAATTATTTTCGAGCTACTAGGCCTAATAACTACTGTAGTAATTTGGTTGATTATAAACTTTTCATTGCTAAGACTTGATGTAAATACAGTGCTCTAAATCAACGTCATTTTACACATATGTATCAGCAAACAAGCTTATTACCACCCATGTAATTAAGAACACAATCAGGGTCTTCAGTGTTCATTAAGATTGCTGTAATATTATAAAGCTCTTAACAGACACGGATCATGCACAATACAAAGCGAATAAAAGCAAACCTAGCTTCCATCTCTTCCATAAATGATAAGTTCTGTCAAAATAACTAATGGTGTATTCAAAAAACTCACCAAAGCAACCTTTTTTTCTGATGTGTATTCCACATGGATTTTCTCCTTGGGTGAATCAACATTCTTTATTCTGACATTTCCATTTATGAGTAATGTAAAATCCACTTCATATGCTGTTCTGTTAGATGCAACAAAATGGCCATCATTCAGTATTTCAGAGTCAGGTAACACTGGAATTAGATGTAAGATGCTTTCATTGCATGACATCATCTGAATTATCATCCATCACTATTTAGTTATTGTACTGTTGTATAAAATCTCTCCTAAAACTAATTAAACAACCTCTTCTCTTTCTCTCTATGAAGGAGGGGTGGGGATATTTTTTCCTAAATATTCTGTTCTAGAATCAACCCTTAATGACTTTAAGAAAATAACATTTTTTTCATTCAATTTGTTTATTGGGAAAAGATTCATATTATTTGTACACCTGGACCAATGTTCATTGCATTTATAAAACAATATTTACAGCAACAGTGAATTCCATGAAAACTGATACCCCAAAAAATCTTTAACCCATTATAAAATATAAAAACAGAAAGTTGAATGAAAAGAGTAGACATTGAACTACAACTGCATATTGTGACAGCAGATCTTGGTCTATGAAATTAAAACTCGAGTGTGTGTTATGTACACCAATAAGCTGAATGAACAGAGTAGACCCTGACATACAAGTATGTGTTATGTACACCAATAAGCTGAATGAACAGAGCAGACCCTGACATACAAGTATGTGTAATTTACACCAATAAGCTGAATGAACAGAGTAGACCCTGACATACATGTGTGTGTAATTTACACCAATAAGCTGAATGAACAGAGTAGACCCTGACATACATGTGTGTGTAATTTACACTAATAAGCTGAATGAACAGAGTAGACACTGCTACACAAGTGTATTTTGTGAGAAACGATCTGGGTCTCTGATATTCGGACCAAAGTATGCGTTATGTATATCTGTAATGAATAGAGTGGATAAGTTACGCATATCATTAAGTTGAATGAACATAGTGGAACCTAACCTAAAAATGCATTAATCTACTGAGTCCAGGGGGAAATAAATTATTTTGATACCTTGAATTAATACATCTCATGCATAGTCCTCACATGTATCTTCACCAGTGCAACAGTGTCCTGAAAGCTTTGTAATGTTAGCACACTATATACTTATGTTATAAGAAAGACAACAGTGTCCTGAGAGCTTTGTAATGTTAGCACACTATATACTTATGTTATAAGAAAGACAACAGTGTCATGAGAGCTTTGTAGTGTTAGCCCACTATATACTTATGTTATAAGAAAGCTAACAGTGTCATGAGAGCTTTGTAGTGTTAGCCCACTATATACTTATGTTATAAGAAAGATAACAGTGTCATGAGAGCTTTGTAGTGTTAGCACAATATATACTTATGTTATAAGAAAGACAACAGTGTCATGAGAGCTTTATGTGTGTGTGTGTGTGTAGAATACTGACATTATGGAAGTGTTAATTCGGCTCATTAATAGACCGCATGAGATGCTGAACTGTTAATTACCCTGTATTGTTGTAAAAGTAGTTGGAGTGATCCATTAAAACTGTATGCATGTATGTGTTAATTACCCTGTTCTCTGCCTGAAAGCAGTCTGACTTTTTACATAACATTATATAAAATTTGATTGCCTAGATATTATCTAACATTATAAATTTTAGTAACCCTTTTGTATGTAACATTATATAATTTAATTGCCCTTATATAATTTAATTGCCATTATATAATTTGATTGCCATTATATAATTTGATTGCCTATATAATTTGATTGCCATTATATAATTTGATTGTCCTTCTTTATCTAACATTATACATTTTAGTAACCCTTTCTTATGTAACATTATATAATTTGATGGCCTTTATATAATTTAATTGCCATTATTTTATTTTATTGCCATTACATAATTTAATTGCCACTATACAATTTAATTGCCATTATTTAATTTAATTGCCATTATTTTATTTAATTGCCATTATATAATTTGATTGCCATTATATAATTTGATTGCCTATATAATTTGATTGCCATTATATAATTTGATTGCCCTTCTTTATCTAACATTATACATTTTAGTAACCCTTTCTTATGTAACATTATATAATTTGATGGCCTTTATATAATTTAATTGCCATTATTTTATTTTATTGCCATTATATAATTTAATTGCCACTATACAATTTAATTGCCATTATTTAATTTAATTGCCATTATTTTATTTAATTGCAATTATATAATTTGATTGTCATTATATAATTTGATTGCCATTATATAATTTGATTGCCCTTCTTTATCTAACATTATACATTTTAGTAACCCTTTTATGTAACATTATATAATCTGATGGCCTTTATATAATTTAATTGTCATTATTTTATATTATTGCCATTATATAATTTAATTGCCACTATATAATTTAATTGCCATTATATAATTTAATTGCCATTACCTAATTTAAATGCCACTATATAATTTAATTGCCATTATATAATTTAATTGCCATTACTTAATTTAATTGCCATTATATAATGCAATTGCCATTATATAATTTGATTGCCATAATTTGATTGCCATTATACATTTCTTTATTTGAATCTTTTTCAAGTCAGTTTGATCAATCAGCACTAAAGCTGTCACTGATGGCTGACCCCATAAGTATCCATCAAAATCAGTACAAGTTTGGGGGATGACTTATTTGTTTAGGTACAAGTGAACTTAATAGGTTTATGATACAGGGCATTGTATGCACTATGTAAAGAACCAAACTATTTCTATCAAATTTAACATTTTTAGAATGAAAGCAAAGCACCCTTCTGTGATAGAAAATGTGCTTTCTCAAGTCAAGTGGTCTCTCTTTAGTGGCCATATCTTTACAGTAAACTTCATACATAACACAGTCCTTTGAACAGGAAACATGCATAACTCAGACCATGGGATCAGGAAAATATACAAGTTCTTTTGGAAAAGGACATACATGTATATGACACTGTCCTATACTGTAGGGTTTGATGACATTTTTCAGAACAAGATCGGCTATAAATGGTGGTTAGTATCAATGGTGGAGGAAGAACCCAGGAAAATCCCAGATAGAACCTCTCAGCCAAAAGAAGCTACCGGCAAGCTTTTACATGTACCCACATTGGCCAAACCTGAGACTTAAACCTGAGATGCAAATGTCCATAATGGTGAGCATTGTAGACCACTTGATCGAGACTGTGCTTGGAACAGGAACATTTATAACAGATCGATCTTGGATCTTGGTCATTATGCAAAAGTAATGGATATGATAACATGCATAATTGTAATTGCAGTCAATTGAATAAATATAAAATAATTTTAATATTGTAACATTGTTGCACAATGCAATAAAACCATTGTAACTCGAATAAAATTCACATTTGTGTGAAACAAAAACTGCATTTTATTTTAAGGAAAGATTGTTTCTCAAAATACCTTCCCTTATCATGAAGTACATTAGACAATATTACCTCATTATAATGATGTCCATGGATTACCTCATTATAATGCTGTCCCTGGATTACCTCATTTTAATGTTGTCCATGGATTACCTCATTATAATGCTGTCCCTGGATTACCTCATTTTAATGCTGTCCATGGATTACCTCATTATAATGCTGTCCATGGATTACCTCATTTTAATGCTATCCATGGATTACCTCAGTATAATGCTGTCCATGGATTACCTCATTATAATGATGTACATGGATTACCTCATTATAATGTTGTCCATGGATTATAATGCCTTATACTGAGACTTCCTTGTATGCAGTAGATGGTTCAGTACTCCTTCATTACAACACTGTTAGAGGGAGTCATTGATGTTTTACCTAATTATACATCAGCTTATAATAAAATACTTTAAGCATTTCATTGCTCCATAATGAAATTGGAGTCATTATCACACTCACCCTATAACAAGGATGATGTTATACTGTGTGTCTATGTGTGTTGGATATATAACATAGTTTTAAACATTTTTAAGTCATATAACTATGATAACTATGTGTGGCAGCTTAAGGTCATTTTGACATTACATTACAGCCATGTAGCATGATGTCTCACCTAGTCACATTAGCCCAACACCAGGCTGACCAGTCAACATGTCTCACTCAGTCAAATTTTCCTGACACCAAGCAGACTGGTCCTAGCACTAGCTTCTAATGCTCAGTGCCAAGTAAGGCAGCTGCTAGTACCATTTTTTCTTATAAGTCTTTGGTATGACTTGGCTGGTGTTGGAACCCGAAACCCCTTGCATCAGACTGGTGGACACTCTAACCACAGTGGTCCATTGTAATAAGGAAGAAACTTATAATGTGTGAGTGCTTTATATAAATCAAAATGTCAATCATATGCCAATCATCATAAATGTCACTTACAGTTATACTCTGAAGAGTATCTGGGATTGAGAATTGAAGGCATTGTAAATGTAAGTTGTCCATCTTTATCACAGGCAAGTTCTTGAGAATAAGTGAGAACCAGTCTAATTTGTGACTGAGGAGGAAGTTGTCCCAGTCTGCATCTGAACACATCCTCTTCCTGTCCATTATCTGGTAGAAAGAGGTTTGTCTTGTCCTTAGTACTCTCTTTTAACTGAAATTTGAAAACGAAAGAATCATTTGAAATTTAGATGGTACCTTGCACAATAAAATATATAGCACACAATAACTAAAATCTAATTTAATTGATCCTATGTAAATTTTAAACAAATGTATAAATGGAGATTTAACTCATTCAAAACTTAAATCTTTAATGTACCATAGGAGATATATCCAATTCAAATTTAATCAGAAATGATGGTGGAGACTTCATTGGCTCTTTTTGATTAGTAAGTATGATTTCTCTTGAGAAAATCCGTTGAAATTAAAAGGAAACCAAATTCATTGTGTAAGGACAAGATAGTTTTAACAAGGGCCATAACCCAAACCTTATATGAAAAAAGTAAAATATATGTATAAGAAATTTTAAATAGTTATATTATTATGATTCTTACAATGATTGGTTTAAAGCTGTAAAGTCCTTCAAAGTTATTGAGTAAAAATAAAATAAACGATGGAAAAGCAATGGCCAAGTCAAACAAGGGCCATAACTCAGTCAGATTTTGAAGAAAAGTAATAATGTCAAAATCAGACTTAAATAACCTAAATCTTCAGATTTTAATAATCCACCGGTCACACATAGGATCTTTTCTGGAAGAAATACTTGGATTTGATTTATATGTAGTAATATTTAAAAACAAATAAGAACATCTAGTCTGTTTCTAAGGTTTATTAATTGATTTATCTAATGGAAATACATCAAGGGGATTCTGTAATTTTCACTTAACTATTATAGATGCAACAGCATCTTCAAGAAGAGCCAATGAATCCATTGCAGATTATTAGATAAGAAATTGTGGGAAATCCATAAAACCTAAGTCAAAATGCAAGTAACATGACAGTTTCTTGCTTATTGCACATGAACTACATTTGCATAAAAGACACACCATTTTTTCCTAAAGAAAATAGATAAAAGATCATACAACAAGAAGGCACATGGGTGAAGATATGAAAGACTGCAAATTTTTTTAATGGAAAATGTACAATCACACACTAATTTAATTACTTACTACCTGCAGAAAAACTGGAGGTGACTTATATCAATATATATATATATATATATATATATATATATATATATATATATATATATATATATATATATATATATATATATATATATATACAGAACCAGGTATGACCATTATGCAAGCGTTGTTTTGTATTGGTGTCTTGTCACTGTTACTATAAGTTATGTAAATAGTAGTGTACAGTTACCATTTGTACTCAGTTTTGTATGAGTGTATAGTTACTATTGGTATTAGTTTGGTGCTAGTGTATAGTGACTATTATTACTAGATTGGTATAGGTAAATAGTAAATAATAATTGTTAGTACTAGTTCTGCACTAGTGTATAGTTGTATTACGTATTCAATGTACACAACATCTCTCCTAGCCTGGTCAATTTATATGGGTGGACTTGTTAACCAACAAATATATCCTTCACAAGTATTTATCACAACTTGGTAGAAATGAAAACTAGGCTTATTGAATACAGCATACAACATTTATACAAACAGGAAACAGTGTGTAGTCCCTTGAGTATCATCATTAGATAGATATTACTAAACAAAAATTTATACTCGGGAAATCTACAGATAAGAACAATCATATTAATAAAATGCTATGTTAAACATAGACAGGGAGTATCTGCTATGGCAATGTTATGCATAGACAGGACTGTCTCTGCTGACAATTTGATGCATAGACAGGTCTGTTTTTGCAATGGCAATGTTATGCATAGTCAGGTCTGTCTCTGCTATGACAATGTTTTGTATAGACAAGGCTGTCTTTGATATGGCAATGTTATGCATAGACAGGGATGTCTCTGCTATGACAATGTTATGCATAGACATGTTTGTCTCTGTTATGACAATGTTATGCATAGACAGGACTGTCTCTGCTATGACAATGTTTTGTATAGACAAGGCTGTCTTTGATATGGCAATGTTATGCATAGACAGAGATGTCTCTGCTATGACAATTAAATGCATAGACATGTTTGTCTCTGTTATGACAATGTTATGCATAGACATGTCTGTCTCTGCTAATTGCCAATGTTATGAATAGACAGGTCTGTCTCTGCTATGACAATGTTTTGTATAGACAATGCTGTCTTTGATCTGGCAATGTTATGCATAGACAGGGATGTCTCTGCTATGACAATGTTATGCATAGACATGTTTGTCTCTGTTATGACAATGTTATGCATAGACAGGACTGTCTCTGCTATGACAATGGTATGCATAGACATGGATGTCTCTGCTATGGCAATGTTTTGCATAAACAGGGCTGTCTCTGCTATTGCAATGTTATGCATAGACAAGGCTGTCTCTGTTATGGCAATGTTATGCATAGACAAGGCTGTCTCTGTTATGGCAATGTTATGCATAGACTGGGCTGTCTCTGCTATGGCAATAGTCAATATACCTCATCTTTGTCAACACATTGAGCTGAAATTTTTCTTCCATCAATGTTTGCTTGAAATTTGTAGACAGTGCAGGAATACTCTCCAGAAGGAAAAACAAATATAGACTCCACAGGACTGGTTTCACTGTTGATGTACAACAATGTGGACTCCACAGAACAAATGAACCCCTTGACTGTGACATTGATCATTACTCTTGAAAGAGGAACTGAAATTTAACAAATATAATGGCAATTTTATTCAATTATAATTATAATTATAATTAACTGGATGAAAATAATAGTGTTAAGATCAAACATTGAATTCCTTAACTTTTGTTATCAGCTTAAGACACTTTTAAGACAATATAAAAATCATCTGTTATATTAAATAATTACTGTATTTGACATAATGCTTGCAATGTGCAATTAAGAAATAATTTTGGTAAATTTCATCAGTTAATAATAATCAGTCAACACTGACAATATCATAAGCAATGCCACATTCACTCCATTGTCCTGTTAAGCACCACCTTGGATGTTTGAGGTCATGGGTTCAAACCCCAGCCATGTCATACCAAAGACTTATAAAAATGACACTAACAGCTGCCTCACTCGGTGCTCACCATTAAAAGGTTTAGTGTTAGGACTGGTAGGCTTGGTGTCAGGATAATGTGACTGGGTGGGACATCATGCTTATATGTCTGCGTCATGATGCCACAGTGTTAGACATCACTATAAACTGCCACAATGCAGACATCATAGTGATACGGCAGAAAAATCATTAAAGGTATGTAATAAAATATCCAAATCAAATCCAAATGTCCTGTCACAAGAGTTAGGTCCCTTTTACAATTTTGAGAGCTCTCATCTCTCTCTAATATGATCATGCTGAATAAACAACATGTAAGATCTAATTTTGGCATTGATTTAAGCCACAAAGCCAAGTGATAATTAAGCATCAGTAATAGATGATGGTAAGTGATAGTAAGACAACAAACATACATAACAGTAAGTGGTGGTAATGAGGCACCAGACATGCATGATGGTAAATGATAATGCAACTAAGACATGCATGATGGTATGTTGTAAAGAAACACCAAACACACATGATGGTAACTGGCAATGCAATACCAGACATACATGGTAGTGACAACACACTAGACATGCATGATGGTAAGTGCAATTAAGACACCAGATATGCATGATGGTAAGTGTTAATAAGACACCAGACATGCATGATATTAAGCGCTAATAAGACACCAGACATACATGATGGTAAGTGGTAATATGACAACAGACATGCATGATAGTAAGTGCTAATATGACACCAGATATGCATGATGGTAAGACACCAGACATGCATGATGGTAAGTGCTAATAAGACACCAGACATACATGATGGTAAGTGCAATTAAGACACCAGATATGCATGATGGTAAGTGCTAATAAGACACCAGACATGCATGATATTAAGTGCTAATAAGACACCAGACATACATGATGGTAAGTGGTAATATGACAACAGACATGCATGATAGTAAGTGCTAATATGACACCAGATATGCATGATGGTAAGACACCAGACATGCATGATGGTAAGTGCTAAAAAGACACCAGACATGCATGATGGTAAGTGCTAATAAGACACCAGACATACATGATGGTATGTGCAATTAAGACACCAGATATGCATGATGGTAAGTGCTAATAAGACACCAGACATGCATGATATTAAGTGCTAATAAGACACCAGACATACATGATGGTAAGTGGTAATATGACAACAGACATGCATGATAGTAAGTGCTAATATGACACCAGATATGCATGATGGTAAGACACCAGACATGCATGATGGTAAGTGCTAATAAGACACCAGACATACATGATGGTAAGTGCTAATAAGACACCAGATATGCATGATATTAAGAGCTAATAAGACACCAGACATACATGATGGTAAGTGGTAATATGACAACAGACATGCATGATGGTAAGTGCTAAGAAGACACCAGATATGCATGATATTAAGAGCTAATAAGACACCAGACATACATGATGGTAAGTGGTAATATGACAACAGACATGCATGATAGTAAGTGCTAATATGACACCAGATATGCATGATGGTAAGACACCAGACATGCATGATGGTAAGTGCTAATAAGACACCAGACATGCATGATGGTAAGTGCTAATAAGACACCAGATATGCATGATGGTAAGTGCAATTAAGACACCAGATATGCATGATGGTAAGTGCTAAAAAGACACCAGACATGCATGATGGTAAGTGCTAATAAGACACCAGACATACATGATGGTAAGTGCAATTAAGACACCAGATATGCATGATGGTAAGTGCTAATAAGACACCAGACATGCATGATATTAAGTGCTAATAAGACACCAGACATACATGATGGTAAGTGGTAATATGACAACAGACATGCATGATAGTAAGTGCTAATATGACACCAGATATGCATGATGGTAAGACACCAGACATGCATGATGGTAAGTGCTAATAAGACACCAGACATGCATGATGGTAAGTGCTATTAACACACCAGACATGCATGATGGTAAGTGCTAATAAGACACCAGACATACATGATGGTAAGTGCTAATAAGACACCAGACATGCATGATGGAACACAACATTGATGACCACTCTGATGGCCTAGTGGTTAGAGCATCTGCCATGGAAGCAGGAGATCATGGGTTTGATCCCTGGCCAAGTCATACCAATGACTTATAAAAATGGTACTAACAGCTGCCTCCCTTGGCACTCAGCATTAAGCGGTTAGTGTTAGGACTGGTCAGCCTGGTGTCAGGACAATGTGATTGGGTGGGACATGATGCTACATGTTTGCGCCATGATGCCCCAGTGCTAGACATCACTATAAACTATCTCACTGCAGACATCGTAGCAATAAGACTGATTTTGATTTAAAGCTATGTAACAAATTCTAATCAAACAAACAAAATCAATGAAACACCAGACATATTTGATGATAAGTGGTAATGGGACACTATATATATATATATATATATATATATATATATATATATATATATATATATATATATATATATATATATATATATATATATATATATATGATGGTATGGTGGTAATGATACCAGATATTTTTGTGGCAAGATCCATTGAATATCATCATGTTTTTATGCTGGTTCTGGCAGTTATTTCCCAATCAATGGTGTTATCAATGTTCACATGTTATCAAAATGTATTTGCTCAAAATGGGCTTTTAAAATATGGATGCTTATTAAGGCTTTTGGACATAACTCAGATTTTACTATTAATTATTTCATCATAACAATATTAACAATACATTTAAGGCCAACCTGCTGTTGAGTTCTCCTGCCTAAATTTTATGTTTCAGAGTCACTCGAGATGCTTACTACAAAGTACCTGCACCTACATTTGGGATTTGGGATTAACTAGATTAAGTGGGTCTGTTAATCAAGAATGAAACTTAGCTTAGGATAATAAAAGTTTTTTGAAGAGGGGGTGGGTGGGTGAGGCAAGGCACACTAACATCTGTAGTGTCATATTCATCATATTATATGTATACAACAATGCAAATGTCTAGTTTTGAGCACAAATGAATATATTTAAGAATGGTAATTGATACTGAGCATCCAGACATGCATGATTGTAAGCTGTAATGAGACATCAGTCATGCAAGATGGAAAGTGGTAATGAGACACCAGCCATACAGGACATTAAGTGGTAATGAGATACAAGATATACATGATGGCAAGTGATAATGAGATACAAGCCAAACATGATGGCAAGTGATAATGAGATACAAGCCATACAGGACATTAAGTGGTAATGAGATACAAGACAAACATGATGGTAAATAGTAACGATACACCAGAAGCAGCAGAATTGTACAAAAGTTACTGAATTTGAAGAAAAAAACAGCCAATCATTATGGTTAAATTCAAAAGCATAAACAGTTTTAAAAATCATACTTTAATAGCATTCTTTTATTTAATCATATTTTGAATTTCTTTCAATAAGGCAAAATAATATAAAACAGTAACTATACTGGGTTTGTTACATTATCTAATACACTATCTGTCAAGTGGCTGCATTTGGTTTTAATGTTCTGCTAATAATGCCAAGGTTGAGGGTTTGATTTCCTGTGGTCATATTATTTTGTTTTCTCTTTTCCATTTTATTTGATTTTATTCCACAAAACTTCTTCCCATCATGATATGTAGCAGATGATGTTTACTTTTTCATTTAAAGTGTATTTTACTTATAAAATTAGCTCATGCTTGAAAAGAAAGGTCTTGTATTTAGTTCCTAATTAAAATCTTGCATAAAAAGTCAGAATGTGAGTGATTCTATGCTCATTCATTGAGTACAAATAAAGAAAATTTTAATTACATGCTCATTCATTGAGTATTAATACAGAAAAGTAGTGCAGATGTGCGTGGTTCAACAAACGAAATTGGGTTCATATTGGGTATGAACCCAAAATATTCAAATAGGGCCTGGCCAATCAGATTGATAAATCCATGCCTGAATATAAGCCTTTATGCCACATAATACACCACATGTCTGAATATAAGCCTTTATGCCACATAATACACCACATGTCTGAATATAAGCCTTTATGCCACATAATACACCACATGTCTCCCTTAATAGATCCACACTTGACAACAAGCCTATCTTCTTTGTTATATTTCAGAGGTCTCCTATGATAAGTCTACACTTGATAACAAACATATCATCCATGTTATATTCCAGAAGTCTCCCATCAGTGCTGGATAATAACCTAATCCTTCACATTATGCACCACAAGTCTCCCATGATAAGTCTCCCATGATAAGTACATGGTGGACAATAAGCCTATCTTCAACAATATTTACCTCAAGTCTCGAATGACAAATCCATATTTTATAATAAGTACATTATGCATCTTAAATCTCCCATGGTATGTTTGATAATGAGCCCATTAGCTATGTTATGTACCACCAGTTTATCAAGATAAGCCCAGGCCTGACACCAATTACATCCAACATGTTATACACAAGTCTCTTATTACAATTCCATGCAACATATCAAACCCGTCCTCATTTAAGAAAGCTTTCTCCAATTATAGCCAAGCCCCAAAAGCTTACAAATTTACAAGGCTGTTGCCATAGCTTATAATACAGTGTACAGTATTTTAATAAAGTTGCCATAATTTATAATACGGTATAAACAGTGTACAGTATTTTAATAATGTTGCCATAGCTTATAATATGGTATAAACAGTGTACAGTATTTTAATAATGTTGCCATAGCTTATAATACAGTATAAACAGTGTACAGTATTTTAATAATGTTGCCATGAAGTGTTCATGGGTGTGTAGGATACCACATTTGTAGCACCTTGTTTTTCTGTACACAGAATAGCACATCAGATGAGATTACATGAACTACCGGTAATTCTTCCATAGGTAGCACATTTTATTATTTCCACTTTTCCATATAGAATAGTGTCACTGTTAGACTGATTACCTCATTTAAGAAAGGATAAGATACCTTTAAAATTTATTTGATTGTTTTAAACAAACCCTTCTATTTTATTTTGTGTTGTATTTTGCATATCTGAAATGCATTAGACACGTATGTCACTCATGAATGAAATGCTACATATGCATTTCATGTGTGAAGTGCCACATAAGTATTTCATGTGTGATGTCTTTCATGTGCATCCCAAGTGTGAAGTACTACACATGTATCTTATGTGTGAAGTTCCACATATGGATCTTGTGTGAAGTTTAACATGTGCATTTCATCTGTGAAGTGCTCTATATACTTCTCATGTGTAAAGTGCTAAATATGCATTTCATGTGTGAAGTGCTATGTATGCTTCTCATGTGTGAAGTGCTATGTATGCTTCTCATGTGTGAAGTGCTATGTATGCATCTCATGTGTGAAGTGTTCATATGTATCTTATGCATGGCATTTTGGTTGTAACAGAAAACTGCAAGGTGTTCCCAGCAGAAAATCTGCTGATCTTGAATGGTCAGCTAATTTTAATGCTGAAGACTACACACTTGAGGTCAAAAACTGGGACCAAAGGGAAGTAATTTAAATGAATATCTTAATGTTAGGTTATCTTATCATGGACAACAATAACAAAATAAATCTTTGAAGAAAGTAAGTTTGCTTTCGTTTGAATCTACTGTCATAAGAAGAGAGGTTCTAGCCCATTTTTTTTGAATGTAACACAGTTTTGGATTGTTCAACTTCAAAATTTGCAGCAACATAAATCCATGACATTTTGTTAAAAATATTCACACCATCCTGGTATCATTATCTCTGTGGAACAGCATCATGGACAAATATATTTGTATGGCTTTGTTTGTTTTCAACAGTTTTCTCTTCAAAATATGTTCAAATAGGAATAAAGTATTGTAAATTCTAATTATAGTGTTACCGTTTGATGCCAGTTGCAATTAGAATTATGACAATAAAAATAACATTAATTAATAAACTAAAATCATTTCACATTTCATACAACACTTAATGCATCTTCAGAGCAGACCAGTTTTCTCAGAGACCTGTATATATATATATATATATATATATATATATATATATATCCCTCCACCCCCACCCACCCCAAAAAATAGAATTTACACAGATAATTCAATTAGGTCATACATACCTGGTACTTGAGAAAGAGTAATGAGTCCATAGGCCTTAGCTGCATATCCATCCATTTCCAGCCTTCTTTCTTCTGTCTTCACATCATCGGAATGATGCATACCTATGCAAATTGGTAAACTTAATTGGTATTATTCACATTTAGGCTATTACTTGTGTTCATGTGATTTTAAGTTTATGAAATGAGTTCTATTCAGGTTTGTCAAGTTACCTGTGTTCTGTTCAGATTGTCAAATTATGTGTATTCTATTCAGATTTGTCAAATTATGTGTGTTCTATTCAGATTTGTCAAATTATGTGTGTTCTATTCAGATTTGTCAAATTATGTGTGTTCTTTTCAGATTGTCAAATTATGTGTGTTCTATTCAGGTGTGTCAAATTATGTGTGTTCTATTCAGGTTTGTCAAATTATGTGTGTTTTATTCAGATAATCAAATTATGTGTGTTCTATTCAGGTTTGTCAAATTATGTGTGTTCTATTCAGATTGTCAAATTATGTGTATTCTATTCAGATTTGTCAAATTATGTGTGTTCTATTCAGATTGTCAAATTATGTGTGTTCTATTCAGGTGTGTCAAATTATCTGTGACCTATTCAGATTTGTTAAATTATGTGTGTTCTATTCAGATAATCAAATTATGTGTGTTCTATTCAGGTTTGTCAAATTATGTGTGTTCTATTCAGATTGTCAAATTATGTGTATTCTATTCAGATTTGTCAAATTATGTGTGTTCTATTCAGATTTGTCAAATTATGTGTGTTCTATTCAGGTGTGTCAAATTATGTTTGTTCTATTCAAATTGTCAAATTATGTGTGTTCTAATTCAGGGGTGTCAAATTATCTGTGTTCTATTCAGGTTTCTCAAATTATGTGTCTTCTATTCAGATTTGTCAAATTATGTGTGTTCTATTCAGATTTGTCAAATTATGTGTGTTCTATTCAGATTTGTCAAATTATGTGTGTTCTTTTCAGATTGTCAAATTATATGTGTTCTATTTAGGTGTGTCAAATTATCTGTGTCCTATTCAGGTATGTCAAATTATGTGTCTTCTATTCAGGTTTATCAGATTATGTGTGTTCTATTCAGATTGTCAAATTATGTGTGTTCTATTCAGATTGTCAAATTATGTGTGTTCTATTCAGGTGTGTCAAATTATGTTTGTTCTATTCAGATTGCCAAATAATGTGTGTTCTATTCAGGTTTGTCAAATTATCTGTGTTCTATTCAGGTTTCTCAAATTATGTGTGTTTTATTCAGATAATCAAATTATGTGTGTTCTATTCAGGTTTGCCAAATAATGTGTGTTCTATTCAGGTTTGTCAAATTATCTGTGTTCTATTCAGGTTTCTCAAATTATGTGTGTTTTATTCAGATAATCAAATTATATGTGTTCTATTCAGGTTTGTCAAATTATGTGTGTTCTATTCAGGTTTGTCAAATCATATGTGCTCTATTTAGGTGTGTCAAATTATGTGACCTATTCAGATTTGTTAAATTATGTGTGTTTTATTCAGATAATCAAATTATGTGTGTTCTATTCAGGTTTGTCAAATTATGTGTGTTCTATTCAGATTGTCAAATTACGTGTTTTCTACACAGGTTTGTCAAATTATAATAATAATAATAATAATAATAATAATAATAATAATAATAATAATAATAATAATAATAATAAAGACTTTATTTAGAGAAGGTAACTCAATTAGTTACAGAACTAATCTAGCTTGAGGCCTTCTATCTGTTATGTACAATATATACAATACATACAACATGATGTGAAGAGTCTGGCTCGACGCTAAATAATTATAGAATTTTAAATTTCAAATTATCAAGCCTGGAACACATGCACAGGCATCTGTAAAATCATAAACATATAAGAAACATAAAATATCATTCTGCATTGAAACATTCAGCTTTGAAAATGATGCAAAATTATAGACAAGCAGGCAGTATTTGTTTTGGTACTAGCACTGTTCAATTTTCTAAAGATTTCATCCATTTAAGACATTGACTATGAAACGAAGAAATGCTAGGAGCCTGCCTGATGTTGCTGGGAATGTTGTTCCATACTACTGGACCAGTATATTGAAAACTTTTTTTTTAAACAATTCCTTCTTTGGCCTTGGTATAATGTAATTTTTTCTTCTTATGGACCTTAAATTTGGAATACCATCAGCATCTCTTTGGTGAAAGATATTGCTTAGATAGACAGGAATAGATTTTCTGGATACTTTATACATCAATTTGGCTTTTCTAAGAAATATTCTTCCATGTATTGTTAAAACCTTTATATTATTCATATTGCATCCTGAAAATTGTATATATATTGATCTAGTATTAAATGGCAAGCCCTCTTTTGGAGCCTTATAAATGTTGTTATGTTTGAATTAGAGGTATTACCCCAAGTTACATTACAGTAGTGTAGATATGGCTGAATATAACTTTTTTAAAATATGACCCTATACATAAGAGGAATATATTGTTTGATTTTCCTCAGTAGCCAAAGATAAGAATTAACCTCTTTCGAAATGTATTTAATGTGAATAGACCAAGTCAGATTGTTATCTACGAATACACCAAGAATTCTGTCTTGCGAGGTCATATTAAGGCTCACATTGTCAAAAAAAAAACATTAAGTTTGTCGCTCTCTAGTCTTGCTCATTTTTGTTGTGTTGTAACTAGTAGGGCTTTCGTTTTTTCTGTATTTATGATCATACTGTTTTCCTTGCACCATAAAATTTAAGTCTGTTGAGAGCATGTTGCAAGTTTTTGTGTGTTTTATTCAAGTTGTCAAATTATGTGTTTTCTACACAAGTTTATCAAATTATTTGTGGTTTATTCCGGTGTGTCATATTATGTGTGTTCTATTCAGGTTTGTCAAATTAAGAATGTTCTGTGCAGTATGTTAAATTAGGTGTGCTATATTCGGGTTTGTCAAATACTGTGTGTGTTCTATTAAGGTTTGTCAGATTATGTGTGTTTTTTTATGAATTGTGAACAAAATTTCTTTAGGAAAGATTGAGTAACTTCTAAATGTTGAATACTTGTTTTAATGCCTTACTAACCTGTAAACTTTGTAAACACAAAATATTAAAAGCAGTGTGAGTATTGTAGATCTGTAATCTGCAAAGAAATGTGTACATAAATAAATAAGTTTGTCTCTGGTTGCCTGGATACACCAACATTGTGTTGTCATGTGACAATTTCATTTCAGCCTGGATCTTGAATGTTTTAAGCAGCAGTTTTGAAATTGGTAAAATATCATAGACAATAATAAGTCTTATTTAGACATCCCAATACCCCCTGCCCCAAATGAAAGTTATTTTACCATGCGTTCTATATGCTAAATAGATATAAACAGGATATGGAAGAAATTGATGACAAACCCATTCTTTGTGAGGAAGTAGAAACTGCAGTTAAATCTCTAAAGAAAGGAAAGTCAGCTGGCTGCTGCTTTAACAACATACCAGTAGAATGCATTCAAGCAGGAGGAGAAGAGATAGTTACAGTTCTAAAACAATCTGCAACATGATATATCAAACCTGAGAAAGACCCAACACATCGACTCAATCTTTGTTCATTGTGCTCTCCAAGAAAGGAAACCTACTGCTATGCCGAAACTACAGAACTATCAGTCGAATAAGTCACCAGAGCAAAATCATGCTGAAGATAATTTTCAACGGACTAAAGCCTCAAGCAGAGAAAATTATTGCTGAAGAGCAGGCAGGCTTCTGAGCAGGAAGGAGCACCACAGAACAAATCTTCAATCTCAGACTCCTTTGTGAGAAATACCTTGAGTATCAGCAAAATCTATATGTCTTTATAGATTTCAAAAGGCCTTTGATAGGGTATGGAATGTGACCTTATGGGCAACATTGAGGAAGTACATCAGCTCAAACCTGGTGCAGGTTGTTGAGCACTTCTATGACAAAGCCACTAGTGTTGTCCTCATCAATGTCAACAGAGGAGAATGGCTTTGAACAACAGTTGGAGTCCGACAGGGATGTATACTGTTACCTACAACTTTTCATAGAAAAAATCATGGAGGATGCCTTGCATAACCTCAAGGGTACTGTCAGCATCATAGGAAGAACAATCACCAACCTTTGATTCCAAAATAATATTGATTGCTTAGCAAAAGATGAAAAGAAATAACTGACTTTGTTACGTTACTCAACTTAACCTTCACGGCATATGGAATGTTGACTAGCACTGAAGTAACCTGATGACAAATAACACCAATGACGTAAGTGCAGAACAAGCTTCAACTACTTGGGATCATTTATCAGAGATGAGGGCTCCAAACCAAAACTACTTTACAGGGTTACCCAGACAATATCAGCAATAAAAAGGCTAAGATCAATATGGAAAGGTACCAACATGCTTGATTGTCATTCCATCTTTCTGTGAAACATGCACCCTCACATCAGATCTGCAGATTCAAACCTTCAAAATGAGGTGCTAATGCAAGATCTTGGGTATCTCATACATTGACGTTATGACCAACAAAGAGGTCCACAACAGGATCCAACAAGTGATCAGACCCTATGAAAACATCTTGACCACTGTAAAAAAAAAGTGCAAACTTCTTGGTACATTCATGTCTCAAGATCATCTGGACTGACAAAATCAAGGCACAGTACAAGGGTGCAGAAGAAAAGGCAGACAGAAAGAGAGGTGGGAAGACAATATAAAGGAGCGGGTAGGAAGAGATTTGGAGATTCCCAAAAGACATTAGAGAACAAGGAAAGATGGATGGAACTGTGGTACCTCAATAACCTCTTGGGTTAAGGGACTGATGATAATGATGATGGCCCTGAGTCTAAGACAACCAGAGAAAATAGCAAAAATCATTTCAAATTATAATCATCATCAGTCTCTTGACCTAGTGTGGTCATTAAGTCACTGTGCTGCTGAACATCTGACCAGTTCCTTCCACTTGACTCGATTAAGTGACAATGCATGTGCCTCTGCAAAACATTTATTGGTCCATTCTGTAATGTTGTCAGTCCACTTTTTTCTCTGTCTACCTCTCCTCCTGCCACCCTGGACGCCGTCCTGCAGTACTGTTGTGGATAGACTGTTGGCTTTAGTGACATGGCCATACCATTTTAGCTTTCACTCTCTGACAGTGGTGAAGAGATCTTCATAATGGTCTACTTTGTGCTTGATGGTGTTACACACGTCTTCATTTGTGATGTGGTCCATGTAAGAAATGCAAAGGATGGTTCTGTAGCATCTCATTTCAAATGCCTGGATTTTTCATTGTAATTTTCCTGTCAGGGTCCAGGAGTCACACAAATACAAAAAGATCGAGATAACTTGTGCTCTAAATAGTCTGATGTTAGTTTTCAGACAGATATTCTTGTCTCTCCAGATGAGTCTTAGCTTTGACATAGCTGCCGTTCTTTGTGCTGCTCGTGACAATATTTCTGTTCTTGATCACTCATTGGTGATTTTAGAACCACAATATTTGAACTGGCCCACTGTTTCCAGTTCATGACCTCTTATCTTGTCTTCTTTGTGCTAATCTCCATGTCAAATCTGGGAGATGTTTCATCCAGGTTCAACACTTAGGTGACAAGCTCATCTTCACTGCCTGCCAGCCCATCAATGTCATCTGCAAAGCATAGGTTGGTGATGTTACACCCTCCAATGCTGACTGTCCCAGAGTGGTTTTCCAGGGCTTTGCTCATGATGTGCTCTAAGTAGATATTGAAAAGGGTGGGTGACAGGCAACAGCCTTGACATAATCCAACTGTTGTCTTGAATCATTCCTTGAGCAACTACTGCAGTGGTAGCCTTGGCATACAACTGCTTGATGGTTTAGGTTAACTTTTGACCCATGATGTACTTCTTCATTGTGACCCACTCTGTCAAAAGCCTTTTTGAAATCTATGAACACATGCTAGATGTCTTGTTGATGTTGCGAGTACTTTTCACACAGAACCCTGAGGTTGAATATTTGTTCTGTTGTGCTTTTTCTACTCCAGAAACCTGCATGTTCTTCAGTGACTATTTCTTCTGCTTGTCGTTTCTGTCTGTTCAAGATTATCCTTAGCATGGCTGATCAAACTGACAGCTCTGTAATGTTGGCACAGATGGAGATTGCCTATTTTGGGAGTGTTATAATCAGGACTGGGTCCACTGTGCTGGCCATTCACCTCTGTGCCAGATCTTCTTGCAGATTTTTTCTAGTAGCTCTATAACTGATACCCCTCCCCCCATTCTTGATAAGTTCAGCTGAGATTTTGTCTACTCCAGCTGCCTTCCCATTCTTCAGTGCTCTTATTTCTGACTCCACCTCTTCTTTGAGAATGGGAAATCATCATTTGTGGAGTTGGGAACATCAAACACCTCTGGGTCTCCTGTACATGTATAGTTCTTTACAATACTCAGTCCCTCATTCTGCAATGTCATTGTGAGTCTGGTGTTTTAGAGGTCTCTTCAGAAATCACACAGATTCAGAATTTCTAACCCAGATATTTTCTTTGGCCAATGGAGGCCAATGATGTCCTTGGCAGCTGTGTTTAAAGTATATGTCATCACTTTAACATCACCATCAATGGAGCAAATTTTCCTGCAATTGCGGTTTGGAATGACAAGTTGTAGATGTTAGGGTCCTTCAGTTGTTCAAAGTTGAATTTGAGCCTGCTTTTCTTTGGCTTGTTAAATTTATTTAGCCTTACTCAGAAGTTCATAATCACGAGGTCATGATCACTCCAGACATCATCAGCACCTGGGAACATTCTTGTGTTTGTTCTATTGATGCCAGATCATTAACAGATTTGAACCAGTTACATACTGGTTACATACTAGATTACATATCTAGTCAATCTGGTTATGATGGGTTCCATTTGGTACGTGCCATGTCCAGCATCATGAAGCTTTATGTTGGCCCAGGGTGTTGGATAGTACCAAGTTGTTGTAGCTTGTGAACTCGAGCCATCTCCCTTTCATTGGCAACCTCATTGCAAGAAGGTCCACAATGATCATCCCAGTCTTTTACAGCATCTTTGCCAACTTTGGCATTCCAGTCTCCTTGGATGATGAGGATGTATTTTTTACTTACAATGTTTCTAATACCCCAGAGTTTGAGTAAAACTCTTCTATTTCTTCATCATCATGATCAATGGTTGAAGCATAGGCGCTGATAATTTTGATGTTAAAGGGAGATGCTTTCAGATGAATGGAGATGATTTTGTAGATATGGGGTGACATTCAAGCACAGATCTCCTGATGACTTTGTTTAAAAGTAAGCCTACTCCATTTAAAATTATATTAATGATTAACTTAATCATCATAGAAACTTACACAAATATCAGAAAGAAAACATTAAGAGTACTGGGGGGGGGGCATAATTTGTTGTACTGAATGCCAGGACAGCTTCCCCCATTTCCCACCCTCTCTAAGCAAATTTAAATGATCAATCACTTTGTCCCATCATGCAACACTGAACGCAGGTTGAAAATAGACCACATGCATGAGAGCCTAAAGTTTCAAGGCTATCACCAAAATCAGGTACACTGTGAAAGAGGCCTATATCCAAGACCACCCTAGTGCTATCCATAAGTAATGCTAAAGGACCACCCTAGTGGTATCCATAGGTTATGCTAAGATCTACCATAGTGGTATCCATAGGTTATGCTAAGGAACCACCCTAGTGGTATCTATAGGTTATGCTAAGGGACCACCCATGTGGTACCCATAGGTTATTCTAAGAGACCACCCTAGTGTTATCCATTGGTTATGCTGAGGGACCACCCTAGTGCTATCCATAGGTTATGCTAAGGGACCACCCTAGTGCTATCCACAGGTTATGCTATGGAACCACCCTAGTGGTATCCACTGGTTATGCTAAGGGACCACCCTAGTCCTATTCATAGGTTATGCTAAGGGACCATCCTAGTGTTATCCATAGGTTATGCTAAGGGACCACCCTAGTGGTATCCATTAAATATGCTAAGGGTCCACCCTAGTGTTATCCATTGGTTATGCTAAGGGACCACCCTAGTGGTACCCATAGGTTATGCTAAGGGACCACCCTAGTGCTATTCATTAGTTATGCGAAGGGATCACCCTAATGCTGGTTTCTTAACTTGGAGTGTGAAATGAGTATAAGGCAAAACATTGTCAACTTATAAGGACAATTATATTGTGCGTAAAATTTCTTAAATGATTGTAATACCTTTGTCACTGTAACAAAACCTGTCCATAAAGGACATTGAAGAGGCCATATTCTTTTATTGCAGTTGTCCATTAAAACAGGTACAGCACTCCCTCATTTTAAAATCCATTATTAAAAAAGTTAACTGTCTTGAGGCAAGCATAGTAATTGATGCTGTTTCAATAAGTAGCATTAAAATTATATATCAAAGTGTACTTCATAATGAGAAAATCTCTAAAACAATCTCAGTATGGTTAAATCTAAGAGAACACTGATGAAATATAAGTTAAATATACTTAAGTTTGTAAATCTTGAAATAATATTAATTTAATTTTAATTATAATTTTAAGTGTTAATTCTTACCTTGAGTTTTGATTCACTCTATACCCATGTCATTATTTTCTGTAACACTACTCATACAGTTTTTATATACAACCTAACACATTAGAACTGAATACACCAGTTAAAGGGAAAGACAATGTCATTCTAAAACTACACTTTGAAATGGTGTGACCTGTTATAAAGAGATTCATAATAGAGAATGATTGTATTCTTCTAGACTCTTTTCTTCTCCATTGTTTGCCTTTAGTCTTATCTTCAAGGTTGGAAAGCATACAATTACAAGGTACATGTATGCCTTTACCTACAGGACTGATTGCCTATTGTTAATAAATACTATGGAGTGTGTATGTACAGATGTAGTAGAAAGATTATTTCTGACTGGAGAAACTATTTAAATTTGTTTTCATTCTCACTTTATAATGACAACAATAAAGCTGATAATTCAGACACATACTGTTATGATTACTATGTCAATACTGACTATGTCAATGTCCATAATGCAAAGGTATCTCTGTCCATTGTTGACTGCTTACAAAATGCTATTACTGGACACAGAAAATTTTGACTTATTCAAACAAGGCACATAAAAATTGACTTATTCAAACAAGGCACATAAAAATTGACTTATTCAAACAAGGCACACAAAAATTACAAAATGGGCTCCCATGGCTATGACCTATTATGTCTAATGAAAACCAAGGCAAAATAACTTTTCAAGCAGAAAAATTTTCAGCTCCATTGAATTGGACCAGGAATTGAGCAAGCACACATTCATAGGTTTGTTTCTTTATCCATGAGTAAGGCAATGAAAAAGGTTTGTAAAATCAGACATCACATCAAAACTGAAGCTATGTTATAGAAACTACTTTATAATATGAGTGGATACACAGACATATGGACATAACTGTCTCCCTTTTGGTAACCTAATTATCTGCCTTTTCTTTCATAACTCTTTAGTGTATGGAGATCGCACTAGAAGCATTTCCAGCACGTATTGCCACTGGTCAACATTCACCACATAATGAAGTGAATGAAATTGTGGGTTGTGGTTCTTTCTGTGGGTTTTCCCCAAGTTCTTCCTCCATCATAAATATAGGCCTCCATGTATAGCCTATCATGTGCTGAAAAATGGAGTTAAAGCCCACAACAGCAGCAAACGATGAGTTGTTTTACTTTTAGCTATGTTTGGCTATCAGTCACTGAAGTGGCTCTCCCCTATGGCCATACTAAAAGTTCAAAAGGCTTTAGTCTTTCTGTATCCCCTTTAGTGTAGGCATTTATTTTTCTGCAAAATATCAAGTGTGTTTGAAGTGTTACACTATAGGATGAACAAATAGTGTATCCATATGCTGGTTTTGATGAGATATTACTTTAAAACACAGAAAATCAAGTACACTAACTGCATTTTAATTCTATATACAGGAATGTCTGAGAAGCATGATGGTTACACAATTGCTTCAAGTCCTAGATGCCTCCATGGAGTCATATACCAGCTGTAGACTTGGTACTAATTGGAGTCATTAGAATGGTCATGCTGACAAGACCTAAGCGACTCTTAGAGAAAAGCGTAGGAAAGGACATTTGATTCTGATTGATCAGAGTTAAATAGGAGGTGTGTGTGTTTTCAGATGAAATTTCATAGAACTTAATATCGGCCTAGTGAAATTAGAAATTAGTCTAAAGTTTTCTGCAAGAGGTAGAGTTTACTCCAGATTTTATTTGAGAGAAATACGTTAAATTGTGGTCCAAAGAAACCGCAAAACTAAGGGAGTGACACAACAAAGGTATAGTGTCATAATTCCATGTAATTTGTTGATGCAATTTATATAATGTTTGCTTTAGTTTACAGGTCTTGCATGATTTCATTTGATACATTTGTATAATAATGTGCTTTTGAATTATGAATCATAATTCTTACCTTAATTCTTAGTTAAGAATGACGTAGTGTTAATTTATGTCGTAAAACACTATGCTGAGTTATGAATAGGAAGTGTTACGTTAATTCTTGAATTTATCTTGTTTGCATAATGATTAGGTTCTAAGAATTTAATGCCTTACATTAATTAATGATTTAAGAGAATACATGTGAATTCACCAAACTTAGATTTCATAGATGATTTAGCGACAGTGTATTCAATTTATGTGCGTGTAAATTAAGGCGGAGCCAGGATGCAAAGCCTCGCTGTATAGTGCGTTAATGTATTAGCTCAAGGCATAACGAATTAGCAATTTGTTTAACTATGGTCACTTGAGGACATGTGCAGTTAATTAGTAGCCATAATGTCTGTTTACCACTGATAGAAATATCTGATTTTTGAACCAGGAATAATGATAATTCTCAACTGTAACAATTGTAACGAAAGACTTAGGGTTGTTTTAATTTCTTTTGGAAGAGAGAAAATAGCTTTTTGGAACATCTTGAAGTTACATAAATTGTGACGTACACTTTAGAAAGGAACTGGAAAACGGGGGTGCAGTGAGCACATGATACAGTGGACAAGTCCGGAATCGAGCGGAAACATCCACAGGTGCAGCTTATCTAGAGACGGACGAGAAAGTGTCTTCTAGAAACAACTTTGAACTGAACAATGAACGGGGACCGAGGAATAGTAGGTTATGAAAATCGAACAATGCATTGACTTTGATTGTACCACTCGATCCTATGATGATTTAAAGCTATCAGTAACAGATCGGCAAATCTATTTAAAACTATTTCGAATTTTATGGTAATTCGGTGAAAGTTTTATTTCCAAAACAGGAAGTTTCATAATTGTGTATGTACTTGATTAAATTGTGTATTTTTAAGGGGGCTCGTGGTTGTTTGTTCAATATACCTGCTCAGTTTACTCAATCTATTCTCATACTCTAACCAGGCAATTATATCGAGGGCAGTCATCTCTAAGATAATGAGTACTAAAAAGGGAGTGGGTTTGTATTTGTTATTATTATATAGTGTAATATCCTTTGACAAAGGGGGACTTAACACTTATCCTTTGACAAGTGGCGCTAATACAGTACTATAAACGAATAATGTACAACCCACCACCTGACACAATGGTTAAGTCACTACCAGCTATAGACTTGGCACCCATTGGAGTCATATTATAATGGTTAATTACCATCAATTATCTTTGCACCTGCTGTCGATGTATTACAAAGGCAAAGTACCTGCTCCTGTACGTACATTTTTAAAAATCTAATGTAGTTTCATTAAAAAAGATAGGTAATTCACAGCTACGAATTTTGCACCCACCAAAGTTTCAATACAAAAGCCAAGTAATTGAGAGCTATAAACTTTCTCACTGTAACTTCATTAAAAGGGTTAAGTAAACTCAAAACCAATTCTAATCTAATTAAGGCTTTAAACTAAAAGAATTGGTTATTGATAACTTGGTTGACTTATTCATTCTTGATGCCAAAAAAATGCCAAGATTTTATCTATTTTAAAGGGTTGTTCCCCTTGCCACAAAAAAATGGGGAGTAAAATAAAAAGATGGAGGAGGAAACAGCCATAGTTCAATATTTACATAAAACTTTAACATCCATCTCTCATTCTTCCTGCTTCACTGTTTGAGCTCTATTGAAATCAAAATCTTTAAAAGTAATTGCCACTTATTGTACAAGCATTAATCTGTTGATTTTTTCTCAGCTTAACCTATTTCTTACATGTGTATGAATATTGTTCTGTGACGAGACCACCTACCCGATTCAGAATTTGCTGTCAAATTGGACATGTACACAGTTAGCTTAGTCAATAGCAACAAGTTGAAAACTGTTCCTTAGGGTTATTTTCAATTTACCCAGGCTCAGAAGTATTGTCTTTTGGATGTGTGTGATTTGGTATTTTAACAGTTTTAACAACATTTGAATCATATCACTACAATATCTGCAGTTTGGCAGTTTATGGTGATGTCTAGCACTGAGGCATCATGTCGCATGTCCTACCCAGTCACATTATCCTGACACCAGGCCAATTAGTTCTAACACTAACCTCTTAATGCTGAGTGCCAAGTGAGGCAGCTGTTAGTACCATTTATTACAAGTCTTTGGCACGACTCAGATCGAACCCATGACTCCAGCATCTGAGGCAGACCTCTAACTACTAGGCGAACAGAGTGGTATCTTTTTGATACTTCTTGTCCATATAAGATTTTTCACTAACATAAGCTCTGTCCAGGTTTTGCTTTCTGCAATCGGTGCTTTAATGACTCCTATGCCATATTTACAATCTGTTCCATAAAGATGAATTAGTATTTTAAATTCATTATTACCAGTCTTTTTGTCAGACAGGTATTTTTATCAAATAAACATCTATACTTCTACATTTTATTTTTACTTTATTTACTATATCTTAACCCCCCTTTGGGTGCTATATGAGAAAAGAAATTAAAGTTACATTTGACTTTTAAATTGTCTGTATTTTGGTTTGTTAATCTGCATCTTTTACATTTCATTTTGAATTACCACTGAAAAAGGGTGTGGGAATGACCAGCATGCTATGTTGTTGTCCATCCAGCATGTACATCTGAATCATATTTAACACCATTTTATGTTCAAACTCACTCTCTGGTATCTCCATAAACATTGTCCCAGCTCCATAACCCGATATACTTAATAACTTTAAAAATAAATTGCCTTCATCACTAACACCAGTTGTCATCTAAAGATGAACCATGCTTGATAATAAGCCAATTTAAGGTTTTCTAGGTAGCCCATATTATAAGGGCATATTCATAAAACATCCTTGGTTCAAGCAACGAGAGAATGCCCAATGTGTGAATCATAGTTAAACTTGCATCATGTCAAGCCAAATAATCCAGACATGCAAACAGTTGTGAAAAGAGGCACGTCATGACAAGCACTACAATACCTATACTGGACTGACTCATGTCCCGACAAGCACTATGATACCTCTACTGGACTGACTTCTGTCACGACAAGCACTACGATACCTCTACTGGACTGACTTATGTCACGACAAGTACTACGATACCTCTACTGGACTGTCTTATGTCACGACAAGCACTACGATACCTCTACTGGACTGACTTGTGTCACGACAATCACTACAATACCTCTACTGGACTGTCTTATGTCACAACAAGCACTATGATACCTCTACTGGACTGACTTATGTCATGGCAAGTGATTTAATTCATTACCCCTGGCACTGCGTTTCCATGGCATGAGGTACTTATGTGTGACCATATGTCGTGAGAGACCATATTCTTAATGCACAAATTGAATGATATATAGTGTTATGACCTGTTATGAGAGACCACCTGTCTTGAGAGACCATATATTTAAGGCAGAAGGGGTGGTATTTCAAGACAGGTTCTGCTGTAATAAAGTGACATCAACGACGACTTATCAAATATATTTTTTTCTTCCCATCTTGTTTACACAATACATAAGTGATAATTGTTTATTGTGGATAAATTAAAACTATATTCAACAAGGAGAGACCTAGTTTCAAAATGAAACTGTCTGACAAGTTTCAAAACTTAAACTTGTAGAGGAGCCACAATAACAAGCAATTGCTGAGAGACAACATAGATGACAGATTCACAAAATTAAACATGTAAACTTTCTATCCATGACAATGTATAAAGAAGAAAACTCTAATACTTTCTTTTTCACACTTTTATTACAGGTACTAGTAATCTAAAACAAATGAAATAAAACATTTGAAATAATTAAAACTCATGATTCTGCTATATGCATAAAATCTTTTCTTTCATAAAACTACTGCAAAATATACATATCTAATATGCATATAAAATGTTATTTTTAAGTAAATCTTTCATCTGGGTATCATAAATGAAACTATAATATTGAATTGCATGTTATTAATTTCTGAAAATTCCACTAATATTAATAATTATAATAATGATTACTTTTATCATTATTATTCATAGAATCTAATAATGATAATAACTGTGTTGAATACTATGTCTTGCCCATGTGGCTCCATGACCCAAAATGCATAGTTAATTAAGTTTGAAAAGAGGTCATTGTGACCTTCTTTATCCTGGTAAACAGAACTCCTAAAGATGACTGCACTCAATAAGTTCTGATTCAATAATTTGTGTGTTTATATTACAAATAAACAACAATTTTGCTTTCCCTAAATATCAGCTGACTAAGTAAAGCTTGTCCAAGTCAATGACCACTCTGACAAATGGTAACACTAGCAAAGTAATTACTGTGAAGCTTGTCCAAGTCAATGACCAATCTGACAAATGGTAACACTAGCAAAGTAACTACTGTGAAGCTTGTCCAAGTCAATGACCACTCTGACAAATGGTAACACTAGCAAAGTAATTACTGTGAAGTTTGTCCAAGTCAATGACCACTCTGACAAATGGTAACACTAGCAAAGTAACTACTGTGAAGCTTGTCCAAGTCACTGACCACTCTGACATATGGTAACACTAGCAAAGTAATTACTGTGAAGCTTGTCCAAGTCCCTGACCTGCTGACAGGCAACAGTGGAGCTGATTGCCTATATGACAGCCTGCAGAGAAGGCTCAAAGTTCACCACCACCAACAGCAAGGGTGGCATTTGATATTTCACAAAGTTCCATGTAAATGTCCGACTTGCCAAGATCGATATTTGACTAATTACCTTCATGTTGACTCATTAATATGCCTAGCACATTTATACTCCTAGTTAATTCATATGCCTGACTCAGTCATACTCCTAGTTAATTCATATGCCTGACTCATTGATGTGCCTGGCTCATTCATATGCCTGACTCATTGATGTGCCTGGCTCATTCATATGCCAGTCTCAGTTACATATCTGACTCATTTATATACCAGACTCATTCATAGTTAATTCAAATGCCTGATTCACTGATGTGCCTGGCTCGTTTATACTCCTGGTTCATTAATAAGCCTAACTCATATACCTGGCTCAATCATAAGCCTAACTCATATACCTGGCTCAATCATATACGCGATTTACGGATGTGCCTGGCCTATTAAAATGTGTGACATTATTAAGTCTCAAATCTATGCCATATTCCTAATATTATTCATCTTCCATTTCATACAGCTGACATTTGATACAATAATGTATGTGGCAACATTATCTAATGGAGACTTCTACAGTGAGGTGACACATAACTATTAATACTTCATGCCAGCGATATATTTCCACGGTCCCTTTGTTAGGTCAGCAAACACTGTCTTGTATTTGTGATGGCAAAACTTGGACTTGTTAACAGCCAATTTGTTCTGCTGTTATCATTTGGTTGGCAAAGTGTTTTCAAAACCATGGACCACTGTGATCCCTGCCTCAGCAGATGCTTCCATTTAAAAGACACCTACTTAAAAATGAGAAGATTTATGAAACCCTTAAAGCAGATGCCTCCATTTAAAAGGCACCTACTTAAAAATGAGAGATTTAAGAAACCCTTATCTTACTTTTGATTTCCTGGTCAATCTATATTTAAATAACACTTCTGAACAAAGGAAAGAAAGATGGAACAAAATGTTTTTGCTAAATAAACATGGTATTTGAAAATTAGAATTGGAATATAAAAATTATTATCCCTGCAATCTGCCAGATTTCATCCAAAAGCATTCACTGTCTTTTAATCAATTTAAGAAATAAAACTACTAATACATGTAAAAAATGAAAAATAGTGCTCATAACATCTTCCCTTAAAAAAGGAAAAGGAAACAAATCAATCAGTATCAATCAATCAATCAGTGCTTTCTATCTTATGTGTTTCTTCTGAGTCTAGGAAAGACACCTGGTATCACTGGCTGCTTTTTCTTGGTGTGTGATGGTCATTAGACCTGAGTCAATCTGTCCAATTAAGTCCTACACACTGGTAAATGAAGCAGTATATATCTGTCAGCTCCTCAATCTGAAATGAGGTCAAAGTTATCTAAATGAATGCTAAGAAAAACAAAATAGAATAGCAAATCCTTTCTCCCCGCCAAAAAAAACAAATAAAGCAAAAGTGTTTACTCATAAATACAGATCACCTCACAAATAGAAACACAATTGAGGTAACCATTAATATATATGACATACATGGAGAAAAATGCAAGGTCATCAATATACTGACATACATGGAGAAAAATGCAAGGACATCAATATACAGACTTATAGTGAGAAAAATGCAAGGACATCAATAAACTGACATACAGTGAGAAAAATGGAAGGACATCAATATACAGAAATACATGGAGAAAAATGCAAGGACATCAATATACCTGTCAGACATACATGGAGAAAAATGCAAGGACATCAATATACAGACATATGGTGAGAAAATTCAAGAACATCAAGATACAGACAAAGATGGAGAAAAAGAGAAACGACCTGAAATAGGTTACAGTGACCTATGGTTCATTTATCCTCTTTGAAATGTAATCACACTAATTTATCCTATTTGAAATGTAATCACACTAATTTACATGAGCAGGTGAAACATGATCCACTCAGGCATGAAGCACATTACAAACACAGTGATGTTGGTATACTTTAGCATAATTTATAGCCTTGGTAAGACAAAATTGTAGGACTTGTCTAGGTCAATTTCAAGGTTTTCAAGAATCATTTCTGACAAAGAAATCTAACATTTTTAAAGACAACAATATGCATTTTCAACTCACCTCTGTGACAGTCAATAAATGGGAAAATATTTAGGAATTAGAACAAATATTAACAATATTTCAAAGAACGAAAATAATTTCCTTTAATTTAAGACAAGATGATTTGTTCTTTTTAACAACTGTGTGCTTAAACCATTTCTGATATTCTTGGGGTACAAACTCTTTAAGGTAGCTAATGGGAATATCCCACATGGATAAACAATATCACACATACAGGGCACTCAATAACACTATGACAATTTTGTTTCTCTCTGGTATCAAAGCAATTTGCTAAGCTCCAAATGTTTTATTCTCAATGAGATAAACTGTGTTGACATGTAAATAGCTCAAGTTTACAACAAATTATGGTGTGAAAAAATTACATTTAAAATTTCTTATCTTTTGAAAAAGACTATATTTGTGAAGCAGCTTCTGTAAAATTTATTTTCAATTATTCTTTACGACTGTTCTTTTTTTTGCAGGAAATTTGATGTAAAGGTGTGAATGAAGGATTTGACAGTTAAAAATTGTCCTTATTATCCTACAACTATGAATATGTATTTGATTTGTTTTTATAATACTGTAAAAACTGTAATATACTGTAATAAACTGTAATAAATGTAGAAAGGACATACAACTTTAGCTGTTGGTTTACCCATCCCATGTCCAGCTTTGGTATCAACACGAATCATCAATGGATTAGTCTGAAAACAGGAGAATATCTTAATAATAATAATAATAATAATATTAAAAATAAATGAAGTAATAATACTACTACAGTGTGACCCCACTATAACGCGGTAGTCGGGAGCCAAAGAACGCAACCGTGTTATAGATCAAACCATGTTATAAGCAGCTAGGTCAGTTAGCTGAAGAAAATTATGCATGTACCGGTACCCCAACAAATTGCGGAGGGGTGGGTGGGTGTAGGTAATAAATGCGGGCAGTAAAATATGTGCTTCAGTTACCATCTTAAATTGATGCATCTTAAATGAGAAATACACCTTTAGTGAAGACAAATAGTTTACTTTATTTAGAGAACCACATATTGGTACATATACGTGAATACTGTTTATATATACATGTCTAATGTATAGCATGAATAGAGTATCAACACCGTGTACTCGCCTACGAACCTCATCATATACGTTGAATCCACTATACAAGTGATTCGATCGAAAATATGCACACTTTAAAATATTCTATAATTTTGTCACGACATATTGGTAGGAATTCAGTGGAAAAATATAGCACACTCTTGTAACGAACGATCAAGCACATTTACTTTTCAGTACGTCCCAAGTAGGTAAAAGTTAGTTTGCGTTTTAAGCAGCCGTTTGTATCATTCATAAGAATAAACGTTTTCCCAACAAAAAGGAAACTTTCTCGGCACAGTTAACATGTTTGTCACGTTGGAAAATACAAAAATCCATCAGATTCTAGCACTTTTATTTAAGATTGGTACTGACTTCCTTTGAATAAAAGCTCTTTGTTTTTATTGAAAGAGTGTAGTCAGCTTTCTTTGATGATGGATTCATGTGTTATTGAAGTCACTGCTAAAGGATAGCTTTGGAGACCAAACAAATACCCATTTCTTATTGTGGCGGCAACATTAAATAGTTGTATTTCATGATTGAGACGAATTTTTTTTCTCCCATTTACTGAGTACGTTTTTATAACAATTGGTGCTTCTGAGGTAATCTGTTTCCTTTGAAATTTCAGCAAACTATTTCATCTGGGTGCATTTTTAAAAATGAAGTGGTCGTCGTTTGGTCGATTGTAGTTAGTTGCCTACTGTATCGACAACAAGATTTTTAAAAAAATTATTTTGTTCTTAATTTTTACATTTGTGGTAGCGGAGTGATGCTGCCTTGCACTCATGTGTCATAAATTTAACAAAGGGTCAAAGTGTGATAGAGACGCATGTGCTCTGGTCTGATTACATGGATTATTACAAAAAATGTGAGTGTTCTGAAGGATTTAATTCTGAATGGAAAGAAGAGAAATTTTACTTACCATCCACATATAAATATCAGTCTGTCAACAACAACAAAAAAGAAGCAAATATCTCAAAACATATTGTACTCATGCTAGATGTTCGATGTCAGCATAAGCGGATTATGATGTAACAGTAAACTGTTAAGATGGTTTGTCAGTACAAAGAAATTGTTTATGTAACAGAAGATAAATTTCAGTGCATTTTATATAAAGTCTGCGGTTACCTTTCATGGGGCCTCTGAATTTTTCCACTCCAAACAAATGGTTGTATATACAAGTTTAAACAGCCAACAACGTCGATAATAAAAAAAGTCATAAGATAGTATATTTTGCGCCAATAAGGAAAATAAAATCGCAGTTTGCGACATTTGCGAAGCCCTACGCGATCCTAGAATAAACGTTTTGCACTTTATTTTTTGTACTTTCTGCTTGGTTGTGTATATGTATGCAGTGGGGAAAATACCCACATGTCGGTTAAAGTTTGTGCAACGATTGTATACAGAATAATTTGAAGACAATCACAAAGACAACATACTGGCTTTACTCATATATCAGTAACCAGAAACATTTCCGATAATGTTTATTTTGGCATAACACTTCACGAAACTGGTGAAATTGTTAAATTTCTGAAGCTACGCCATGATCGTATTATGTTCAAATTCATACTAGAACTCTTCCCCAAAATGATAATAAATGTTTTACACACTATTTCTTATATTTAAAAAAAGAAAAATACACATACATGTAATCAAAATTGCAGGGACCACGCCACAATCATATAAAATTCAACTTTCATACGCAATCTCTTCCCATAATAATAAACTTTTGAACCCAAAAATATTTTTTCATGTGTGAATGAATATACAAAATTTCGGGAGCCACGCCACAACCACGTTATATCTGATTTCCCGTTTTAGTGGAGCGCATTATAGTGGGGTTGCACTGCATTAACAAAAAATGAAATAATTGTAATAATGTTTCAAAACATAGAATGACTGGCATCTCTGTATCATATGGTACTATGATACTGGGAGTTTGAAATAAACTTCAAAGCAGAGATCTATCAAACACTGACAAAGGAGCTAACTCCACTAGAATATAGATAAAAAATGGAGCTGCTGGTCAATGTCAGTATTAACTTATTGCAATGACCTTCACCCCCAAAATTTTGTGTAATGCAATATGTCAGTATTGCATTGAATACAATACACAGATTTTTTTTCCAAGTTACAGTTGTTGAGTGTTTAAAGAAATGTGGAAAAGTAATATAGATTTGCATCAACTTTGTACTGATAAAGAATGTGATATTCTAATTTCAACTGTATGCATTTTTGTCATCTGATGAGTATACAAAATGTAAACTTTTCACAGCCACTTTCATGAGCATGTCTCCGTGATTAAAAACATTTTGCATGAACGGTTCCAAATTTACCTGTTTTTCACTGGACCCCACAACACTTTGAAGCTCAGCAATGAATTTAAGAGAGTGAAGGGGGACAACTCTATCATCATGATCAGCAGTCAAGAGAAGTGTGGCTGGATACTGGACATGCCCATCTGGTATCTTGATATTATGTAGAGGTGAATATCTATAAAACACAACATATAATAAGAAGGCTTCTCAAATGCATTTTGTCACATGATATAACTAGAATAAGGTCTCATAACCAGTCAACAACTCAGATATTTCTCTAGTGATAAATAGTTTTGTTGTTGTTGCTGTTGCGGGGTTAAACGCCATTTGTCAGCACACAATTGGCTATACATGGCAGCCAGTATTAATTTTGGAGGAAGAACCTGGGCAAAATCCCTGGAAAGAACCACCAACCCTTGAGAAACTACTGGCAAGCTTTCTCACATACCCACATTGGCTGAATTTGAGACTCAAACCCAAGCAGACAGATGGCAGTGATCCGTAACGTATAGTGCTTTAGGCGCTTTATGAAGGGATGCTTATGGATTTTTAAAAAGCACATAGCAAGAAGGAATGAGTATGGATTATTAAAAGTACATGGTATGAAAGAATGAGTATGGAATTTGTTAAAAGCACATGGTATGAAGGAATGAGTATGAATTGTTAAAAGTACATGGTATGAAAGAATGAGTATGGAATTTGTTAAAAGCACATGGTATGAAGGAATGAGTATGGATTATTAAAAGTACATGGTTATGAAGGAGTGAGCATAGAATGTTATATGGTATGAAGGAATGATTATGGATTGTTAAAAAGTAGATAACCAGAAGGAATGAGTATGGAATTTGTTAAAAGCACATGGTATGAAGGAAAGAGTATGGATTTCAAAAAGCACATGGTATGAAGGAATGAGTATGGATTATTAAAAAAGCACATGGTATGAAGGAATGAGTATGGATTTCAAAAAGCACATGGTATGAAGGAATGAGTATGGATTATTAAAAAAGCACATGGTATGAAGGAATGATTATCGATTGTTAAAAAGCACATAGCCAGAAGGAATGAGTATGGAATTTGTTAAAAGCACATGGTATGAAGGAATGAGTATGGATTGCTACAAGTACATGGAAAGAAGGAATGAGCATGGAATCTGTAAAAAGCAGATGGTATGAAGGAAATTGAAGATGGATTGTTATTAAGCACATGGTATTTAGGAATTAGTATAAATTGTTATAAAGCACATGGTATGAAGGAATGAGTATGGTAAAAAGCACACTTGGTATGAAGGAATGAAGATGGATTGTTAAAAGTACATGGTATGAAGGAATCAGTATGGATCGTTAAAAAGCACACGGTATGAAGGAATGAGTATGGATTTTAAAAAAGCACATGGTATGAAGGAATGAGTATGAACTGTTAAAAGCACATGGTATGAAGGAATGAGTTAAGATTATTACAAAGTTAAAAGAACAACTAACTGTTGAACATTAGTATAGGTTGGAACTCACAGCTGATAAACATAAATCATTGAAAACAAAGGATTTGTTCAAGCTGGGACCAAGGGCTTCTATCGACATGTACATTTTTTTTTTATATTTTGAAGTCAACATCAGCATGACAATTTTAGCAGTAATGGCAAACCAAGGGACTGGGACTTTCCTTTCTTGTCAAAATAGACCAGCTTGTCGATATAAGTGATGATTATATAAGTGGATAGGACTGTATTTAATTGTCAAAACCTGACATAAGATGACATTTAAAAAAATTATCTTCAATATTATGAAAAAATACTCTTTATTCAACTCTGAGAAAGCACACATGCACACACACACGATAATTCACTTAATCAGACAACCAAATGTTCCAGATTGCTGGATCAATAAGACTTTAGTCCAGGTACACACAATACATATGAACAAAAAGAATCACAAAGAACAACAGCAAAATTAGAATTGTTTTGTGATATCAACTTTACTGGAATTTTGGTGGTTGTTACAAATCACCAATTTTAAGACCTAGCAAATTATACTGCAACAACAACAGGACTACTTTCAAATTCTCTGAATTTAGAGATCGATGAGTATGTATTTTTTCAGAAAACCATCTGAATCTGGTAACTACGAAATAAATGAATTGCTGCAAACACAGGGTTCATACTGAACTATGGATGATAAATTCAAAGATTTTTCCCAAACTTTCAAAGACCACAAACAGAGATTTCCAAGACCTATTTTTGCTAATATTGTGTATACAGGTTATATGAGAAAAATGAATGCCAAATACTACAATATTGATTACTGATTAAAGTCAAACTATAATTAATTTCCTAAAATTGTAATATAATTATCTGGAAGATAGGTTAACATTCGTTGTTCTTTAAGAAATATGTAACATACGTGTCAGATGTAATACAAAATAAGTTGTTCTCTTAACAGACATCAGCATTGCTTTAAATGCATTATTATATTTGCTTTCTTTTCTCTTCAATCATTTTGGAAAGAAACGCTACCACTGTCATCTCTTCCTCTGCTTTTCTCCTAAGAGCATTTGACTCTGTGACATGCACAATGGGTCCTTTTAACTCTGCCTCCTCTGCTTTCTGTACAGAGGAAGCATGTAGGCTGGCAATGTTAGCTTCAAGAGGCAGTTTTCTGGCTTTAAGTTCTTCCACTTCATCCAAGGCTAACTCCCGTTTCTTTCCTTTTTGGTTTTTCTCATCCTTCTCTGCTTTCTCTTATCCAGATAAGCATGGTATTTATGTCTTGCAAAGGAGCCATGTGTCATCATTTCATTGCTAATGATGATTTCCAAAGGTCCACCTGCTTTTCTCATTGTGTCAATGATTAGCCCTTGAGCTCTGAGGCTTTCTCTGCTGAGGTTCTCAACAGATACCTGTTTGTCGACAGAAAATCCTCTCTCCACTGTTGCCTGCCCGTGTGACAACAACATTTTCTGGAGTCCACTGTAACGCCGTTTCCGGCTACAATATTTTTGGGTTCTCCTGTCTAGCTTTTGATTAGAAAGAATAATACAAGACCGTATAGAATCAACATCAAAAGTATTTATTTGTAAATTACCTCAAATACAACAGCAGGTGAACATGCAATTACTGAATGTCAATACTGTTACATACACATAAACATTTAATATTTAATACGTGACTTATGTAAACCAGAGAATCATGGGAGACAAAGGTGATAGACTCCCGTGGGGGAAGGTGCAATGGAGCTTCAAATATAACTGCACCTTCTCCACCTCTTTAAGAAAATATTTATAATGGTTTATATTACATAGAATTAACGTTATGGACGTACAAGATGGAGTTGCTTAAGTGGGACGGTGAATAAGGTGAAGTATTAACCTTCAGGTGTTGAAGGTGAAGAGTTTTGTAAAGTGAAAGTGCAACGTGAGTCACCTTCTAATGAAGGTGGAGAGTGACGGTTTAGTAGCGTTAATAATTTATATATCAGTTTCCGAGGGAACAATTTGTATGTTTCCAAGGATTATATTTATCGTAATTATCTGTCAGTGTCACCTTCACTTTACATAGATTAATTGCGGTGATAATTCACCGAAGGTGAAATCATATCAACCAATACGGTAGCAGACGTCACCTCATGAATAATAAATAACATCTGGAATTACCCGTAATGTCAAGCAAGCATATCAATTTTCATTTGAACTAACCATTGCAACCTGACTATGTTTATCCAACATAGCTTGAGACATTATAATATAGTTGAATGGGTACAAGTCACCCGATGCTTTGCTTCCGTCTGCTCTGAACGCTGGACAAGATAACAGTGAAGCCCCCTATTACATGTACGTGGTGCTATTTATAGGAAAAGGTCATGTGACCAATAGCCATTCAGATTCCATTGTGCTCGCTGACCAAAAGAGTGCAAATGGCGGATTAGTACGTATTTTGACGGCGAGTACACGGTCAAACATTGGAGTTATAGAATAATTTGACCATGTCCTGGTGGAATTATACATTTATACGAGGTAATTTCAATTGTACTGCTATGACTAAGATGTAAAATATGCACAAACTGTTCATACAAGGTTACAATACATACCAAATCTGCCTATCACATCGTGTCAAAACATCATGAATCAGCGTGTTCCAATACACAATGTAGGTAACAAAAGTCACTTGCTAAACGCTGAAAGACGTGTCCTAAATAAGTAAGTAATACATATTACCATACATAAAGCACATATCTCATCTAGGAAATGATGCATAGTAATTACATTGTAAATTCGTAATGAAGGTAATGTTCATTACACCACACCAAAGTTCGACATATTCCTTTCTTTTGGAAAGGACAGAATAAAACACTTCATCAAGATTGGGCGTGTTTTTTTCTCCATTTTTTTTAATAAAAAGAAACATTATCTATAAATCTAGTAATATTTCAAGCACTTCAAAGTACTGGGCCAAACGGGCTCAATTATAGTCTAATTATACCAACCCATTTGTTTCTTTGGAAAGTCCGTTAATTATGAAATGTGCAGGAGATGGCAGTATTAGTGCCATTCTGGTCACATTCAGGTTAGAAATTATAAATCAATGATTCAGTTGCCTTAGTTCTGTGCACTTTTTATCATTTAATTATTTTCGTTATTGAAATCGATAGGGGTACAAACAAACGGGGATGTATAATCAGACTATAGATACACAAATCAATTTCGGCAATGTAATTTTAATTTTTTTTTTTAAATACCATTGGGGAAAAAGTCTCGAGTCTGCAATGAAAAACGGGGATATTCCGTCAACTGGAAATACGTTTTTTTAGTTCTTTTATTTATTTACCTAATCAAATGATTTAACTTCTTACAGTTAAAGCTTCACAGCACACGTTTTTTTTATATACTCACAATTCAAGAACAACAACTCTTGCTTAACTCTACTATAGTGTACGCATGCGCACTTTCAATCTGTATATCCGTGAATTGAATTTATTACAATTTATGTTTTTATATTAAACCAAGGAGCATTATTATGTAGAACAAAATTTTCGAAAATGATTATTTTCCCTCAAACGTGTTAAATAAACCGACCGTATAAGTAAATTTAAACGGGCCCTCTTTTGTCATATCTCCCAAATCATCACATTAAACAATATCTTATTTTATACCCGAAGAGTAATGAGTTAACATTATTTTGCCCAAAATTACCAATTGCTTATACTTTTGCATCTTCGTTCCACTAAATGAACAGTATGTAGTTACTATTTTGCATGGACTCCTTCTCGAATTAAAGCCAAGTGCTCGTCTTTTTACACAATGTTCAAAACGTCTTTCGTTTACATAATTTATCCTTTTGCAGCCATTCCTTGTATTTCTCTTGTTCTTTTTTTTTTTTTTTTTTGGTGGGGTCGTCTTTCCTCTGATCTTCGCAGACCATTTAAGGGAAAGGCCCTCCTTTTTGTTTTAAGTGTGTGCTATAGTATACGATTTTATTATATATAATTTTTTTTTTTTTTTTAAGAATTTAACAACATTCATCAAATTTCAGATCGTTTCGTCTTTCCCGTTGTTCTTTCCTGTCCATTTTTCTTTTTTCCTTTCTTCTTTCCTTTCGTTCTGGGATATACATTTTTGCCATATATTCCCGGGCATCCTGAAAATCCTTGGGTGTCAATCCTTCATCTCCTTCTAGTTCATAAAAGTGTAGACTTTCTTCTATATTTATTTCTGTTTGGGGGTGTTCTGGTTTTGTTTGCACTTGTTCTTGTGTCTGTATCTCTTCCTGACTATTTCCTTTTAATTTCCTCTTCTTCTTTGCTTGCATTACTTTTGTTGGTGTTTGTTCTTGTTGTTGTTGTTGTTGTTGTTGCTGCCCTGTGGTTTCAGCTTTCTGGGTATTTGTACTTTCTTTTTGTACATTCTGCTCTTGTTCTTTCTGAATATTTATTGTCCCTCGTTTCGTTCCTGTTCATTTATCGCTGTTTTTGATGCTCTTTTCTTTTTCTTTTTCTTTGTCCTTGTTGCTTGGTTTTGTTGTTGTTGTATCCCTTCTTGTTGTTGTTGTTGCATATTTTCTTCTGCTTCTTGTTTCTCTGATTGAAGTTCTTTTGCTTTTCTTTCTGTGTTTCCTATCATGGTTTTCTCAGTTTCTTCTTGTGTTTCATTTATGGTCTGTACTTCTAAAATCGTTTCATTAGCAATTATGAGCTCGCCTCTTGTGCATTTTCTGGGTGTATGTCCAAATGATCCACATTTGCTACATTTCCTATCATATGTGCATCCTTTATACCAGGTTTTTATGAGGAAGCCGTGTAAGAAACAAGACCGCTTTATCGTCTTCATTTTTGATCTTTCCATTTCCATTATCCTAGTTTCATTGAAAATTTCAAAACCATATACTTTCCCTAAGCGGTAATTTTCCACTTTTGTCCCGAACTTTTCTTCTACCCATTCAACCACAATTTCTATAGGTATTTCCATCGGTATTCCGTCTATGTGTAATTCACCAGTTCGTTTTTTGATTTTCCTCATAATGGGTTCTGGTTTTTGTACTATAACTTTGTTTCCCAGTATACAGATTTCGCCATACGTCAAAGCAGGTGTGCTACCTCTATACCTTATGTTGTATCCGTCTTTGGTGTAGTTTATGGAATATATTTTCTGTAATATTTCTGCGTCTATTAGTTGTAGACATGCTAGAACTGATGATGACCCTGGTATTGGTTGCCCTTGTCTGTCTGGAAATATTAATTGTTGTGTACCCTCTTTATTATCTGCATTCGATGTAGTCCCCGTCTGCTCTTGTTACTCTCCTGGTTCTAAAGTATTTTTGCAGATTTGTCATTGTCCTTCGTGATGCCGCCATTTTTCCTCGTGCAGTACGTGCTTGCTCTGTCTTTCGTTTTCTTTCTCACTTGGCTGTAATATCCGTATATTTCTACTCTATAAGTCTCGTTCCTTTCCTGTTAAATTTGTTTACTTCTTAATTTCTTGACATAGTTATAGTATATTTGCTTAGCTCAGCTCCAAGCCTCCGGTGGATTTCCTAGCCGTTTGCTTGGTCCTTGCCATTTTTTGTGATTGTATTTCTCTTGTTCAAGCCAGATATCGTTGAAAGACCAAAGACCTGGCATTTTTAAACATTGAACTTGAAGAAGATGTAAATCGAATGAACAAATTTTGAAATCTCGAGCGTGTAACTTTCGCGAACTTTCTACGTAGAATTATCGTAATTAACATTTTGATTGGCTAAAACTGATGGACTCGTCCAATCAAATTGAACTATTCGTCAAACGAAAGAAGCCAGGAAAACCAGCTATATCCGAAGCTAACGACCTTGGGCAATTTTATTGGTGACATCCTTTGATGAAGTGTGTAGCGGCACCGTCTTGCTTTGATGAAGAGTGCGTGTGTGATTGAAGTCGCCGCCGAGGCATACTTTGGATGGCCAAACAAAACAAAGCCTCTTTTGTTAATGCGGCGGCAATAAACTGAACGGGTCATCAAAAGAAAGAAACCAGGATAACTAGATTACATCTGAATCTAACAACCTCGGATAATTTTATTTGTGATTCTGGAAAGAAATTATTTTTTGGAGGGTTTATTTCAATTTTCAAAGACTTTTAAAGACCTCGGGGTAATATGCTTGATTTTCCCAAACTTTCAAGGCCTTGAAAATGCTACCTCATTTTTCCCAAACTCTCAAAGACCTTCAAAGACCATACGAACCCTGAAACAATATAAAATATGTTTAACTTACTTGATTAGCCAGGCAAATTGATCTGGCTTGTCAGAGCAGCCATAGTCTGTTGTCCATGCATGTCCAATCGTAAACTTGTGGAAGCGGAGCATGTCCATCACTCTAGAAACATACAATATGAAAATTAACTTTTAATAACAGCTGAAATGAAAATTTAAGAGAACTTAAAAAGTAGCATCAACCGATATCTAAACTTTTAAAGAGAATCAATAAAATTCATATGGCTTTTTGCTATGCTTTACAAAAAATGATTCAAACATAACATAAATATCAGCCAGAATGGTCATTTTGAATTTCAAATATAAAATAATTAATTAATTTACCAACAGCTGTTATTAAATATGTGAAGTCAAAGGAATCATCTATTCCATATCGTTAACTAGGCTATATTGCTACATTAACCACCAAATACATATCAACATATCAATGTCTCACTAATGTGGGCACAAGAAAAAATTATAAGAGCAAATATTAACTTCTGATCAAAAAGTTGATTTGTGAATTTCTTTTCTATTATACAAATTATGCTACATTTTTGGATGGAAATTATGATAAAAAAATGAGTTAAGGCTTACCCAACTTGGGCTATTGCGCATCCAAATAGATCTGGCCTTTGATTTGCACATGCTCCAACCAGCAATCCCCCATTGGAACCTCCATTGATGGCAATCCTACAGAAAATATTGAATTTGGTGATATGTCTTTATCAAACAAAAATCAAATATTGGATTTGGTGATATGTCTTTATCAAAAAAAAATCAAATATTGGATTTGGTGATATGTCTTTATCAAACAAACATCAAATATGCCATAAAACTATAATGTGTATTTCAATTTAAAGGTGTCCAACAAATTTCAAATTTAGTTGCTTGTAAACTAAGATATCAGTAAAAGACTTGGTAGTTAGTTAAGATAAAGGCCGCTATAAATAACTATAAGCTTTTAAACTTCTCTTTGTCCATATTATCAATAATATTCCCCTTGATATACAAAAAAAACAGACTGCTCCGGTGGTCTAGTAATTAGAGTGTCTGTTTTTGGATGCAGGAGGTTCAGGTTCAACCTCAGCCAAGTCATAACAATGATGCCACATGTCTGCAGCATGATTCCCCAGTGCTAGATATCATTATAACCTGTCAAACATAATGGCAATATGACTGAAAAATTGTTAAAGCTAGTTTAAAAATCAAAATCACATACACACTCCTTTATAAAACACCAGTATAAATACACTTATGTATTGAAAAATCATGAAGAAATGTATTAGTAGACTGGACTACCTAGACCGGACATATAGTGGACCAGATCAACATGCATCTTGGTAGTCCCCTGAAAAATATCTGCTGACCCTTGATTTAAATGCTAAAATAATTACCTGTAACATACAAAAATGGCTGTAATGCCCTTCCAATCAAGTATCAGTCCAAATAAAATAACCGAGCTTTGGCAAATCACGTCATGGCGAAGACTGCCAGGAAATGCATAAAGAAAGTCTTCCAATCAGATTTCCTCTTTCTTGTACGAGATAGCTAGAGATATTGACCAGACTGCTTATAAATATTATTATATATTTCATAATGAGATACTGAAATATATCAGTTGGAGAAAAATGATAGCGCCACCTTTACTGCACCAATGGTTATATCACTTCTATAACTACTTTTTTCCAAAATTCAGGCAATGTATTTGTCCTGATGTATGTTATTCAAATTAATATTTCTATATTCAGACCAAAATTTATGATTCTTATTTTTATTCTCATTCTCCAAATCAGGACGTACATGTCTCAAAAGGAATCAACTGCTGAACATCTTATGCAATCAATGAGGTTCCAAAAAGAATGCCGAAAAATGAACTCCAAACAGAAAAATGTAGACTTCAAGTATTAACTTTTTATATATAATTAGGTTTCTTGATGAAGCGAGGAAAATGTCAGGGACTGAAGTTACATGACGTGCTGTTATGTATCACCCATGCATACATGCCAACCCCTGACAAGGAAAAAGCGTAATCCAAGTGGTCAAAAAGCAGAATCCAGGCAGAAACAGCGTAATCCACATAAAACATGCTAAAATTTCAATAAACAATGATTTATTTGCCCCTCTCATCTTTTAACATCCTTTACTATTTCAAGTTTTCATATGTAGAAGTTTTACATTTACACACATTGACTAGAAACCATCTTAAGACTAAGCGCCAAATATTAAAATTCTTTCAACACGGCCCGAAATAGATCTCACATGATGCTGCACTTTTGTCTTAATATTCAGAGGATTCTGTTATTTTTTGTTTCGGTTTTGTTTTTGGTTCCCTTTTTCTAATTTGTCGAGGAAATTTTTGAAAGGAGATATTTTTGTTCACATAAATGCATAGACTAAAATAAAATATACTTTCTGGCGCCAATTAGAACATGGAATCTGTGCATAAAGATTAAATTTAGAAAACCAGTCTGCTCTCTCCTCACTAAGCATACAGATGCTATAAATAGAATTTGAGGTCGACAGTAGAACCAGGTTAGCTATAAATAGAACATGATACTGTTAGGAAAATCAATGGTCAAGCGTACTCTTATACTGTAGATACATAAAAGCTGTCTTTTCTAAAATAAGGTCTGTGGGATTAATGGAATTTTATAATAACGAGAAAACAAATAATTGATTTTTTTGGGAGGTGGATATACCGAAAAAGTGTAATCCATATATGTTTAAGCGTAATGCATAATTTAGTGGAAAAAAGTGTAATGATTACGCCAAAAGCGTAATGGTTGGCATGTATCCCCCATGCTGTCTATTTGTATAGCTTCAACATTTGCATCATTTGGGATCTGTTCCAACACCAAGCAAAATCAAACACTGAGATGATATTGTGTTTACCCTGTAGCCAATTATGATATAACCTGAAATAATGGCAAAAACAAAATTAAGTTTATTATAACTGTTTACAATGAGAGAACTTGATACACTGACCTGACGAGTGATATATATATATATATATATATATATATATATATATATATATATATATATATATATATATATATCTTAAGTATGAAGCAACTGTATGCATTATTGAAAATTAACTGTGGAAGGAGAAATTTGTTTAATCAGTATAAAGTAACCAGAGATGCGGATGGGACCTATATCTTAAGCAAGGTATGTTTGTTAATCAATAGGAACATCACCCTATTACGAGTCAAAGGTTACTCCAGTAAAACATACCCTTGGGAAACACTTTTAATGTGGCGCTTTGACCCACAGATGAAATTGGAATTTTGTATCATTTTCATATAAATTTTTACAGTAATCAGAGTGTTTTCAAGGTTTGTTTCTATGTCTGTCATGTATGCTTTAATGGAACTGCCACAACATAGATAAATGAACTTATTTGTTTGGTGAGGTATGTATGTTTTTAGTGTGGAATCCTGATCGAAATGTTCAGTGAGGTATATTTATTTTCAGTTGATGTATTCTGAACTTAACTGTTTGGTGAAGTATATATATTTTCAATGAGGTATTCTGAACTTACCTGTTTGGTGAGGTATATATGTTTTCAGTGTGGCATTCTAAACTTACCTGTTCGGTGAGGTATATTTGTTTTCAATGAGGTATTCTGCGGCTGCCTGGAAATCATCAAAAACATTTTGTTTGTTTCCCAGCATGCCTCCTTTATGCCAGGTCTCACCATATTCCCTGTAGTGCAAAATAAAACTATCACAGACAAATTAATTTGAGTGCTCCTCCCCATCTCCATTAAAAACTCCAAATCTTTCATGTGCAATTTTACTTTTATAGAGAATATTAAGGACTGGAAAAGAGATCCTATTGTTTACAAAAAAGATTTGAATGTTATCTTTAGCAGGTACAGAGACTGTTACCCCAACAGGAATAGTCAATTCACATAATGTTTTCCTCAAATTATCTCAGCAATATACAACCGTCCTGTTCTGCTGCACAGTAAAATTGCAACTAAATTGAGCATTGGATTTCCTACGTACATACACCTGAATTGCAGCTAAACCAAACAACGGATTTCCTACATACATACACCTGAATTGTAGCTAAATTGAGCAATGGATTTCCTACGTACATACACCTGAATTACATCTAAACCAAGCAATGGATTTCCTACGTACATACACCTGAATTACATCTAAACCAAGCAATGGATTTCCTACATACATACACCTGAATTGTAGCTAAACTGAGCAATGGATTTCCTACGTACATACACCTGAATTACATCTAAACCAAGCAATGGATTTCCTACGTACATACACCTGAATTACATCTAAACCAAGCAATGGATTTCCTACGTACATACACCTGAATTACATCTAAACCAAGCAATGGATTTCCTACGTACATACACCTGAATTACATCTAAACCAAGCAATGGATTTCCTACGTACATACACCTGAATTACATCTAAACCAAGCAATGGATTTCCTACATACATACACCTGAATTGTAGCTAAACTGAGCAATGGATTTCCTACGTACATACACCTGAATTACATCTAAACCAAGCAATGGATTTCCTACGTACATACACCTGAATTACATCTAAACCAAGCAATGGATTTCCTACGTACATACACCTGAATTACATCTAAACCAAGCAATGGATTTCCTACATACATACACCTGAATTGTAGCTAAACTGAGCAATGGATTTCCTACGTACATACACCTGAATTACATCTAAACCAAGCAATGGATTTCCTACGTACATACACCTGAATTACATCTAAACCAAGCAATGGATTTCCTACATACATACACCTGAATTACATCTAAACCAAGCAATGGATTTCCTACATACATACACCTGAATTGTAGCTAAACTGAGCAATGGATTTCCTACGTACATACACCTGAATTACATCTAAACCAAGCAATGGATTTCCTACGTACATACACCTGAATTACATCTAAACCAAGCAATGGATTTCCTACATACATACACCTGAATTACATCTAAACCAAGCAATGAATTTCCTACATACATACACCTGTATTGTAGTTAAACTAAGCAACAGGTTTCCTACATACATACACCTGAGGTGACTTGCACTAAACTTACCCTCCACCTCTCAGGTTAGCCAGTGCATACACTCCTCCCAGATGCTGGAGGAAGACAATACGGGAAACAGAGAAATTGGGTGAAATCGAAATGTTGAATCCACCATAGCCATACAACATCACAGGGTTATTACCATCCTTTGCTAGGCCCTGGTCAGAAATGTTTTAAAAATTTAAAACATTTATTTAACAATAAGTGCAAAGCAAAATCAAAACTTAAAATAAATGCCCATGACCCAAATAATGAAAGATGTTTAAATACGCAAAAAATCATAGCCAGATTTTTATATCAATGTCTAAGATGAGCACTTACAAATGGCACATTATAAATTGATATATATGAAATATATATATGGCACAGTAAAATTATGAAATGTCCACTGCATTAACTAGTCATTCTTGAATGTTGTTTCTAGCAGTGTATGCTACACTCTGAAGATTAATATCCATTGAATCTCTAATGACTGCAAACTAGGGTTTAGGTATGGGGTCTTGGGAGTCTCAATGACTTCAAACTATGGTCAAGGTATGGGGTCATTGGAGTCTTGACAACCTCAAACTTTGGTCAAGGTATGGGTCTTGTACTTAATATGCATAAACAATTCATTTTTATTAGACTTACAATAACAGTGACATCTGAACTTTATACCAAAGAATCGAGAGGTTTCTCTATTACCCTCCATCAATAAAGTTTAGTTGAGAAACTTACTCTTGAACAAAATGTATTCAGCAGAACTCAGTTTTATTTCAGTCACACTGGTCTTCACCAATGACCAAAACATAAAATGCCTCTTCCATACCTCAAGTGAAATCCCTATACCAACTTTGGTCAATGTCTAGAAGTAAAATTACTTTGTAAAAACTTGTATTATTGTTCCAGTAACCCTGACCATTGACCTATAATCAACTGACCTTTTTGTTATAGAACCTTAAGTCATCCACACACAAACTCTGGTAATAACTGACTTCTCTTTCTCCTTGTATCACAGTGACCTTTACCTTTAACCTTTTGATCTCAAAATCAACAAGTTTTTTCCTTACCTGAAGAAAAAGCCACCTACAAAGTTTGGTCTAAGCATCTGATGTAGAATTTATGCAGAAGCCATTTTTCTACTCTGTCATTGCTGCCTTGCCCTTTTACTTTCGACCTCACCTCCCGAATCAACAGATTTCTTTCATAACTTCAAGAACAAGCCATACATAAAGTTTCATTCAGGTATGTGATGCTGAACTAACATTAAAGTACGGAAACCATAGTTTTGATGTCAGTGATCTGCATCTTTGATCTTTTGGCCCCATATTGGATAGTGTTCTTCTTCGCCCTGAGTGGACTGAGTGGATGCCATCGATAAAGTTTAACAAATGTTGGATGACTTGAGTAACTTGAGTGAAGATAGACAGACAGACCAAGGTATTGACATTATAATGCAGTAATGTCTAACCAGCCAATTGTTTTACTGTGCATCAGAATCAATGACATCTTGGTTTTAATTTTGCTGGGGTAAAACAATTGGCTTGTCAGATATTTCTGTGCATCAGACGCAATGGAATCTTGGTTCTATTTTTACTGGGATAAATGCTTTAGTTAGTCTTACCTTCTTGTGTACCAGAAACATTGGAATCTTGGTTCCATCTTTACTCGGGTAAAACAATTGGGAAGTCTCAAACTTGTTGAAATCAAAGTCCTTCACCTTGATTTCTCTGAATACCTGAATTGAAGAGAAAAAGATTAATTTCTTTAAGTTAAAACCTTTCAAAAAATAAGGATGATTATAACTGTATATTGTATTCTTGAGTGCATTTATCTGCATTTTGTTTGAATACTGAGGTCATGTCTGTCATCTATGTTATTTAATTTTTATCCATTTTACTTGTAACCTGAATTCCATCTAAACCAATAAATGAATAAGATATTTTTTCATGTTTTAGAGGAAAACAACAAAGGTTTTGGGTCCCCTATGTGTGTGTGTGTGTGTGTGTGTGTGTGTGTGTGCATGTGTGTTTGTCGGGGAAGAATAGAGAACAATGAAAATCAGATATCACATACATCTTCTTGTTATAAAGTCTTATACCAATATGACTTAGATCCTATTATAAAGTCTTATACCAATTTGACTTAGATCCTATTATAAAGTCTTATACCAATTTGACTTAGATCCTATTACAAAGTCTTATAACAATTTGACTTAGATCCTATTATAAAGTTTTATACCAATTTGACTTCGATCCTATTATAAAGTCTTATACCACTTTGACTTCAATCCTATTATAAAGTCTTATACCAATTTGACTTAGATCCTATTATAAAGTCTTATACCAATTTGACTTAGATCCTATTATAAAGTCTTATACCAATTTGACTTAGATCCTATTATAAAGTCTTATACTAATTTGACTTAGATCCTATTATAAAGTCTTATACCAATTTGACTTAGATCCTATTATAAAGTCTTATACCAATTTGACCTTGACTTAGATCTTGTAATAAAGTCTTATACCAATTTGACTTTGAACTTATAAAGTCATATAACAATCTGACCTCAGCAATTAATCCATTAATGAATTTGTCTACACAGTGATGTATTTCTTTCCTATTTGTCCAAGTCATTCACAATTTATTTATACACTAATTTGCAAAATTATGTGCAACATTGTTAGGAATATCACATCCTCATCACTTAATTCCATTAAAATAAACCAGGAAAATTTAATATGTGATATGGTTTGAAACAATTTGTACATAAATTCACTAGGCCATGTTCACATCCAGTATTTTGTCCACATTTTGTAGGTTGGATACCACGTTTTGTTCAGTGATACTAATAATACAATATGCATTTTTATGCACATGGATTGGTATTGTCTGCAATGTCCATGTGCAGTTTCTCCAGAAATAATAAGTGAATAAACTAGATTTCTCTTTTTTTCTTGTCAATTTGTCAATGTTTGTTGTAGGTCCAGGATTCGGTCCACTAAAATCATTGATTTGGACAGGCAGAAGATGATTGCTCCAATCTGCTAGATCGGCAGAAACTCTTTCAATTTTGCTATCAGCATCCTGTTCTTCTGACGAATCGTCAGAAGAATATGCTGATAGCAAAATTGAAAGAGTTTCTCAATCTCAAGAATCTTCAACGTCCCATTCTAAATCTTGAAAATTATCCAACTGTCGAACATATCTTTCTTCTGCTTCCAAACCCAAGAAACTCCTCATTTTCGTACTCAACGCCATAAAAAAAAATCATTTGTGCTTCCACCATCATTTACGAATTTTCAAGAACAGAGCATGTGTAGTGAAACTGCTCTCAATTAGTAACCCTTGGTTTCTCAACAAGTCAAATTTGCACAAAGGAAAGTAAATTCATTTCTGATTAGTTACAAGTGGGTCTGAGTTCTGGAAAAGCCCCATTTGTAACCAATCAGAGACGTTCTATCAACAAACATATTCAGAGCGTGGATCAACAGGATCAGTCACTGAATGCAGTCGAGAAACTTCGCGAAATGATGGGATTGGGAGTTGAATGCATAAACTGGATTGCGACCAATGATGGCCGATTATGTTAAAAACTGATGAAAATAAACAAATCGGACATGATTATTTTTAGCAAGAAAAATGGTATGGCCATGTCACTAGAGTCAACAGTTTATCCACAACAGTCCTGCAAGGCAGTGTCCAAGGTGGCAGAAGGAGAGGTAGACAGAGAAAAAAGCAGACTGACAACATCACAGAATGGACCAGTATAAGTTTTGTGGAGACAAAGGCATTGGAACATGATCAAGTTCAGTGGAGGGAACTGGTCAGATGTTTAGCAGCACAATGTCTTGAGGATCATGAGACTGATGATGATGACGATGAGTACTAATTGTGCTTTTTATCAAAACATTAGCTATTGATTCGCTCAGATTATTTAAATTAGAATTTAATGAATGAATCAACTTCACAAAAGCAATATGTTGTTGTTGTAAATCTTTATTTTTATATGCTACAGCATGAACGGTTTTCAATGATCTCGCTCAAATATCAAGTAAAGTTCCAGAACCACAATAATTATATCCAGGAAGATGTCTTTCTCCTGGGTATTTATCCCATGGTGTTCCTGGTAATTTTAGCAATCAACATGCAATATCCTTAACTATTTTTTTTTGAAAGCGAGACAAATTTTTATTTTTTTCAAACCATATTTTACATTTTAATTATATTATTTGTACAACATAGATGTCACTGATTTCTCAGCGACACAAAAACAAGAACCGGTAAAACATCATTCAGCTATACTAAATTATATCAGAATGATAATAGCAGGTCCATCTGGAAGTGGAAAGACAAAATTAATACTTAATCTAAAAATGAGATGGCTTAAGTGGACAAGTTGTATTTAGTTGCACCTTCCATAGATGATCAAAGATGCTACGATGTCCTTAAACATTTTGATGAAAACGCAATATTGTTGAATGTAGAAAGTGATGATATTAATTTCAACACTGATGTAGAAGCAGAGAGGGTGAACAGACCACCCTTTTCCGACAAATTTTTGATTGAATCTTTAAAACAAAAAATAGAGCCTTCCTACGAAATCTCATATTTTAACCCAAAAAAAATGTCTCCATTTAGCAAACGGAGACTTTACGATTTTTCAATCAATTTAGGTCGCAATGATGTGGTCATCACCCTCTCTGCTGCTACAAGTTAACAAAAATAATAAATGATTTCAACCAAATATTTGATCAAGTCCGATACGATATCGAGTCCGAGGATCATGTAAATTTATTGTTATAAATCCATGCGAGGTTGACTGAGCGTTACTAAAGAAATTTTTAAATTGATTGAAGTCCATATCGGAACACCATGTCTGCCAAATATTTCGTAACGTATGTGTATCAACGCCGTTAAACACAGCAAGAATATTACAGTTATCTCTGATCACTTTTGGAATCTGAGCGTAGCGTTGAGTGACATATATCACGTCGGTGTTTTTATGCCTGCCTCGGGAAAATATTCTAGCTGGGTTTTGTTGATTGTCTAACATCACATCGTCGTATACGACTAAATTGTTAATGCTCCAATCAAGGTCATCCACGGATGGTGCCTCGTCAATATCAGTTATAAAATCAATGGCGTTCTCACCCTTAATTTCTGATGCATTCTCGTTAAAATCCTTTAACACTTCATAGCATCGTTGATCATCTACGCTAGGGGCAACTAAATACAACTTATCCCACTTCATCCTACTCACTATTAAATTGAGCAACAATTGCGTCTTGCTGGATCCAGATGGCCCGATTATAATTGCGCAGATAGAGTTTGGTAGCGCTGCATGATGCTTAACTGGTTCTCTTGTTTTAGTCGCTGAAAAATCAATTATATCCATATCTCTATACATAAATTATGGATCTATATTGTGTGAAGTGTAAAACGCGTACTGGCACAAATGATGTGACGACGATTACAACTAAAAATAACAGATCTGCACTAACTGGTAAATGTGTAACATGTGGTACAAAAAAGTTCAGATTTGTTTCTATGAAATCCGGAGATGTTTTAAAAAAAAACGAGGAGGTGATATCGCAGCCAAATTGGCAAAGCTCCCTGGAACCCCATGGGCAAAGTACCCCGGAGAAAAGCACCTTCCAGGATATAGCTACTGTGGCTCCGGAACACGATTAGATATCAGACTTGATGATCAAAATCAGCCCCGACCTGGCGAGTATCCGATAAACGCTATTGATAAGGCGTGTCATGCTCATGATGTTGCATATAAAAGTAGCAATCTGCAAAACAGGCATCTCGCAGATGTGAAATTAATTCATGCGTTAAATGCTATTCCTGATAAATCTTTCAAAGAAAAATTGGCTTCGTGGTTGGTAAAATCGGCTATGAAAGGCAAATTGATGATGGGTGCCGGTAATTAATAACAACATGGAATCTATTTATTATTCTCCAAAAGGATACTGGAGGGGTAACGCTGCAATCAATAAACTCGCTAACGCCGCAAAAGTGAAAAAGGCTACTGCGGCTAATTGGTTATCCAAACAGGCTATATGGCAAATTTATCTACCGCGTCCTAAACAAATCAATTTCTCGCATTTTGATGTTACCGGACCCAATGAAGTTCATCAAGCTGATTTATTGTTTTTACCACATGACAACGGTTACAAATACGCGCTAACCGTAGTTGACGTTGCGAGTCGATACAAACAAGCAGAACCGCTGAGAACAAAATCATCACCTGAAGTTGCTTCTGCATTTGAAAAGATTTATCGACGAGGTCCACTACGCTGGCCAAATCTGTTACAAGTTGATCCTGGCAAGGAATTTCAAGGCGCTGTTTTATCAGCGATGAAACATCACAAGGTCACCATCAGACGAGGGCATACTGCGCTACATCACAATCAGGCAATTGTTGAACGATTTAATCGGACTCTTGCTGAACGGTTATTTGGATATCAATACGCGAAGGAGTTTATTCAGGATAAAAGATCCCGTGAATGGGTTAAGAGATAACCAGCTGTGATTACCGCGCTCAATAACGAGATTTTTCGAACAATTAACATGAAACCTGTCAACGTGATTAAGAAAGCGTCTATACCAAAAATGGAAATTCAAGGAATTTCACAAAAAGATTTCAAAGAACCAACTCTTGGTAGTAATGTCACTGTTAGGTATTTATATGAACCAGGGGAGCTTGAAGGGGGTAAAAAAAGAGCTACTGATCCTATTTGGAGCGTCACTACGCATAAGATATCCGGTATAACACGATCTACGAGTGGAAACGCTAGCGTTTCTAGACCAGCAATATATAAAATAGATTCAACTGCCCCTCAGCGAGGATTTACTCGACAACAACTACAGGTAATTCCCGAGGATACTCAATTGCCACCGCGTGGTCTTAACTAGCACCCCCCCCCCCCCCCCCCCCCCCGAGGCATTGTGCTGGCACCCCGGCGTCTGTTGCACTCAAGACAAGTCAGCATAACGTTATCGTTGGTATGACCAATGCTGCTATTCTTTCTGTCTACGGTAAATTGGCGAGGATCTTTATTCGACCAACTCCAACGCATTATACAATTGCAACTCGCGCAGTGATTATTCTGTTGTTGCTTCAGCGTAATTATTAATTCAGCATCAATGTCAAATTTTCTATTATTTTTTTTATCCTGTTGTTTATAACCAGAGTTTTTTTCTGATTATATCCTTGACTCTATCAACGCTGATTGTAGTGTCATTATCGTCACTGACTTCGTCAACAACAATTCTTCGGAGTTGATTTATACTTCGTACTCTGGATACTGCGAGATAAACTAAATTTGACCACTCCATGCGATTATCTACTATCCAAACAATTGTGTCTGTGACAGTTAATCCTTGTGAAGAGTGTATTGTCGCTGCGTAACCTAACGTCCACGGGGATTTATCAGCACGCAATGCATCTTCGACGACGCTGATATCAACCAGCACAATATCATTTAATACTAAATTCTGCTTTTCACGTTGTCCAGGAATGGCAACGTCGATATTCCGCTTTCGTGTATCTGAAGGTCTAAGACACAACGGTACTGGAAGTGTTGTAAATTTACGTTTATGTAATTCAAGTAATTTCATTTGAAGTTTATCTCTGACTATTTTTCTACTTGTGATTATCAAATCATTTGGTCTCCATGCTTCCCAAAAATCATTCATGGGAGTTTCTGAAATTATTTCACGCATTATTTCACATTGGATTCTATCCGGTTGTAATCTGATTAGTTGTTTAAACTCACGTAATACTTCATCTAACGATCTAATGTCATCGTTCATCTCTTCGTAATGATCAACGTATGATTTTAGCCAGTCATGAGGAGGTTCGCCGACAAATGGTGGTGGTTGACCTTGATCGTAGCACATAATAATTTTTGTATTTTTCGTTGACAACCATTCAAGAAATGTTTTTAATACTTGTAACGGTACTGTACAAATTTCATCCCATAATATCACCGGTGGAATAAATTTCTGTCCCATTCTTTCAGGGGTCCACTTATCGCCTTTCCATCGAAAGAAGCTGTGATAAGTACCAGAATTTTTTACATCTCGTTGTTTTATGTCTCTGGCAAGTTTATGAGTTGGTGTTAACGCATTCATGTTGATTTTATCTTTGAATAAATTAATTACTCGTGTTGTCTTTCCTGATCCTCCACAACCATTCAAATAAACGGTTTTATATCGCGTAATCGGATCAGATATCGGTGGTGCATTAGAAAATTCTGATAATTGGTTGCTTTTCAAGTATTTATCGTCCATGGTAACATCTGCCGATTCACAATACTCATGTAGCGTCTCCTTTTTAAATCTCCAACATCCCCAATTTGCCTCCGGATCTGTGAAATTAGCTACATCTGATTTGTATTTCTCGTGGATATACATAGAATCAGTGGCTACTCTAACTGCGGTATTAGGAAATCTATTTATCATCGAAAATAAATTGATAGAAGCATAAGCTAGCATAGAACTTCTCAAATGCGTATATTGTTTAATATATCCATCACAATAGGTAACAATTGTACCTAATCGTCTTCCATCGGGTAGGAAAGCGTCTTTACGATTTATAAGTTTTCCCTGTTTCGTTAAATCCGTTACAATAAAATCGTATTCAGCGATGTCAATGATCAACCGCGAGGAATATTTTGCATTGTCATCTTCCACCCTGGGTAAATTTACCGATTATTCTTCGTCCAAAATCTTTTGCTTGTCCGCTTTTAATTTCAAATAACTCCTTAGACCAATTCATGATTTGTTCGTCATTGAAATCTGGAAACTGTTTTCGCTGTTCGCTAATTATACGATCTAGATCGGGTTGTGGTAGCCAAACTTCTTTCTGAGCTCGATAGCATATAATAGCTTCGGAAACAATCAACAATATTAGCATACCACAATCAATCATATATCGTAGTAACACTATTGGCATCCAGGCCTTTTCAGATATATGTCTACCAAGCCAAAGATAACTACACGGATGTAACCCTGTAGCGAATTCGAATGATATCACACGAGCGAATCCAGTTAAATCAAAATCAGGTAATGGTCCATTAATCGCAACACAAGTTATTTCATGCGTGGGGTGTCCAAATCGTTTAAAATAGTTACTACATTCTCCATACCCCGAGGAAACTTCCAGGATAACACGCGGATATATCAATTGAAATCATACCGCCACGATGGTATTTTGTATTCCACAGTCCTCCATGACCAAATTCGATGCAACTCAATTTAACGTCCTCGAGAAAATCACTTCGTGTTGGACGCCATGAGTTTTTTTCTCTTGCGAAGTGAGCTACCACTGATGGAATAGTAAAACTATCCGTTAATAGTTTTTCATAGGAACTCTCCTGTGAAAAATCATTAGCGATTTTTCTCAGTCTGTTATCTAATTCTTCAACGCGATATAATTCACCATTTGGTCTTACAAATTGATCAAATCCTATTTCGGGATCTTCATCACTTCTAAGTAACCACACTGACACAGGATCATCCTTACACAGCGTGTGAATAGCATCGAATAATTTCTCATTATAAAAAACATCCCCGACGAACTCCTTGGGGATTTATCTCACGGTTCTATCTCGTGGAAATATTGTTACTGCAGCCGTCCACGTGTGTTTGTTATGATCAATAATTTTAATTGGAGCTCCTCGCGATTGATATTTCGGTTCGTATAATACTTCTCCGGTTATTGTCGTTACTGATATTGGGAATTTTAATGATGCTTCTAATTTAGCTATATCAGAAATCTTTGCACCGTGCTGTTTCACTGTCAGTTCCCATTCGGTTATTTTCCTACGTCGCAGATCAGTTAGTTTATTTCCTCGGGATGCATTTGTGAAGTGTTCCATTACCCGTGTTGCTACACAATTCAGTGAACTAGAATATTTCATAGGAGCTAGTTTTGCAATATCGGGTTTATCATTTAACGGATATATCCCGTAAACAATTGCTATTACAGGATAAGATCTCTTGTAGTATGGTTTGTCAATTCCAGTTAGAATTCCTGGTTTGGAATCTCTACTTACAATGACAGTTTTTTTATCCTTGAGGATTGGTTCAAATTTATCCCTGATAATCCATTTGCCTTCGACTTCGATTATGAATTTTATTCTGAAAAAATACTTCTGTTGGGAATTGCTTTGCAATTTACCCTTGAATTTCCAGCCCCTTGGCGAGCCAAGGTGTGAAATTATCTCAGCTGCTCTTTCATCGTTCATAGTAGCATCGATGTTAGGTACATTGACATCTTCATCAATAATTCGAAATGTCGACCAAAAGTATGCTGCACCGTCTCGGTAGAATTCATTAAAACACTCCCTGATTTTACTTAGTATAGTTCTATCACCGATTAGACGTTTTGGTGTATCAGAGACTCTATCGAGATTGAATTTAGTATTTTTCCAGGGCTCAATTTTCGATAATCTTTGGAACTCCTTATCGAGATTAAATTTAGCATTTTTCCAGGGCTCAATTTTCGATAATCTTTGGAACTCCTTATCGAGATTAAATTTAGCATTTTTCCAAGGCTTAATTTTCGATAATCTTTGGAACTCCTTATCGAGATTGAATTTAGCATTTTTCCAGGGCTTAATTTTCGATAATCTCTTGAACTCCTCCATGTTATAATTAAAACAAGTATTTAAATAGAAAAATATAGTATAATGAATCACTGCAAGTGGCTAATGATTGGATCAACAACCCCGTGTAACAAATCATGCAGAAGCGAATTCTGTGGGTATCATTTACAAAGCGTTCGCAACGGTTCTTTCGGTCCTCTCCCATGCCTCCGATGTGGGGCTGGGGTAAGGGGAAAATCGCAGTTGTGTCTTGCTTGTGGGGGTAAACGATACAGGGAACTAAAACGCTATTATGACAAACGAATAAAAAATACCGTCATTGACCCTAACGATGACAAAATCATAAAAAACCCTCAAGATTATATAAAGAGATTTATAATTAAAGCAGATATAAATTAGACAAATAGTATTATTATACAAATGAGCCAAGATTTTAGACCTCATCCAGTGCTTGTTAATTATGAAGCCTCCAGTGATGGTGTTGTCAGGCACCGCAGACTAAAAAAACCGGTTGGATTTCTGAATAATATGGGGTATTTGCTGTTTAGTGCTAGAAATAAAAAATATCTCTGTCATAGAATTATTTTTGAATGTCATAGCGGATTGATTAAAGACAGCCTTGTTATTGATCACATAAATGGCGTGAAGACTGATAATTGTCCTGTGAATCTTCAAGCCGTCTCACAAAGTCGGAATTCAAAATTAGGTGGAACCGGCAAATACGCAAAACACCCCAAGGGTGTGAAATCGTTTGATTTAGAAACCAGCGAGGAGAAAATATTTCAATCAATAAATGAAGCCAGTAGATACTTTGACATTTGTGGGACGTCAATACGATTTGTTGCAGAAAATATAATTAAAACTGCTCTGTCTAAAAAAAATGGTCATAAAATAAAATTCGTATACACCTAAAACGATTCAAGGGAGATAAATCCTTTATGGATAAATCCGCCGCAACTCACACTCTACCTACTAAGTTCCCTTGTATTATGACGTCAAAGGAAGTGTGCCGTCTGCTATTACCTGTAGAGAGAGTAACCTTGACTAGTCGCGCGCACGTGACTGTAATGAAGTATAACATAGCTTCAGTAGTTGTATTTTTAACAATTTCTAAAACCTTTTATTGTCGCTTTGGCTAAAACTGCATTATTTAAACAGTTGTATTTATTTAGACCATTTAGTACAGACGTTCTTTATAATCCAGCGCAATACCTATGTTAGCTCAGCCGGAAATACTAGTGTTTCCCATTCATTGAAGTAGGTGGGCGTATTACTGTATTATTTTGTTTAGTGTTTTATTTAAAATATTTGTCTCATTTAAATGTTGTGAAACAGCATTAATAAGTAATTCAAGGAAATAAAATAACACACTCGTGAATAGACGCTGCTGTATTAGTCGCCTTATATACGTTTTGGCTCGTAATAAGCTTGGGGCTTTCGAAAGCCAATTCCGACCAATCAAAACTAACCAACGCCATTAACACGGGCGTGTGGTTGTCTTTTGTCAATCATGCAACCGGGTTAATTTAGTTTTGTTGCTTTTGATTGGTTGGATTGGCTGTAGAAAATCTGCCCCGTCGTTTCATGTTTGTGCTGTCTTGTGCCGTCCCACATCATTACCATCATCGTTTCATTGAATATATCCATCCTTAATTAAGTTAATTAAGTATATGTTACGCCTACAATCTGTCACAACACTCGAGTGAAGATATATATGGAATTGTGCCGTCCCACATCAATCATTTCATTGAATAAATACCATCCTTAATTAAGTATATGTTATGCCTAAAATTTGCCGCAACACTCGAGTGGAAATATATATGGCATTGTGCCGTCCCACATCATTACCATCATCGTTTCATTGAATTATAATCCATCCTTAATTAAGTATATGTATGCCTACAATCTGCCGCAACAGTCGAGCGGAGATTATACGGCATTGTACTGTCCTTAATTAAGTTAATTAAGTGACGCCCCCCCCCCCAAGCATATCTTCTGGGCGGTCTAAGATGATGTTTGTCACCTTAGGCCTCCCGCCGGAGATTTATGTTTCAGACCACTTGGGCTTTGGACGTGTTGTCATATATGTAACCTCTGGGTCTCTATTAACTTATTTGACGCAAAAGGGGTTTCCAAATGGGGTTTTCATGTATGTATACCTAAAATCTGCCGCAACACTCGAGCGGAGATATATACGGCATTGTACCGTCCATTAATTAAGTTAATTAAGATATGTATATGCCTAAAATCTACCGCAACACTCAAGCAGAGATATATACGGCATTGTGCTGTCCTTAAAACAAAAAACGGGTCAAAAATGACCCCCAAATTTTTTTTAATAATTAGAGATACAGTATACTATAAAAATATGGATATCAAAGATGTAAATTCTATAATTGCTGAAATTTCAATTTTAAAGAATCGAGGGATAATATTATCTAAAGATCTTGACTGTGACAAGATTACCTCGGAATATGAAGACATTGAGTATCAGTCTAGTAGGGGTCGTTATGTTTTACCTAAGATGTACAGACTCGTGAAAGGAATTCAAAAGTCCATCTATGCTTGTTTGTACGGTAACGATATTGATGTATTTATAACGCTATTTAGCACCGTTGAAGGAATACGTCAAAAGCTTGGCCAAGAGTATCAAAAATGAGCTGAAATTAGTTCTAAGGTTGGTGATCTTAGAAAAATATTAAACGAGGAAAAACCAGTATCCTAACCATGTGAGCGTTACTATAAAAAAATAGGCTTTCAGTAAATTTATTAAAAAATTTATTTTTTTTAGCGTTTTTTGTAACTACATAGGATTTTCTCCTGAAAGGATACTCAGCAGTTTGGGTTTACTCATGCAATTATGTGCGTACTGGATGATCTGGTCGTGGTAGCAAGTAATCACCGCGACGCCTCCATTTTTACGTAGTTGTTGTTGTCGCGTCGTCAACAAAAATCGTTCATTTCCGTTCTCAGATATTACAATTTTGAAACCCCCAGCGATGTTATTTCTGAAACATTCGCGGATAGCGTCGTACAGTTTAACCTTGTCGGAGATGGATACGTTAGCTTGATGGTACATTATTTAATAACTCAGCATTTAATTGTGATAGTTTCACATTTGAAAATTCAGTTCACAAACAATATATGGTAGGTGAATCGCTTACAACTAGATTAGCCCGAGAGCGGCTAGCAGCAATTAAAAAGTTTATACCGGTTCGAGACAGAGTTCGCGAGAACCTTCAACAACGACAACAAGCGCAGACTGGCTTTTCTGTGTCAAGTGAACAACTGTTCGCCCCGGTAACTAAGGCGACCAGCGATGTGAAAACAGCAACTGAACGAGCAATATTTGGGGATATTCCTGAGGAAGGCAAGCAACGAGAAGTGCCCGTTCTTGGTGTGCTTGAAAAAATTGCAGCAGAGACCGAACAAACAAAAAAGTCTTTAGAAACACTTCCAGTAGATATAGTAACTACTTCACGGCAACAACAAAAAAAAGAGCGAGTATTAGAAGAACTAGGTGCTACTGCAAGAAAACCAGAAGAAGAGAAAGGAGACACTACTACAGAAAAAATGTATTCACCGCAAAGTATATTTACATACGATGCATACAACAAAATTAAAAATTTTAAAGATGATAATAATTTAATTAACTTTACCGCGCGGAATTTTTCACTCGATCAAAGAGAAATAGCTGTAAAAAAAAAAGAGTATAAAGAGTATGTAAAAAAAAGACGAGGATTGGATGAAAAAAGTATACCTGGCAAACCGTGGTAGATTTAGAATCACAGAAAGTATCCGCAATGATTTTGAGAGTTTTAAAGACGAAGTATTGAGTAGAGTAGAGTATCCAACTAGATTTTTTGGTAAAGAGGAGTCAACTGGAGATGGATATTTAGGCAGCTACTACTACTAGTTTTATAACAAGATGATCATACACTACAACCATGATAAACCCGTAAGCGTCTACGTGGTAAACTCACGATTGCCTGTTTATAGAGCATATTACGGAGATGGTTTCGGCAATACCATTGCGGGGTTATTTACAAGAATGGCCCCAAAAGTGGCACCGTTAGCTAAACAATTATCAATGAAAGCCATTGATATTATTCGTGATAAGGGAATCAGCGCTGTTGGAAATCTTGCCGGAAAGGCATTTTCTGCCGCGAAAGATAAAATAATATCATTGGTGCGAAAGAAACCAACGGTGCTGCTATCAACTACAGTGATGCTTGCAAAAATCAGCAAAGCAATAAATAGCGCAGTGGAAGAAAAACTAGCGTCGTTGGCTGCTTCGGTGACTCCGTCGCCATTGACAGCTTCACCGGTAACAGATAGCGCTATCATGAACGCGATAGCAGGAAGTGGTTTGAAACGAAAACAAAAACGACGATGATTACAAAGAGTTTCACAATTGAAAACACTAGTATGTTATAAAATGTTTAAACGAACAGCTGATCCCGCTCTTGATATGGAAGCCCCAGTGCGCAAAGACGATTCCGTCCGCGATTATCAATACTATTCCTATCATGCAATACAACCCGACCTACGATCGCGAATTGAACTACAAGTTCAAGATACCAGTAAATACTTTTTGCCATGTGAAGCATTTATTGAAGTAGAAGGAGAACTCGTAACAAATGATGCTGCTCATAATGATCCACCATATGCAGATGATCCAAATATCCAAGTTGGTTTTGTTAATAATGGCATAATGGCGTCATTTGAAAGTGCAAGATATCTCATCGATGGAAAAGAAATTGAATCAATAGACCGCAAGGTTGATGTTGCAACAACAATAATCGAGCTAGCAAGATACTCCGATGATTATACAAGATCGGCTGGTCCGTCTATGATGTTTGCAAAGGATACCTCTGATAACGCTGACCACCTTCAATACATTAAAGTGTTAACAGCAAGAGATAATGCAGAAGCCGATCAACAAGAAGCAGCTAATCCAGAACGTCGAGCTAGACCAGGAGCTGCGTTTGATATTCTCAGAGGCGTTAATGGTAATTTCAATCTAGGGTTTGCAACACGAAAATTAGCATTGGAAGGACAAGAGAAAAAGTTTTCGTGTGCAATTCCACTCCATCACATATTTGGATTCTGCAGAAATGTCAGAAAAGTCATCTATGGAGCCAAACACACAATCGCATTGGTACGAAAAGGCAATGACAACGATGCAATTTGGCGTACTGGTGCCGCTGATGGTAAAGTTGTTTTAACTAAATTAGCATTGTGGATGCCAGTAATGACCCCATCAATTACCACAGAAGAGCGACTACTCTCATTTATGGACACAGGCGGCAAATCATTGCTAAGTTGGCTAACAACAACAACTGATGCCAAAGAGGATAATGTTAATGGTACATTTACATGGCATTTGGCATCAAAACAAGGCGTTTCAGCTCCACGTCATATATTTATAGCGCTGCAGAATCGGAATCGATTACGCTCCCAAGAACGCAGTCATATGATATTTGATCGATTAGGGGTAAGTGAGGTTTCATTGAGAATAAACGGACAACAAGAACCATCTGAGGATATACAGCTTAATTACGGAAACAACCAAATAGCACGTGTGTATCATCGGATGCTGTCATTTATGGGTCGTGATCAAAACGTTGATACTGGTTTACAAATATCGCAACTTGATTTTAATAAATTGTATCCGATTTATTACTTTTCGTTGGAGCATCTTGATTTAATGAGACAATCCGTCGTTGACATACATTTTAGGGCTCGTATAGATCCTGGTGGTGTTGATTATAGAGCGGTTGCTGTTATTCTCAGCGACAAATCAATGTTGTTAGAAGGTGTTGGTGGACGAATGAGATTCGTTGATGCACCAGTGGAAAATATGTAAATGAAACTTGAAGAGTTTCCAATTAGATCAATTGAAAGCATAAATGTGTTTTACAATAAAATGAGATATAGTGTTGTTAGTGTCAAGCTGACTGATGGTCAAGTCAAGAAATTGCTATCAAAATCCGCTAAAGAATGTGGAACCACAATAACGTTAAAACCAGCGCAGATGTCCGGCGGTACACATAAAATATCATTGACGGATCATCAAATAAAACATTTCAATGATGCGCTAAAGAAACGGCGAGGGGTTCAAATTGTATTTTCAAAGGCTGCAGTCGCCAACATGATAAAATCAGGTGGTATATTTCCATTGTTAGCTGCAATACCAGCATTGATTGCAGCGGCTGCCCCAGCGGTGGCGAAGGCCGCGGCGTTGGGAGCCGTTGGTACCGCGGCAGGGATGGCGTTGCAAAAGGCAACTGGGAAAGGATATAAAAAAAAGGGAAAGGGGTTGTACCTACCAGGAACCCCGTATTCATGGTACAGCGGCAGATCCGTGAACGGATCCGGCCTGAGAATACCAGGAACGGTTTATTAGTTGAAAGCCCTATTCTCCCTATGTCCAATTTTGATTTAATTGATGCTGCTAAAAAACTAGCGATAAAAAACTTCAGAGGGGTTTTTATGAGAGATCAATTACCGAGAAAACCTAAACGCGTTGAAACCGGTATCATCAATCTTGATAACAGTAACAGATCGGGAACTCACTGGGTTGCATACGCGATTGATCCGCGTGGGATTGTCTATTTCGATTCATATGGGTTAGCTCCGCCAAGCGAGTTTATGCGGTATATAAATTCTTCGATGAAATTCAAAGAGTTTCCAATTTTTTATTCCACGCTGCCAACACAACAATTAAATGATCCACCGATATGCGGCCGTGAAGTATTAAATGTCCTTGCGGAGATTTCATCGTCACAGAAACCACCTCATCTGGTTGTAAATAAATACACGAGTGGGAAATTACAAGGTAATTTTAGAGAATCAATAAATTAAAAATACTAGAGTCTTTATAATAATGATTAATATTTGGGGACAATCTCTGTCAATGTCGGAACCCACCGAGGAAACATCTGCGGGTTCTATCGAGGATGTAAAAAAAATAATTGAAGATGAAATCGCTGAGACGTTAAATTTAACAAGTGTTGACCCAAACGAAATAGTTGTATTTCAAGATAGCCAGGGTAAATTAAAAAGCAGTAATATATCCGTGAATGACATTTTGATACGGCAGAGCGATGCCGCTGAAAACTCTATTGCGCTGTATTCCAGCGGTGGACGACTTAAACCAGGCGCACTTGTGTCTACGATCACTGACGCGATTGCCGCCCACGGGCGTGAGCGGGATGATTATATACGAGGTTATAACAATTTTCGCTAAAATGTCATACATAAATTCTTTGGAACCCGCTTGTGGTTGGCATGACTCTCGCTGAAATTAAAGATCTTCTGAATTTATTCTTTTTTAACAAGAACGCGGGGAGGATGATGAATGAAAATAAAATCAAGGCAAATTATCTCGATATTTACAATGATCTTCTTAAACTAAAAAATTTAGACGGAATGAGGCACCTTCTGATTTTATTCTTTCATAATACGGGCGCGAATAGGATTATGAATCCTGACAAAATCAAGGCAAAATATCTCGATATTTACGACGATATTCGTAAACTAAAAGAAGACTCCAAGCAGGTGCAAAAACCCATCAACGAAACCATCAACAAGTTTATTAAAAAACATACTCACAATCTCCAGCTCGTTGATAGTTTCTTTTATCTCCCTGGGGGGGGGGGTATAACTGCGTTGTCTCTCGCTGATATTAGTATGTCTATGACGAGACAAATTATATTTAACAACGTCGTGAAAAAATTTTTTGGGGTAGAACCTTCATTTATCCTCGAATCTCTGCCAGGCCCGACCCTCGCGGAGATTAGCGAGGTTACCAATAGAGTAAAAATTCCACACAACGCAAACGTCGTTAACAACATCGTGTACACGGTTGATAGTGGGACTTTTGATTGGGTCCGAGGAAATGAAAATTATCTTCGTGTCGGCCACAGACATACTGGTGTACCAGGTTGCTACCGACTTACAATAATACATCACAATAAATTTGATTTGGGATTTAGCAACACAGGTATCACCGGTGTGAACACGCTGACGTATATACTCGATAAAATACCAATGCCTCCACCCTATATACCACTCCCGTTGACAATTACTATAAATAATTCCGACGAGACCGTGCTTAGGGAGTCGCTACCCTGGATAATAGAATTTTTATACGGTATCCCCGCGTCTGATCCTAAAACCAGGTCAATAATAGGATAATTGAAAACACCAGCGGGTTTAAAATAACAACAACAACAACAATGTCGCCAATGATTTCATCGCATCAATATCGATTCGACACCGTAAAAGAATTTTCCGCAAACTTGAAATCGCTTTCTGAGCGTTATCGTGAAAAAATGAAAAAATACCGCAGAAGAATTACCGTCATCGATGTAACCGTGTACTCGGTATCCGGTGTGATGGCCAGTGCGGGAGTTATTTTGTCTACGGTGACCATGATCGCGCCGATTGCAGTTCCAATCGCGTTCTCGGCAGTAACAGCAATTGCGGCAGTCGCTACCGCGATAACTAAAAAGTTATCATCGTGTTCTCAGAAAAACTCGCCGATTATACAGCTCGGTACCGGGTGGTATTTGACGCATACTCGAAATTATCCGAGTTGATCTCGCTGTTGATAGATAATTCGTTCATATCCGATGTTGAATTTTCCACGATGACCCAGTTGTACAGCTGTGCGATGTCAAAATTGGAAATTGAAGACAGCGTTAACAATAATGTCACTCGAACTGCTTCAACGAATCGCGGATAATACCACTCCGATACGAACAAGCATGATATCAATAACATCAACAAACCCCGAATTTAGTGTGAACTTCCCTTCTCCATATCCAGTGCGTGAGATCGCGCTAGCAAAATTACGAGTATATCATAGCTGGCCTAATATCAGATCGGTTGCATTTGGCAGTCAGCAACCCAATAACGCACTGGTGTTCTCGTATAAGAATAAACCTGATGGTACTCCAGAGTGGGAAACTGTTTCATTACCAACTGGGTCGTACCAAATTAAACAAATCAATGCTGAAATTCAGCGCAGAATAAAATCAATCACTGGAAAAGAATCAAAAATAGCTATTAATCTTCATCAACCGACGCTCTCGTCGTCGATCGAAATAAGCACAGAGGGATACATTGTAGATATCTATAACAGCTCGTTAAGAACAGTGTTAGGATGGCCTGAAAAACCACCCGGAGCCACCACCGACTTAACCACGGACGTACAATCATATCATGAAATCAATCCCAGTTATCGAGATAATTTATCTGATATAAGAAAAGGAAAAATCACCGATAGATTTATATTTACCAACAAAGACACATTGCAATGGGATTTTATCATTAAAAGAACAGCCGACTCATCTGTTACTATTTCATTTACGCTAAGTGACGTCATTGATTATTTTAAGGAAATTAATCAATTATATAACACACAACTAGAACAACTACAGCAAACAAAATCGCGAAAACACATTGAAATAATAAATCAGCTTGTATCTGACATGGAATATATCAATGAACTAATTATTAAAACAATAATTAATGACAACAGCGACAATAAACAACAATTCCTAACCAGTTACAAGACCACAGAAGACAATCTACGTAATTTCAAGCTTCCCGGGTACAAAGCTGAAAGACTAAAAGAACATATTAGTGATGTTATCAAGACATTACAATTACAAGATTCAACTGTCCTCCTCAGGTATAATAATGATCCAGATGGTGGCGGTAGGCATATTGCCCCGCACAATGTAAATATTTCAACGGTGATTGCGCTCAATTTAGTATGTGATGCAATTGAAGGAAGCTATCAAATTAATCTCGAGCAATCAAATCAAGCTCAGCAAGGATATATTCTTTATTCATTTGCACCAACAGCTCCTCCAGGATTCCTAATTATTGAAAACCCAATTAATCCTGTCTACATGCGATGCCATAATAATTCGCTAACAAGAATTAATTTCTGACTCACCAACCAGTCAAATAATTTGATTGATCTACAAGATGAGGTGTTAGCGATTAGTTTGTTTGTAAGGTCCTAAAGACTCGATCAAATATTTGGTTGAAATCATTTATTATTTTTGTTAACTTGTAGCAGCAGAGAGGGTGATGACCACATCGTTGCGACCTAAATTGATTGAAAAATCGTAAAGTCTCCGTTTGCTAAATGGAGACTTATTTTTTGGGGGTTAAAATATGAGATTTCGTAGGAAGGCTCTATTTTTTGTTTTAAAGATTCAATCAAAAATTTGTCAGAAAAGGGTGGTCTGTTCACCCTCTCTGCTGCTGATGTTGATGAAGCACCAAGTGCTGATGAACTTGACAGTTTTATTAACAATTTAGTTGTTTCTGATGATGCGAGTCCCTTAAATGTTACTGCACAGAAATTAAATGGCAAAGTTCTATAGAAAAAACACATGCCATTAATTCTGGACAAGTATGCTGACAAAATAAAACCAAATCTGCCCTAAATATTTTCAATGTAAAGCCTCATAGTGGTTCTGTGATGGATTCAACTAGAATGATGGAATGGTTTAATTTAATTGGGGTGGTTTTTTGGGTGTCAGGTGTTTCATGGTATTGCAAAACTTTGAAGGTTATATCATAACACGGTGATTCGAACAAAGACCCTTGCACAAAGACACACTATGGTAGTTCATTTGAGCTGATCCAATAGATGAAACTGAACCTGCCCCACTTCTGGTCATGAGTCCAACACCTTAACCACTGAATTGCCTTGACACAATGCAGGAAAAGGATAGAAGAACAAGGGTAACACTATATGATATTTGCAAAGATAAGATTATTTTTTTCATCATAAAATAAGAAACAGTATATTTCTACCATAATGTTCCATTTCTAGTGGATGAATAACTCATTAATAATTTTATATACTTTATATACTCACTTATATATCCAACTGCAACCAGATCTACCATCCCATAATGCACCAGCATATGTTGGGTCTATAGTTTCTTATGAGCAATCAGTTGAACAAACAACACAAACACTGATCTGCTAGAACATTATGTGACAGCAGATCATGTCTATGTTGTTTTTAGTCAGAATTAACTTAGAAGTGAGTATAATATGGTAGTTACACAGTACTTACTTTGGGTTCATATTTCCCATCAGCAATATTACACCTGTAGATTATACCAGGAGTAAGGAATGAAGTAAATTGGTAAAACATCTGAAATTAAAAAAAAGAAGACAAATTTATTAGAAATCAAATAAAGGAGATACTTTATTACAGGAAAGCAAACTAAATGTCCAAGCCTTTTTTTTAGATAAGCATATGTAACTTAATTAATTAGCAAATTAGCTCATTTGAAATGGCTCCCAATCTCTTAAACCAAATTTTGAAGTTAACTTTGTGTTTGGATAACACTTTACACAACCAATTTTAAGTACAATGACCATCTCACAAATCCACAAATCCCAAGCTAAAAAGGATCATAACCACTTCAAAGGGCTTGTTGTAGTGAAAAGTGTGCTCAAAGATCATCTACTTGCCAAGGCAGAAGTCAGATGAATATGGTCTTTCATCGGACTGGTACCAAATTCATTCAACTGCAAGTTACTACTGGTGTGGATATACATGTCTACCAGGTATGCAATTGCAAGGTGGGCTTGCAACGGAGAGACCATATTCTGATCAGGTAAGTATAATTGATTCCTTCTCCATGTATCTTACAGTACACTAGGAGAAATGGTTAAATACACAAGGAGTTTAATTTCTGGAGCTGACCCTGTCTCGAGGCTACTAATATATGTACAGCAGTACCATGTCTTGTGTGAGATACCAGCTTGGATCAGCACTTAGCCAATGCCTATTAAGTCGACGTCTATTAAGTCGACGTTTTTCAAGTGGAACCACCAAATTCTCTCTTTGTCTTAGCATTTTCTTATCGGTTATGTCGATTCTTTTATGTCGCCGAACCCTAATATCTCGAGCACAAAAGAGGGCCAAATTTGCCACTTAACGTCGGTTATCTCAATCCCCATGACCAATCGCCGGCTTTTGAAAATGTTAGTTATCGATGCCACAAATGATCCTTTGCTTGTATTGATAACCCCATCTTAGCAGTGCATTATTACATCATAATCTGCTTATGCTGACATCTGGGCCGAGTACTGTATGTTGTGACAGTCAATCATGCTACCGTACTATACTTACAACTGACCAACTTCTGAAGACGCGAATAGAACAGATAAAATTAATAGAATGGCTAATCCTTCTGTTTGTTGGCTGAGATATGATAAAAAAGTTAAAACAGATGTTCTATGATGTATGTATCAAGGCAAAGTTCGTCAATTAATTTACAACTGGCTGTGATATTTTGAAGAAAGAGTATGTCACCAAACATAAATCCAGGCGGTGTAACTAATATTTGTGCATTTTACTCATTGATCTTTTCCATTTGCCATCAATCCCGTGTTATGGTTACAGAGACTTAAACTCCACAAGAAGAAATAGCAAACAACAAATAAACAATAATTAAATATTTCTCAAAACACAGGAGTGAAAGAATCCCTATATTGGGTGTTATCTTATGATAATATATACGGTCCAATATTGTCAGGTGTTGACACGTGTAAGTTTCAATTGCGGGAATGGAGATCCTATTTTGCTTGTTGAGAAAATTTATACAGCATTCAGTGATCATTCTTTTGGGATTTAGGAAGCAATAGAGCATTTAATGGAGATTTTGGCGAACTTCGTAATTTGCTTGGAATTTTTTATCATTTTAGACTTTGTAAAGAAACCATAGTAACCGTGTGTACGATACTTTTCAGTGCTGTGTCAGAGTGAAATGACTCGCGAACTTAATTTTGACACTGGTTAGCTTTTGTAAAAACGATCTACACCCTGCACGTTTTTGTGACTTTGTGAGCAATCTTTGTGTTTGCAATGTTGGAGAATATAATAAAGGTTTGTATCGAGAATCAACGGTGGTTTGTATTGTATACTGGTAAATCTCTGCCGTTAGTTGGTGCACATATGCCTTTTGTTGTTAGCAAACATGTATGTACATTTTTATAACATGCCGATCGCTTCATCAAACAAATCGTGGCAACGCTGTTGTGTAAAAAAACCTCCAAAAACATGTGCATTACATTCTCATTTATTAACGCACATCATGTACATAAAGAAATTTCAAGTACATGTTAATATATTGCCACCATATTGGTTTTCGTTTATCTCGATCATCGGTTATCTCGACACTTTTTGGCAAACCCCTAGGCCGGCAACATAACCGGGTTCAACTGTACTAACAACTCTAGTGAAATGAACCTACCAACATTGAAAAAAATCAGGAGGTACAAGAATAAAGTGTATTTATCATGATAAAGATGTCTAATTTTGCTGTTACAGTCCACTGAATGTTTAAGATTTGCATTTCTGCGAAAGTTCATCATTTATTTGTCCATGGTACCAAATTTGCTAACAAGAATAGCTTCCATGGTAGATGTTGACATTCTGGGTATTTGGCTGATTCTGATTAAAGCTGAGCGCCAAGTGAGCAGCTGTTAGTACTTTTTTTGTTAGTCTTTGGTATGATTTGGCCAGGGATCGAACCCATGACCTCTCACATCCAAGGCAGCTGCTCCAACCACTAGGTTACCAGAGTGCTGAAAATGGGAGTTGTGTTATGAACAGTGGTCTGAAGGATACCATATTCAATCCATGTTGGAACTCGCAATGTTCATTTTAAGCAAAAGGCAAAGTCTCAGAGCAGGACAATATATGGCAAACAGTCTAACTGCAAAAGGCAAAGTCTCAGAGCAGGACAATGTATGGCAACCAGTCTAACTGCAAAAGGCAAAGTCTCAGAGCAGGAAAATATATGGCAACCAGTCTAACTGCAAAAGGCAAAGTCTCAGAGCAGGACAATATGGCAACCAGTCTAACTGCAAAAGGCAAAATCTCAGAGCAGGACAATATATGACAACCAGTCTAACTGCAAAAGGCAAAGTCTCGGAGCAGGACAATATATGACAACCAGTCTAACTGGTTGCGGTAGAACCTTTCTCACATACCCAGCTAGAACCCATGCAGACATAGGTGATATGGCAGTGATTGGTAAAGATGTGCACTTTAGATCACTCTATGAGTTATGAGATGAAATGTAAGTATTGAAGACTAATAGGCAAACACTTAACCCTGAACCCTACAGGCCGGTTTACCGGCCGGTTGTAACGGTGTATATACCAGAAAGGCCGGTATACTGGCCTAGCTATCTACCGTCATAACCCGACAGGCCGTATACCGGCCTAGCTATCTACCGTCATAACCCAACAGGCCGGTATCCTGGCCTGTGTTATGTTATTCGCTAGATGGTCAGTGAAATATAGATCTTGCATGAATGGTACAACATGTACAAAATTTCGAGACAGTTTGTTACATAGTCATAGTAATAAAAAGCATGTTTGAAAAGAGAATTTTATATTTGCTGTTATATCATAGTGGATTATCATTCTAAGGCATAATATTACTTTTATTTTGCAAAATTTTACTTTTTATAAAATTGTCAAAAATTGCCGGGGAGGCTCGGGTTAATGTGCCGAAATATAGGGGAGATTAGGGTTCAAAGGGTTAAGATCAGCTAATCATCCTATGACAATTTAAGCCCAAATTATTCATCTACTATGAAGACAGAGCTAGATTTAGGCTGTACGATAAATGAATTATACATCCTAAAAGTTTGTGAATTCAAAAGAAGCACTCAACTAATGAAAAAACACAATGAGGATTGGTATTTCCTAGGCTTGAAAAAAGCCCACTGGTCATGTACAAGTATGGAAGTATTAATTGATGTTGTTTTGTGATAATCTCTCTATGTTAGAGGAAACCAACTTTGCCAAATGCAAGATCACCTCATTAATATACATGGGTCTCTCTTAATATGAAATTCATCCAAGAGTTTGATAATATAAACATATATTTAAACTTTGATTTAAATTTGAATGAGAAATATGGCCTTAAGAATGGGAGCCAGAACTGACCATCTTGCTTGTTAAATACCAAACAATTAATATGCATGGATCTTGCCAATTATTAATAATTAAATAGTATAAGCCCATATTCCAAGTCTCATGGAAATAAATCTTAAAAAATATGGACTTCAAATGCTGACAGAAGCTGAATGAAAACTGATGAAAAGCACATGTAGAGATATACCATATGCTAACTCAGGAAAACCTCCATGTAAACTTTCTACTTGTGTGACATTGACCCAAGGTTAAATGGGCGAGTGAGCAGATCTAAGCTTCATAAAAATTCATGGTAGATGAAATGTTTTAATCGAAACTTTAAACAATGATGATGATGACATTGGCTGTGGCAGAAACATGACTGCCATATCATATTTTCCAACTAAATTCAGTTACATAGAAGATAATTACTACCTCTGAGTCTTTCTTCTTCCCTGAGTACCCAACAATGGTCCCCACCGCCAGTTGAAGATTGGTTATTTCTTTTCCTGTCTCCAGCTCATGAATGTATAACTTGTGCTGAAATATTTAAACAAAAAACTGAATGAATGGAAAAAACAAAAATATTCTTGGAAAAGCAAAATATCCAATTTGTATTTTCAGTATCAAACAAAGAAAATAACTTCTAGACAATACTAAAGAAAGACATTTTTATTTTATTTTCAGAATTCCTAATTAAATTCATTCCAACTTCAAGTTTTTCCAAGGTCATTTAACTGGTTAGAATTTTATCCTAATTGTCAAGAAAAAATGTGCATATTGTTCCAATTTTGATCTAAAAAATGCCCAATTTTATATTAATACGAATACATGAAAAATCTGGCCTTCTTGTCCAAATACAATACATGTCAGGTTGGAGATTTAAAAATAACTGAATAGCACATGTTTGTTCACTTCTGGCATTTCTAGGCAACAAATGAGAAAAACATTTTATTTTTTAAATCTACATTCACTGCTGTTATTTTATGGGAAATCATAAATAATGTTTATGCTGTCTTGAGTGACAATGCCAATTAACTCATCTCACTTTAAAATAATCCTTAAATACTTCTCTAAAGCTCTGCTTAGATTACTAAGACATACTGTGATTACTAAGACATACTGTGATTACTAAGACATAGATTACTAAGACATAATAAGATTACTAAGACATACATAGATTACTAAGACATACTTAGATTACTAAGACATACTTAGATTACTAAGACATACATAGATTACTAAGACATACTTAGATTACTAAGACATACTTAGATTACTAAGACATACTTAGATTACTAAGACATACATAGATTACTAAGACATACTTAGATTACTAAGACATACTTAGATTACTAAGACATACTTAGATTACTAAGACATACTTAGATTACTAAGACATACTTAGATTACTAAGACATAGATTACTAAGACATAGATTAATTACTAAGACATACTTAGATTACTAAGACATACTTAGATTACTAAGACATACTTAGATTACTAAGACATACTTAGATTACTAAGACATAGATTACTAAGACATAGATTAATTACTAAGACATACTTAGATTACTAAGACATAGATTACTAAGACATAGATTAATTACTAAGACATACTTAGATTACTAAGACAGATTACTAAGACATGCTTAGATTACTAAGACATAGATTACTAAGACATAGATTAATTACTAAGACATACTTAGATTACTAAGACAGATTACTAAGACATGCTTAGATTACTAAGACATACATAGATTACTAAGACATGCTAAGACATACTTAGATTACTAAGACATACTTAGATTACTAAGACAGATTACTAAGACATAGATTAATTACTAAGACATACTTAGATTACTAAGACAGATTACTAAGACATACTTAGATTACTAAGACATAGATTACTAAGACATAGATTAATTACTAAGACATACTTAGATTACTAAGACAGATTACTAAGACATGCTTAGATTACTAAGACATACATAGATTACTAAGACATGCTAAGACATACTTAGATTACTAAGACATACTTAGATTACTAAGACATACTTAGATTACTAACACATGCTTAGATTAATAAGACATACTTAGATTACTTAGACATACTTAGATTATTAAGACATACTTAGATTACTAAGACATACTTAGATTACTAAGACATACTTAGATTACTTAGACATACTTAGATTACTAAGACATACTGTGATTACTAAGACATACTTAGATTACTAAGACATACATAGATTACTAAGACATACTGTGATTACTAAGACATACTGTGATTACTAAGACATAGATTACTAAGACATAATAAGATTACTAAGACATAGATTACTAAGACATAATTAGATTACTAAGACATACATAGATTACTAAGACATACATAGATTACTAAGACATACATAGATTACTAAGACATACTTAGATTACTAAGACATACATAGATTACTAAGACATACTTAGATTACTAAGACATACTTAGATTACTAAGACATACTTAGATTACTAAGACATACTTAGATTACTAAGACATAGATTACTAAGACATAGATTAATTACTAAGACATACTTAGATTACTAAGACAGATTACTAAGACATGCTTAGATTACTAAGACATACATAGATTACTAAGACATGCTAAGACATACTTAGATTACTAAGACATACTTAGATTACTAAGACATACTTAGATTACTAACACATGCTTAGATTAATAAGACATACTTAGATTACTTAGACATACTTAGATTATTAAGACATACTTAGATTACTAAGACATACTTAGATTACTAAGACATACTTAGATTACTTAGACATACTTAGATTACTAAGACATACTGTGATTACTAAGACATACTTAGATTACTAAGACATACATAGATTACTAAGACATACTTAGATTACTAAGACATAGGTTACTAAGACATGCTAAGACATACTTAGATTACTAAGACATACTTAGATTACTAAGACATACTTAGATTACTAAGACATGCTTAGATTAATAAGACATACTTAGATTACTTAGACATACTTAGATTATTAAGACATACTTAGATTACTTAGACATACTTAGATTACTAAGACATACTTAGATTACTAAGACATACTTAGATTAATTAGACATACTGTGATTACTAAGACATACTGTGATTACTAAGACATACTTAGATTACTAAGACATACTTAGATTACTTAGACATACTTAGATTACTAAGACATACTTAGATTGCTAAGACATACTTAGATTACTTAGACATACTTAGATTACTAAGAGATACTGTGATTACTAAGACATACTTAGATTACTAAGACATACTTAGATTACTAAGACATACTGTCATTTACTTGAGTTTTGCAATTCAAAGATTACTGGACCATATTTCAGTAATGACTGGAAAAACCCAATTTGCTGATTTGGTTAAATCTTATGTGGTGATGTAATTTTCGCAATTTGATGATTCTTTGTCCTATTTCAGTAATGGATGAAAACACATCTTGTTGATTTGGGTAAATACAAGAGAGTGACTGTGATTTTCTCAATTTGAGTTTCCAGGCCCCACCCAACTAATGGTTGAAAAGCCAATCTTGTTGATTTGGCTAAACAATACAGGGACAGTGATCACCTGCACTGAATTTTTTGCATTATGCAGTTTTTAGTGAGCCACCAGGCAAGGTACTTCATTCTTATGGTAGCCACCCTTAAGATGTCAAATGAACCAATTAAATACTAAGATTTCTTGTACCACTTAAGCATATATTTTACACAGGTTCATCTGAGGCAGTAATTCTAGGGAAAATCTTATCCCACGTATAAATTAATCTGCTACAGAGATTCAACTTCAAAATTTCAGGCTAAGTAATTAATGATAAAGCTGCATCCATTTAAACATGCATGGTAACCAGAAAAGGCAAGTTGGAAATAAAAATGATGGAATTTTCTGATTACTTTTGTGTTCAAAATCATAAATGACATCAAATTTCCTTCATTCCAAAGTATATTTTGCTGAAACCATATCAAATAAGTGCTTAAATACTTTTCTTGGTGTTTGGAAAACAGAGTGTTTCAAGATATGTTGGACTAAAGATGACCTGTCATATGTTAATATACAATGTAACATTCATCAATGACGAAGAGGAGTAATTTGATCAATTTAGGCACATATATTTAAAAAGAAAACAGTTCTATTCCATGCAATACTTTTAGACAAAATATTTACAGACCAGAAAGATCCTCTGAAAGTTTTTGTCCTTAGAAAATCTGACAATACATGGATTTTTCATGAATCATATCCTATGGTCCCTTAAAGTCAAGGATTTATCTCCATCTTTCAAATGATCTTCAAAGCTAATTACAGTCAACATAAACCATAAATTAATTACTAATATCTGTTCAACTCTACTAATAGGAAAAGTTAGTGGTCAGGCCAAGGGTGATTACCTGTCATACCTAATTACAGTATAACTAACACAACAGTCACAGAAAAACTTGATGTCTTATCGCCATAACTAAAGTGTTTCAGCAGGAAAATTTGCAATATAAGTACAATGAAAAACAATTAAGAAAAATAAGTACAATGAAAATAATTAAAGAAAAAAATACTAACGAAAATATTTTTAAATTTACAGTATAATGTACTTACAGGAGTTCAAAAATAAAAAATTTCATTGGAAAAAAAGAAGTAAAGCTCGTTTATATTTTGGGAAGGGTCCAATTATTTAAGGGATCAATATAGTAACACATTTTACTTTTGATGTTTATTTTTGTTTAAAAAAATTTATGGAAGTTGAAGTCAAAATAACCATCTTAAAGGAGATCAGAAAAAAAACTTTTGCTTTTATGTAGTTCTCTGCAAATTTTAATTAGACTAATGTTATAAATTAAATATCAGAGGGTAGTGATTATATTGAGCAGAAGATAGCATTCTGTAAATTGACAAATTTTGATGAGACGACAGATCACATGGTTCCATCATGCAATACTAGCCAGTCATCGAATACACACATAAACATGGTGAGTGAGACAGACAGAAGGAGACCAGATTTGGGTTGCACATTCAAAAGTTGAATCTGCTTCAAAGATATGTTCATAACTATATCTGTTGAAATGTGTGTTATCAATGTGTTTAAGACATGACAACAGAAAAGTATGATAGTAAGAAGGTGCTCATATTTCATATTTCGGAATTTTAAAAAAAGCAATGTAATTTTTAAAAAAATATTTATACCTAAACTGTGATAAGGAAATTTACCACAATTTAACAAATTTATTTAAGAAGAATGAGGTTCAATTTTATTATAACGAGGCCACAAGTGGCCTAACGTGCTCTTCATTATGGATCACTGCGATCTCACCACTATCTGCGTGGGTTCGAGTCTGAGATTCGGCCAATGTGGGTATGTGAGAATGCTTGCCAGTAGCTTTTCATGGATTGGTGGTTCTTTCTGGGGGTTTTCCTGGGTTCTTCCTTAATACTGGCCACTATCTATAGCCTATCGTGTGCTGAAAAATGGCGTTAAACCCTACAACAACAACAACTGTATTATATGTAAATAACATATTCATTACCTACCCCCAACACACACATGCACACACACACAATCATTGCTACTTAAATTGCCCAAGGGATAGTTTTATATCAGTTCCAATCATTATGGATTGCTGTTTTGTCATCCCACATGTAATAGACATAGTCTGAAATGGCTTTTCTTGTTGGTTTTTACGTAATTAAAAAAAATATATTATAGATTACTGTCATTGTTTAAAATCTTATTTTTTAGCAAAGCTTCCATTTGATTCAAGGCAGATCTCAATTTCATCTAGGACATGTAAAGGCATGCATGTCAACATTACTCATATCACCAGGGCACCTTACCTTGAATACAGGATGGGCCCGAACTAACATTACAGAGCTCCTGTCTCAGCACTATACAATCTTTTTAATGTATTCATAAAACAGAAAACAGAAAAGAAAAACAAGCAAATAAACCTCAATACCATTTATACATCCACAAAATAACAAAAATAACCTTTGTTTACTTACTTTGACATCTTCCAAGTAACAAAGCACTAGCTTGTTACCATGGACACACGCGACCCAATCCAACACATTTTTCTCATGTTCCTCAACAAGTGTGCTCCAATTCTCCTATATAAAAAAAATTCATAGAAAAATAGAAAAAGGATGATGCAACAGCTTCTCATAAAGACAAAGGGCATAAACTCTTGGTCATTACATTTCCTAAAGAAAGAGATGAAATATGGCAATGTTGGAAATAAAATACTGATAAAAATGTATTTTAAAAAAAAATATGCCAAAGAATTACAGGAAGTAAGTTTCATTGCTGATGTTATTACCTTAGTTTTCTCCATTTCTTTTTATAAAAAAAAAAATATGAAGTAACAAGATGTAATGATCTAACAGCAACTTTGGAGTAGTTCAAAATGGACCCATTATATTTTTCTCCTATTAGACAGAACAAAGTATGTTCTGATTTCCTCCTGAAACTTTCCCCGTTCACAATGTTAAACAAACTGTAGATATGTAGTACTTACCATTTCTGGTTTACTTAGGTCAATATTAATCAATTTGTAGTTTGGTGATTTCAGGTTGGTCTTAAATGTGAACACAGTGCCTTCATTTGTGATGTACTGAAATGAATAAATCACTGTTAAGTCATAAAAAAACATGATTTTAGCATCACTCCATATTTACATAATTACTTTGACATTAACAGCGATACATCAGTTTTCTATACTTCTCAGTGTGATCTAATGCTATGTTCTGACTTGATTTTCTTTGTTCATAACAATAAAAACAAGGGTAACATCACACAGCAAATAAAGAAACTGTTGATGACAGAGGGAAATTCAAAGTAAAATTAATGACAAAATCTCACAATATTTCTTTTGCATCAGTATTCACTGATCCAATTGCTCATAATCTGATGATCCAAAGAAAAAAAACAAGGCAATATCTAATATCTAATCCTGGTCAGAAACATCCAGATACTTTCTCATCAATTATCTAATATGTATTTTGATCTGTATACTATATAATTATAGCAAAATATTGCAAAATTGTGAGTCAGTGATTGATATATGATCTTAATTAATTGCTATTTACATCACAACAATTCATACTCCTGGGCAACATAAACTATCAACTTTGTCAAATAATTATGTTGTTAGAGTACGATGATCGAATGTCCTGTCAATTATTCAGTCAGTTTAGTTGTACTTGCCCCACACCATGAATATGTTAATCGATGGAATGCATTCTGACTGCAGTGACTGGTTTAACCAATATTCGGAATTTAAATACATAAGTTCAGTCTGGTCCAGATAAATTCACATCAACAACAACAACAACACAACCATCTGGTGTTAAAATTTCTAAATAATTGCCAAGCCTCTGCCAAATTTTTTCAGTAAGAAATCTACATTTCTAAGATGATAATCAGCTGTACCCATTTTCAACAGGATGATAATGAAATGAAATAATTAAACTTAGTGAATTAGAATGAAATTTAATCAAAGAGAAGACATTTTCTGAATCCTTATTTTATATTATTTATGACATTATTAATTTTTTTTGTTCCATATAGATTTTTTTATCCATATCACACACAAAGACTGGAACTTATAAGGTAAATGTCTGCATCGATATTCTTAGATGAAATGAATGAAACTTTAAAAACTCCTGATTGGTTTTCGATTTCATTTGAATAACTAAATATCTGTAAGTCTAAAAATGGTGTCTGTAGTACAATACAACATGAATGTTTTGTTCCAGGCTAGGGAAAATAACTTGTTTGAAATTCATAGATATTTTTAAATAATTTTCTATCTCTCCATGCCATATCAAACATATCAAAGCATCGTATCTAGTGCAAAATTTGAGTGGAATTTTCCAATCCTGTGCAGACCTGCCCATGCATGCAAGACCTTCTCAATAAGGCAATTGATTTTTGTTTCCGTAAGTCAGACCAGTAGTCAGTAAGGTGTAACAAAATATCATGTACTGTAATTATCAAGCTGGAAAACAAGCATTTCACAGTTTTAAGAAAGTGCAAATAAAGACATACAGCAATGGTAAACATTGTGTTCAACTCAAAAGTTTGTAAAGTTTCCATGAAACTTAATTACCTCTATTGCATTTTCACAAAATGTTATATTAAAATCCCCTCCGAGCTTAATAGCTTTTTAATTTGTCTATACTTGATATAATCCTTATTAAAACAATTCACATGGGCCTGAGGGCAATCATCTTTCCTCCCATGTGACATAAATAAATACATGATGTCCACTAAACGTAAGGTATAACGGTACCTTATGTAGAACCCAATGTAGGCGTAGCTTAAAGTGTAGGGAACCTTGCATTCAGAAATAAACAACACTAGCTGTGATTGGTGCATTATGTAAGAGTTGTATTTTCTGTTTGGCTTAACAAAAAGTGAAGCCTCATGGTAACATGTGAGATTAAGTTAATTCATATCTAAATCATATTTTGTATTCTTTTTATGATATATTTTAAAATGTGGGACACCAGGGTGAAAATGGGTCTGTTGTGACTAGATAACTCTTAGCCATGTTTAGTTCCAACAGAGTTATCTATCTTAAATGCAACGGAGTACCTGGATTTGTCCTTGTCAAATTGACAATCTAAAATTGTTCTCTGTGACAGTGTGTGACATGCATGCTGAACTAGGATAGAAGGTATATTTATTTCACAAAATATTAGCAATGAGGTCAATGGAAAAACAATTGGAGCCGTGATACCATAAAGGCTGCACTTAATGACTTTTTACCTAAGAAAATCTTAAAAATCCCTTTGATTCTGTATAAACTTTCTCAAAATTGTATTCTCCCTTTGTTTACACATGCAGTAAGCAACAGCATGATCATGCTGACATTTTGCATCACAAAATACATGCAGTTTATAGCATCTGACGTACTCCAGTAAAGTTAATCTGGTTCCCCGACCAATTCCACTGATCTAATATGAAATCCAAACAAGGACAAGCCAGTGTCTGGATTTTACCACAATTGTCTTTCCAAATATTGTTATTTCATCCCCATAGTTTGTATTTTACGGGTAATTTCTCTTAAGCATTCGCAGGTTGACCCAAACCAATATTAAAGCTTGGTTCAATTTTTTACTTTATTTTATTCCAATAACAGCATTCGAAATCAAGCCAAAATTATCTAAACGTGGGCATGAAAACCAGGGATGGTGCTGGCTTTAAAAATGTTGTCGCAAAACAATTGCCAACCTCAATAATTCATTGTCAATTTTCAAAAATGCTTTGCCATTTTCATAATTGCATTAATTGTTTTGTATACTATCGTTATCTCAACATTCTCAGGACCAAAGTATAAACAGGTGTTTAGATAAGTTAGGGGGTTGAAAATAAATTGAAATTTTGCACACAAGTGAAACTTTTATGAGATGATCTGTCATCAGTGACTAGGATTTAACGAGAAAAGAAATTTGAAAATTTTGATTATAATCAAAAGTAAAGAAAACTAGTCTGAAATAACCTTGACAACTTAACATGCTAAATAATATACATACAAAAAAAATCCATGAATTTGAGTATTCGATCATATGTTAGAAATTTAATGTATCAGTCAAATTCTATTAGACAAAACAACTAAAACATATTTTAAAAAAAACTGTTGTCCTTGTTTGATCGATATCCCATTCTCAACAAACACATGTTTCTAAATAATTCATGGTGTTATTTATTATCCTATGAGCTGTATAGTTGTTAATATGCTACAGGTACTTAAATTGGCCTAGATTTGGGTCAGCCAAATACAACTACCATGATGCAGAGGCTACCAAAGGGATGAGGCTATTCATAGGGAAATGAAAATGTGAACAAATTAAAAAAGTTTTAACATTCATGTGAGATGCCCCACATTCATTTAACTCGATGGCCAGATATCTATTGTTTTGAAAATATTGGAACTTTTAAACCCACTGCTATTACCATTTGTAAAAGTCTTTGGTATGACTATGCCAGGGTTTAAACCTGTGACCTCCTGCATCCAATTAGGTCACCATATTGGTCAAAAAAGGTTGTATGGAATCATCTAATTTTTTTCATTTTTAAAGCCATGCATGTTAGCACTTAAGTTGTGCAATCATAACACAAGGTCAAAGGCTGATATTGTGCACTTAGGTGTCCTCAGCTGGTCAAGGTCATGCAGAAAAACCACATCATTATAACAATTTTTTATTATCTCAAGTATTTCTAGCCTGCAATCATTTGTTGTAGATATAAATATATAAACATATTTATCAGCTAAGAATAATTAAAAATGTATACCTCGTATTCAGCATCGAAGTTATCGACGACCTTAACAAAGGGCAATAACCCAGTGATGCCATTCTCTAGAGTGTGGAGATCAAAATAGTAAAACCTGTTGACTGGGTCACACCCTTCCCTAATACTGAGTACCAAGTAGCGACCACAATCACTGACCTCAGCTCCACTGAAACAGAAAATAATTTTCATGCAACAGTCTTACCTTAAATTAATTTGCTGTTATCTTCAAAAAATTTGAGATAATATGACTTGAACATTTTATCTATACTCAGGTAGGATGTAGGAGAAAACAACAAGTTCTGCAGAATTTAACTTTAACAAAATTTAATACAAAACTTTAATTTTGTTGTGCCACTGCCTCCAGCAAAGCAGCTGCTACATCTTCCGATGCTTATTCCAATAAGAAAAGAAAAATCAAATGTGTCAATATCACTGGAATCAGCTGCCTATATGAAACTAAATGGTAAGTCAAACAGTGTCCATAACTCTGTCAAAATTTGTTAGAAAAATAGTTTAAAATCCATAAAGCTCCTCAAAAATTGTTGAGCATGAGCAAAATTAATGACAGACATTATGACTATACAGAGTAAAAAACAGTAATGTTTTACATCATTTCAGCACAAAAGGGGCCATGTTGTGCCAACCAAAGGCAAGTAAAAAAAAATGCAAAAATGAATTTCACAAATTTAGAAAGATAACGCCTAAAAAATGTAAAACTTTACTGCAAGATAATGTTAGTTTGTTAGGGTTTAACACCATTTTTCAGCACATGATGGGCTATACATGACGGCCAGTATTATTGATGGAGGAAGAACCAGGGAAAATCCACGGAAAGAACCACCATCCCACGAGAAGCTACTGGCAAGCTTTCTCACATAACTACATCAGCCGAATCTTAGACTCGAACCCATGCAGACAGAGGTGAGACAGCAGTGATCCATAACGTAAAGCACGCTAGACCATTTGGCCCCCCTCAAAACATTTTAAAATGTATCTAAAATAACTTTATAAAAAAAATCATTTCATGAAGTTTCTCGACTGCATTCAATGACGGATCCCGTTGGTCTGCACTCTGAATGTGTGGTCGATAGTAGGTCTCTGATGGGTTACAAATGGGGCTTTTCCAAGAATCAGACCCACTTGTAACCAATCAGAAATGATTTTACTTTCCTTTGTGCAAACTTGAAATGTTCTGAAACCAAGGATTACTAATTGAGAGCAATTTCAATACACGTGTGTACTGTTCTTGAAAAATTGTAAAATGATGGCAGAAGCATGAGTTATTTTTTATGGCAGTGAGGGCAAAAATGAGGAGTTTCTCAGGTTTGATCTGAAAATATTGAGTAAGATGAGGAAAGATATATACGACAGTTGGATAATTTGCGAGATTTAGAATGGGACATTGAAGATTCTTGAGCCTGAATCGTCAGAAGAAGAGGATGCTGATAGCGAAAATGATAGAGTTTCTGCCGATCTAGCAGATTGGAGTGATCATCTTCTGCCTGTCCAAATCAATGACTTTTGAGGACCAAATCCTGGCCCTAAAACAAACATTGACAAATTGACAAGGAAAAAAGAGAAATCTAGTTTTTTCACTTATTATTATTTCAGGAGAAACTGTACACGGATATTGCAAACGAAACCAATCAATATGCCCAAAAATGCATATTGTATTATCGGTATCACTGAATCAAATGTGGTATCCAAGTGGCAAAATGTGTTTATTGAACAAAGTTCTATCTGAAGAAAAAAAACTGGATGTGAACATTGCCAAAATAAATTAATGTACAAACTGTTTCAAACCATATCACATAATAAATTCTCCTGGTTTATTTTAATGGAATTAAGTGATGATGATGTGATATTCCAAACAATGTTGCACAAATTTTGTAAATAGTGTATAAATAAATTGTGAAAGACTTGGACAAATAGGACAAAAATATATCACTGTGTAGACAAATTCACTTGGATTAATTGCTGAAAATTTCATGGATTAATATTGGATACAAGAAGAGAAATTAAAGTAAGTGTGAAGGCATGTGCATGATGTTTACAAAATTTTTCCAAACAGGTAAAACACTCTGGGGCACAAGCAGCTAGCCACAGCTTAGTGTTGCCAAGGCACAGTAGTGTTGGGGCTGAACGAGTTAAGCAGCTACATAAACAGATACCAATAAGGGAAATAATTCACACACAGCATGAAATGAGCATTCTTAAAGCCTCCATAGGTTATTTCCCCCACAAAAACAACAACTATACTACCACTGTCCTCAGTGGACCCCAAAGAAAATCCTACTATTGTTTTCCTCCTATCCTAGATATAATTGAAACACCATCACATGAAAGACAAATCTGTACAAAGGCAACTGAAATTTAATAAATAAATAAATAAATAAATAAATAAATAAATAAATAAATAAATAAATAAATAAATAAATAATAAACTGCATCTGTAATCCAATAATCGAGAGCAAAACTACTGAATCTGGCACACACACCACCAAGTCTGCACATAAAAACACTGTGTCTGGCACACACACCACTAAGTCTGCACATAAAAACACTGTGTCTGGCACACACACCACTAAGTCTGCACATAAAAATAGTGTATCTGGCACACACACCGCCAAGTATGCACATAAAAACAGTGTATCTGGCACACACACCACTAAGTCTTCACATAAAAACACTGTCTGGCACACACATCACTAAGTCTGCACATACAAACAGTGTGTATGGCACACACACCACTAAGTCTCCCCACAAAAACACTGTGTCTGGCACACACATCACTAAGTCTGCACATAAAAACACTGTCTGGCACACACATCACTAAGTCTGCACATACAAACAGTGTATCTGGCACACACATCACTAAGTCTGCACATACAAACACTGTGTCTGGCACACACATCACTAAGTCTGCACATAAAAACACTGTCTGGCACACACACCACTGAGTTTGTACATGAAAACACTGTGTCTGGCACACAAACCACTAAGTCTGCGCACCAAAACTATTGAGTCTGGCAAATGAAAACAAGAGGTATAAGAGTAATTATTGCTATGATAAGTGGCAAAAAAGCACCATTTGGGCATAACACTTTTCAATCTATATATAATATGCCAAAATTACAGCATGTATGAAAAATATATATTTATTTTTGCTGCCAACCTGGTTCGCCTGCTAGTTAAAATTCTTGTCACAATCCACATGGATTAGAAAATGAATACAAACAAAAAATATACTGAAAAAATAGTCATATTCATATAACATGCTAAAATTTCAATAAACAACGATAAATTGCCCTTCTCATCTTTTAACATCCTTTACTGTTTCAAGTTTTCACATGTTTCACTGTTAGCTTTACACACATTGACTAGAAACCGTTTTAAGACTTTTAGCGCAAAATTTTAAAAGTCTTTCCACACGCTGAAAATAGATGTCACGTGAAGCTGAACTCTTCTCTTAATATTTAGAGGATTCTGTTATATTTTGTTTCGTTTTTTTTTGCCTTTTTCTAATTTATCTGGGAAATTTTGAAAGGGGATATTTTTGCTCACATAAATACATAGATTAAAATAAAATATACTTTTTAAGCGCTAAAATAAATTTAAACTGGTTCTGCAAGAAAGCAAATTTTTTAGTAAATTATGTTTCTCCAAGAATACTTACCCGATCACATTACTTTAGGATATAAGCCTGCTACCTCACGAATCCAGCCCTACCAAAAAAAAGACAAAAATTCGTCTTTTCTGTCTACGTCATATATAGACAAAGGGCAATAACTCTTGCCCCTTACCTCCCCTTGCCACCCACTAGGTGTCACCAGTTTTTAAGCTGAGCGGTATATAATATATGAGGATGCTCGCATGGCGGGGTGGTTGGGAGGGTTTCTAAGTAATGTGATCGGGTAAGTATTCTTGGAGAAACATAATTTACTAAAAAATTTGCTTTCTCCTTTGAATACATTCCCCGATCACATTACTTTAGGAGAATAGGTAATAGGAAGAGGGAATGCAGAGCATCCGACCTCCACCCTGGGTATCCTCTAGGGAATGATGGCTGGATTCCCCATTTGAACGATAACCTGTTCTCCTAATTTTAATCAGCAACACAGCCCAGGGTCACGTGATATGTGACCCCTTTATAAGGTTAAGAAGATAGTTATTGAAATCTTCTTACCTACAAAAAAGTTTCTGGCAAATAGGCTGTGCTGATTCTTGTAAATGGGTCTGGTGGGCATCTGGGCTGCCAACACCGGACCTACAAGATTCAAGGTTTGCCTCTGCGAGGACAAACCTCTGAGATAAAACTGGAGAAGGTTGACTCTGCAAGCCAGCCAACAGCTTCTATTATATCTCTGATAGAAATATTGCATTCGAATGCAAGGCTCGCTGAGATGGCTCTAATCTCATGAGCGGTAATCTGCATGAGGTGACTCTGATCTTGTAAATCCTCAGAGTACGCTGAGCATATAACCCACTTCAGCCATGAAGCAAGGGCTTGAATGGTGATATCCCATTTTCCAGCTATCACCAGAAGAAAGAGGTGCTTGTATGTGACCTGACTCACCTCTGTGTGTTTAAATGGTGCTAGAGTGCACAAACAGGATCTTGCATGGCTGCTGCTCCTGACTTATCTATAAAAGAAAGCGAGCTAATGACGACTCTTTAATTGCCAATGGATGGTAACCTATTTTTTGGCTACGAAGCCTGGCTGCGTCAAGAGGACCACTGAAAAATCTGATCTGAACTGAAGATAGTTCGGGTCACTGGAAAGGACCTGTAACTCACTCACCCTGCATGCTGAAGCTAAGACTATCAAGAAACCCAATTTATATGATAGTAGCTTTAACGAATTGTGGGCTAAAGACTCAATACTGTCTAAATTGAGCCATGTTAAAACCCAGGACAGATTCCATTTGGAAACAGAGTGAGGGATATTAGTCGATTTAACTATAAAGTGGCTAAAAGATCTAAGAGATCTTTGTCATGGCCAATAGCACATTTACCATAATGGTGGAATGTGTCTGATATCATGGAGCGGTAGCATTTGATAATAATTGGGGTCAACTGTTTCTCCTCGAAAAGCCAGAGAAAAAGTCGGCCAGTTGAGGGATTGTGACACTCAAAGGAACGATATTAATGATATGGTACCAGTCCCTGAAAACATGCCACTTTCCCTCGTAAGCCTTCAGAGTAGAGAGCCTTCTTGCTCTCGAGATTCTCTCCACAATCAAAGATTTAAATTGTTTGTCTTGCAAGGCTGTCTGGACAAGAGCCAAGCTTGAAGATAAAGACGGTCCAGACAGGGGTGGAACACCCGTGGCCGCTGTTGCTTGAGAAGATTTGGGCTGATTGTAATCTTCCTGGGTAGATCTATCACCAGATCAAGTAGATCGGAGACCCAGGAGTTGTTCCATCTGAGAGGGGCAATCAGAATCATCTGACAGTTATGACCCCTTAACCTCTGGATTATTTTCAGTACCAAGACCATGGGAGGGTAGGAGAATGACCACAACCCTTCCCAGCTGATTGACCGAGCATCCACAGCCCAAGCTTCTGCATCTGGAACCTGTGAGACGAAGGTGGACAACTTGCGATTCCACCTTGTTGCAAAAGATTGATCATCGGACATCCCCAAAGTGTGCAGATTGGAAGAAAGCCCGATTAATGGAGTGACCATTCCGTGTGAATGACTCGATAGAGTGTCAGCCAAGACATTGAGTCTGCCAGGAATGTGTCTGATTTGTACATTGAGGTGGAGATTGTCGCACCAATGTAGAAACTGCCAGATCAGATTGCACATGTCTGGTGATTGGTGCCCTCTTGTTTTTAGGAGGCAAGTCACCACCACAAAGTTGTCTGACATAAAGAACTTTTTCAATTTTCCCTCAAAGAGTAAAGGTGACCCAAACGAAGAAATCCGTTAAGCCCGAGTAGGATGGGGCTTGAGCAACGTGGACCACCTACATGCGTCACATCGTATCAGGTCAAAGTTGGCCGAAGCAGTCAACGCATTGGCCATGGAATGGTGAGCTGCCCTGTTAATATCTCTATCCATCCAGGCCGTCACTTCACAAGCGTGGTCATTGCCGGATTTGCCTAGGGAGTCGGAAAAATGGCTAGTGAAGCCAAGTCTAACACTGAAGACTACGACTTCGTTTTGGATTAGCTTTGACGTGGCATTGGAGATCAGTACTGAAAGCGTCTGAGTTTTGTACCAACTACACTAGAACGTCGCTGGAAGTTAGCTTCCTGAATTTTGTACCGACTTGGGAAGAAGCAGGAAGGACATCGTCTCTTCCTCCCATCAAGATCTACAGATGCCTTAACTTTGTAGTCTTGAATGGCAGTAGGAGGTGGTGGGCATTCTGAAGTTCCCAACAGAGCTAAGCTCAGTCCGTTCCATGACCGGATCTGTGTACAGCTGAAAGTGTTTCGTCACACTCACTGTGTGCTGAGTTGTGTTCTGGTCAACTTTAAAAAAAAAAAAAAAAAATCTTCTCCGTAATGCTTGTGCAGTGCAGCGAGCACTGCGCGCACATCTACCATTCGCTCAGAGGGAACGTTGGTTCTGGTACAGCTTGCATATCTGTATAGCATACCAGGTGACACTGATGACGCAATTCCATCATAATTGACACTTTCACTAATTTTCCCTTGTGGAGAAGCGGTGAACATATGGGTGGCCGGCTGGTTTGTCAGGCGAAAGATCGACTTGAATGTCGGTGACGGTCCGGCTATCACCAGTACCGGCCGTTCCAAAAGCCTGGCTGGACGGACAGATTTTTCACTAAAATCTCCATCATAGTATTGATATGTTGCCGGTGGTACACATAGCTGCCAACCCCCGAGCACAAAAATACTGATTACTTGTGACAAAAATACTGATTTTCAGGAAGAAATACTGATTTTTTAAAATTTTAATGCATATGTTAGTTTACGTATACAACCATCAGTAACTGTGCCTTACATAATTATTTAATGTCAAAGATGCACGTGTTGCACACTTGTACAATTTGGAGTTGCACCATGTTCCATCAGGGTGCCCATTCAGAAGGTGCAAGAGTGTAACACTCTCAAATACAAACTGTTTATAGGAGCCCTTTCCATGCCTTGTTTCTTTTTCAATCATTGATTCCAATGTACCAACTTTCATTGATTATCTCAATTCTGAGATTTATTTATTGATCTGTTTTCGTTCAAGCATAAGAGTGATCCTTGCGACTTTAATGTTTGGAAAACGTGTGAAAAATAAGTCACCAGCAACAATAGTAACTGAAAAAGGAAGGTTTATTTCTAAAAGAAATTTAATAAATCAAATTTTGATCGATGTACATTAAGGTTCTCTCTGGCATTTATCTACGTCGTAAGTTCAGGCTGAGCTGTGTGTGATGAAACAGGAAGCAGATGTTTATTAGCTTTTTCGTGCTCTTGCATTTCATGGGCGTCTCCATGCCTAATAGCGAAATCACGTTACACACTTTGCAAAACGTCAAGTTTTCTCCTTTTCTGTTATGTTTTCACAAATCTAAAAGACAGCACAAATGTCTTTCCAGTTCTTTCCTTCTATTTTTCCTGGAAAAAATTCTAAATATTCCGCTTTCCTATTTAACATGGTTAGAAGCTGAATATTACGAAAACGAGATACAGCAACAGCGGTAACTATTGCGAAATCTAATATGGCGGATAACGACAGGCATGGTAGCCTCGATTTCGAATGAACCAATCGTATTGTAGAACTTTATTCGTATACACAAGTGATATATTATATCAAAATAGAACCAAATGCCCGTTCTAAACTGACAATTCCAAAGAAATTTTATTATTATTTTTTTAAAATTAGAAAACGTATTTTTTGCCAAAAAAACGTACACCCGTATTCAGGTCCAAAATACGGGACAAATACGGAAAAAACGGGACAGTTGGCAGCTATGGGTACAGCTGGACGGACGGATTTGTCACTAAAATCCCTGTAAATTATAGTTGGTCTGCCCGCTTGAGCAATTAGGTCCCCATACTGGGACGGCACTGCCGGCTGGTTTGTCTTGCGAGTTGTTCGCCGGAATGACAGTGACGGTCTGGCTATCACCGGTACCAGCCACTGCCATGGCTTGGCTGGACGGATAGATTTCTCATTAAAATCTCCGTCATAGTATTGGCATGTTGCCGGCGGTACAGCTCGACGGGCAGATTTGTCACTAAAATCCCCGTAAGTCATAGTTGGTCGGACCGTGTTAGCAATACGATGGGACGGCTGGACGGTCGGTGAGGTGACGGCGAGATTGTATAATGAAATGGATTTGATGGAACCGGTAAAAACCCCATGCGTCCTGACTTAAAGGTCCGAAAGCCATGCTCGGACATGCGGGGAGACTTATGCCCACTGGGCAGCCTAAAATTGGGGTAACACTCCCCAAATGAACCCAACGATGCATCTGTTCAAAGGCGGACTGTTGTACCATGTCAACATCATTTTCCTCCATTGCCACATTGCCAACACCCTTCATGCCGTTCATGCATTTGTTGTTGACATTTCTACTGAAATGACAAAAGAAGAGAAACAAAGCACAAATTAACAATTCAGCATGTTATTAAATCGATAATACCATAACCGCTACTAACGGAGTAAGCAAAATTATTTAGTGCCGTGTTAACTCGTAAATGACAACATGAGTACCGCCATTAGCGTGTTGCAACGGGTCATTCAAAGACGAAGTCTACTGAAATGACAAAGAAGAGAAACAAAGCACAAATTAGCAATTCAGCACGTTATTAATTCGCTATTACCATAACTAATGGAGTAAGCGAAATTATTCAGTGTCATGTGAACTCGTAAATGACAACACGAGTACCGCCATTAAAGAGTTGCAACTTTGTCGTCCAAAGACGGAGTCTACTGAAATGACTTAGCAATTCAGCACGTTATTAATTCGCTAAAACCATAACCGTTACAAACAGAGTAAGCAAAATTATTCAGTGCCACATGAACTCGTAAATGACAACACGAGTACCGCCATTAGCGTGCTCTGTCCACGTTGCAACTTGGTCGTCCCAAGACGAAGTCCATAAAGGTGACACAAAGTCACTCAAAATTTGAAAATATTGTAAAATAATGTATACAACCTGTAGAAGAATGATTATCCAACACAATAATTCCAAATTTAACTTCAGATGGAATTTTCGTCAGGACTGGATTCGCGAGGTAGCAGGCTTATATCCTAAAGTAATGTGATCGGGGAATGTATTCAAAGGAGAAATATGAATTAGAACATGGAATCTGCGCATAAAGATTAAATTTGGAAAACCAGTCTGTTCTCTCCTCACTAAGCATACAGATTCTATAAATAGAATTCGAGGTCAACAGTAGAAACAGACTAGCTATAAACAGAACATGATAATGTTATGAAAGTCCACGGTCAAGCGTACTCTTATATTGTAGTTATGTAAAAGATGTCTTTTCTAAAATACGGTCTGTGGGATTAATGGAATGTTAATAATAATAAGAAAACAAATAATTGATTTTTTTGGGAGGTGGATATACCGAAAAAGTGTAATCCATATACGTTTAAGTGTAATGCATAATTTAGTGAAAAAAAGCGTAATGATTACGCCAAAGTGTAATGGTTGGCATGCATGCAGTTCCAACTGCAAGACAGTGATGATCATGGCTCCCATGACATTATGGAACAGTACTGCATGTGTCACTCATTATAACTCGCTTCAGCAATACAGTGGTATCTCAAGAAATGGTAACTTGGCATAACATGGTCCCATAAATAAAAATATTTATAATCCTTGACATTATCACAATACAGTGGTCCCTAATGGAAAGATAACTTGGCATAACATGGTCCCATATAGTATAAGTATATTCATGGATTACATAATATTATAGTTATACTGTGGTCCCTCATGGATACCATTATATCTGAGTAATTATGTGGTCCATCATGGAAAGATAACTCAACATAACATGGTCTGTTATAAAACAAGTATAATCATGGATTCCTTTATATTGCAGTAATACAGTAGTCCTCAAGGAAACATAACAGGATAACAGGGTCCCTATTTAACATGATCATAATCATGGATTCACTTATATTGTAGAAAAATAATGATCACTCATGGAAATTTAACTCTTAATATGGTCCCAAATATAACACAAGTATGATTATGGATTACATTATATTTGGTGAACACCATTTCTGAATATAATATATCTCAGTATGACATCATATATCAAATTATTTTTATCCCTAAACAGTGTCATGATGAGACAACTGTATTATTACAAAAATAACCAGAAGACATACAGTTAATTTAACGGAACTTTAAATTTAAATGATTATTTTTCACCCAGTGGAAGCTCAACCACATCTCAATTAATCCATTTATTTGTTTTTACCTCATCCACTTTGGATTATCAGGAAATTCTGCAACAAGAACATCTTTCGACTGGTCAGTGCCAAGCAAATGGTAATAAAGTTTTTGATTCAGATTGGTGGTTGTCTCCGTGCCATCTGATTTTCCCTCATGTTCAGGAAATTTCTGAAAATAAAATTTAAAACTTAACACAATTATATCTTATCATATATACATCAATCATACTCTTAATTAAACTTGCATATTTTAAAGATCATATCTGTTTCTAAAGCATGCCATATTATGCCTTTATGAGCTGTATGTGTGTGTATATATATATATATATATATATATATATATATATATATATATATATATATATATATATCATAAAGTTATGTATTGAAAACAATTATGCAACATAATTACAGAAGACTAATAAACTATTTTAAAGTCACTATTTGGCATACAAGCATGAGTGGGTGGAATACACAAGTCTATCAACATGCCTATCCGATTCCATTAGCAATTGATCATTTAAGGTGTGGGGAAGCAGGGTTTTGAATTTTGTGAAAAATAATTCTATTTCTGGTTCATGATTTGCTCAGGAAAAAGCATTACTTTGATTAAAGGCTGTTCCATTTAAACATATGTGGTACCCAGGGAAGGCAATTTTTAAAAATATATACCAAGGCACTTTGATTGCATAAAGTTCATATTAAAATGATAAGAAAATTGTTAACTGCATCTATGGGTGAGTACCACAAATATTTCTGCACAATTTTTCGAAAACAGATTTCAGAATGTGTGGACAACGAGGGCAACATATTCTACACCCTTCTGTTACCCATCGGTGAGCAGATTGAGAGTGGGAGAGACAGTAAGTTCCCAGTTTTAGAGTCATGGATACAGGTCTACATACATTATAGAAAATACCCTTGTGGTCATGAGTCCAGGCCATAGATGAAAACTTAACTCTCTCCAGAGTGTCAGGAAGATCCTCTGCTGACGGAGCATGCTTGAACTAAAAGCATAAAGACAAGAACATAAATTATATCAAACATTCCATGAAAACACAATGTATTTTGCATGATAACTTCATAAAGCTATACTCACTTTATTGACTTATATCTAAGTTTCTCATTATTTCATTAATTCATTAAGGTTTTTGTCATTTTCACATGAAATGCGAGTAGGAAACATATTTAGGGGGCTATTTCTGAATACATCCTAATACATTGACTTCCAAGCGATTTTCCATTAGACTAATGCCTAGTTGTGTTAGAAACACATTTTTCCATTGGTCATTTGGCTCACGCATGAGAAGAATGGGGGGGGGGGAGATCTCTTTTATTTGCTTAACGGACCAATATTTTTGTAACGAGACCAATCTTTAATCCAAATGTCCACCTTATCCTACTTTGTGCACAGGTTCACCTGTGTGCAGTTCAGACCAGTCTGCCTTAGATCTCAGGCCAAAAAGTCTATAATCCTGACACAAAATCAGATTCTGACCACAGGCGAACTTTGGGTGATAAAAAAAAAAAACAAGGCCGGAAAAAATTAGGTTTTTCTCTCTATATTTGTAGTGCAACTAAAACGTCCGGATTATATGGTATCAATGTAGAGCTAAATCTGTCTACACTACAGAGCTTGGCAGTAGGCTACTACCTCCTGCTACATAAATGCAGTGGCAGGGGTTAATTAGTTAAATGTGGGTCACTAGTGAATGTTGCCTTGAAAATTCTACTTCTCATCTATGAATATATTCTTTTTTTCAATTTCTTTTAATTCTTTTTCCAAAGATTCTGTCTATTGTTCAAAATATTAGCTAAAACAATTTACAAATTTTAATACAGCATTGTCACAAAGCATCTTGATATTTCTTGTATAAGGTTAAGATGGATATTTTACATGACTTTACCTTTATTTTGACCCAGTCTGATCCACTTTCACTCAGGCCATAAGCAAACACTTTGCCATTTTTTGAGAAGGCTGTTCCTGCAAGGGAAGTTGTTCCATCCTCAGACAGTTTGTTAGGATCCAGGAATACTCTATTCTCTCCATCTAGGGAGTCCTGAACATACAGAACACTGCAACAGAAATGGAATAACTATCCAAAACGCCACACAAATTCAGCAATAAAATCTTAAATTATAAATTTAAGTTACAGTCAAGCTTTATTTTGCAAAGAAGGAAGATTGTCATGCATCAATACTTCATATTTCTCTAGTAAATTACACAAACAGCCCACCCTTGATTACCCACATGATTTTAAAAAAGTATGAAAATGGTAGATGATTTAGAATGGAATATGATCAAAGTACATTTGAGAGAGAGAGAGAGAGAGAGAGAGAGAGAGAGAGAGAGAGAGAGAGAGAGAGATTGTTGTTGTATGGTTTAATGCCATTTTTTTAGCACAGAATAGGCTATACATAGCCGCCAGTATTAATGGTGGAGGAAGAACCCGGGAAAACCCCGGAAAGAACAACCGACCCACAAGAAGTTACTGGCAAGTTTTCTCACATACCCACGCAGAGGTGAGATGGAAGTGATCCGAAATGTAGAGTGCTTTAGACCACTCGGGGCCCCAACGAGAGATGAACAAACACATGTAAATTTAACTAGTGCATAATTAAACAAGTGTTTCTTGCTGGAACTGATGCCCTACTGGGCAAAAAGAATGACAAACACATGTAAATTCAACCAGTGCAAGTGTCCATTGTTGAATCTGATGCTTTAGAGGGCAAAGAGAATACAATTTATTTTATAGCAAAACTTCAGGTATATGATGGTATGCCAGTGACAATTAACAGGTGAGAAACAAGAAGTTCCTGTAATCATGGGAAATTGTATGCCTTACTCAAATGACAGCCAGTATGATAGTCATTACTTACTACTTATGTGTTCTATATTAAATAGCAATCAAGTGTGTTCTATATTAAATAGCAACCAAGTGTGTTGTATATTAAATAGCAATTAAGTGTGTTGTATATTAAATAGCAATCAAGTGTGTTCTATATTAAATAGCAATCAAGTGTGTTCTATATTAAATAGCAATCAAGTGTGTTCTATATTAAATAGCAACCAAGTGTGTTGTATATTAAATAGCAATTAAGTGTGTTGTATATTAAATAGCAACCAAGTGTGTTGTATATTAAATAGCAATTAAATGTGTTCTATATTAAATAGCAATCAAATGTGTTCTATATTAAATAGCAATCAAAGGTGTTCTATATTAAATAGCAATCAAGTGTGTTCTATATTAAATAGCTATCAAGTGTGTTCTATATTAAATAGCAATCAAGTGTGTTCTATATTAAATAACAATCAAGTGTGTTCTATATTAAATAGCAATCAAGTGTGTTCTATATTAAATAGCAATCAAGTGTGCAAAGGCAATATCTATGAAGATATGTAAATGAGAATCAATTCATAATTATCCACCTATTGTGGTATAATTTAAAAATTCCACTTGTTCGTTATCTTGTCTTTATCCTGGAAGGCTGAGACAGGAAGATTTACGTTTACAACTTTACTTACCACAAAACAAGCAATGATACCATATTGCTAATATCAAATAACATGACTTACCACACACACCAAGCTATGATACCATATTGATAACATCAAATAACACGACTTACCACACATAGCAAGCGTATGATACCATATTGATAACATCAAATAACACGACTTACCACATATAGCAAAAGCAATGATACCATATTGATAACATCAAATAACACGACTTACCACATATAGCAAAAGCAATGATACCATATTGATAACATCAAATAACACGACTTACCACATATAGCAAAAGCAATGATACCATATTGATAACATCAAATAACACGACTTACCACATATAGCAAAAGCAATGATACCATATTGATAACATCAAATAACACGACTTACCACATATAGCAAAAGCAATGATACCATATTGCTGCTATCAAATAACATGACTTACCACACACACCAAGCTATGATACCATATTGCTGACATCTAATAACATGACTTACCAGAAGTTATTTAGTCTTTTAGAGAAAGCCTGGATTCACAGCTTAGCTGAAAGCAATTTCCCAATGTTCAATATTAGTGTGATCAGACAATGTCTTTGATGGAGAAATGGGACTGGCATGAAAAGAAGCTTTCATCGAAATGCAGCACTTTTATGTGATAAAGGGGGAATTAAAAATAGCAAGATGAAGGCAGAATGAGTACCTCTGATTTTGCAGCCCTGTGTTAAAGTAGTAATAGTAATTCTCTCCGTGGAGTGCTGGGCAACTGTATTTCGGGTAATCCCACATCTCCTTGATCCTGAAATGACAGAATAAGCAAACAAATAGTAATAGTAATTCTCTCCGTGGAGTGCTGAGCAACTGTATATCGGGTAATCCCATATCTCCTTGATCCTGAAATGACAGAATAAGCAAACAAATTGTTCTGAGCAGTAATGACTATAATCAAACCCTTTCTAAAATATCTGAAAATCTTATTAAAATCTTATTAAAACTGACTCCACATCAATCCAATTCTTTTCACAAAATGATGATTCAAGATGAAAATTCTTAATCTAAGAAAAAAAAGGGTGACAAATATAAAAAATGTAACAATCAATCAGATTGTATCAACAATTACTGTTTAAAATGCAATTTTGTTTCTGTTAACTTCTGAATTAATTCATTGTGGGCTTAGCATAACTGTGAGCAGTGACAGACTAGCTGTAATACATATGTACACAAACCAGCCTAGGTGGATTGCCACAATGTTTGCTTGCATGTGTGCGTGTGGTTTTGATTTTTAACATAGCTTTAACAATTTTCCAGTCATATTGTATGTCGTTTGCAGTGTGGCAACTGATAGACATATATAGAACTGGGACATCATTCTACAGACATATAGCATCAAGTCCAACCAAGTAACATTATCCCGACACCAGTCTGACCAGTTCTAACACTAACCTCTTAATGCTGAGCGCCAAGCAAAGAAGCTGCTAGTACCATTTTTGTAAGTCTTTGGCAGGACTAGGACAGGGTTTGAACCCACAACCTCCTGCATCTAAGGTGGATGTTCTAACCACTGAAACATCTCCAAATTCAACATGATGCAGCCAAATGAAGTTCTAAATGTGTCATTACCATGTAGCCAAATGAAGTTCTAAATGTGTCATTACCATGTAGCCAAATGAAGTTCTAAATGTACGTCATTACCATGTAGCCAAATGAAGTTCTAAATGTGTGTCATTACCATGTAGCCAAATGAAGTTCTAAATGGGTGTCATTACCATGTAGCCAAATGAAGTTCTAAATGTGTGTCATTACCATGTAGCCAAATGAAGTTCTAAATGTGTCATTACCATGTAGCCAAATGAAGTTCTAAATGTGTCATTACCATGTAGCCAAATGAAGTTCTAAATGTGTCATTACCATGTAGCCAAATGAAGTTCTAAATGTGTCATTACCATGTAGCCAAATGAAGTTCTAAATGTGTCATTACCATGTAGCCAAATGAAGTTCTAAATGTGTCATTACCATGTAGCCAAATGAAGTTCTAAATGTGTCATTACCATGTAGCCAAATGAAGTTCTAAATGTGTCATTACCATGTAGCCAAATGAAGTTACATGCTATTAAGTCAGAATTAAAAGTACCGTTACATGCTATTAAGTCAAAATTAAAACTACAGTTACATGCTATTAAGTCAGAATTAAAAGTACCGTTACATGCTATTAAGTCAGAATTAAAAGTACCGTTACATGCTATTAAATCAGAATTAAAAGTACCGTTACATGCCATTAAGTCAGAATTAAAACTACAGTTACATGCTATTAAGTCAGAATTAAAAGTACCAGTACATGCTATTAAGTCAGAATAAAAAGTACCATTATATGCTATTAAGTCAGAATTAAAAGTACCGTTACATGCTATTAAGTCAGAATTAAAAATACAGTTACATGCTATTAAGTCAGAATTAAAAGTACCGTTACATGCTATTAAGTCAGAATTAAAACTACAGTTACATGCTATTAAGTCAGCACTGCTAAAGATTAATGAGCAAGTAATCTCATGTGAAAGAGCAATTCAGACAGACTCGCAAAATAGCAACAATGTCAGATGTTCAGCCCAAAAAAAATAGTAAAGTTTAGACACTGGACAGCGGATAAGCCAACCCCCACTCCCTTATTTCAGGCCTTCATATTTTCCTAAATTATTCAGTTTATATGCGAGTATATACTGTGATAATGAAATAATCGGTCTCATAATCAGTATCGGCAAAAAGTTACATCGGTACAGCTTTAATGCAGATGACACAACATTGTCAGACATCCCAACACAAAGCTTGAACTCAAAATTCCACAAACTGGAAAACTGGTGCACATGCAATGACATGGTGGTAAATACTGGTAAAACTAAAATATTACTCATCTCAACATGGAATAAAAAGGACAAATCTAGATAGCGATGAACTATGTCTGAAATGGAAGTAAAAAAATTTGAAAATGGTCTGTCATGTTAAGACTACTTGATGTTCTGGTAGATAATAAGCTATCATGGACTGATCATATCAAACATATCAGTAAAAAGGTCAATTCAAGTTTATGGCTTCTCAGTAGGCTAAGACATTCTCTGCCTGAAATACACAGAAAACTATTTTATAACATCATCATCATCATCATCCATTTTGATTATCCAGGCCTTTTATTAATCCTCTAACGAGGGTAGACCTGTCTGTTTCATCGTGAGAGTATTCAAAGCTTTCTTGCAGGCTCTACGGTCCTGTGGATTGATTCCGCTCAGCCCCAACGTCTTTCTGTCTCTTTTTGTCAACTCTTCCCATGTTAGCTTAGGTCTGCCTGGAGCTCGACTTCCAGTAACTTTGAAGGAACGGACCTTGGATATCCACCCTTTACTACGCTCAACATGGCCCAGCCATCGCATCCTATTTGATTGGATAATGTCAGAAATGTTTCTGATGTTGAGCTTTCTGAGGAGAGACTCAAATGGTACATTCGCCTCGGTATTTACACGGCAGATCCATCGTATCATGGCTTTATCATTGCGATGTATCTTCCTGAGAGTTGTAGCAGTGACAGCCCAGGTTTCAGAGCCGTATAATAGCACAGGTCTGATGTAAGTTGAGTAAAGACGACCCCTTGTAATGTGCATCAAATGCCTATTCGTCAGGATTGGGAGAAGCTCTCTAAACTTATTCCAAGCAGACTTGCAACGCATTGTTGATGCCAGTTCACATCCTCCTCCAGCCGATATGGTGTCTCCTAGATAACAGAAGTCAGCTACGACATCAAGCTTTTCTTCACCTACAGTTACTTGTCACAGGCCTTCCATCAATAGGTCGAGCGAGTCCACTACATCTGGGACACTTGTAGCTTGGACCAGGTTTGAAAGGTCCATTGATTCCACTACATTTCTTGTGAACCCAATGTGAACAGCTGATGCAAAAGATTGAGTTTCTACCTGCGCCTTTTAGGCAGACGGCAAATGGATACTTCCCTGTCCTTTTCAGTGTTTCCCTATTCAGGCCAGAAATCAATACCTTGGATTTACCCATGTTGACCCTGAGACCTTTTTCTTCCATGCCCTTCTTCCATTCTGTCACATGTTCAACCAGCGCCTCGAGTGTGGAGTCAACAACCGCTAGATCATCAGCATACAGGAGCTCGTATGGGCAGCTTGTTCGAAAGTGAATTGACAGCGCTTCCAGAACAGCGATAAACAATAACGGGCTCAATACCGATCCTTGATGAACACCAACATTGACATTGAACTCATCACTGTAGCCATCACCAACACGAACACGGCTTCTAGCATTAGAGTACATGGACTGTACAGTTTTAACAAGCCATTCTTCAATGCCTAATTTATGCATCGCCCACCATATGACATTCCTTGGAACTCGGTCGAACACCTTCTCAAGATCTAACAGTTACATACAACCTTATTTAGACTACTGTAATACAGTATGGGGTAATTCAAATGATAAAAACATATCAAAGTTGGAAAATCTTCAAAAAAGAGCATTTGGGCTAATATCAAACTAGAAAGAAAGCAAGGGAAATTTAGCTGGCAAGTTAAAAATATTACCTATTAAAGACTGAATCTGTTTAAGAAAAGCCAAATTAATGTACAGGATATCCAATAATAGTGCTCCTGAATATTTACAATCCCTATTCCAGTATAGGCTAACGGCTAATACACCCCACCTGCGATCAATGTCTACAAAACAGTATAAAATTCCCAAACCAAAATAAGGAATTATTTTTAAAAGGTTCCCAATACATGTACTATGGAACTTTGCTCTGTAATAGTATTCCAGTTGAGATTAGAAATGCCCACTCTATTTCCATCTTCTACATACATTCCTTTGTCTGAGGGCCTCAAGGTAGATTAGTTCATAGTTAATTGTGTTACCCTCTTTAAATAAAGTCATTATTATTATTATTATTATTATTATTATTATTATTATTAACATACAATCACCTGTCTATTAAGTAACTGCTTCTTAAAGATAAATCATGTGCAAGCATTTTCACGTTACTCTCTTTCAACCCATACTGTCATATATTTGTTAACAGATTTATAAACATTGGTTGATTCAAATCCTAGGGTCAATATCAGTACATGTAATACAATGGTTAATTCCAATCCTAGGGTCAATATCAGTACATGTAATACAATGGTTAATTCCAATCCTAGGGTCAATATCAGTACATGTAATACAATGGTTAATTCAAATCCTAGGGTCAATATCAGTACATGTAATACAATGGTTAATTCCAATCCTAGGGTCAATATCAGTACATGTACGGTAATACAATGGTTAATTCCAATCCTAGGGTCAATATCAGTACATGTAATACAATGGTCAATTCAAATCCTAGGGTCAATATCAGTACATGTAATACAATGGTTAATTCCAATCCTAGGGTCAATATCAGTACATGTAATACAATGGTTAATTCCAATCCTAGGGTCAATATCAGTACATGTAATACAATGGTTAATTCCAATCCTAGGGTCAATATCAGTACATGTAATACAATGGTTAATTCAAATCCTAGGGTCAATATCAGTACATGTAATACAATGGTTAATTCCAATCCTAGGGTCAATATCAGTACATGTAATACAATGGTTAATTCAAATCCTAGGGTCAAATAGCAGTACAGATATACCTTGTTTTAAGTACATCTGCATTACAGCGTTCCGCTCATACGGCATTGTTTTTTTCTATTTCTTGTCACTTTGAAGACTAAAACAAAATATTTGCGTGGCACTCAAAATTTGATGTTGTGCTATTGATTGCGGGGACAATTCAAGCTCCTTTGTCTACCAAATTGATGAGTGAGTTGTATATAATAAAGTATGGCGAAATCTCTGACAACACGAATTACCCTTATCGGTAATATAAATAAACACAAGGAATGCAAACGTGACCACAATCCTACGCTTGATTCAACTTTTTCTCACGAGTCTTTTGTCGCTTCAGAATCGCAAGAACACTGAAAAACTACACATATGCATTCAAAGACAGTGACATAATAATGTTATTAGTCTGATGGGCTAGTAAGTTTTGTTTATCAGAAGTCAGCGTTTGTTTATTTAATACCCTAATACAGACGTGACTTCAGCATATATTCTGGAGAATCAATGCAGTGACTGTTGTAAACACAGTCATAAAATATTAGCATTAGAAGATGAAGTCAATTTCTGCCTCAGAAATGTGTTTCTATTACAAGCAGCCATCTGATTTTGTTCATTTTGCTTAACAGCGCCAATCATGGTCCCATTTTTAACTAACAATGTAAGTTTGGTAATTTATATCCTAATTAATCTGACAGCGAATTAAATGAAAAATAACCTGGTTTTACACTTTATTCATGTGACCAAAGTAACAAACTACAAAACTACAACACATGGCATCAGCTATTCAAAGAAATTAGTTAGAATGCTTGTTTGTTTCCTTTTTATCTTGCTTGCTAGCCAAACGCGCCAACAGTCACAAACAGGTAACTACATAACTTACGTTTGCATTAGGGATGTTAAACGAAAATCAGAAATCCGATTATCGGTTTTTTAAACGATTATCGGTTTTTGTTTTTACAAAACGATAATCGATTTAAATATTTTTTACCATTTTTTTAGTGAAAATTTTAAAAAATGCCAGAAAAAAATTCATTCATGCATTTGTTTAGTGTTTACATTTTAATACAATATGGCCAGCAGATAAGAAGGTGTATTTGTTTAAAATCTGTGAGCGCTCCATGCATGTTTGTAAATGAATACGTTTATTGTTGAAGGATGTCAATATTTAGTCGACCGACCAGTCGCTAAGTTCTTTGATGTCCGAAATTGACAACAATAGACTGTTAATAGCTACAGTCTCTGTTGTTGAGGACTGGTCTCTGCTGGTTGTGTCTTTTCAAGTTTACAAATATGGCTGGTCGTATAAATAAATCTGATGTATGGGAAAACTTTGAAAAAAATTCATCAAGCATGGCTCGCTGTAAATTATGTTCACAACAAATAAGTCTGAGTGGTGGTACTACTACTGGATTGCATGCACATTTGCGTAGCAAACATCCCGGAATTGCAGCTCCTTCAAATGTTCAGCCGCGATTAACAACATTTATTGGAACACAAAGAAACTGTCCTGATAGTCATCAAGAAAAAGTAACTAAGTTTGCTGCTGTAGCTAAGTTTGTCGCTGAAAACATGCTACCAATTTCGATTGTTGAATCCAATTCCTTCCGTGATTTGATGGCTTTGGTGGAGCCACAATATCGTCCTCCATGCCGTCAGACGATGCGCATCTATACGTAATGGTATGTAATGAATATCTTTTATTCGCAAGAGGCATTCACTAACTTGCATTATAAGAATATATTTCTTGTAATTTCAATGTAGGACAAAAACCGATAATCGGTTTAAAATCGGATTCCTACAAACGATAATCAGTTTTGGAAAAAAAACGTTATTAACATCCCTAGTTTGCATCGAAATAATTATAAGAATTAGATCAATTTATTATGATCACATTACTGACACATCATGCAACTACATTTTCTATGACAATAAAAAAAATTATTTTAAATATTTTTCCCATACAAGACTGAACAAATAATTGAATACACGTGGAAATATCTAAGCAGAATGCGGTACATTTGTTTGAAATTAAAATCTCTTAGCATGGGCATTTAAGATTTGAAAATTTTCCCCCTTTCGATTAATTTCAACAATATATTGAGGTCCAATTAATTAATTAAAAACACTTACTAAACTTACACTATTAATGATGAGACCGTAATTGGAGCAGTTGAATACAACATGCCGAGTCTGATGGCTTTGTATGATGGGAACACACATTTTCCATTATCTTTTGATGTTAATATTTTATAACAGTATTTATAATAGCCACTGCTTTGAAATGTGTTTCTTGCTCATAAAGGACACTGCCATTCCTTTTCTTACTTTAAAAAAATTAGCGTCAGATATACTGTAACATCTCGTATTTCAAAAAGAGGTACAATTCCCACCTTATAAGACAGGCAAAATGTGGCATTTTATAGAAGGTGTTCAGCCTCAGGAGAAAAGCAAAAGTTGAATGAAAATGACATAAAAGAGAGGGATAATTCTTATGATAAGGAAAAGTGTAATCGGACGTTTCAGAAGACATGGACAGACTGAATTATGATGAGGAATAAGTCACAAGAACTTTATGTGGTGTAACTGGTGAATAGAATTTGCAAAAACAAACACAGTAAAAACAACCAGTTTTGTTGCGGGTTGTTCAAACTTTAAAACTGAATCGGAGATAAAAATGGTGAAGAGTGATTGGAGATCTTGTTTGAGACCTTGGGTTCTGTCCGATCTACTCATTATCATGTTCCATACAAATGACATTCCAACATATGATCCATCACGAACTAATAAATTTGTGGAATGTTTCAGAGAGATGAGTAAGGAGAACAGAACAAACCCCATATGGACCCAAATTGCAGGTGAAGGACGATATTTATGAAAGAAAATTCTTGTTAATCTCAATACAAGTGTGTGACATAGTTTTGTGGACAGGACTAGTAAATGTTTGGCAGGACTAGTCAATTTCCCAGTACTCTAGTCCTTCTGGCTACAAAACAATGTGTGTTAAATTCAAGCCCTGCTATGAATCATGATGCATCCACCTGGTGAGCAGCTGTTACCTTTTGTACAATTTATCCTTAACTGGGCACTGGTCAATAAATGGCTTGGAGAGATCATTCTGTGCATCAACAAAGGCTTTTGTCTCCTCACCATCTGGGTCTTCCAGCCAGCGGTAAGGGTCAGCTATCTACAACAGACATCTTAAAATAAAACTATACCTATGCAAAGTATACACATACAACTGGCTTAGTTCAGTGCCTTTTACACATTAACCCCTGGAGGTTTTTGCTGATGTGTAAATGGTTTAATGCAGTCTCAATAACATTTATATCTTTCAGTGGTTTATGTTACACTATACGCATTTAAATGTGTAAATGGTTTTGTATGCAAAGTGTCTTAAACATTTGATTTTACTGCATTTAAAAGTTTACATGTAGTTTAAATAGTTTTTTTAAGTGACATTAAGTCAAACATATGATTGATTGACAAATCATTAAGACTGTTTTCCCCTTTGTTATAATACACTAGTGAGGGTCCATGGTTGACCACCAAGCTATGTACTAAACCCTTGCTAACAAGTTATGTATCAAACCCAGCCTACCAAGTTATGTACCAAACACTCCCTTTCGAGTTATATACCAAACACAAACATTGCCTTTCAAGTTATGTACCAAATACTCCCCTTTGAGTTACATACCAAACATTGCCTACCAAGTTATCTACTAAACCCTGGCTACTAAGTTATGTACCAAACCCTATCTACTAAGTTATGTACCAAACACTTCCTACCATGTTATCTACTAAACCCTGGCTAACAAGTTATGTACCAATCCATGGGAACTATGTTATGTAACAAACCCAGCCTACCAAGTTATGTAACAAGCCCAGCCTACAAATTTATGTAATAAATACAGCTTACCAAGTTATGTAACAAGCCCAGCCTACCATGTTAGCTACTAAATGCTGGCTAACAAGTTGTGTACCAAACCATGCCAACTAAGTTATTTAACAAAACCTGCCAACCAAGCTATTTACAAAAATTGCCTACCAAGGTATGTACCAAACCCTATCTACCAAGTGATGTATCAAAACCTGTGATTTCAAAATTGAACACAAAATTAAATTGCCCTTGGAAAATCTGAGCTTCTACAAATATAAATTCCTAGAACAATTATAAACAAAATAAATAATTGGAAATGCAATATAAAATATTTTCTAGAAATTTTATTCTATTTATCTGGACTGTTCATTTATTTTTTATCTTTTTTTGGGCACATTAAAACCATATGCTAATAATTAAAGTTAAAAAAAATGTATATGTATATGTAAATAAAACAAGTATAAATCTTTATAATACATGTACCTAAATGACCAATTATTAGAATGTGACAGAAGAACAAAACCAGATATGTACATATACACAGACATAAATAGATAGATACAAACTGTTAGGGGAATAGCTAAATTTTAAATTATTTATAAGAGAGATAATTACATGTATGTAAAAGACATTCAACTGAAAAATTAAATAACCAGTAACAACATACATGTAGTAGTCATTAATCCAAAACAACTTGAACTTTCTTGCAATTTTCATATCGTCATACTGACTATTTTCCTTTTAAACATTCAAAGTTTGTATGACAAGAAAGCAGACTAATCTCATAATTTACAGCAATTTTTGTCATGAATTATTTATATTCATAACTGACGGATTTGTGACCACTATCTTAACAATAATTATCTAGTAAATGAATGACATGCAACAAAATATTTTACAAGCTGACATTTCACACTGAAAACACAAGCATATTGAACTGTCTGCCAACTATTAAACTATTGCTCTACCGTAATTATAATGTATGAAACAGATTAGAAACATGTCTTGTGGGTATTAAATGTTTTATACATCTATGATACTTTAAACTGAACTCTAAATTGAATCTATCATACTTTAAACTCTACTTTAAATTGAATCCTCCTGATAACCGATAGACAAGTTCCTTTTATTTCCAGTAATAGCTGTCAAATAAATTTCACGAGTTATATTATTAAAAACTGTTAGACTGGGTCATGACCTTTAAAAATCAATAAATCGCTGATATTATGATTTAAATTTACCTGATAAGTTAAAACAAATATATTTATTCCTTATTTGCCAATATTTGTCTTAACTAGTAAATATTCACATTGTCATTCCTGAATAATACAATGCTAAATTTATCTTGTCAATGACTATATGCTTTGAAATGACTTACGACAGATGAAGGAAACTGGCCAGTTATGTAAAAGAATAAAATACATATTTAAAAACGAAATAAAGGTGCTGATAGCTGATGGTATAAAACTTGCAAAACATTAGAAATGAGCCCAATCAAGTGGATTTGTAAATCCCTGAAAGGACATTATATCGCGAACTGTGCAATGTACCAAGGCTTGATAAAACCGAAAAGAGTACTATTTTTTTTATATACATCATATTGGTTTATTTCTTGCTAAACCAAAAGGTTGTTTTCAACCTGTTTAATCTCTGATGCCACCAGTCATGTCAAAAAAAAATAAAGGTGGAGAACTTAATTTATAGGTAAATCACAATATGCATTTTGAGTTGCTGCAAATGAACACTAATAATATCAACAAGTACTACAACTTGATGACATTGGTAATTAACACTTTTTTAAAAATAATGGCAACCTCATTACACCCAGTAATTTCACACTTTTATATATAAAAATCCAACATTATTTCATCCAAATGTATTTGTGGTTGAACGGTCATCTGTCCATATTTAGCATATATGGCATTTTTTTTTAATTAACATATTCAGTGAAGATATACAGACTTTTCAAAAGACAGAAAACATAAAACAAATATCAAATGCTCACCTAGGATTAGATTTTAAATACATTAAACTATTTATTGTTTTACAAAAATGTTTGTAAATAATTATACTAATAATGCAACAACAATAATAATAATAATAATAATAATAATAATAATAATAATAATAATAATAATAATAATTTATTTATAGATGGTGACTCATTTGTCAAGAATTTTTCTCTACTGAGGCACAGTAAATATATAAAAGCCGCAATCTTTAAGTTACACATGACAGCAAGAACCGTAACTCCTCCCGACACGGGTCTGAGTAAAAATGAAAATATCGGTAACGGTACAACAATAATTGGGTTTGAAAACACATGAAAACCAATTCATATTGTGGTAAGGAATACAATTATACAAACGTAATGCCGGTCAATTCATCACAAAAGTTTAGTATATCTTATATTGTGTAATGTATTTTCGAGGTTAGAATCGACAAGTGTGACAGATATATTATCTATGTTACGCCATCTACTCTGGGTATATTTTATTCCATAAACTCTATTACTCGTATTCAATTTATATACACTACTGTAGAATACAAGGGAAAAGTTTATATATTTGGGGGGAAAAAATGACATTCGTAATGATTCTTTACCTTTTGACCATGGTAATCATCACACACATCTTCGTCACGTCTTACTTTTGGATAGGAGAACTTTCCCATGTTTATCAATAATTTTTGTTCCTGGCTGCAAGAAAGATGCCGGCAATGTTCTACTATTTGCACTGCGGTTTTGTTATCAGAATTGGGCTTCAACTTGGAATTAGCAATTTCTTCAGAAATCTCGCGCAACAACTTGAACTTCCAAATTGCTGCGCTCTTTCTTGAAAAATCGCATGGTCGTGAAAGTCCCATTTGAAACCACACACACACACACACACACACACACACACACACACGTTGTTTAATTTGAAATTAGTATGGTATAAAAATATAAAAAATATCTTAACAAAATAAAGAATTTATCTGATTTTATGGCATAACTTTTATATATAAATATTTGTACTTAAAATATATGTTTACGAAACTTAAAATAGTTAATAAATTAATTTAAATTTTGATTGGTTTGTTATTATATTTTTACTTATTTAGCTATATCTAGCCATTCATATTGTTTTTTATTTGTAACAAATGTGATTTAATGATGCTGGAAAATACTGAATCAAAATACTTTAAGAATGTTGTAAAGAACTGTTTGTAAGATAGATTGTCGCAGAGGAACTTCTCAGACTTTAATACTAACAGAATTTTTTAAAAGTAGTAAACATCGAACATGGCTTTAGCCCAGTGTGCTAAGATTTCGCGAAAATTAACAAATCGTTGCATGATTTCCTTAGGAGATGTGTTCAATGAAAATTATAATTGCAATGCATTAGAGATCTAAAGAGATTGTAAATATCCCTCATAAAGTATATTTCACAGTCATGGAGAGATTATTCCATATTGATGCACTATTTTAAGTGAAAGATATTCAAGAGAGTTGTTGCAAAAAAGGAACATATTAAACGTCTAAAGGGGTTATTTAAATTCCCTATAGAGTTATATTTCACTGTTAACTGTTGTTACATTCATTCCCTATTTTGGAATTTAGTTCAAAGATACTAAAATTCTCAAAAGGTACTATTGTGAAAAATTAATATTAGGAAGATAATAATATATATATATATATATATATATATATATATATATATATATATATATATATATATATATATATATATATATATATATATATATATATATATATATATATATATATATAGCTTATATTTGACTATTACTATAATCTTATAGCTTATATTTGACAGTTATGGAGGTTATTCTAAGTTAATGCACAATGCACGCCTTGTTTTGAAATTTATTGACGTAGCGGCTATTGTACAGAAAGGAAAGGTCTTCAAGTGATTCGTGGCATAAATGAATATGTAGATGATATTACAAATGTGAATGGATTGTTAGTAATGCTCCTATTGATTTTATTTCACAGCCCTGAGGATAACGTTTCATTGTGACAGCTGTATTGGAGTAGTGATAACAAATGGACAGACGGACGGACGGACCATCTCATAAGCTGTATTTGTCTATGATTAGTAGAGGTAATAAAAACGCATGTAGACATAGAGAGATGGAGAGTGCTGTAAGGATCACCATACAGCGTGTCTGCATACTGATGACATCATTGGGAAAGATATTTGTTGTGGACCTAGTTAATCCAGGCCACATCTTCATTCCAGTCTACTTATAATTCCAGTCATCTAAATAATGCCAACAAAAGTGTCAACCATACCATAAAGAATGGAGATAAACCTGGAAATTAGTGGTCGTATGCCAACATCGTTCCAGACCGCTCCAGTGGCCTAGTGGTAAGAGCGTCCGCCACGGAAGTGGGAGTTCGTGTGTTCGAGTCATACCAAATACTTACAACACTTGTACTAACAGCTGCCTCGCTTGGCGCTCAGCATTAAGAGGTTAGTGTTGGGACTGGTCAGCCTGGTGTCAGGATAATGTGACTAGGTGGGACATCATGGTACATGTCTGCGGCATGATGCCTCAGTGCTAGACATCACTATAAACTGCCTTAACTGCAGACATCGTAGAATTATGACTGAAAAATTGTTAAAGTTACGTTAAAAAATCCTAACCAAACAAACAAACAAAAACCAATATCATTCCTATGCAATGTCTAGCAAGATACAGAAAGATAAGTTTTCGGAGGCAAATAATATTGACATATTTATCGCTGTCTGTGTTGCAATGGAATCGTGCGAAGAGAGCTTTCTTCTCGAGATCCTCTACATGACGTTAGGCAATGGTAATAAGCAATAACGCGCATAAAAATAAAACAGATTTAAATCTTTTTCTAAAAAAAAAAATATTATATTAGAACTTGATTTCATCAGGGCAAAACTTTCACGAGGCTTGGGACTAATACGTTTCATATTATCAAATGTTATTTTTTTTACATGTATTGTATGTACATGTCAAAACACTTCATTCCGGCAGAACGTATTATTTGAACTGTACCTTCAATAGTCGTTCGTGCCATTGGCGAGGTGATTTTTTCCAAAAAGAGGGTCAGAAAAGAATTTTAGCTTTAGTGAAAAGGCAGCTTTTCTCATAATGGCAAAGTCTTTAAAACAGAAAGTGCTCAGTAACGGTCTTAGCAAACACGTGGTTCCCACTGATTTACGCACAAGGTCCCCTGAAAGCACGACTTTTGGAAATAAACTGTTCAACAAGTTACATATGATACTGATCTTAAAATTTTCTTCCAGCACTTTAAAACTAATTTCTTTCTATAGATGTATTTTTAAAAAAATATTTTACTAATGCACAGCCTATATTTGAGCGGGTCAAATCGGTCCATTCGGCCTAAGGATAGCTTTAAATACACGTATGAAGTGGCCTAATGTATTAAAATTGAAGATATCTTATTTAAATCTTCTTGTTACGAGTGCCCCTTCCTGAAGAAGAAAAATATATATATATAATGAAAACAATAGACATTTTGATGAACGTGACAATGTTCATGAAAATATTGCGTGTTCATAGATTAGTAATACTCTTCGTAACGGTTGTACCATTATTCACGATTACCGTTATTTTCGTGAAAATTTTTTCAACAATGAGGAACAGCACTTTTTCATGATGTTATATTGTAAATAAGCGACCTTTTCGAGAAGACTTCAGGTAGTTTTTCCTGCAGAAAGTAATTTTGCAATTAATCTTTCACAATTTGCATGAAAAAACTGTTGTTTTCTCAAAGCAATACATCTTCATGTGTCTAATTGTCTTTAGATGTCATTAAATTTGACAGAAATATCGATGGGTTGTAAATGTCTCTAAATCGCCAAAGAAGTCGCATGATAATAGTTGTTTCGTATATGTTTACTGACCTAGATTAAGACATACCAGCAATGACTTTGTCCTCATTTCACGAGCACATGCAGAGGCGTGAAATTTTCAACAGGTACTCTTGCTAGAGGAAAGTTATTTGGGGAAGAAGACTTCAGTCTAGACTAGTAATAAACAAAACCGCCATTATCATAACATTCGATCCCTCGATTACTAAGCCATATGAATGATAAGTATGTAACATACAATACGTCCACTGGCACATACAAACATTACGTGATTTTTTACTGCATGTGAATCCACTAATATCCGGTTCCATTACCTGTGCTCGGGGGTGCCGCTGGGTTTCCTTTTTCGCCAACACAGTGTCAAACCCAGTAATCGTTTTGTCCTCAATAGTCATCAAATACAGCTTGTTTTGCTCCGACACGAGAAGTTATGAATATACACGTATTCACGAGATTATTTTACCATCTTCCACATATATACAGGTTACTATTGCTGTAGCTCCAACAATTAGTGTGCCTACGGTAACTTAACGTAGTCGTGATTCCAACCAATTCAAAGCTAAAGATAACTGGAATTTGCATCTGCTATGACACGCATAAACATTTGTATTTTTAGGAGTAGCGCAGTTATTTTGGTTATGTCATCTCGCAGTTGTTCGTCCGCTTCAATTATGTCTTTGAGTCAATAGCTTTGAGAGTATGTCGTCTGTCTTCTATTACAATTGTCATCTAGAAGACTAATTGCTGAACAGGTTGGTCTTCTTCAGGTCTAATAGGTGTATGCACTTTTAACCACGCACTTTTCATCCTTTGTACAGCCGTCATACATTCAAAGAGGGGAAAAAGAATCTTTAGGGAGAACATTTTAGTCTCAGGAAATTGTGAGTTCCAGGAGGTTTGGTATTCATTCAGAAGCATACCGATTGCGACTGCACATTTTGTCGCAAACGATTGTTTTCGTCGAAAACCTGTTACCTTGATAAGTGCGTCAACAGACGATATCTTTAGTTTCTTAGCTGATCCAATTTTGGTTTAATATGTTCACTGAGAAATATAACAAGGGTGGATACAGAAGTGAATCTCATTTTAGCGTTTAAAAAAAATAATTGACTGATTATATGCCAAACCGTTACGTATCTTTCATTTTATGGCGTTTTCACGTGCTAATGGAATGACTCCAAGCTTACCCTAACTTGAGCTGGTAGCAGTACATCAGGATAACTACAAGTGATTCTATCATTAGATTATATATGATCGTACATAATGATATGGGGACACCATTTTGAAGCAGATGTTCATCGACAAGTGGAGTAAAATTAGTATCAATGTATGTATCCGCTGTCGGCTGATCCAATACCCTTTCGTCAGAATCAGCAACTTCATTGCCTCGATCAGAATCCATCATATTACATTTGATGGTAAATCTATTCTTCGATGTAAACACAAAAGACGATTAAGTACCCGGTCGGCCAGACGCCGAGTCCTTAGAACTGAATTTTATCTCCGGTGATTAACGATGTTCATAATGTATGTGAACAATTTTTAAACAAGTGACCATTTTGTTTATATTTGATATTAATGATAAACAACAAAGACACTGCATGACACTTATCAATATTCTTATTTTGTCACACACTTTTTAGTTCCAGTTATGTAAAACAAATATAATCACGACTCACAGGTGTTTAAAATGTGATACTCACCAAAATTACTGTCAAGAGAATGGAAAATAAGTTGGCCATTTGCTAGATTAGGACGCCAGTTTCTTCTCTAATAGTTCTTGAATTCTGCTCCATGAAATTACTAAGCGAGGACTGCGATCTTTAGATCCACACATTATTTTATTGCTGTATATACTGTATCATCATAGTCTTTGATGAAAGCAACCACTACAACCGAGTCTCAGATCTCCAGGTTCTTTTTTTGATTTAGCAAGTTTAATTAGTGATGGCTCCCGGCGACTCCATAACACCATCGTAAAAATCCACTTTGGATGATCCTGGTTTAGATTTCCAGTTCGATCTTTAAAATTCACAAGTGTACGAGGATCAATGTAAACAACAACCTAGCTAGTAATCTCTAAAATTCATTATAGTATGGGTTTGGTACGTAAAATTGTGGCAAAGAACGTCTCAAAGTCACGTTCACTCAACCATACTCTGACATCAATGATGCATTATTGCTTAGCTTCAATATTACCATGCTAATCGATGTTAAGAACATTAGCGTCTCATTACCGTAATTTTTTCAAAACTGCAATTGTAAAGACTGTGTTGAAGAAGATATTTGTTCCTCTCAATTTAAAGGACTACCGCCCTATTCTGTACCAAAATGTATCTCATATGAATTTAACTAGTCTTTATAGAGCAAGGAATAGTCTGTATATCGCCAAACTCACCCTGACTTTCCTCGAAAGAACACATAAGCAAACTACGACATTCTCTCTGCTTTGGGGGGCCCCGAGTGGCCGAGTGGTCTAAAGCAATGTCCTATACGGATCAATGCCATCTCACCTCTGTTTGCGTGAGTTCGAGTCTAAGATTCGGCTAATGTAGCTATGTGAGAAAGCTTGCCAGTAGCTTCTCGTGGGTCGGTGTTTTTTTTTTTTTTTTTTTTGGGGGGGGGGGCTCTGGGTTCTTCTTCTACCATTAATACTGGCCGCCATGCACAGCCTATATTGTGCTGGAAAATGGCGTTAAACCATAAAAATACAAACAAACTCTCTTCTTTGGATTGTGGTAAAGATTACATTCCGAGTACTACTTGACAACTGTTTTATGGCGTGCACTGCACGTTGTGTTTGTCCGGTCGCAGCAGAGGGAGCAAGGTATCCGGCTCTCGAGGCGCTTGGTGTTGGTCAGGTGCATCCATACTCCAGGTGTTGGTCAGGTGCATTCATATTCCAGGGTATCTTGTGTTTTAAATGTCGTCTTGCACAGTTTAGAAAAGAATCTCTGTGATTTGTGTTAAGAGTGTTAGAGTCAAGAGTTAGAGTTTGTTTTCTAGCTTCACAACCATAGTAATTTAATGATGCCACATTGTGCGTCTTTGGCCCTGGTTGTCTTGGGCTTTTTGAGACCACCTTATATGGTGTAAGTTTGGGGTCTTGTGGATCTATTTATGTTTGTTTTGAGGCCTTGTGCTGCAGTTCCTGGTGGTCTTAGGGGTTGGACTACCTTATATGTCTTAATTCGTGGTCGTATTCCATAGGTTGTTCTTTTACTTGCAGCCTTGTGCCGCGGGACATGATGGTCATTGGGGTTAGACCACTTATATGTCTTAATTTGGGATCATATCTCCTAGGTCTAGTGTTTGCCTTGCAGCTTTGAATTTCTGGTCCTGATGGTCGTTGGGATTAAACCACCTTACATGGTTTTAATTTGGGAGTCTTGTTCTCTGTGAAGAGATTAACGTGCTTTCTTGTGTCGCTGAATCTGATAGTCTTGGACTTACAAACTACCTTATATGTGCTAATTTGTGGTCCTTGTGTGTTATATGGTCGGCCCTGGTGGTCTGTGTTGGGACCACTTAGCTTTCTAGTTTGGGTTAGGTTATTTCTTTTATAGGGCTGTCAACTAGGTTTTTTTAGACGAAATAAAGAGATTTTAGAGACAGTACCGAGTCCGGTTGTTGTCTAAGTACGGTGTTATTTAGAGTTCTTATGCTGCCGCCTTTGTTGCTTCATATCTAACCAATCATACCCTGTTTATTTAGAGCTTTTTGTTCTTGCAAAAGTTATTATCCTATCCCTTGTGGTCTTATTCTATACATTTTTAAAGTTATCCATAGTGTGGTACTGATTAGGAATGAAATCCTCACTCATATCAATATTGTTGTCTATTTTTGTTAAATTTATGATTTTATATTGTGTTAGATTTTTAGATATTCCTTGTAATCCTATCATATTTAACCATACTTGACACTTTTTATCAACGAACCCATGTGAGGTGCAACGCCCTTCAATAAATCCATGTGAAAGGCAGTGTCTGCACAATGTTCATTTTATATTTTTAGTGTGTGAGTGTTTGGAGCTATTCATTGTTGTCCTCAGTGGCGTCGCTAGGGGGGTGCGGACCACACCGGGTGACACCATTTCAGAGGGGTGACACCAAAATGAAAAAATGCAAAGTTTACAGAGCACACACTGATCGGTCTAGTCGGATTTCATAAGCGGATAACTGATCACAGTGGTGTCACAGTGGAGGATGCGGATCTCACCGGGTGAAGCCATCAGAGGGGGTGACACCAAAATGACTGTCTATACAGTTTTTGTGTGGTATGTTACAGAAGGAGGTCCATGGGGGTAACACCATGAGTTTCTGCACCAGGTGACACCAACCCTAGTGACGCCACTGGTTGTCCTACTACATTTTATACCGCACTTAATGTTAAGGGTTGAGTATGCACGGATTAATACTATTTAGTTATATTTTGTTATATAGCCTTGTTTTTTTCCTTTTTTTTGGGGGGGGGGTAAATATGTTATTATATTTTTGTAGGTGGTTTTTAGGTTAGGATTAGTTTTATTCATTATTTCTGGGTATGTATCTGGGGTTCCACTATTTTGGTTGAATTTTAAATTCTTCCCTTTATTTCTTTGTTTTGTGATACACGGCAGTGGTAGCAGTTAGGTTGTGTGGAAAGGGGCTTATATATTTCCTCAAAGCTGCTGGCCAGTTTTGTTTCGCCTGTAAATATTCTATTATTTTGTTTAAATTTACCTTTCATTTTAAGGTTTCCTGCTTCTATTTATTTCATTGGTATTATTGAATAGTCTCCTGCCTGTTTTCTTACCATTTTTCAATACTGTCGTTAAGTATAGTTCACTAACGCTGTATTTTAGTTGTATGTAATTAGGTTAATCGAGTTTTAGCTGTCAGATCCGCTAAATCGTTTACTAGAATGTTGATGTGGGAATCCACATGAATTATATTTGTTGTTTATTGTTGTTAGGTCTTTTTTTTATAGAGTTGAATTAGCACGCTCGGGAAAATATTCTCTAGATTTGGTGGTATTGTTATGAATTGAGGAGAGGACGCTGAGCGAGTCTCTTATTATTACTGCCATGTTTTATTTCCTCAATCCGTTAAAAGGTGCCTATATGATGGCCAAGAATTATGTTGTGTAGATGGAGCAGTGATCTGGTAATCTATGCCTTATTTTGATGTTTAATTCTGGAATGACGAATGCAGCTGCTGTTTTGGGTGGGTCGGTTATTTTAGACCAATCTGTATAAATATTTAACAAAAAATGTATAATTGGTTTAATTTCGTTTTATTACAGTGATGTTTAGTTAATATTCCTGTACATTTTTATTTTCATATTTGGTCAGTGTGGTGTTGATTGTAGGCCATATGGTGACCCAAGGATCATCATCATAATGGTCAGTTGTTTCGGATTGAAAGTTGTCAATGAGGAGTTGTCCCTTTAGTTCATTTTTCCTGCTGTGTTAGTGTGGTTAAGTTTGGTACGGAATTGTTTCTTACACTTTTCTATAGCTTTACGAGTGGGGAGTGTATTGGGGTGCGTTGTTACTGTTAGTCTGGCTGCATATTTAAGAATTAAGTCTTGCCTAAGATGGAGCGGCGGTTCTCCTGTTAGTATTCGGAGTTCCCCTAATTATGTTGATGGCAGTGTGCCAGTGCTTAGTATTAGGGCCTGAATTCTGTTATCTGCCTCGTTTTCTGTATTGTACAGGTGTATGCGTAGTTTCCATACTTTCAAAAGGGCCATGACTCTCCTCGAATGGTCGAATGGGCTGATAAGCAAAATTTACTCAAAGTGTGCATGATAGCCAATACATGTGCTGGAGGATAAAGCGATGGTTAAATTTCAAGTGACAAGTGACTGTACGTTAAGTTTTTTGTTTTCAGCCGGGGGGTGGGGTGTGGTCGGTTCGGAAACTCTTGGCAGCCTTCACTCCTACCCACCCTACTTCATTTCCCCGGTTCGGTCCTGATATTAGGCGCCTTTACTAAGTCCACACTATTATTACGTTAACAATTACATAAAAAAATCTTACTTCATGAGAAAAGTGGAATTTTCACAAGGTAATTTTCTTTATAAATTACCTGCCTTTAACATCAAATTATTTTGTCTTTGTAAAAAAAAGTATACATGTATGATGTGTGTGATTCTTTACACCAAATATGTAAGGATATTCAAGTAAATATTATTTAGTGAAAGTCGGAAAACTCGTCAGAACATGCTAGTTTATGAAATTTCTTTTTTATGTTATGGGTACACGATATTTGCATGAGAAGGCTTTCTTGAAAATACTGCATTAAAAGTTAAACACATATTCGTTCATATGACATTGATTTCAACATTCATGCACACGTGAGTGTGATATAATGGAATAATAAGTTGACCTGTGGTTAGGATACCGCCTTATATGTTCCGCTGTAACCTTTGTGCGAGTAAACATTTTTGTGGAGGAAGATGGAAAACCAGTCAATATATAAATTTTCAATGATATAAGGAACGAAGTCCAGTATATCATTAACAATGCACAATTACGGAAATTTACTGATGTAAATTAAAAATAAAAACTAATATCATGGCTATACTTAGTAAAATGGGCTTTTATTTTAATTTCCCATATTATCAATATATCAAATTATAATGCATTCACTGTAAGTTGAAAAACAATATTTTCTATTTATAGCAACCAATACAAAACAAATCTTATTCATGTGACGTAAACACAGCCAGCTGTACTGTATGTGTTAAGGATCAGTGTGTTTACGTTTTCAATAACAAAGAGGAAACTGGAGTCGTTTTCCTGTAATTCATTCTTCTAAGGAAGGTCACCTGTCCTTCTGGTACATCTCACATACAAATGTAAGTCCAATATAGATGTAAACGCATTTAGTAATGTTTCTAAAATAATATATAACCAACAAAATCAAAATTATGTTCATTGTGAGCCGTTGTCGTAGTGCTATAAATAGTTGTGACAGCCATTATAATATAAGTGCTAAAAATCTGAAACATGAAACATGTTAAACATGTTTATCTAACATCCGTCATCGTCTTTTTAAGGTAAGGTGGGGAAAAAAACTTGTGATAGCAAAATACGTGCAAGTCAGTCTGGAAGGTTGTTAGGTATGTCCGGATCGCTGTTAATAGCCTATTAACAACCTCCTATTAAATAGGAGTTGGCCACAGGGCAGTCTAGAAGACTGTTATACGAATTTGATACTGGTCAGGCTAGAAGGCTGTTGTACGCGTTGGACACTGGTCAGTTTTAAAGGGTGCTATACGAGTTAGACACATAACTCTAAGAAGGCTGTAGTTACATGAGTTAGAGGTCAGTCTAAAAGGCAGTTTTATGAGTTAGACACAAGTTACTCTAAAAGGTTGTTAAACCTGCTGTACACATGTACAAAAAGTGTGTTATATGAGTTAAACATGGGTTAGTCTAGACGGTTGATATATGAGTTATACATTGGTCACTATATAATACTGTTTCAGGACTTTGAAAGGTTAATCTAGAATGCTGTTATATGATTTTAACTAAGGTCACTCTTCAATACTGTTATAAAATTTGAGTTAGTTGTAGATCAGTCTGGAAGGCTACTATTTCCAGCATAGGGCCAAGGGCAAGGTGAACAAGGCAACTGTTTTGGGCCCTGCTTTCAGGAAATAAACACAAAGCAATTTTTTGCTTGGGGCCCCAGTCATCACTTGCTGCCTTGGCATTGCACATCCTAGGGCTGGGACTAACTATATGGGTTAAACACAGTTCAGAATACCATTCTGTTACTTGAGTTAGACACAGGTCATTCAGTAATGCTCTTCTATGTGTTGGACATCGGTCAGTATAGAAAGACTTTGAGTTGAACACTGGTCAGAATAGAAGGCTGTAATTCAAGTTTTACACTTGCCATACGAGATGGATTTTATGTGTTGGGCACAAATCAGTCTAGAGTTGGACACAGGTTAGTCTAGCAGACTATTATATAAATTGGACACAAACAAAATATTGTTCAATATTTGTTAAATATATCTCATGAACCTTATTGTCATGAACATTGTGTACATTTTCACATCACATTTTTTATGGTTGACCAATAGTGGTACATGTAGTAGGATATAATACAGATAACTTTTGCACTAGATCTCAAAGAAGAAAAGAAACCTTCACATTTGTCTGGTTACCTGCACTTATTAAATGTTACTTCTTAATGAAATTATCAGATCACATTAATATTGATGATAAACTTTTTCTACATTATTAATTGTCTTTGGTTTATTGTACAGGTAAGATTTGTTTCAGTCTACTTTATGAAATATTTGAATGGTTAAATTAACTTAATATATACACCAGTGATTTTTATATATTGATACTTCTATTGATACATCAGGAACAAGTACTTATCCATGGAAGTGTTAGTGGATGCCTCGAACTGATTTACCTACAAGTATGTTTGAATGCCTCTGCATCATCCACATGTTTAAGTAATTATTCTGACGATAATATTCTACAGTCCAACCTTGTATCAAACGAACTTGCTTCAGATCACCTCTGCATTTTATGCCATCTGGATGTATCAGTCCCTAACCCTCCACCTTTATTTGCTACTAAGAGAAACTTCCATATGATAAATAGAACCAAACTAATGCATAGTGTCAATTCTGAAGTGTTCTTCATGGTATAGCAGTGTTAGGGATCAGTTTCATACTGCTAAAAGACTGCAATAAAGAGGGGATGCTTTGGCTTTCCACCAGACTCACTATTCATAAACAAATGTATGACTCTGCTAAGAAGAACGTCACATAGTCCATTTAGCCAAATTATCTCACTACAGTACTAAGATCATAGAGAGTTTCAGCTGCAAAGAGCTCTTCAAGATTAATAACAAACTAATGGCACGGAACAAATGTACACCACTTCCAACTGCATTCTCTCCAGGTGACCTTCTGGACATGTTTTAAAATTTCTTCTGTGACAAGGTACAAGTCATTAGAGAAATGTTTTACAACACATGTTCAGTTGACTTGTCATCACCATACAGTTACGATACAGAATTTCTATACACTCAGCCACTCTCAGAAGTCATAGATAATCATCCATTGTCTCACCAGTTATAAGCTGATATCACCCAAATATATAAAATCTAGCCACCCAAGGAATAGAGAGATGCATTTCTGATGTGAAATGATGGATAACGTGTAAAAATCTGCAGATGAATAATGATAAAACTGATGCCATTCTGATCATAACAAAAAGACTATCTCATTCACATCCTTTACCTCAGACAATAAATATCAAGAACACCAACATTAAATTCACAGTCAGTACGAAACCTAGGTGTTGGACTTTACTCTCACATTGCACCAACATGTCATGAACATATGCAAGGCTGCATATCGTGAGCTGAGACGCATCAACTCCATTCACAAATATCTTTCAGCTGATGCCACTAAAACACTTGAGTGTTTATTAGTACTTTTAAGACTCAACTATTGTAACTCAATTCTGTCTGGTTCATCTCAATATCTACTCCAGAAACTTGAAACAGTTCAAAACACAGCTGCTCGGATTATCCTTAGAGTACCACGATCAGAGCACACCTCCCTGCTGCACTGTACTGTACACTAGCTATTCATTCAATCCAGAATCAAACACAAAATGTGTTCTCTGTGCTATGTTTCACTGATGGACTCCAGTCCAACTTACCTATCTGGCCTCACCCATCTGTACATACCAGCAAGATACTTGTGCTTCTTTTCTGACGATCAAATACTCATTATTCCCACAATGAAAATGAAGTCATACAGACAACATTCTTTTGCATACTAGGGCCCAGCAAATTGGAACCCTGTAACGTGGAATGAATTGCCCATTGCAATTAGACACAAAGACAAAGTGATCCCTTTCAAGAGTGCTATTAAAACTCACCTTTTTTGACTAAGAATAAACATAAAGACCTAATAATAATTCCTACCTTAAATTTTTCAGCATTTTTTTATGTTTTCTAATTTCATGGTGTTTTTTTTTTTTTGTAGTTGTATCATTATAGATGTTGTAAATTGTTTAGAGCTCAAATATTAGTCCTCATTATTATACAAAGTCCTCATTATTATTATAATAGTAAATATCAGCAATTTAGAGTTGATTTTCATTGTACACCTTTGGGGAACACCCCTATTAAATATTGCAGGCACTGAGGTAAATTACTATTAATAGTTAAGCTCTGGTCGTAAATGGGATGCAGTCCCCACGCACCAAAATGGAAGCTGTGCTTGTTATGACTATAAATCAGATACAGGCTCAGATGTTGGTTTAAGCAACACTGATTTTGATAAATTATCAGATTTGGATGACTTGGCATGTAAATGTAGACAATGAACCATTATAGTTTAAAAATCTCTGCTATAATTGATATCACTGACTTGATGCTGTAGATGTAGACAATGAACCATTATAGTTGAAAAATCTCTGCTATTATTGATATCACTGACTTGATGCTGTAGATGTAGACATTGAACCATTATAGTTGAAAAATCTGCTATAATTAATGTCATTGACTTGGCATGTAGATGTAGACAATGAACCATTATAGTTTAAAAATCTGTTATAATTGATCAACTGACTTGATGCTGTAGATTTTAAAGCATATGTTAGTTATTCCATGAAAAATAATTATATAACATTAAAGATCAAATTTTGTATAAAAAAATGTAAAATTGTTAAAATTTACTTAACATGTACAATAATACTATAAATTTAACACCCATATTTCATCATGCATGTAACAGGTATTCTATTTATAGCATATGGGAAAGTGTATGGCTTGTGGACATGTATATTAACAGGTAAATGGCTATTCAAGTGACTTTTAATATTCAGCAGTGAGGAGTAATAATTATTTGCCATTTTTATCTTTTATTCATTGGGTATGGTGGTAGAAGGCAGACATGTTTATTTATGTTAGTAATAAAGAAATAATATTGCCAACATCCACTCACCTTCTATGAATTAGTGAGCATTAAGGTGAATAACTCACACTACCAGCTCCTCACCAATTCAGTACTGAATATTTGCAGTTCATTACCTTTAAATTTTCAGAACGTTTAACCAAGATAAAGCCAATATTGTACTGATGTGCCTCTGAACCCTTTCTGTTCTATATGAAGCTCTTCTAGCTTCCAGCTAGTACATCAAACAAGCAGACCATTCATACATAACAGTTACTGACCAAAGGTCAGTTTTTAAAATGAGTCAGGCTGTGAAATGCCCAACCATTATGGCTTATTGTGAGATACATCTGACTTCTCTTTTTAAGTAAGATGAACCAATCTTTTTTGAAAGGCCTTTTTACCAGGATATTTCCAACAAGTTTGCATTCAGCCATGCATTGCTAATCTTTATCAGAGGTCAGTTGTATTTTATTTATTTATTTTTTATGGTTTAATGCCATTTTTAAGCACAATATAGGCTATACATGGTGGCCAGTATTAATGGTTGAGGAAGAAACTGGAAAACCCTTGGAAAGAACCACTGACCCACGAGAAGCTACTGGCAAGGTTTCTCACATAACTACATTAGCAGAATCTTAGACTCGAACCCACGCAGACAGAGGTGAGATGGCAGTGATCCGTAACGGACAGCGCTTTAGACCACTTGGCCACTCGGGGCTCCAGGGCAGTTGTAATGATGATTCAGACTGCAAACTAGCCATCCTTTCTGTCCTTGATGGCCAAGATTAGTCCATTCATTTTCAGTGACCTGTCCACAATTAATGGCTTATTCTTTGGGCAGGTCATGGACAATACCTTTGATTTTCTCTGTCTTTGCCTCTGTCACTGACATTGTTATAAAAATAGAATTTTATTGGTATTTGTATGGCTGAGTTCCTATAGGTATGAGACTAGATGTTGAACTTTGCTGATGCTGCTGTTTACATGATTCCCAATGGTCATAGCTTTGACCAGCAGGTCAGTGACCATTTGTGTCATTTAATTCATATTAAGATACATTACAGCAATTCATAGCTAAGAACCAGTAACTCTCTGTTGATAACTAGAAGATGATGATTCACCACCTGTCTTTGTTGTACCCCTTGAGAGGCAAGATTTCCGGACAGAGTTCATGTTCTCAAATGTTATGCATTGAATGCAAATCATCAGAGCCATTGAGTGAGGAAAAGCAATGCATCATTTTCCATGCATTGAAATATTGGCTCAAGTGGGTAATCTGCTTAGCATATCATGAGGTCATGTGTTGACATATGATCATGAGGTCATGTGGACATATGATCATGAGATCACATACAATCAAATATGTCTTTTATCACCTTCTGAGATGTGGTCAAGACTGTTGGCTGGCATGCATGACTGGATTTCCCTTACATTTCTATTTGTGGTAAATGAATTTGGTAAGTTCATTGGATTTATTTCCAGACACGCCTAATCTTATGAAAGCCAGCACAACAAAGTCATAGTCATGTTTTAAGCGTTTCCTGAAATTTTCTTTACCTCATGAGGAAATGTTTCATTATTATGTTGCGGGCTTATTCTATCCTTATTCTATGTTACGGGCTTTTTAGTTATGCAATATTCTTAAATTGTGCTGATTCTCGTTAGGAGTATGGTTTTATTTTTCCCATGAGGACCAGTACAATAATACTCAGATGGGTGAAAATGGTTGAGGCTAGATAAGGCAGTGACAACTTCCTCCAGAGGATAGGCAATGAGATTGATTTTTAAAGCCACACCCTAAGATGTAAATATAATGGGTAAAACCAAGTCACAGTCCTGATCTGGCCCATGGGTCATTTTTTTCTCACCCTTGGGTTAGATGCTGTAGCATTTCACAGTTTGTTAGATTCTGTTAATAAAGTTGGGTAATGTATAAAATGGAGAATGTTTCTCTGACTATACTTGAAAAGTGACATTATTATTATTGAGGGACTCACCCCTTCTCCAAAATTGTTTGCTTCCTTATTGATGTATTTTTTTAGCTTCAATTACAGAGCATTATGGGTAGCCACCAAGATATAACAAGGCAATTGAATCTATGAAGAGTTACTTTATATCAGTGCTAAAAAATTCTGAACCATGCCGTGTCTCTCTAATTCAATATAGGGTCCCTCCTGCCCAACGGGTTCATAAAAAAATCTTATTTGCCTGAGAAAACTCTAATTGCACTAATGAAATGCAGAACTATATTTTCAATATGTTGACATACTTGCCTTAGCACGGTGCTTTTTGATTAAAATAGATCTCGAGTCTTTTGTAAAGATTTTAACCATTGTGTACTCTGGGCTAAACCCACATAGAATTGTTTTGAAAAGCACAAATTTCAATAATCTTTGCAGATAGCAAGATAAAATACTGCCATTTTTGGTATATGACCAATACATGTAGCATATATAAATGGTAAACAATTATTTATGATCGGAATTGACTTAAAACTATCCTCAGGGCAGTTTAAATAGTGGCAGTTAAATGAGGTCTGTTTTAATCCACCAGACTTATAGTACTTATTTGGCTGACAGTTGCCAGTGAGATGTATGTGAAGATTGCAGTGTGTGCATCCATTGTGTCGGTTTGCATAGGTAAATATCACAAAGTAGAACAACCAATACATGTACAAGTAAATCAAGAAGATGCCAGACAATTGCAGGAGAACAAAATTTATTACATTTTGACCAGAATGAGAATGTTTAGGACATTTGTATTATTACTGTAAACAGTGGCAACATTTTGTTGAAGTTGGATTTTATTCCGTACGTACCATTCAAATTCGATTATTTCATTTGTCAAAATAGTGTTAAATAGTGATTAATTTTTTAAGATAATTTTGATTGCAATTAACTATCAGCAAAAATAAATTTAAGAACTAAATGTTTGATGGAAGGGAGCATTTAATTCATTGCATATAGTACAAACAACATATCAACATGCATCATTCCTGTGTGTTGTAAGTTTTAACACCATTTTTTTCAGCACTTGATAGGCTATATATGGCGGCCAGTATAATTGGTGGAGGAAGAACCCGGGAAAACCCCCTGAAAGAACCACTGACACAAGGGAAGCCACTGGCAAACTTTCTCACATAACTACATTAGTCGAATCTTGGACTCAAACCCACGCAGACAGAGGTGAGATGGCAGTGATCCGTAATGGAAAGCTCGTTAAACCACTCGGGGCCCCATTCCTGTGTGTACAATGTCATTGAAAACTGTAGCACCACCACATTTAACATTTTGAAAAACTGAATTGAAAATTCAAATCAGTCCTCTTAGTTTTGTTAATATACTTTTAATTGACCTAATTTTATTAGTATGATATTTGACCTAATTTTGTTAATATACTATTAATTGACCTAATTTTGTTATTATGCAATTATTTGACCTAATTTTGTTAATATACTATTAATTGACCTAATTTTGTTATTATGCATAATTTTGTTAATATACTATTAATTGACCTAATTTTTTTATTGTGCTATAATTTGACCTAATTTGTTAATCTATTAATTGACCTAATTTTGTTAATATACTATTAATTGACCTATGCTTTGACCTATTAGTTGACCTATGCTTTTCAGGTTGATTTTAGCCTTGAAATAAATGGTTGAAAATTAATAAGCACATGCTCGGAGTTTGCACAGTTAATTTGTGCTGCTGGTAAAGTCATACTGAACAGACTTCCATATTACCTTAAAGCCTCCATTAAACTTCAATATCTTTTGCCCTCTTTCCCAATGGTCAGCTCAAATTTATTGAATAGGTGGCGCTCATCAGTTTTGTATTTGCATAGGGTTTGAAGTTTTAAAGAAAAAGAATTTCATTGGGTGTCCTTGCTGGTTATACTGGCTATTTAAAAATGACCTTATATATCTTCGGTTTAATTAAAAAAATGTTTAATTTGATTTATTTTATTATAGTATTGATGGGTTATAAAGTATACAGCTTTGCCTTACTCTCAAATAAGTACCTCTCAAAAAACATTTTTCACTACCTGGATTTCATAGGTAAATTGTTTAAAAAAAAAAGAGCAGATAACTTTGTTTTACATTGTACATGTTTGGTAAATCATTCACTGCACTCTCAAAAGCTGTTATTGTTTAGTCTGGTAAAATTATTTTCCCTATTCTAATAACTGCTACAGATTGTGTACTTTAGACTAATTCAGGCTAATCTTTTTAGCTCAAGGAAGCAATCATTTTATTTAGCTGTGTGCTTAGATCATTTACAATTCCCACAAGTAAAAATATCAAATGAAATTTCAGCCATAGTATTTGAAAGTCATTATGAGGTATATCAACATTCTGTCCATTGTGCATGTTGCAAATTTAAACAACTTTACCTTACATGCACCACTTTATGTGAAGTTCATAAAATCGGTAGAGTGCCCCCATATTCATTTTTCTATAAAGACCAGCATATCTCATGATCTAGCAGTATCAGATACTGTTTTGAAAATGCTAACATTATTGTCATCCATTACAACTTGGTTCTGACCAGGATTAACTCAGATAATCCACCAGAGAGGTTTGATGACCAATACCATCCATTAATGAACACTAAATGACACTTGCATTACCTTCAAACTGCCAATTTAATTTATATTTGAATTTGTTCTTGTAGAGTTTAACGCCATTTTTCAGCGCATGATAGACTATACTTGATGGCCAGTATTATTGGTGGAGGAAGAACCCTAAAAAAACAACCCAGAAAGAACCACCAACCTACGAGAAGCTACTGGCAAGCTTTCTCACACAACTACATTAGCTGAATATTAGACTCAAACCTATGTAAACAGAGGTGAGATGGCAGTGATCCATAACGGAAAGGCCCCTATTTGAATTTGTAACAATTGCAACCTTGTGTGACAAATACTATTTAAAAGGGGAAATTTGGGGCATGTGGAAATTGAAGTCAGGGCATGTGGAATTTTGTGTCAGGGCTTTTGATATTTTTAAAATCACAAGCCCTGGGCTTGTGTCTAAACAATTGTTGCTTTGAGGACTGAATACTATTTTAGGATCTGAGTTAAATATAGATGTGGAAAGTAGGGCATAACCGACTTTTGATCCGGAAATTGGATTCCACCGGATAGTATGAACTTCCGATTAATCGGAGTCGGACAAGGCAGGAACGACCGATTCGGATAATCAAAATAATAAAGTTGAATTTCTATAGCACCGTGTCTAACACTGCGTGTCATTCGATAGTGCGTTAATAAAGTTAAATAAGAAGTCAGAAAAGTCCAATATGGTCAACACAACCACACTGTGAGACAATCTATTTGAACCGACAGGTGAAAACCGGAAATGAAGCCGGATATGGTAAAGTACTAAGTAACATGCTAGACACTGCAAAACCAGATACCAGAAACCCGGAAACGGAAGATAAAATTATTTAGAAGAAAAAAAATAAGGATTTAGCATTTCCGATTAATCGAATCATATCCGGAATCGGAAAAATTTCATGCCCAAAATCCGGAATCGGAAATCGATAGAAAAATGCTAATCGGTTATGCCCTAGTGGAAAGACATCAAATTATTGTTCTGGGATGTCAGGAATCATGAGACAGTAGAAATTAATTCCTAGTGATGATGTGATAAGTTCAGCATTATTGGAAAAATATAATTTATGTTGTAAAAATGTTTTTGCTGCCAGTTTTTAATTTTTTCTATTTTATGTTTATTGCAGATCCGAGTACTGCAGTCATGATTTCTTATGGAGCAAAAAATAGAGATGTCAAGCCAGATATTAAAAGAAACAAAAACAAATAATGTCTTACTAGGAGTCCTAATCTTTCATTTTTGATTATTACATGGACCACAGTTTGTTGTTTCAGTGAAAAGTTGACGATTTCAGTGTCTGTAGTAAATCAGGCATTATAATGTTGAATGAACTTCAGATTGTAAACTGTAAGCCATATGTACCAAAACAATTCTCTCTTCATGCTTGCTGTTAGCCAAAGGTATTGGGTATGTTATAAGAAATCCGTTATTCAGCATCTACACAGATCTTTAACTGAGAAGTTTAATCATATCCTACAGCATCATCAATTTTGCAAGTGTTCAGCATTCATACCTATATAAGTACAAGATGGCTGCCAAATCAGTCGTATATCGAGATGAAGAAGAGGTGTTTGAGGGGTTTGATATCAGCGATTTGTTTGACAAGGTATCAAGTGACCATGAACTGTCTCCTTATGAAGACGATGATAATGAAAGCAGTTTTAACGATGTCATTTTATCCGACTCGGATAGTCAGACAGATCAGTTTGAAACATTGTCCATTGCGTTATTTGATGAACCTGCAGATCCAAACGCTTCTCCTGTACCAGAGAAACCAAATTTTCCGTGTTCCTCTCCAATTTTAATGGAGTGTGCAATTTGTTTAGATGAAAAGATGTTAAGAAAACGTCTTTGCTGTATGTTGCCAGTATGTGATCATTGTATGCAGCTGTATTTAGAAGAGCAAGTCTCAAGACGTAATATCAAAATTGAATGCATTAATACTAAATGCATTTCTTATATTCATCGAGATGAAATTCTGGAGCGACTATCCCTTAAACAGAAGGAGAAATATTATATGTTTTTAGTTGATGCTAACAACGATCCATGTGTGAAAACCTGCCCTAGATGCAACCATGTCCAGCATATAGAGAAATCAATACTCTCGAGTCATAAAGATAAATTTGGTCTTTCAGTCACATGCCCAGTTTGTGACTTGCAGTGGTGTTTTGTATGTCATGCACCATGGCATTTGCCTTTGCCCTGTTCAGAGTTCCAGAATGGAGACAAGTTATTGAAGGACTGGGCCAAGGAATTCCGCTTTGGAAAATATAATGCCAGGAAATGTCCCAAATGCAAGGTTTGTTGCAAGAAAAATTTGTTCTTTAAAATACATTTTTGCAAATTACCAGTGTTTTTCAAACTTTTCTTAATTGAATTATCAGTAGTTTATTTATGTAGCATATGTATGTTAATTATCAATTGATTAGCAGTATATTTATGCAGTATATGTGTCAGTTAGCAATTTGATTAGCAGTATATTTATGCAGTATATGTGTCAATTAGCTGTTTGATTAGCAGTATATTTATGCAGTATATGTGTCAATTAGCTGTTTGATTAGTGGTATACTCATGCAGAACATGTGTCAATTAGTTGTTGAGCTCATTAGCAAAACACTAATTGTCAATTAATAATCCATTAATTGTCAGCTAATAATCCATTAATTATGGCTATACAAAAATTAGACAGTCTTATGCTATGGAATATATTTATTATTCTGTCATGCAAGTGCCTGATGGTAAATGTTTATTTCCAGACAAGTGCAATTTTCATCAGCAATATTTACACGATGTCATTTTTTGGGTAGTGTATTTTTCAGTATTCGGTATCAGCAGTTTCCCTCTTCATTGCATTGTCAGACCTCTCTGGTTGTCTAGTGGTTAGAGCAGCCATCTCTGATGTGGGATGTCATGTGTTCGATTCCAGGCCGAGTCATACCAAAGACTTACAAAAATGGTACTAACAGCTGCCTCGCTTGGCGCTCAGCATTAAGAGGTTAGTGTTAGGATTGGTCTGCCTGCTGTCAGGATAATGTGACTGGGTGGGACATCAAGCTACATGTCTGCGGCATGATTTCCCAGTGCTAGACATCACTATAAACTGATAAACTGTCACACCGCAGATATCATAGTGATATGACTGAAAAATTGTTAAAGCTACATTAAAAATCCTAGCCACACACATTGTACTGACCAGAGATATAACTACCTATCAAGTGCCAGTATGACATGTTTAAATGTACCTTTTCAAACAATGGTGAATATTAGTTGTTCCAATGAAAATTTGTTTTCTTAAATCATGGTTAAAAAAACAATTTCAGATGTTCAGCTGATAATTATTGATGGTGTGTCTAGTCTTGGATTTCTTTTTAACTGCAGAAACTTGGATATACTAGATTGGTGGTAAATTTCGATCCTTAGAAAATTCTATGATCTCTTCTTTACAGTTTATTCCATTCTTCCCAATTTGGCAATGATATCAAGATTATTTTTGTATCGGAGCTTGTATAGAAGTAATAATCATGACTTTTTGTGTGAAATCAACATACAATACATGGAGTATTAATACTCACTATTTTTCTTCATCAGGTATACATTGAGAGGAATGGAGGATGTGATCACATGAGGTGTAACCAGTGTTATTCTACATTCTGCTACAGATGTGGTGGGCGTTACTACAGTCTTAAATATTTTGGGAGTCACACAAGTCGCTTTAGTCCCTTCGGCTGCAAGTACAAGCTGTATCCAGATAAGCCTGTCAAACGGCGACTGATCCGAGGGTCTGTGTTGGGTAAGTGGATGTAGTGGTTAAGTGGATATGTTAGGTAAGATGTAGTGGGTAAGTGGATGTAGTGGGTAAGTGGTTACATGTATGTGGTGGGTAAGTGGATATAGTGGGTACATGGGTGTGGTGGGTAAGATGTAGTTGGTAAGTGGATGTAGTGGGTAAGTGGATATGTTGGGTAAGATGTAGTGGGTAAGTTGATGTAGTGGGTAAGTGGGTACATGTATGTGGTGGGTAAGTGGATATAGTGGGTACATGGGTGTGGTGGGTAAGTGGATATGTTGGGTAAGATGTAGTGGGTAAGTGCATGTAATGGCAGTTTTTAGACCACCAGCTAGAAGGCACAGATAATCTTTGATATTGCCCTGTATGCATCATACATTGTTCATCCATATTTGCTGTTCTTGGGTGTTGCATTGGATCAATGGTTGGCATGCCAGACTCAAGATTAAAAGGGTGTGGGTTTGAATCCTATCAGCCAGTGTAAACTACCGAGGCATGTATTTTGGTAAGAGACTTTACTCCAATCGCTTCAGCACTAAATAGCCTACTTGTGCTGCTCTTCGGTAAAACACTAATCCATACCAGAACTTGGTCGGCAAATCACAGCTGACTTTTTGCGGAAGCATGCTTTTAGTAAAGCCTTTCAAATTTGTGCAAATTAGGTCAAACTATCTTCAAATATGGCCTCCCTTACTAAAACTAAAAATGATTCTTTTAAATAACCTTTCAAACACTACTGAGTAATGACATTATAATTTGACCAAGTTAACATCTGTATGTAAAGACCTTTAAGACTTGCCAATCTGTCATCAAATATGGCTACCATTACAAACATTTGGCTAATACTTCCTTTACTAACATTTAAATATCTCCTAAATTACTCAACAGAATGTGAACAAATGGGACAGAATGGATTGTCAATTTTCTACTGGTAATTCTTCCCAACACAAAATGGCCCACCTTTAGTACAAATAACTTGCCTTTAAAAGAAAATAATAATATTTTTTTTTTGAGGGGGTTCAATTACCACTCAACATATTTTCTCTATATTTGACAGAAAGGCATTCTTTGGTGCCAATGGACTGTCCAAGATGGTCACTGCAACCAAAAGCATATGAAAATCCTTTGCATGACTTTTATTTGTATAAACATGATGAACAGAATTGAACCAAACTGGACGGAAAGCATTGTAGAATAGAGGTCTTTCTATATGATGCAATCTGGATGTCAAGGCAGACTTCTAGAAGATCTTTTCACTAGATGGATAGTCAACTGATGTGGTCTTAAACAAAAGATTTCTTGTAATGCAATGTCTCCATGATTCCAAGTAATAATGTTGCCAGTCTGAAAATCAATATGGATACCACATCAACCATATTTATGTTTTTGTTGTCATGACAGCCATTGTGGCTATCACTGTTCCTGTTTTATGGTTGTTGATACTGACAGGGTTTCTATTTATGGTAGGTAAAAGATTTGTTATGATGTCTAGTTCTTGCTGATCTGCCATCCAATATGGCTATAGTAATTGGCAAAACTTGGCAATCTTGTTCTTAAGGTAAAGCTTTCATAGCTAAACAGAAGAAATGGATGCTCTTGGATACATGGAAATTTCTTTTCAGACAGTAGAACAACAGTTCCATTGAAGGACTTATGTGTGCATATGGTTTTTAAAACAAAAGAGTAAATTTATTGTTCAGTGAACATATAAGGTAAATTTATTATATGAATAATGCAAAGTTTGATCAGCTAGAATGGTCCCACATTGCAGATTGATATGGCAATTGATGTATAAATAAATTTAGTACACATGACCGATAGAAAAATTGTGAACATTTTCCGATAAGTAACCCTGTTACATGTTTGTTCTTGGTACACATGTCCGATAAAGAACCCTATTCAACTCGATTGTTGGGAAATATGTTGTATGTAACCATGAATACTCAAACTCACCTACACGCAAGAGTTGGATAATGCCCTAACAATTCTTTTCATGATTACTCAAGCATATTGCAGAAATTATATCCAACTAAGCTTGGTAAGATGTTATGTGCCTTTTGAAGTACTCTTGGTAAGATATGTGCCATTTGAAGTACTCTTGGTAAGATATGTGCCATTTGAAGTACTCTTTGTAAGATATTATGTGCCTTTTGAAGTACTCTTGGTAAGATATTATGTTCCATTTGAAGTACTCTTTGTAAGATATTATGTGCCTTTTGAAGTACTCTTGGTAAGATATTATGTGCCATTTGAAGTACTCTTGGTAAGATAGTATGTGCCATTTGAAGTACTCTTGGTAAGATATGTGCCATTTGAAGTACTCTTGGTAAGATATGTGCCTTTTGAAGTACTCTTTGTAAGATATTATTTGCCTTTTGAAGTACTCTTTGTAAGATATTATGTGCCTTTTGAAGTACTCTTTGTAAGATATTATTTGCCTTTTGAAGTACTCTTGGTAAGATATGTGCCATTTGAAGTACTCTTGTTTTTCTCTTGACTATTAACTCACATGCACTGATGGGAGAGAGAACATAATGATGTCATTCTTGAAAATGGTTACCACATAATTATAACATTTATTACACCTAGAATTTTGTGGATGAGGATGGATGGACATAAAAAGTATATCAGAGTATTGCATTCTTTCTTTTTTTTTTTCTTCTCCTTTTTTCTTTTTCAAAGAATGTAATTTCACTTGGTAGTTTAGGAGATGATGGGGTAATGCCTGGATAGATGGACGATATCACAGCACCCTAGTGGTCTTTAAAACAAACATGGGATAATAATAAAATTTCAGACACAATCCAACATGTACATTTTTTTGTTTGTGGCATTACTGAGTGATTTATTGGTATACAGTCTGGATACTTAATATAAACCCAGTAAAATAGTCATGCTCATTTTCCTTAAATCTTGTTTTTCTGAAAACATAAAGTACCACCATTCGGGTGGCTTAAGTGATAAGTGCATCTGGCTCATCTGGGTTTGATCCCTGGCCAAGTCATACCAAAGACTTAATAACAATGGTATTGGCAGCTGGCTTGCTTGCTGTTTAACATTAGGAAGTAAGTGTTAGGACTGGTCAGCCTGGTGTCAGGATAATTTGACTGGGTGGGACATCATACTACATGTCTCCTGCATGAGGCACTAATTCTAGATATCACTAGAAACTGCCACTGTAGACATCATAAATATACGACTGAAAATTATTTAAAGCTGTGTTAAACATCGAAATCACAAACACTTACACGTAAACTTTAGTACCATATAGTCTATATAACTGTATATATGTTCACAGTATACCCCATAAGTTAAAGATTTTGTAACAAGTTTATTTGGGAGGGGGGTTTTGGAGAAAATTTATCCTATAAATCCTATCGAATGCTGTGTAATGTCTATTAATGATAATAACTTGTGTATCTAATAATTTGGCACTTTTTGTAATTACCTCATTTGTCCATGTGCAATATACATTTTTATAATTAGCTCATTTGGCCATGTGCAATATACCCTTTTGTAATTACCTCATTTGGCCATGTGCAATACACCCTTTTGTAATTACCTCATTTGGCCATGTGCAATATACCTTTTTGTAATTACCTCATTTAGCCATGTGCAATATACATTTTTATAATTAGCTCATTTGGCCATGTGCAATATACCCTTTTGTAATTACCTCATTTGGCCATGTGCAATATACCTTTTTGTAATTACCTCATTTGGCCATGTGCAATATACATTTTTATAATTAGCTCATTTGGCCATGTGCAATATACCCTTTTGTAATTACCTCATTTGGCCATGTGCAATATACCTTTTTGTAATTACCTCATTTGGCCATGTGTAATATACATTTTTATAATTACCTCATTTGGCCATGTGCAATATACATTTTGTAATTACCTCATTTGGCCATGTGCAATATACATATACATCGTACACTTCATGTAGTAAAAACAAGGATTTTTTTTATAGAAACAATATTTGAATTTTCCATCTTTGTATTTCTCTGTAGGGGGAAAAATTCTTGCAGCTGTTGGATTACTAGGCCTTGGAATTGCAGCTGGAGTCATTTTACTTGGCGCTAGTGTAATCATCCTTCCAATCTATGGTGGTGTAAAATATCACAGGAGACGACAGATGAGGAAGCTGATGAAGGAACGGCTTGAACGACGTAGAGAGCTGGAACGACAGATGAATAGTGAGATGGGTAATAAATGTTTTATCCATGGTGGACAAATTCTTTGACAAACTTTTGAAAGAAAGTGGAACATTTTGCTGGGCAAGACTATTTTTGTTGTTGTCATTGTTGTCCTGTTGTCATTTTCAGACGAAAAAGTATTAAGGAAACAAATCCAACCATTTCTGCAGTACGACAGAAATGTAATATGTGGGCAAGGTAAATAATTCAAGGACTTGGAGGTGGCCAAGTGGTCTAAAGTGCTCTTCATTATGGATCACTACCATCTCACCTATGTGTTGGTTTGAGTCTAAGATTCGGCTAATGTGGGTATGTGAGAAAGCTTGCCAGTAGCTTCTCGTGGGTCAGTGGTTCTTTTTGGGGATTTTCCTCATGTTCTTCCTCCACGAGTAATACTGACCGCCATATATAGCCTATCGTGTGCTTAAATGGCGTTAATCGCCAAAACAACAAGGACTTGGACCTTATTTCATGACTTAAGTATGTATGTACCAAACTCTAAAATGTCCAAACTCGGTTCAGTAAAAATTGTTGTTGTTGCTGTTGTTATAGGGTTTAATGCCATTTTTCAGTACATGATAGGCTATACATGGGGGCAAGTATTAATGGTGGAGGATGAACTTGGAAAGAACTGCCAACCCATGAGAAGCTACAGGTAATCTTTCTCACATATCCACATCTGACACTCAAACCCATGCAGACAGAGGTGAGATGGCAGTAATCTGTAACAGAGATCACTTTAGACCATTCTGCCACTTGGGGCCACCAATCAAATTGTTGACAATAGAAATTGTTTTAGCATATTTGAGAGATGCATTCTCCATGAAATACTTGTAATGTGCTTCTATTTGTGATCTATTTTAAAAAATGTGACCGCTCTGGTATCCTGAGCATTCACATTGGATGCAGGAGGTTATGGGTTTGATCCTCTGCCGAGTCATACCAAAGACTTACAAAAATGGTACTAACAGCTGCCTTGCTTGGTGCTCAGCATTAAGAGGTTAGTGTTAGGACTGGTCTGCCAGGTGTCAAGATAATGTGATTGGGCGGGACATCATGCTACAGGTCTGCAGCATGATGCCCCAGTGCTAGCCATCACTATAAACTGCAGACATTGTAGCGATATTAAAAATCCAAATCATACACATTTCATTTTTGTTACTTTTACAATAATGTTGACTGTAATTAGTTCTATCTTAGGACAAAGAAAATAATTGTTTTTCCTATGACACAGCTGACCTTGTTCCATGGCTGTAGACTTACAATTTGCCTGTATCACCTGAAGATTTATTCTGCGCCCTAAAAAGCAGTATTAAAATACAGAAAATCTGCACAAGATGCAGACATAAGAATATTCACTTGATATTGATCATATGGTATCATTATATTATGTTACGAGCTGTTGAAATGCTGGTACATGAAGTCTGCCATATAGAAGTATCTGGGACATGAAGTTTGCCATATCGAAGTAGCTGGGACATGAAGTCTGTGGTATTGAAATGCTGGGACATGCAGTCTGCCATATTGAAATGCTGTGACATGAAGTCTGCTATATATGACATAATATTGAAGTAGCTGGGACATGAAGTCTGCCATATTGAAATGCTGGGGCATGAAGTCTGCCATATTGAAATGCTGGGACATGAAGTCTGCAAAATTGATGCAAAATTTGAAGAAGAATTAAGCACTGCTATTAATCATCATATTATATCATAAGATAATAAGCAAGTCTATTAATGATCATATTATATCATAAGATAATAAGCAAATCTGTTAATGATCATATTATATCATAAGATAATAAGCAAATCTGTTAATGATCATATTATATCATTAGATAATAAGCAAGTCTATCAATGATCATATTATATCATAAGATAATAAGCAAATCTATTAATGATCATATTATATCATAAGATAATAAGCAAATCTGTTAATGATCATATTATATCATAAGATAAGAAGCAAGTCTATTAATGATCATATTATATCATTAGATAGTAAGCAAGTCTATTAATGATCATATTATATCATAAGGTAATAAGCAAATCTATTAATGATCATATTATATCATAAGATAATAAGCAAGTCTATCAATGATCATATTATATCATAAGATAATAAGCAAATCTATTAATGATCATATTATATCATAAGATAATAAGCAAGTCTATTAATGATCATATTATATCATAAGATAATAAGCAAGTCTATTAATGATCATATATCATAAGATAGTAAGCAAGTCTATTAATGATCATATTATATCATAAGATAATAAGCAAGTCTATTAATGATCATATTATATCATAAGATAATAAGCAAGTCTATCAATGATCATATTATATCATAAGATAGTAAGCAAGTCTATTAATGATCATATTATATCTTAGATAATAAGCAAGTCTATCAATGATCATATTATATCTTAGATAGTAAGCAAGTCTATCAATGATCATATTATATCATAAGATAATAAGCAAGTCTATCAATGATCATATTATATCATAAGATAATAAGCAAGTCTATCAATGATCATATTATATCATAAGATAATAAGCAAATCTCAGTATGGAGCAGTGGACCCGTGCATACAATTTTATTCTCTGTACTTTCCGGCCTATTAAGTCGATGTGGAGTATAAGTTGAATTCACCAATTCAAATTATTTTCTCTATGGAAAGTTGATGTCGAGTATAAGACGAGGCCAGGTCAATATTTTGGCTTCATATTTTACACTAGTATTTGTATCGTATGATATTCCATATTACCGGCAATCGTGAAATTGCATTACTGATGCTAACAAGTTTGTGATTTTACTTCTAAACAAATCACTGCTATATTCTGTTAACAATCAACACAACTGAATTTTATTATAACTAAAAGCACATCCATGTTGTAGTTCATTTAAATTTTATTAATTGTAGTTATGAACGTTGTATAAACTTTCAGTGACACAATCCATATATAAGTCGATTCGGAGTATAAGATGAAGCCACGACTATTAAGTAAAAAAGTATTGACTTATAGGCCGGAAAATACGGTAATGCTTTTACTATGCAGTTACAAATTATTATTTAGGTAAATTTCATGAAGTTAAGTCATGAATTTAACCAGCAGCTGTGCAAAGTTAGGTGGCATAAAAACATAAGTAATACAATATGGAGTTGTGACCAGAAAGAGTAATTAATAAGTATTCAGGCTTATTGTGGATATCGTTTCAAGCTTTTACCTAAACAAGGTGGATATCCTTGTTCAGGTATGCTGTGGAAATTATGTTAGGTTTTAACCAAAAGAGGGGTACGCACTTATTCAAACATGTTTTGGGTATTGTGACGAGTTTTGACCACAAAGAGGGATGTGTACATATTCAGTCATGTTGTGGATGTTATATTGAGTTTTGACCAAAATTTGAGGTGTGGATTTACTTATTCAGGCATGTTTTTAATGTTGTACACATATATTGAGTTTTGACCAAAATGTGAGGTGTGGATTTACTTATTCAGGAATGTTGTTAATGTTTTATTGAGTTTTGACCAAAATTTGAGGTGTGGATTTACTTATTCAGGAATGTTGTTAATGTTTTATTGAGTTTTGACCAAAATTTGAGGTGTGGATTTACTTATTCAGGAATGTTGTTAATGTTTTATTGAGTTTTGACCAAAATTTGAGGTGTGGATTTACTTATTCAGGAATGTTGTTAATGTTTTATTGAGTTTTGACCAAAATTTGAGGTGTGGATTTACTTATTCAGGCATGTTGTAGATGTTATATTGAATCGTGCTTACATACTCATGGTTAAGGTAAAACGTTCGGTCCAACAGAATCAAATTTTACTAGTGTAAAAGTGTACTGCATAGTGTAAAAGAGTACTTCATATGACTTTAATTCGCCCCATAACTTAATATTTAACCAACCAGGATTAAGCTACAGCAGAATCCTTGTATGGTCTTTATTTTCCAGCAAGTTTCAAATGCAGTTCTTATTATGACTCAGTGGTTAGTAGGAAAGAGTGAGAACATATCAGCTTTGTAAAATTCGAGAAATAATTTATTTCCCTGGAATAAAAGTGAAAAATGTAAAAAGAACTTATTGCATTGTAAAATAATCCAAGAAATTATAACACATGTCCAATTTAGTAAAGTTCTGAAGTAACTATGGTGCTATGCTAAAATAAATCCAACATAGGAAGTGGGGATGTGCCATGGTGGCCTGTATCATAGTGATATGCCATGGTGGCCTGTATCATAGTGATGTGCCATTGGTGACTTGTATCATGAAGATGTGCCATGGTGGCTTGTATCATGGGGATGTGCCATGGTGGCCTGTATCACATTAATGCCAACAGTCTTTTGTTGAATCACAATAATGCAATCATAGCATATATCCTTATTTGAATTTCACTATAATTATCCAAGTCTAAATTTCCACGAAAGTTTTTTTAAAGCCCTTTTTCAGAAAAGAAAAACTTGAATTAAATAATTTATATATAAGTTTCAGTCCAAATTAAATATTGGACACAACAGTAATACTACTTTATCTGCTGAGATCTTACAGCACAAATAAATAATTTTTAGAAAAACAAGATTATATAGTCCTCTTTATGACCTCAGATTACAGTTAACATTTTTTTAAAAATTATTATGTATGAAAAATTTCATTCAGGAAGGTTCCAAATGTTAACTAGATATAATTTTTGTTCTATTTTAAAGTTTATTGCTCCAATTATACTTAAAAATACATGGTAAACACAATGTCCTTGACTCGGGTAAAGATAATAATCCTAATAGTTATACTCGGAAAGAAAAAAAATTATATGTATTAATTGTGTACAGAATTTTAAAAATATAATCAACAATTCAGTTCCTCTTGATTTTGTAAAATGTAAAGTCTAGAATACAATTAACCATAGCATATAATGAAAGAAAAAACAATTTAAAAAAAACAAGCAATGCATATTAAATACACATAATAATCAGAGAATGTGTCATAAGATCGTCATTGAGTAGAAATCATTATCATTAGTGCTATGATATTTTGGAAGATTAGTATTTCACTGAATGGTTACATTTTAAGAAAGTATATTGTTTGCTTTTAATTTCACTTATTCCTCCCTTTTTTATTACAACAGGTTTCTACCTAAGTTATTTTGCCCCCAAACCTCGGGATGATATCAACCGAGGAGTGATCCTATCTGGAAGGCTGGATATTAGACCACCTGAGCCTGTGAAAGCTGATGATTCCACAAGTATCCATGTATTAGACACTGAGGAGGAACAGGGGTTTAGAAATATACAACCGCTAAAGGTCAAAGTCAACGGAAAGTGCAAGGACACTGAAGGTTGTATTACAGTGACCTCTGCAGAAGTGGAACAAGGTGAGGGACCAGAAATTATTCTTCATGTGAAAACATCTTACTCACAAAATAAAAATCCACTAGATTTACCTGATAAAGATGATACAACAAGTATTACGGCAGAAGAGGAACCCAGAGGATCCCAGCTGTCGGACACTGATAGAGACTCTTGCATAGATAGTGATAATTCTGACGAGTCTGAAGAAGAAACTTCAAAAATAGACAGCACTTTGGAGAAAAATTCTCCTAATCCAGGCTGTTTTATGAATCTGTTTGGTAAGAAGTTAAATTCTCTCCAATATAAGAAATCCACAGATAAAGGAATTGTGATGTCTAAGGGAGATCACTCTGACAAGCAGAATCCCATTGACATTCCAGTAGAATTTTTAGAATGCCCTGATATTGTTACAAGTGCTTTAGAAGCAGAATTTAAACACAGACAAGATGGTCGACTGTACCAGCAGGACCTTGTTATAGATTGTAAAGAAGAGAAAAAGGATGAGAATGATGGAGAAAGTGGTGGGGAGACTGATCTCCCTTGTGTCTTTAGCAACACAGGTGATCCTTATTCAGGTTTAGTAGCTACAGAGACCTGCTCCACATCACTGTAGTGTTAGAGATTTGTAAACACATTTAATGAGAATACCATATTTATCACAGCCACCTGAAAACAGCATAGATCCAGATCGGCTAGTGCATTATGGGGACTTGTGGTATCTGCTAGTGCATAATGGGTACTTGTGATATCTGCATAAAATCATCAGCAATTATCAGTTGAACCTAATATTTATTGTCATTGCACGTTACAAATGCCAAATTCTTAATTATGTTTTCCAGCTTTACAGTAGCAGTTTTTGATTTCTTAGTACATCTTACTGAAAACTGGTCAAACTTACAGTGAAGAAAATCAACTGCCTTACTGAGATGTACTCATCATGGTTGGCAGGTTGGCATAATATCATAGCTGATCAGGGTTTGGCAGGTTGGCATAATATCATAGCTGATCAGGGTTGGCATAATATCATAGCTGATCAGGGTTGGCTCTGTTACAGTTGGGTCTGTGATAGGTATCAATAAATGTGTTGGTTTTTGATATTATGGTTGGGTTTCCTAATATGAGAAATACTGCTGTAGAATTCTAATAAGACTACCTTGTTGCTTAGTGTTTGATTGAATACAGTGCAGTTGAAAATGTTTATTACCTTTGGGAGTAAGTATTTTTCAATATATATTTGAAGTTACCATGGCAAGTTTTTCATGTTTTAGATCATAGTAATAGAGTATTCTTACTTGGTATGTTTCTTAGTAAATTCAAGATTTTAGTTTTCTTTCTTTTTACATTATATTCATAATGTGATGCCACTTAAACAGTCTTCACCGAATGTCGGAGTGCAATTGTCTTAGATAAATCACAGGACAGGTGACTTGTTAATCAGAATATTCTCCTATAGAAAACATTTTGCATTTCTTAGAAAGCATAATTTGGATTTTTTAATTTTAATGTCTTGTAATTTAGGGTGGATTAAGTAATTTGCAAGACAGCAATGTAGATTAGGCCCCTTTGTATATATCCATGTGTAACATAGAGGTAAATTAAGACCACTTTTTTATGTGACCAAACACTATTTAAGATCTTAGCTTTTTTCTGAGGTTAGCGATGGGCATTGAATGGACATGCAAATATATACCATTACGAACACATGTACCAATATGTTTATTATTTTGCTATACATGCCATAGTTACTCTTATTGAAATGACCTGCCAGATGACCAAGTGCATTTATCGTGTCTCTGAACCATGTGATATGGCTCCATTCACCAACAATTGTTTTTCGGTATTCTAATTTGATTTCAATCATATTTGGAACATTGGTTTATACTATCAAAATTTTGGACAAGTCTAATAATGGGCAAGATCTGTGTCTAACATTGAGTTCATGAATCGGATTGGTTAATTTTTTTTTATAACTCTTTATGCTGTATTTCTAATCAGAACTTGATCAAACCTGGAATACATGTTTTTGATGATATGGTCTCAAATGAGCTCAGAAATTACCAAGCTCATTGCTAACATGTGAGTTGATCATACATCTGATTGACTGAGTTTTATTCCTGTAAATTCCTGTACATCAGACCACTCAGGTGGCCTAGTGGTTTGAGTGCCTGCCTTTGATGCGGGAGGTCACGGGTTAAATCCCTGGCCAAGTCATACCAAAGACTTACAAAATAGAACTAACAGCTGCCTTGCTTGGTGCTCAGCATTAAGAGGTTATTGTTAGGACTGGTCAGTCTGGTGTAAGGATAATGTGACTGGGTGGGACATGATGCTACATGTCTGTGACATGATGCCTCGGTGCTAGGCATCACTATAAACTGCCACACTAGTAATACAACTGAATTTTTAAACAAATCTATGTTAAAAATCCAAATAACACACTCTTGTAAATTTCTTTTTTTTTCACATCAAACATTTTTCTTTGACACTATGTAATGAATTTATGCGATTGTAATTGTTCTATTGCAAAAAGTAATAATTGCTAACAGCAGCTTCTTGCCATTACTTCTACCAGTGAGCATTTTTGTGACCTTGAAAATAGTATTATCTTATCTCATTAGGAAGGTGCACCCTGCCATATTGGATGGTGAAGGGAGAGCACTGAGTCTGAATTTCAGTGTTGTAATCATGTGTATACCCTAAGTTTCATTACTGTCATTTCATTTCTCAGTGTGATTAATGACACATTTATAGCTTTTTGTTTTTGATCTTTTTTTGAATACTGAAATATTTTTCTTGTAATAACATTTTTGAAAGTGTACCTTACATTTTGTCTGCTTTTTTAATATTTTTTGTGTATTACATAGATTATAATCAAATGAGGGGGAGTATCTTGCTTTGCTTTAAGTATAGGGTTTAACGATGAAAAGCCGGGATAGCCTACCCTGTAAATTTGATGAAAACTGAGGACTGCATTTGTTGTTAAGTGAGGACTGCATTTGTTGTTAAGTGAGGACTGCATTTGTAAAAACAAAAAAGTATTGAATGGTGTATCATAAAATAAAATAAAAATTCTTTCTTTTTGAGTGCTGAGCTGATTGGAGGAAAGTGCCTTGCCTAAGGTCACATCATTGTAGTTATCTCAGGCTGATCTGATGTTAGCATTTAAACCCATGCTCTTTTAATCACATGTAAGTCAATCTAATCACAGTGGTTCCTGATTTATCATGAAGCTTGTATTAGCTTATTACAGTGGGAAGCACAATATATCTGACTCACCTAATATATATTTATACTACAATTTCAGATTTTTAATTGCTTTAATGCATTTTTTATTTTAGCAGTAAAGTTTATATGCATACATGCACACGCAAAGAATAATCAATTTTGTACGTCTTTCCACTAGAAATAGTTTTGCTGGGTAATGATAAACATTTTGTCAACATCTTGAAAGCAAATTAACATATAGGTGTATGCATATACAAGGAACAGACTTTTTACAAGATAACAAACATCTGCATATTTTCAAATTCATGTAGATCCATTTTGGTTGGATTCAATTTTATTTGGTCTGGTATGATTTAGTTTCATTTGGTCTGGTTTGGTTTAGTGTTTTATGGCAAAGCAGCACAAAAGGTTTTACTGTGTTGAATAAGTTTGAGTTAAGTGCCTTACGGAGGAACGCACCAATTCTGGACTAAGCAAATTTATTATAAACATTTTTTACAGTGAGAAAGCCTTATTCTAAATTGACAAAATTATGTAAAATCAAAATTATGAATGGAACATACTTTTGAACATGAGTTTCCTATGTAAAGACTGTCGGGACAAAAGTAATAAGCACTAATTTTGTAGACGGGTACATAGATAGCAGTTTCTCCATCTAAAAAATCATGTGCATAACAAGAAACCAGTCAGTTTGTAATTGGATAGAAAATGCAGGAAATGTATGAGGACTAAGGGTAATTATTATTAAGGTCAAAATATGTAAGTATTTGGTGGAATGGATTCATCATTTATTTTCATTGGACCTCCCATTGTTTGTGTCATTGTAAGAATAGGCTCATGATAAGATCCAATATGATCACATTAAAGATTATTACTGTTAACAGTATGATCATGTCAAAGTTTGTTTTTGTTAACAGTAGGATCATGTCAAAGTTTTTGTTAACAGTATGATCATGTCAATGTTTGTTACCATTACAAGTATGACCATGGCAAAGTGTGTTACTATCAACAGTATGTTCATGTCAAAGTTTATTATTGTTAACAGTATGATCATGTCAGAGTTTGTTTCCACAAACAGTATGATCATGTCAAAGTTTGTTATTGTTAACAGTATGATCATATCAATGTTTATGTTAACAGTATGATCATGTTAAAGTTCATGTCAAAGTTTTTCACTGTTAATAGTATGATCATGTCAAAGTTACTGTTAATAGTATGATCATGTCAAGTTTATTATTGTTAATAGTATGATCATGTTAAAGTTACTCTTAATAGTATGATCATGGAAAAGTTACTCTTAATAGTATGATCATGTCAGAGTTTGTTACTAGTAACAATATCATCATGGCAAAATTTGCAAGTGTTAATAATATGATGATGTCAGTGTTTGTTATTGTTAACATTATGATCATGGCAATGTTTGTTTTTGTTAACAGTATGATCATGTCAAAGTTCATTACCATTAACAAGTATGACTATGGCAGAGTGTGTTACCGTAAACAGTATGATCATGTCAAAGTTTGTTATTCTTAACAGTATGATCATGTCAAATTGTGTTATTCTTAACAGTATGATCATGTCAACATTTGTTATTGTTAACAGTATGATCATGTCAAAGTTACTATTAACAGTATGATCATGTCAAAGTTTGTTATTGTTAACAGTATGATCATGTCAAAGTGTATCACTGTTAATAGTATGATCATGGAAAAGTTACTCTTAATAGTATGATCATGTCAAAGTTACTTTTAACAGTATGATCATGTCAAAGTTTATTACTGTTAACAGTATGATCATGTCAAAGTTTATCACTGTTAACAGTATGATTATGTCAAAAGTTTATTACTGTTAATATTATGATCATGGAAAAGTTACTGTTAACAGTATGATCATGTCAATGTTTGCTTTTGTTAACAGTATGATCTTGTCAAAGTTCATTACCATTACAAGTATGACCATGGCAAAGTGTGTTACTATCAACAGTGTGATCATGTCAGAGTTTATTATTGTTAACAGTATGATCATATCAATGGTTTTTACTGTTAACAGTATAAATATATCAAAGTTACTATTAACAGTATGATCATATCAGAGTTATAGTTAACAGGATGATCATGTCAATGATTGATTTTGTTAAAAGTATGATCATGTCAAGTTTCGTTACCATTACAAGTATGACCATGGCAAAATGTGTTACTGTTAATAGTATGATCATGTCAAAGGTTTTTACTGTTAGCAGTATGATCATGTCAAAGGTTTTTACTGTTATCAGTATGATCATGTCAAAGGTTTTTACTGTTAACAGTATGATCATGTCAAAGGTTTTTACTGTTAACAGTATAATCATATCAAAGTTTGTTACCATTACAAGTATGACCATGGCAAAGGTTTTTACTGTTATCAGTATGATCATGTCAAAGGTTTTTACTGTTAACAGTATAATACTGTTAACAGTATGACCATGGCAAAGTGTGTTACTGTTAACAGTATGACCATGGCAAAGTGTGTTACTGTTAACATTATGACCATGGCAAAGTGTGTTACTGTTAACAGTATGACCATGGCAAAGTGTGTTACTGTTAACAGTATGACCATGGCAAAGTGTGTTACTGTTAACAGTATGACCATGGCAAAGTGTGTTACTGTTAACAGTATGATCATGTCAGAGTTTATTATTGTTAACAGTATAATCATATCGAAAATTAATTACTGTTAACAATAAAAGTATTTCAAAGTTTTGTACTGTTAACATCATGATAATGTCAAAGTTTGTTACTGTTAGCAAATGCGTTGTGTATTATTTATACCTAGATTCTTGAAAGTTGTGCTTTGATTTTTGATAACTATGTTCCAAGAATAGGACTTAAACCTGCATTCTTCTATTTACAACTTTAACATGCTTACAACCGAGCCAGTGTGCTTCATCTTGCTGATGGTGTAATTGGAATTTCTGGCATGTGTCATGACCCATGTTATATATTGGGGTACTGGAATTTCTGTCATGTGTCATGATCCATGCTATAAATTGGGATATTGTAATTTCTGTCATGTGTCATGACTTGTGTGATGAATTGGGATATTGAAAGTTGTGTGATGTGTCTCGATCCATCCAGTGGATGGTACATAGGAATTAGTGTATGCATCAAGATTCTTTGGAATTTTGCAATATGTGTCTTGATCCATGCAGTTGATGGGTTAATGGAATTGGTGATATGTTTCATGATTCATCTTGTAGATGGGGCTTTGGAATTTGTAGTATGAGTCATGACCCATCCTGTAGATGGGACATTGGAATTTGTGGTATGAGTCATGACCCATCCTGTAGATGGAACATTGGAATTTGTGGTATGAGTCATGACCCATCCTGTAGATGGAACATTGGAATTTGTGATATGAGTCATGAGCCATCCTGTAGATGGAACATTGGAATTTGTGGTACGAGTCATAACCCATCCTGTAGATGGGACATTGGAATTTGTGATATGTGTCATAATCTATCCTGTATATGGTACTTTTGAATTTTTTATGTATTAAAGTTTTCTGAGAGTTTGGCAGTGTTAGTTATCTATCACTTCAAACACATCTCTAGTTAACATTTTTGTGTTGCAGATGAAAAGTGAAAGTAAAAATGTACCGTAAGAAAAGAAATTCCTGAAATTATGTACATTATTTCAGCTAAAGAAGCAAGCCCATTATGTTAGATGGGAACTCATCTTTGTTGAGAGTTTGTGAATATGAATTACCAAAAACATTTCGATTATGATTTCAGTTTTCCATGTTGTAAATGATTTGTCTGTTTAATAGATTAGCATAACATCCAAGACATGGAGAAAAGGAGCTATTTAAATGTTTCTTACACACTAGTTATCTGTTGTGTGTTACTAGTTGTTATCTCATTACTGTGTAATACAGTGACTGTATCACTGAAGTAAGCAACCATTGGTTCACCTCAAGAGATTATGCAGCTAGTGGTTCAGGTCAATAGAGAGATGCAACCAGTTGGTCAGATCTTTTATATTTACAGCAAGTGGTTCAGGTCATAAGAATACAGCCAGTGACTCGGGTCATAAGACTACAGCCAGTGACTCAGGTCATAAGACTACAGCCAGTAGATCAGGTAAATAGATGCAATCAGTTGGTCAGATCCAGTGCGTATGCAGCCAGTGACTCAGGTCATGAGACTATACAGCTTGTGACTCAGGTCATGAGACTGTACAGCCAGTGACTCACATGAGACTGTACAACCAGTGGCTCTTGTCGTAAGACTAGCTGTAGAGACTCAGGTCATGAGACTAAAGAGACAGTGACTCATGCCATGAGACTACAGCCAGTGGCTCAGACCATGACTGTACAGCAGTTACTCAGGTCATGAGACTATGCAGCCAGTGGATCAGATCCTGTGAGTATACAACCAATCATTCAGATCATTTGTTGTACTTATTAATTCAGCAGAAAAGACATCAATATGTTGGAATGTAATAATGATTGGAGACAGGGTCTCTAATTAGATGCATATATGTTCTCAGTATTGCAGTTTCATTACAGTCCTCAGTCTGACCCACCCACCCCTCACTTTCCTCATGCTGGTATCCCGATGGATAATTATTTTACAGGGATAGTGTGATACTGTCCATCCCATCCTATGTACAGACAAGATATACATGGGGGCCGCAGTGGTCTAAAGCACTCTCCGTTATGGATCACTGCCATCTCGCCTCTGTCTGCATGGGTTCGAGTCTCAGATTTGGCCAATGTAGGTATGTGAGAAAGTTTGCCAGTAGCTTCTCATGGGTCGGTGGCTCATTCCTGGGGTTTTCCCAGGTTCTTTCTCCACCATTAATACTGGCCACCATTTATAGCCTATTGTGTGCTGAAAATTGGTGTTAAATCCTACAACAACAACAACAACAAGATTTAGAGATGTGCACACATACAGATGTACAGAGAGACATACAGATCTACATGCAAAAAAACAGATAAAATATCCTTGTACACCTTTGCCATTACTGCTAGAAACATGAAACTGAATGATTGATACTCGTGCACAGTATGCCAATATTTTCAGAATTTGTATTGTGACTTGGAGGGTGGGACTATGAGGTTCAGGTTATTATACATACATTTCTTGTAACTCTAAGTTGTGTGTCTCACATTTATTATAAACACCATATGTAATATATGATCCTTGTGACGTTATATGTTATGGTTAGATAAGTGGGTGATGTTCCAGCATATTTCTCAAATCAGAGTACTTTGACTCAGGGTCTTAACATGGAAACTACAGAGCTACCCACCATCCACCCACTTACTGAGCATAAAAAATATATACATGCACTGATAATGACAAACTACAGAGCTACCCACCATCCACCAGCTTACTGAGCATAAAAAACATATACATGCACTGATAATGACAAGCTACAGAGCTACCCACCATCCACCAACTTACTGAGCATAAAAAACATACATGCACTGATAATGACAAAGCTACCCACCATCCACCCACTTACTGAGCATAAAAAACATACATGCACTGATAATGACAAACTACAGAGCTACCCACAATGCACCCACTTACTGGGCATGAAAAACATTTATGTACATGCACTGATATGACAAATTAGAAAGCTACCCACCATCCACCCACTTGCTTAGCATGAAAAACAAATATATACATGCATTAATAATGACAAAACTACAAGAGGATAAACCCTTGTTGATATCGTGGAATGTATTGAGTTCTGATTGACTCCTCATGATTTTTTATATAGTTAAATGTTGTCATGACCTCATATAATTTGGTTTTATAATCAACAGCTATTTCCAGTTGAAAATTGCAAAACTGAAAACAAAGTATCTGTTGAAATAGGTGCCTCTTTTAAAGTCATTATTTTATAAAATATTTTTAACATCTTTTTAAAAATTAATTTTTATGTTTATTCTGGCTATATCAATATTTTTGGCAAATGAAATTTTGTATGGACCTTTTTGAGGCAAATTTTACATATTAAGTTTAGAGAGAAAAAAATGCTTTAATATTTCTCAGCAAGAAAACTAAATTCAGGTTTGTTTCCTACATCTTTTGTTCCTGCAGACATCATGAATTTTATTTTAAGATAGTGTCAAATACAAGATGCATTTATTTAATTTGCTTAATTTGCTTACTAACTATTAACTTGGTTTATAACACATTCTGACTGATTGAATGTAAAAGTTAGATACATAGATAAATAAAGCTTAAAGTCAATATGTATGTGTACATACATATCCATTCGCATGTATGTGTGTCTGTGTGTGCATTTTGTTGCTACATCAATCAGGGCTACATAGTGCCAAATAAGTTTAAATATTCCTAAATGGGCAAAAAATCCTAAACTCCTTAAAAAGTCAGATTTTTTAATAGTGACTACCAATACACAAAAAGTCCTAGACTTTGTCAGTGGCAGAACACATCCAAAGGTAACAAAGGCTGCCTCCATTAGGAGACTCTTAAAAGATGCTGATGAGTGCATTTGGCCTATTCTACACAGTTTAGCTGATGAGTGCATTTGGCCTATTCTACACAGTTTAGCTGATGAGTGCATTTGGCCTATTCTACACAGTTTAGCTGCAGAGAGATTGATAAAACTGTGGAGAATTTCATAATGCTGCAGTGTATTACGTCATGTATTTAGCATTTAATCAGAAACATAACGGAATGTTGTTCTCTTTGGATAAACTGACTCTTTATGCTTGTGTAATATCATTTGTAGCATTTTAAAAAGGGTATTTTATTTTTTATTTTTAATTTTTTATTTTTGCTTGTTTAACTTAACAGAAATGTATTTTCAATAAACCATTATGTCATCATGTTGTATTTTGTATACTTTAATACCGGATGTAGAACAGGTATGGGTTACCAGTTGTATGCCCATATATGGTGTGTTATGTTTTTATGTTTGAATATACTGTGTTGTGTTGTAGTGGTAGAGTGTACTGTGTTGTTTTTACGTTGTAATGTACTGTGTTGTGTTGTAGTGGTAGAGTGTACTGTGTTGTTTTTATGTTGGAATATACTGTGCTGTGTTGTGGTGGTGGAGTTACTGTGTTGTTTTTATGTTGGAATATACTGTGTTGTATTGTGGTGATAGAGTGTACAGTGTTGTTTTATGTTGGAGTGTACTGTGTTGAGATAGATTATTTTGTTATTATAGTGGAGTGAATTATGTTGGGCTTTTTATATTGGAGTGTACTGTGTTGTCTTGTGTTACTCCATATTATATATGAAATATACTGTGTTGTCTTGTGTTGGTAGAGTGTACTGTGTTGTTTTATGTTGGAGTGTACTTTGTTGTGGTGTTGTGTTATAGTTTACTGTATTATGTTATTATTTTGGAATGAATTATGTTGGTTTGGAGTGTATTGTATTGTGTTATGTTAGAGTATATCTCAGAGTGGTCTGTGATGTGTTGGAAGATACTGTGTTTTGTTGTTATTTTCAAGTATACTGTGTTATGCTAATATGTTATAGTGTTCTGTATTGTATTGATAAGTTGGAGTTTACTTTGTTGTTTTTAATGGTGGTGGTATGTGGTGTTTTATTGTTATGTTGGAGTATACTATTTTGTGTTGGTATGTTAGAGTGCACTATGTTGTGTTGTTATGTGCAGTGTGTACTGTGTTGTTTTTAATGGTGGAGTATGCTGTGTTGTGTTGTATTGTGTTTTGTTGGAGTATACTATGTTATATTGAAGTGTACTGTGCTTTTTTTTGTTGTAGAATATACTGTGTCGTGTTATTATGATAGTCTAGAGTATATTGCATTGTGTAATGTTAGTGTGTTATTATGATAGTCTAGAGTATATTGCATTGTGTAATGTTAGTGTGTACTGTGTTGAGTCGTTATGTTGGAGTATACATTGTTGGTATAATAAACTGTTATAAAACTATATAAACTGTTACATCAGATGGGGCACTTGTTAGTGATGTATCTTCGAAAAGTTATTAAAGGGATGACGTTTGACTCTGAGAAGATGGAGAGAATGGAGAGGGTTAAAAATTTGATTAGGCTATTTTAAAAACTTGTGCTGGGAATAATTGACAAGGAATATTCTTTTTTGTGGTCCTAAGTTGTTTTCTTTTCTTTATCAATTATGTTTATTTTCAAGATAATTAATCTTGAAAAATAACTAATAAGCAGTAGCTCAGATTGTTTCATTATCCGTTTAAGACGTTGTTCTTAAACCATTGTTTTTGCATTAGAATTTGGTTTCATTCTAGTCTTGTTCTTGATTCAGAACGTTCAATTCTTTAGATAAATAGCATCATAACTTGCACTGTTTTCATTTTTTAAAATTACTCTACCAGTTAAATATTCGTGCTCTGATTTCAGTGCAAATAAACATTAAATATCTGCAGTTTTAGCAAACCTCTGTGTATTGGGAATATTACGTTTACTAATAACTTTGAATCTCACTTCTCATAAAACCCTTTAACAATTTGTAAGCATTTAGTTCAAGCACAGCGTATGCATTAACTGAGTTCCCCTTTTAACTTTGTTCACATTGCTGTAAAGTTAGTTCCCTTGCTAACCTGGATCACGCATGCCTTGAACTTTGTTCCCTTGGTAACATGTATCACATTTACACAAAATTCGGTTTCTTGTTAACTTTGATCACATTTGCTTTAAAAGTTAGTTTGTTTGCTAACCTTGTTCACATTAGGTTAAACTTTGTTAACGTGGATCACATTTTCTTTAAATTTAGTTTTGCAGTCGAAAGTTCCAAGCAATGCTAAATGAGCCAATCAAAACACTAACTTAGCAAATCACATCAATAATTGAGCCAATCAAAACACTAACTTAGCAAATCACATCAATAATTGAGCCAATCCCAAGACTGAGTCATTGCCAATACTAATTGAACCAGTCACAATAATTGTACCAATCAGAACACAGTTGACACAATTAATTTGCAATAATCAGATTTGACTGCGTCCAAACTAATTCTAAACAAATCATTATTATATTTCTTATATTTTCATATAGATTTGCTAGCCAGTGAAGACTGTTGCTTACATTCAATGACGCTTAATGAAACGGAATCACTGATCTTTGTCGCCTCATAGCAATAAATACGTTGTGAATGAAGTTTTGTTTTCTTTCTTCAAGGTAGTGTTCGTTTTGGGTACATTCTTACTTCCAGAGAAACGGAATGTGTATACATTTTGGCCTGAAAATGTGACACTTTTTCTGTATTTAAAATGGAATATTTAACAACACATTCAAAATATAGGTGGTGTTCTCATCTGTTATTATTTCTTTTAGTGTTAATAACTTATTAGTTTCAAATATTAGTCTTATGTTTGAGGAGTATGACAAATGATTCTTTGTCATTGGTTCGGTTTCTTTCTCTGGGGTTTAATGCTATGTTCTAACAACACATGGCAGTCAGTACATTTTAAAGAGTCCAGATTAAAAGCCATCCCTAGGGAAGCTACATACAAACCTCCTCACATACCCACGTTGCTTGTACCGAGGCGGCTTGATTTCGAACATACATATGTGATACGTATGAGTGATCGGCAAAAGTAAGCGCCTTAGTCAAATGGGCCACCCGACGACCCATCATTGCGTTCTTTAAATTGTAACCCATGCCAACGCATGAAAATAATTAAATCACGTGTACGCCACACTGGAGCAAATGTATTCATATTTCAAACATATATAATCCGTTTAAGCTATTGTTGCTCTAATTGAGTGTCTTTTATGTTTTTATGTTTCTCGAGACGTGATCACTAGAGACAAATATTATCTGGGTTATGTATAAAGAAGAATTAAAGCAAAAGCAGAGAATCACGTGTTTATATAGGTAAGCCGCATTATATTGTATCATGACAACAAGCGACCAGGTTTTATTCGTCAAGGTTTGGAAAGGCTTCTTTGCAATATTAATTGAAGCCATTTCGTGCAACATTACCTATACAGCTTTGATTTAGCTGTTACAATGAAGCGATAAGCTATTGTATTACTCCAATTATCGGCACAGATTAAAAAACATACGTATATACATACTCAGTAAATGTCATCCGTTCTTTCTTCCTATGAGTGTTTCCTAGCACCAGACCCAGGAGAAGGCGCTAACATTGTATGTTAAGGCCGTGGTGTATATGCGCGGATATATAAGTCGTGTTGTGTATACACAGATATAAATGCTGTGGTGTGTATAAAGACTCATATTTTACTAGGTGCACACACACACACACACACACACACACAGACAGACAGACAGACAGATAGATAGATAGATAGATAGATAGATAGATAGATAGATAGATAGATAGATAGATAGATAGATAGATAAGCCATGATGTGTACAGGGTTTCGATATATCGGCCGTAATGCGTGCAAAGGGTATGGGTATATAGACCGTGTTGAATACCGGTATAAAGTGCACAGGTATAGAAGCCTTGATGGCTATATAGACAGTGATGTGTACAAGGTGTTGGATATATAGGCCGTGATGTGTACCAGGCGAACGAGTATACATGCCATCATGTGTATAATGTGATTGAACATATATGCCGTGGGTACAAGGTGAATGGGCATATATGCAGTGATGTGTACAACATGATTGCCGTAATGTGTACAAGGTAAATGGGTATATATACCGTGATGTGTACAATATATGTTGTAATGTGTACAAGGTGAATGGGCATATATGCCGTGATGTGTACAACATGATTGCCGTAATGTGTACAAGGTAAATGGGTATATATGCCGTGATGTGTACAACATGATTGCCGTAATGTGTAAAAGGTAAATGGGTATATATGCCGTGATGTGTACAATATATGTTGTAATGTGTACAAGGTAAATGGGCAGATATGCAGTGATGTGTACATTATAATAGAGTGTGATGAGTACAAGATGAATGGGCATATAGGCCGTGATGTATGCAAAATAAATGAGCATATATGCCGTGATGTATATAATGCGAATAGATATAATATAGCCTGTGAAGATGTGTACAAGATGCAGGGATATATAAATTGTTATAACCTTGACCGTGTTCCGCGTTATTCACATCTAATTCAAGTAATGTATCATTAGCATTTTTTTTTAAATCTTTTTTTGATATGCATGTTTCTCGTATTGGACAAGCGTATAGTTTTGTAAACAGATAAGATTCTTGTACACATGGAAAATATTTTTTTATGTTTCTTATATTTAAAACTTTCTTTTAGCTCGTATTTACTTATTAATCTATATGGGGTTTAGAAAATGCCATATTTTAACACATGCCTACATTGACAATAATAATAAAAACAGCCATTGTTTATGAGTAGACTAATTGCAGTTACTCACAAAACCCTTAAAGTTTTTGGGGTTTTTTATTAAAAAAAAAACTTGAATTCGTGTTTATAGTGAATCCCTTCAGTAATCTAGATGCAATAATTTACCTTTTCAACGAGCTATGAGATTTATGAGTAAAATATGGACAAGTATAAGAGACATTTAATGTACATATTCCATCCCGTCAGACATTGTTTAAATATGCAGCTTTACTAAAAGTAAACACATTAACATATATTTATATCGGTATTTAATTTCCTCTCTTTCTTTCTCTCTCTCTCTCTCTCTCTCTCTCTCTCTCTCTCTCTCTCTCTCTCTCTATATATATATATATATATATATATATATATTCACAAGCACATACGCATGTAGTTACATTTCTGCATATGGAAAATCTACATAAATCATCTAATTAAGTACTTATCTACAATTAGATGTAACTAAACCTGATCGTGAGTGATTACGTTAGTCAAGTTTTACAATCTATCGTTTTCCTGTTCTTTTGTATGTAGCTGATCAGGATACACATACCTTTTATTGATAAGGATAATCTATCACGCAATTCACTGCATTTATAGTTTGTTTTTCAAACTATGACGGAAATATAGATCCTGTCAATTTAATTAAGCTATTATGCCTTGCATTAATTTAACCATTACATTGTGCCTTTCATAACAGATTTGTCACTGGGAATTAGTAAATGCTTTGTACATCGGGGAGTTCCCAGTTAAAAACACAATAGCTTTGAATATATGGCCTCATATAAAGACCTATTCACAAGACGCGGCAAGCTAATGATATGTTCAATCATATGCGGGTGGGGAGTTATTAAAAAAAATATTTCATATTTAAGTCGCATGCCAGTCTCTCTCTCTCTCTCTCTCTCTCTCTCTCTCTCTCTCTCTCTCTCTCTCTCTCAGAATGATGGTCTGTCAGTCGAGTTCACAATACAATTATGCACCAGGCTGCACTGTATTTATATAATGTATGAATTTGTTTAAACATATGTTGTTGTCCCAATAAGATACAACAGTATGGGACACAATTTTTAACACTTCTATTAGCCATCTCCCTTCGCGATAATATACTGTATTTTAATATTATACCAGTAACTAATAATTAAAAATGATCAGAGAGAGAGAGAGAGAGAGAGAGAGAGAGAGAGAGACAGACAGACAGACAGACAGAGTTTGTGGACAAAATGGCAGCGTTCACAACTCGAATAAGTTAATGAATCGTCCAGTATGCATGCATGCTGTAGAATTATATAGTTTTTATTTTCATTACTTTTTTTTTTCTCCAAGAATAAAATCTAATATAATATCACCTGGATATGGTACTGATAGTAACTTTCTGAGCAATTTAGTTCCTGACTGACGATACTTCAGACAGAACACGACTAAATTAAAGGTGGTTTCTATATAGTTACAAGAATAAAGAGGGGAGTCAACAAGCTTGAAGGTAGTAAAGTTAGCTTACATCAAAGGTCTCAAACACGGGGCACGCCAATGCGTATCATGTGGCCTGTGGCGTAGCGAGGATATTTGACGCCCAGGTCAAAACACCCAAATTTGCGGCGCCCAGGGCAAAACTCCCAAATTTGCGCCCCCGACTGACCCTGTTGCGAAGTTATGTTGATACTTTGGGCCGATTTGTGCCCCATTTGGCGCCTCTAGCCACCAACGCCAGGAGGGAATCCCCCCCCCCCCCCGGTCGCTACACCACTGCCTGTGGCCCGCCAAATATGATTGGCGTCACAAGGTCTCACGAAGGATACAGTTGGTGAAAATGCCCTCATTTGTCCCTCAGGGGCCAATGATTTACATAATTTAATACTCTAGTATGGATAATATCTGACGTTTGATGACTGGACTTTATTTATCAGTTGTATGTATTTATTCCAGTCGATTTATCACCATGATTGAATTTAGATTTTCATGCACAGTTCACTTTCCTCATGGTTAGTCATTATTCATAATTGGGAATCAATACACGGTGTGTCAGGTGGAAGAAATGTAACAGTTGTGGACGGAATACACAGATATGAGAGTGCTAATAAATTGATTGTAAATATACCGTTAGCAGCATAAGTATCTTTTGGTGTTAGTAAAAGGACTGTACAGTTAGTTCTTGTTACCAGAGCGTCGAATTCGTTGTGATAGCTTTGCTAGAAATCCAGACACGAATCTTATAGGCCGCTTGGAGAATCGACTTGCTATGGTCATTAAATTCTGTATCAATTGTCAGTGTAAAATAGTTATAACGCTACTTGGATTGGTCGGATCAAGCAAGGTTTTGGTAGTAGAAATACATTTTTGGGTACCGTTTGTTATTACATTTCGTATATTATATCTTGACATTCCATCGCCTAAGTTTAAACCGATATAACTTCTCAGGAAATCCACGTTATAGTCGTCTATAAGAATAATATCCAAACATGTAACTAATGATATCAACTAAGATTTCAGAACTTTCTAAGAAATGTGTATGAGAGTAAATTGATCTATACCATGGCTACATTACGTGAGGGTAACGTAATTTTCATCCGCATACATTCATTGTCACGACAGCTTAAGTTCGAGTTATTTCGACCATTGATAATTAGTTTATCAGGAATACATTTATATAACATAATGCAGCCTCCATGACAGTTTCTTCATTTCGTCTAAAACTTTCTTTAAAAACGTATCTCTTCCTGACACAATGTATAGTTACTGTATTATTGGAGCTGTACCTCATCTAGACACAAAATACAATATATTATTAGATACAAACATACAGTTTATAATTAATGGATTCTTATATACAGAAAATACATTATAGTATTACTGGACTTGTTCCTCGTGTGGACACAAAATACTGTACCGATAGGTCAGATGCCCTTGATAGATACTCCCTTTAAAAGAGTGGTCGTTGAAATTGTAGGACCTATATTACCGCATACATAAGTATGATCGGAGGGAAGGACATTGACGGAGGGAAAGAAGGTATAGATCGGAAAAACCGATACATCTTGATGCTGGTAAATTACGCTGCTTGATACCCCATAGCCATAGCTTTGCCATCGACAGAAACCGAACGTGTAGCCGAAGCGCTCGTGGACATGTTCAGCAGCAGGTCGGAGTGCCCAAAGAGGTTCTTCTTACGGAATGTGGGGCGCACTTCACCTCGGATCTCATGGCAGAAGTTAGTAGGTTGTTGTCCCTTAAACAGTTGCACACAACACCCTACCACCCTATGTACGACGGATTGGTAGGGAAATTCAAAGGGATGTTGAAGCAAATGTTGCGACGGATGTGTGTGGAAAGACCCAAGAATTGGGATGGGTACCTTCACGATTTTCCTCACGAAAGCTTAGGCTTCTCTCCGTTTGAACTATTGTAGGACAGTTCGTGGTCCTATGCGTATTCTACGTAAACTGTGGTCATATTCGCCAACCCTACTCGAGAAATGAGAAATGAAATTGAGGTAGAATTTCATAAAGTTTTACAAAGTAGGGCGAGCATCATTAGATGAAGTGTGTTTGTGTGTGTGTGTGTGTGTGTGTGTGTGTGTGTGTGATTGCGAATTTTAGCGTAGCTTTAACAGTTGTTTCAGTTATATCGCTACGATATCTGCAGTGTGTCAGTTTATAGTGATGTCCAGCACTGAGGCATCCTGCTGCATATATGTAGCATGATGTCCCGCCCAGTTACATTATCCTGACCCCAGGCCGATCAGTACTAACAATAACAGCGAGGCAGCTGTTAATGCCAATTTTGTAAGTCTTTGAAATGACTCGGCCGGGGTTCGAAGCCACGACTTCCCATTGCTGAGGCAGACGCTCTAACCAATAGTCCACCCGAGCTGCCTAATAAAAAAATATCAGATGTTGAAAATGGTATTACTCTTTGTTCAGCTTTTCTCTGACGGAAGAGACCGGTTAAACTAATGAATATTACCATCGCATGGGAAGAAACTGGTTACGGAACCCGTGACGTTTGACAATGTATGCCTGACACGTAACACTATATACCCTTATTCACAATTGTGTTTGGGCATGGAATTAAAGTAATTGATCGTAAAGGAATACCATTATAAACATTGTACTGTCTTAAGGTGTGTAAGCCTACCTCGTAAACTACTAGGATTAGTCATGACGCCACTCTCGCACCCAGCAATGATGCATACAAACGGACAGATGGACGAACGGGTGGCATCTTAACGTCTGATGGGAATCGCTGGCATTGTACTAGATACTTGATTTCGATAACATTGAAAGGGAGAAATCTATCTATCTATCTATCTATCTATCTATCTATCTATCTATCTATCTGTCTCTTTCTCTCAACTCTCTCTCTCTCTCTCTCTCTCTCTCTCTCTCTCGTTCAAAAGAGGAAGCTACAAATTACTATATGCTAACGCAGACGATTTGATTGAAATTGTTTGTACATTGAAATCATACACTAGGCCATGGGACCATGGGAGAGTCTTACTTTATTATAAACACCTATTGTAGAACAATTTGATTGACTTACAATACAATACCAATTCATACTCGGCACGTGGTACATACTTTTGTAACACTATATTTAATGCATTATCATTAATCATAATCTAAATCAAACTCTAAACACGCCATTATTCAATGAAAACTATAAACTGAACCTAGAATGTAATATATTACTGGGCGTAAAGCCAGTTGCGAACAAGAGTCATTGTGTTCTCCGCCGCACTACCAATTTATGAAAGCAAGCGCATATACAAAGTCCATAAATTGGTTTGATTATTCCCGAATGACTCTCAGAGAATGCGTTGCCGTTAAGGACATACCTGTGTATCTCGCAAATACAAGGAAACAATACATGGTATATGGGCTGGGTACTGTCTCGCCTGATTCATTAGACGATGAGTAAACAGGCTTTTGTTTGGAGTGTATCCTAAAACCTTCAGAAATATCTGACATTGTGCATGTTGAAATTATTTACTTGTGATAGTTTATACACAAATTTATTGAAAGCCTCGATTTGTGGAATTAAATGAATTCTTGTTCTGAAAGTTTAATTGAAGGTCTGGATTGTAAAGAAACGTTTCCAATTGTTAGTTCAAATGATGCTCAGGAAATGGATTTGGATTATCTTTTTCGAAGCAAGCGATTTCTTATAAATCCTGAACAAGATAGCACCAGAACATAAAACATTTTGTGTTAATTTGATTTTGTTTTTGGGTGAAGGCTATTTGTAAAACCTTATTGTACAGAAACCTATCGTGACATCCAAAATGTCTCAACCGATCGGTTGGTCAAATTCCCGGTTAAGCCAGCAGCACTACAAGACTGCCTTCCCGATATTTTCTGACACTCGGGAGTACCTAAACGTACACAGAAACACTACCAGGCGACTGCTACCAAGGGAAGCGGTAAATGCCACGCCCAAAAATGTGGCTCTTGCCCGAAATATTTTGCATAGGCAGCGCGTGGAGATTCGTTTATATTCTGGGAGTCGGTTATCACATAAAAATCAAGAGACCTTCAATATGTCCAAAAATCGACATCAACCCAGCCATTTACAGCTATTTTATAGGCAAGGGACATGCGCAGATGAAGTAAAGCAGTTATCTGAAGACCAAAGTACTGATGCTCAAAGCCTGCATCAGGAATATCAGTTCAACACTGAACAATCTTTGCGTGTCATCCGTGCAGACAGACATTTAAAGGACATGTTACCACCCATCAAAATTGCAATCCCTCCTTATACGGTGGCGTCACATTACACGTCAGATGACGTGAATAGGATTTTTAATCGTCTATCAACGTACGACCCTGAAAAAATTCCGGATTCAAATGGTTACTCGATTAAACTACCGACGCCCATCGTGTATAAGAAGAAATACACGGACGAAGACATAGAAGCAATCATCAAACGTCTGACAATCAACGACCACATGAAAGGTTTGGTAGACTCGCATGGCACCGCCCCGGCATGCGTCGCGTCAGTGCCAAGACAGACTTTGGTTAAAATTAAAAGGTGTTCAGCAGAAGAGGTACAGAAAATCGTCGAAAGATTGTGCATGTTTGACATTTCCCAATGTCCACCTGAATCAAAACTTACAACTAGGTCTGCTCCATCAGCTTTAAGTTAATGGTGTCAGAGTCAGGTGGTGAAATGAAACAATAATATTTCAGGAAATGCAATACTTTTCTGCTTATTGGTACTGTATTTCCCGACGTTTAAATAAACGATTGGGTTTTAATATTGCAGTGTATGATGACAAATTGTAGAAATTCCATTGAACTATTAACGACGATGCTGTGATATCTACGTACATGTGATAGTGACACATGTAAGTGTTACATTATTTGTATTACTTGAATGAAAATGTAATTTTTCCAATATCCATCCATTCCGTCCTGTCCAAGCAAAGAGTTTTGTTACTGCTCAGTAATTTTTTTGACGCAACGCCTTCTTCGATTCCACTAATGCAGGGGCGTCCGTGTTTCCAAGGATATATTTCTTGCTTTTGCTTGTGACGCCATTACGGTGCATTGATCATCGAACCTTAAAGTAGAAATAATTAGCTTCGAATAGCATATACTGGTAGCTACGTAAAATGTTTTCTGCTTTAATGGGGAATCAGAGAATATGAAATAATTGATAATTGAAAACCTGGAAGTTCAATGAAATTTATTGTCGTTCAAGCAGTGCATATGATTTAGAGTGTATATACACATTAGGTATATACACATTAGGGCAATATAATATCGTCACCAGACATGAATGTGTGTTCAGGGTTGAAAGATGCGTCATATTGCATCGTTTTCTTGAAAGATAGATGCTAGAAACACACACACACACACACACACACACATACATATATATATATATATATATATATATATATATATATATATATATATATATATATATATATATATATATATATTTATATATATATATGTGTGTGTGTGTGTTTGTGTGTGTGTGTGTGTGTGTGTGTGTGTGTAACATATATATAACATGTTCTTGCAATCCGGCCATGTTGATGTATCGATGAAGTAATTACAATTTTCTTTTCGAACTAAGAACTATATTAAAAGAAAGTTGTATGTTAAAATGTATCATTGTAATTTGTGTAGGAAATAGTCACTACTAAAACTCAACATATACTTATGTATGTATGTATGTATGTATGTATGTATGTATGTATGTATGTATGTATGTATGTATGTATGTATGTATGTATGTATGTATGTATGTATGTAAGTATGTAGGTAGGTAGGTAGGTAGGTAGGTAGGTTGTTATATATATATATATATATATATATATATATATATATATATATATATATATATATATATATATATATATATATATAACAAAATATTTTAGCACCACTAAAGTTTTGTATGATCAGTTTTAATGACTTTGCAGTATATTATATTGGCGATAAAACTAATGAATACACAATTATTTATCCGCTGCTAATTATTGTTTTCAATGTGAAAAACTGTTTATCGGTATCAGTGCACAACGTTGCCTAGTTTGGTATGTATGTAGGTAGGTAGGTAGGTAGCTACGTATGTAGGTGCAACGATGTGCATCGTTTTAACATTATTTAAGATTGTAACTTCGTACATTATATACAACATATCTCAATACATCATATAATGCGTGCAGGCGAAGGAATAGGGCAATCCATACCAGACGGGAGTGGAGGAGAAGCGATAATGACATATCTGGATTGTTAAAAGTTTAGTGAGCATTGTGGATTTATATCGAGGAAAGTCATGTTTGTATCAAACAAATAACTTCTAAACCTGAAGAAATTTTCAATCTGTTTTGCATCATTACCTGACATTGTCTAACATAACATGACAGAAGACCATACAAGTGTCACAGGAAACAAAAAGGCAAGGAACATGGCCGTAGAGAGAGAGAGAGAGAGAGAGAGAGAGAGAGAGAGAGAGAGAGAGAGAGAGAGAGAGAGAGAGAGAGAGAGAGAGATCAGGCTCCCTGGGGTAAGAATCACCTGGGCCTCTCCTAGTTCGTGTTCAACAAAATTGTTTCTTTTAAAATTAAAAAAGTGTTGTTGGGATGTTTCCCCCACTCCTCTTGTTAGCCCTGGCATGGAAACCAGCCGAAAGGTGTACTACCTTGATGTAGGGAGTATAAGCCAGTAAAAAAGTAATACTTCTGTATCGGAGGCAGAGCAAAAGGGAACCCAAAAATGGCGACCCGAATAGATGTGGCTCTTTAAAAATCAAACCAGAACCGTAATCCAAGAAACCTAAAATGTCTTAAAAATTCTGTTTAATTTTAAAAAATCAATATCCACACATTTAAAAAAAATACAGATACAGAATCCTTTTTAAAAAAAATCGCGGCCAAAGGGGGCATTTCAAAGATCAGTAGCTTAGCTATTGAACTGATAGGCGTTCACACGAATAACGGTAAAACTGCCCTAACTGTGATACCTATTAACTTACCTACATTATAACATGCTGTTAATCGATTTTTCTAGCTAAAAGGTGAGGTCATATGAAGGTGAGATTAGTCTTTGTTAACTGTAACGGTGTGTAGGCTTGCATAGAAACTTCAGCTTATTAATTCAATAATTAATGCAATAGTCAATTATTTTTTTCCGTCGCTACTCTCAAAGCCGATCGTGTCGGAGACGGGTAGCGTTTTGTACAACTATAATATTATGTAAGTGTGCATGTGTGTTTTCACCAGTTTTCTCAGGCTTGAACTTGTACACTTGTTTTGCATATGTATTATTAAAATGTATATCTTGGTGCAGAAGAAACACAAATCGGTGCTGTGCTTTGACAGTATGCTTAATGACTGTACTCATAACTATATTGTTTTTTTTTCTATTCCATGTTATATCTTGTTTTTTGAATACACTATATATAATACTGTACACTATACTATATTTTACTGTTGTATTGAATATTACAGGTTGTGTTATATTAAATATTCTATGAGGAGTTAGGTACAAATGTTTGTTTTCTTGTATCTTAGAAACACTATTAACTATTGAAAAAAAAGTTGTCCAGATAATCAACGATTTATTTTGTTTATTCAGTGTAGACGTCTTTACTCCTTTCTAGCGCGGTCCCTTTCACAAGGCGGTTGTTGCAACATCAGCAGTCTCAAAATAAGCCGGCAACGTACAGGGCACACTTATCGGCCGATTAGTTGCACGTTGACAAATACGTGTACCCTTCACAGACCTACGTTGTTTGGAGCTAAAAGCGCGTTATAAGCCAGTAGAGATGTTAAACACAACGAAATCATAATTAATGTTATTACCATAAACAGATGCAGAGTTTAATGAACACGAAAGAAATAGTTGTAACTCATTTAATTAAAGGATTTTACGCAAAGTGCAACTCCTGAAGGCAATATGTTCAATTTTAATCAATTTTGATTTTCCTTCAACTAATTCAGCTGACGTTTTGCAAACCTTTCGTGTGAAGTATAGCTGAGCATTTACTATAACAGTAGTGCGTCCATCCGCCGTCTATCAAATGCTATTTTAAACTTTAAACATGAAAAACAAAACAAACACACACACCTAAGCAACAAAGGAACAAATTTCAGCCAGGTCTGGAATAGACAATTGTGGTATACAAGTCTTTAATTTTTAAATTTTACAAATGATTCCATTCCAAAATCAGATATGGCCGTCGTTTCCAAAATTATTAAATTGCAGTGGTAGCTTAAAACGATCATTTCTAATAGAAGGAGTTTGTCAGAATTCTATACAAGTTATGATAATTTCTCCCTTTAAGGCATTTCAAGCTTATATTAATAACACAATAATGAAAATGTATTCAAGTTATTATATAACACTTCTTTATATTATGAAAAGTTTTTTTTTATTAAAGATTTTGTTATGAAAAGATTTTGTTATACAAGTTTGTGGTGAGCTTATCATCACCTTCTTCTCATTTCTTGCTATAAGAAGGAATTACCCTTAAGTTAAGGAATGTCGATGTCCATGGAGAGAGAGAGAGAGAGAGAGAGAGAGAGAGAGAGAGAGAGAGAGAGAGAGAGAGAGAGAGAGAGAGTGTTCAGGCTCTCTTCAAAGAAGTGTCGTCACGATGATGAGAAAAACTACATCTGTAATGAGAGAGAAAGAGTCCGTTTCTGGCTCAGAGTGAAAAGCACTTTATTTCAATACCTACTACACATAAATTAGTTTCAATAACTACAACATATACATTCCAGGAATACATATATAAGCTTTATATTCAAAATACATGAAACACGTATGAAATTATACTTTCCTTTAGATCTTATCACTTCATTCATTAACCGCTTCGGTGGCCTAGTGGTTAGAACGTTCGCCGCGGAAGCGGGAGGTCGTGGGTTCGATCCCAGGCCGAGTCATACCAAAGACTTACAAAAATGGTACTAACAGCTGCCTCGCTTGACGCTCAGCGTTAAGAGGTTAGTGTTAGGACTGGTCGGCCTGGTGTCAGGATAATGTGACTGGGTGGGACATCATGCTACATGTCTGCGGCATGATGCCTCAGTGCTAGACATCACTATAAAAACTGCCTCACAGCAGACATCGTAGCGCTATGACTGAAAAATTGTTAAAGCTACGTTAAAAATCCTAATCAAACAAACTTCATTCATTTCTATAATTTCTGCATTTTAGAATACAATACAAATAGTTAAATCTCAAACACTTTCATGAGAGCTAAAGAGTATAAAATGTAGTAGCTGCGATTAATTCACAATCATTTCGAATTAATGTATTTTACTCGTTTTAAATATAATACTGATTTAGAATATTTTACTAAATATTTATCTCTGTTACTTAAAGAATACTTTACCTCAACATTGAATCTAAACATGAAGTTGGAAGCGAATCCATCTTTTACAATACATTTACCATAAATATAAATGAATCTGAATTCTTTAATACAATTAAACATTGCATTACAATATATTATAAAATAAAATAATTCAGTAAAAACATGTTGCAAGCACACGAACTCGGACGTTACAATCTCTATACAAACATAAACGGTATTTACCTGTAATGAGAGAGAAAGAGTCTGTTTCTGGCTCAGAGTGAAAAGCACTGATTGGGCGCGTGCCGCATGTTTGAATACACGATTCGGACGCAACCACGTGACCATTTATGGTAGTGCAACACATATCGATGTTCAATTTACTCCGGCCAGAATCAAAGACCCTCATCCCTACTACAGGACGTTCATGTCTGTTTGCGTCATTCAACCGAAAGTTAGATGCGTCAACAGCTCATTCGCTGAATCAAAATCACTCTCCAAAATTGGAAGTCTATGAGTGTCTGAAAAATCTGGCGTAACAGTAACCCACACACCTAATTAAACTCAATCTTCAAATTGAGATTCTAGAAGAGCATCTAATAATAACGATAACTTCCTAATTTCATATTTACATCTCAGTCTCGTTACATAACGATAAATTCATAAATTCATATTTACATTGCAGTTTCGTCACATGAACGATAAAATCATGACATACTTGCCTTTGCTTTGGTAACTCGTTATATGAACGATATAACCAACATTACAGGCATTTACATCTGTCTCGTTATACGAGCTATATATATTTGTAAATTCATACGTGTACTTGTGTATTTTGATCTGGTGATCTGACGTATTTCACGTCAGTTTCAAATACCTTTCGTTGAAATCATCCTTTGGGTTTTTGTCATTGAGTTACTTGTTTTTGATAGTTCCATGTTAGGAACATTATAATTGTTCTTATCTTTTGTTTATAATGGTGTCAGAATTGATTATATTTAAATTGCGTTTATAAATACACATCTTATTAACGCAGTTGCTTTCTGTGTCTGCGCTAATCCAGTCCCAACCCAGCATCATTCTGTGATACTCGCAAGTAGAATGAGACAATAGAACCTCAGATGAAATCTTTTTTGCTGGTTTTACACGATATTCAATAAACAGGTTGAATCCACCTCTGTGTTACTCTACTGATGCGGTATGGCAATCGTGTTAGACGACAATTAGCTACCAGAACGTTCTTACCTCTTTTCAATTCACGAGTTTTGTCTCTTGTCATAATTTCATATTTCACCAGCTATGTGTTGTCCGACGTCATCATGTTTCTATTCGGGTAGAGGCTTTGGGTAGGCCCTTGTCAGATCTTTGATTTATTTTTAATCTTAAAGTATACAGCAATGCTGTTTTCTTCAAGAAATGACACTGGTGTCAGAGTGGTCTGGGGCGCTCGCTTTTACAGATCAGCATATCACCTTTCTGTGTGAGTTCGAGTCTCAGGTTCGGACAACATGAGTACGTGAGAATGCTTGCCAGTAGTTTCCCGTGGGCTATGTGGTTCTTTCTGGGATTTTCACGTGTTCCTCCACCACATATATTGACCGTCATGTATAGCCTATCATGTGCTGAAAATTGGCGTTTAACTCTATACAACAATACATTTTTCAACTACATGTTAAGAAAGGTTACCACGACTCAGTGTAAATAATATTAATAATATAGACTGTCAAAATATTACTTTTTAATCTATTCCTTTCAGTTGTGCCCCGTCTTAATAGCTATATTTGATGATAGTGGCATTGTGCAAAGGCAAACTATTCATTACTTTAAGGGAGGTAACTAAGACGTCCATATACTATTACATTTGTGTTAAGAAATGCTTCTCACACCTTACATCAAACTGTAGAATGTTGTTAGATTTATAACGCATACAGTGACAAACAAGTATTGTACATTTTGGAACAATGAAAAAGAAATGATTTATACGATAAGACGATGCAAATGCATGAAGATCAATGTTAAATTTGCTACGGACAAAATCACACATCTATGGGTATTGGTGATGCTTACTGATGAATACAGTATATAGGGGTTAGGTCTTGAGTGTTTCATGCAGATTTCAAAATATTATCTTATAGTAGGTTTTATGACATATATATACAACCTTGTAGAAACAACGGAGTAGTAATAACTTTATTGATGTAATTCTTGTTATAATCGTCGACATTTGAGGTGATTTCATTAAAGGTATAGCGTCATCGGGAATACTATCAGTAAGAGTTGTTGTAATTGTTGTTATGACTGTGGAGGTTTTGAGCGGAGAAGGAAGGAAGAAAAAGGGGAGAAAACTGATTTGTATCGGATGGACAGACGGAGAGAAGGAAAAACATACACGAGTACTGGGGTTACAGAGGTCAAATAAATAACTGAAAGATATGCATTTTAACCTTGGAATTATGTGGTGCTAACTGAGCGCTTATTCATTATTCACCTTATCCTATTTTCTTTACATTATGTGCCTGGATTTGCTTGAGCAAACCACATGAAATAGGTATACATATAGCAAGAGAAACATAATTTGGTCGGGTCATATAATCTATTCACGACCTAGCTCGTTCCTGTATGCTTACATTATTATCTGCCGTGTTTGGGTTGTTTGGGTTGTTTGGTTTGTTTGTTTATAGCAACGTGTGAATTTGCACAGGCAGCCTAAAATAAATGCATGGTGTAAATTAAGAAAGGTTGTATTTTGAGGGATTTATAGAAACTTTTCAAGTATCAATCTTCTTGATTTAATTATTAAATTATAGAAATACACCTTTGTATTGTATTTGTTTATATATATTATCTAGTCAACGTATTGTGCAGGTATCGATCTAACTAAACTCATATACGTGTTTACAATTACTGGAATTCCTATCTAGTTACTGTATAAAGTGATATTGGAATTACAGTATTGTCGAAGTAATTTGTTTTACGGTAATGATACGCATCACAGCATATCTGAGTTCAGAAAAACTTGAGTGTAGGAAAGTGACTGATAAGCACTCTGGTACATGCATTGGTTGAGATAATGCCATTAACTACCTGCAATGGCTTCAACAAACACCGCATACATTCCAACATTAACTACCTGCAATGGCTTCAACAAACACCGCATACATTCCAACATTAACTACCTGTAATGGCTTCAACAAATCACAAGAAAGGGGTGCATACATTCGAACATTTGATACTCATAAAAAGGCCATGCAGTTTGCATCAAGGAGACATATAAGGTAACTTTGGTAAGGTATTTGTGACCCGGTCTCCCAAAACACAGTTTCTGTTTTCATTTAAGAGACTCCAAAGCTTCAGTTGAGCGGGAGGATGAAAGGTACTGTTCTTGCACCAGGTGATGCAATTGCTGCTGACATCTTGTTCCGGTACCATGCCGAGAAAGGAATACTATTAAGAACAACTGGGAACGGAGACTGTCTTTTCAACGCCGTCTCAATCATTTTGTGCGGTAATGAATCCAAGTCCAATGAACTGCGATACAAGACAACTTTAATGATGGTGCTTGAAGAGTCGGCGATTTTAGGGCATCCAAATAGATCAAGTATTCATTTATTATCGCCGATTCTTCGAATGCAGCATTAAATTGCGCTCAGATTGGGATATTTTCCTCGGCGTGGACTATAATTGCCCTTGCCATGGTTACAAAGCGTCCGTTACGTAAGTGTTTATCCAGCTGTAAACTGGGCCCTAAATGCAACCTTTAACCATGCAGCAGAAGGATCGACGATTTCAATGATTTGGAGCAATGTAACCAATCCAGCTAACTTTCTTTTAGTAAAAAAAAAGAAAAACATGAACCACTAACCATTTCGTGGCATTGGTTGAAAATAACGTCAATGACACACCTATCAATAACCATACCATCAGTGAACCATCAATCAGTAACCTGACCATCAGTCCCAGGACCATCAGTGAACCTCCAATCGTCAGTAAACCCCCAAGCAACAACCTGACCATCAATACTGAAACTGACAGTGAACCATTAACCGTCAGAGAACCACCAATCATTAAGTCGACCATCAATTAACATCCAGTCAGTAACCCAACCGTCCCTGAAAGTAAATTCACAGCCTCAACTAGTATCCTAGCCATCAATGACTATCCAAGCAAATACACACCTGAACATGACATTAGCATGGAAACTTCCACACCTAAGCGTCAATAAGATGACGGTGACTGGCCGACTCCGAAACGTCGTTACTCCTCGTGGTCATTCAAGAATAATGATTCCACATACGAAAATTGTTCGAACATATATACCAGCCTAGTTGACAAAGATGTCACTTATGACCTCGCACTGGAATCATTAAAGCCAAACAAGGTCTGTAGGAAAAATGTTTCTGTAACAAACAATGAATCAGCATCAATAGCTGGGGATTCTGGTATGGTTACTCTTGCTGGGTCTCACAGTGGGATTTTGAAGAATGAGAAGTTTATGAACATAACAGAAACATTGAGAATTTTGAACCTAAATGAATATCATATTCACTACCACGTGTATCGGAGGCATACAAAGATGGCATAACAAACGTGTTCTTCATAGCTGACAATACACTAAATGAGGAGAGAACGAAAACGGGCAAGAGGAGAGAGTTTTGGGACGACTGTGGTACGTGGGTGAAAGGTACTTCTCTCATAAATTACTTTGTTACAGTAAACGAGAAACTCGTCAGCCTTATAAAAAGAGCTGACAAAATTGCACTGAAAAACAATTAAACGGTGTGCGCGTCTACTGCCCACTTGAACCACAACCAGATACTTCTGTCATGTTGGTTGTGCATGGGGCATATAGCAAGCACAAGAACTCACTAACATACAAGCAACGTGTAACTTGGATAGGAAATGTGCCACACTCTATGACACTATCTAAATTTGTTTCGATTATGGAGTATGTTGGTGTATTTCCCGAGAGGACTATTCATGAAAATACATTAAGACCAGAAGTACACGAATAATACATAAGAACTACACAACGCGTAAAAGTTGTGGCTGCAAGTATGGTAAAACATGACTCCGGAAAAATTAGTACGACAAAATAAACCAAGGAGAAGATGTTTATGACATTCCCAGAAATATCAAGGTTGTCCAAAACATTAACAGAAAAAAAAAGACAAGAACGTCAACCGGCCAAAGACGTTTACAACAGAAATCTGGGCGATCACATTCTTAATGTAGAAAGTAAAGTTTATTCTCAGCACCATTTCTGGCGACTCCATCATACTGTACACTGACAAACAGATACAGGATATTAAACGATTCTGTTGTACGATGGATGGAACGGTATTAGGTGTGGACAAATCATTTAATCTTGGAGAAATGTACTTAACATCAACGGTTCTCAAAAATCGAGCACTTTTACCAACCGATACCGGAGAGTCTCCTATTTATTTTGACCGCTCTTTTCTACATTGTAAATCTGACTTTGAAATTTGCAATGGTTTCTTCTCACAAATTGCCAGTCATTTCACAGATGAAGAAATATAAAACATGGTTGTCAGCTTAGATGACGAAACTGCGATTCGTAAAAGTTTAAAGCGGCCATTCCCTGGAGCCACACAGATTGTTTGTACACTTCACTTGAAGAAAAATGTCACTGGTTATTTAAAAATAGGGTTGGCGTCAACGTCAATGATAGAAAATCAATTTTAAACATCATTTTCGGTGACGAAAGAATTGCACAATCCGATAATTCAGTAGAAAACAGAATAAAACATGCAACAGATGTCATTTCAGAAAAAGTGTCGGGTTTCCAGCCATACTTCGAGAAACGAATGCTACCAATACTGAAAGACCATGTTAACTATCCTGCGAGGGTAAAAAAAATGTTGACGCCACTGGACAAATAATAATGCAGAGTCTGCGAATAATATCCTGAAGATTTGAACCAACTGGAAGCAAATAAATATATCCGATCTGATAGACGTACTACAGTCGATTGTCAGTTCCCAGTATAAAGACGCCGAAAGTTAATTGATTGGAAGAGGCAATTTCAAGCTGGCATCCAATTATAGGTATCACATAGTTTCTATTGACGTTTGGTGTGAAGAAACAGAAACTGAACGAAAAGAAATATTTAGAAAGTTTATCAAAGACAAGAGTATAAACAAGTTAACAGTAAGGTCGACAAATGGTAAAACCACTATACCAAACACACCTTCAGGAGGGAAAAAAAACCTCACCAGAGAAAAAGGATGAGAGCTGAGCGGAGTCAGACGAGAACAAAATAAAAAAGTGGACAGTCTTAGCAAAGAATATATATATATATATATATATATATATATATATATATATATATATATATATATATATATATATATATATATATATATATAGAGAGAGAGAGAGAGAGAGAGAGAGAGAGACAGAGAGACAGAGACAGAGAGACAGAGACAGAGAGAGGTTTTTGGCATTATTTTATTTAAAGCGTATTATGTGCACTAATAAAACAATATCACAACAACATTTGTTATTTATGATTTATGTATTTAAGTCCCTACAATACAAATTATAATATTTAATGTAAATTACTATATTCTATTTTTATCCCCATTCCTGTCCATTACAGCCCATTTATGTCTATTACTGTGTTTAGGTAGACCCGTTGTGACCTAGCTCGAATCTGACAGGTACTTAGTCTGGTCCCCTGCTTAGTATGCTCCCATGCGTTGCACTCCGCTATACTAGTATAGCGGAGTGCAAAGCATGGGAGCATACTAAGCAGTGGACCAGACTAACAGGTACTGTAAATTGTACGTAACCTAGCAGGTTCGTATACGCTTCTGAAATACTTTACCCGGATTGGCTTGTTTGTTTATAGCAACGAGATTTGCCGGGGAAGGACAGGACACACCAGGCAGCAACATGATTTAACCCAGTAAAAGTATGTGGTGTGTAATTCTGGAAGGTTGCATTCTGAGGAATATTTTTCAAATTATGCAAGTATCAGTCTTTATATACTTATACTTACACGCACGTTACATATTTACATTATCTGTGTTCACATTGGGGGTAGGGGATTACAGCCTCATCAGTATAGTAAGCATATATAGGTCAATCTAAAGAGATACGTATTCATATTGCCAGTGTTCACGATAAGGAATTATTATCAGATAAATCTATTTTGCAGATAACATTCTAACAAAATAAATAATCATATATAATGTCAGTGTTCAATGTTCATGGGGATTAATTTCTAATTAGTTTATTTTCCATTATCAATCCAATTAGACGATGCAAAATGATATTCCCGGCATCAACGTATTCTGCAGGTATCGATTTACCTAAACTCGTATACATGTTTACAATTACGGGAATTACTATCTAGTCACTGTATAAAGTGATATTGAAATTAATGTACTGTCGAAGTAATTATTGTTACGGTAATGACACGCATCACGTATACAAAGCATATCTGAGTTCAGAAAAACTTGAGTGTAGGAAAGTGTTTGATAAGCACTCTGGTGCATGCATTTGTTGAGATGAATACAATATTTTTATGGAATTTAATTCGTTTGGGAAAGGGGTAATAATGAATCACTGGTTAAGGTACTCCTCCATAAATACCAGTCTGATAATAAAGCTTCTGGGTGTTCATTCATTCAGCCACGTACACGGAAGTATGCTCTTTTCATCGTCCATAATCAACTACGTCATAATCTGAATGGACTATGTTATTCACCAAGATTGATCAGGTCCTGTTCATAAATGAACCCTCGAGATTTATTGTCAAACCGGAAGAAGGACGACGGACGACAGACGTACGGCCATACCTGGACCTTAGTTGACTTCTATTAGATAAACTAAGGCCAATGTGTGAATACTCTTTCCCACTTTGTTTGCAAAGCAATATTTATTATACAGTGTTTATAAGTGTACATGCACCATGCATATATTCTAGACTTATTTTGGATGTTGTCGATTAGAAGTTCATTGTTACTATATAGAACAAGACTTGTTATACATGGCGGCCTGTATAAAGGGTGGAGGAAAAAGCTTGGTAAAATCTTTCGATACACGGAAAGTTACTGGCAGTTTTGTCACATATCCATATTAGCCAGCCCGACACATACGCAGATAGATGTGAGATATTGGCTAATGGCTACTCGTAAACTCGAGACACACTGTAAGTTTGGTATTCTGTAATAGTAACTATTATTTTTTGCCAAAGACGTTAGTCTTTTATACACAATCTGATATCTCTTCGATCATTTTAAAATTTAACAGTAGCTATTCCTTGATTTCGACTGGACGTTTGCTGTATATATTTTGCAGACCGGACCTAACTAGCATGGTCACTGTATTTGGTTAACAACTCACATCACCTAGAGTCAATACATCTGTATCGACATTCCATTGAAAATACACGATGGCCACTGTAAGATCGCAAGATGTCATTTGCAGGATTCTGAAACTAGAAACGGAAGGTATGTAATAGATAAGTCATATATAAAAACCTTGATGATAATTACTAACACATCGATAAATATACATGGTGTTCCAAATTATACTAAACACAGTAGGTGCAAAATACATAGAGACGACGATAATGATGACAATGATGATCATTCGGTGGCAATGGCCATATTTTGAGCCATATTTTGAGCCGCATGTTACGATTTTGTTGATGAATAACTTGATGAATAACTTGATGAAAATTCCACTTATTTAATAGGACCCGAACCATTATTTCGATAGCCACACGTAAATCTAAAATTCCAATTATTTGTTCTTATCAAAATGTTCAGTCCAACCTATGAATAAAGAGTCGATGTATATATTTCACCTGACAACCCCATGACCTTGGCCTTGGCGTGTACTGAAAATAAATCACAGTAAAGGTATCACGGTACCAATTGTTTTTCCATAGACCTCAATGCTAATGTTTTGTGAAATAAATATACTTTCTATCCTACATCAGCATGCATGTCACACACTGTCATAGAGAACAGTGTTAGATTGTCAATTTGACAATGATAGAACCAGGTACTCCATTGCATTTAAGAGAGATAACTCTGCTGGAACTAGACGGGTATGAGTTATCTAGTCACAACATACCTATTTTCAGTCATGTGTATCACATTTTCAAAAACTCATAAAAAATACAAAATATGATCCATATAGGAATTAGCATAAATTCACATGTTGCCAAGAGGCTAAACTTTTTTTTAAGCCTAACAGAAAATACAACTCGTATATAATCCACTAGTGTTGTTGTTTATTTCTGAATGCAATGGACCCCACACTTTAAGCTCCATCCATCTGGACTTGCGCAATTGGTACTGTTATACATAAAGCAGTAACATGCTACTAGATGAAAATCACACCTTTGATACATGCAGCACACTCGGTTTAAAACTTTAGATCACGTTTGGTGCATACCGTGGGGTGTTTGGAAATAAATGGAAGATTTGTCAAAATGCTTTAGTTGAATAAGCCACGATTTTTTTTCTTGCAGCGATGGAACACATGCCTTTATATGTTATAAGGTCGAACGCTTACTAGTCAGAATATACCGATGACGTCACAATGAAGCCAAACCATACAATGGTCCCCTATCGTACATATACATTACGTTTCGAACGCAACGAAATCGTAACCTTTCCTAATTCAAAACGGTCACGGATACTGTAACTAATGTAAACAAAATGGCCGATGTGCCAAATGCTATCTAATTTTGTATGTACTGATTTAAATCAACCATTATATTTTATTGGAAAAAAATAATAAGAGAGATTTTAAATGTACTATTGTACAGTTCAATGTTTTAACTGTTTTACTAAGGGAATGTGTTTGAAAAGGCATGCAGCTCTGCAACACTTGATAGAAGCAATGGCGTTTTGGATGGAAAGAAAATGGTTATGTGATAATTATCTAATGACAGCCAGCACGTTGAAAGAGCCATGTGTATACTGTTATGCTTCTAAGGACACAACATCGCTTGCCTAATAATCCTTTTGCTGTATGCTACAAACCACCTGCAAATCTGCAAGCAATAAGCATATGCAATGACTTATTTATACAACGAGACACGCATAATTCTCAAAAATAACTTGAAGCCATAAAGTCGTGGGATAAAAAACAATGGAGACAATATACGTTGTGTTGCTGTTATGTAGATAATATTCCAAAGTTACCATGACAGTACTTTTACAAAATGATATTTAAGTGTATTGTTCATTTTGCCTTTGCTAGACTTAGCTTAAAAACAGACTGATAATACTTTGCACGAATTATTGTGATATGGATTTCAAAAAGAATGTTTACTCGTTTTATTTCTGAAATAATTTGCAAAATTTGACTTACAAATAAATGAACAACTTAAATAATGACAAATTAGGAAAAATATCAGTGTTTAACTTTCTTTTATTGATTGTAAGCAGACATTGGACCAACTTAATGAGATACAAGTAGCACCAAAAGATAGACAAGCATGGCACATGAAATACAGACCCTAGTGATGGTGCAGTTATATTATCCGTGATGGGGGAAGGATAATGCGGTGTAAAAGTGCTATATTTAAACATAGTTTTATTCCTGTGAAGGGGTTGTTGTTGCATACTAAAGTGTAACAGTGCTAAATTCAAACAGTCACATTTATATTACCTGTAAAGGGAAAACATTCTACAGTGCGACAGAACTCTGTTTAAACAGTCACAGAGGTATGAGAAGTCATCCAATGTTTGATTTTAGGAAAGTAGACATAGGAACAGTCGTATTCCATGGGGGGTGGGGGTGCGAGTAGCCGTGTGGTCTAAAGCGCTCTCTGTTACGGATCAGTGCCATCTCACATCTGTCTGTTTAGGTTCGAGTCTAAGATTCGGCTAGTGTAGTTATGGGAGAAAGCTTGCGATTAGCTTCTCGTGGGTCTTTGGTTCTTTCTGGGGGTTTTCCCGGGTTCTTCCTCTACCAATAATACTGGCCATTAACAATAACCTCTGAGAAAACTTTGTACGTGTGAGAAAAGAATTTACGTAAGCTACTCTTTTGTCTGGAAACTATGTAAATGAGTGAAAGCACAGAACAGTTTTTCTTTTGTAACTCAGATTACCCCACACATTTAATCGCATTATATCTGATAGTTCGTGGGTAAGACACGTTACTCAAGTTGCCTGAGGATTAAATAACCACTATAGGTAACTGTATATGAAATGATCATGACATACCCGAACTCCAATCCCCATCCTCTCTTTAACTATTTCATGAATTTAGGTTTCAATAACAAGTGGCTGACGTAAAAACTAGGATCAATCAAAATACATCCAATGGTTTGGTTTACTTGTATCTTATGTGCCTTATAGCTATCAAACAACACATCAACCAAAACCATGTATTTAGCAATATATGTCTTATAGCTATAAAACAACACATCAACCCAAACCATGTATTTATCAATATGTGCCTTATAGCTATAAAACAACACATCAACCCAAACCATTGTATTTATCAATATGTGCCTTATAGATATAAAACAACACATCAACCCAAACCATTGTATTTAGCAATATATGCCTTATAGCTATAAAACAACACATCAATCCAAACCATGTATTTAGCAATATATGCCTTATAGCTATAAAACAACACATCAACCCAAACCATGTATTTAGCAATATATGCCTTATAGCTATAAAACAACATATCAACCCAAACCATTGTATTTAGCAATATATGCCTTATAGCTATAAAACAACACATCAACCCAAGCCATGTATTTAGCAATATATGTCTTATAGCTATAAAACAACACATCAACCCAAACCATGTATTTAGCAATATGTACCGATGGTTTTGTAAGCAGAAAGTGCACTGACCTTTAATTCGCTTCAAAATATCATTTTCCTGAGAATAACAAATAAGCCAAATATAATAATGAAGAATGAGAGGAACATTGCTATTCAGGCACATTTTGATATTTAAACAATGGAAAGCATCAATCATGACGTCTGCTCACAAGACATATCTTAAAACACTTTCCAACTGCATAATAAATACCGTCTCAGTCAATAGAAAAATGCCCTCTCCCTTCCAGAAAATAAAAGGATACGACTAACCGTAACACCAACAACAACATATTTAAGAAAAACAACTAGAAATATCGTCCACATCATCATCACAACAACAACATTACGAAAATAACGGAACTAACGATCATTGTACAAGACCTTGATAACAACCATGATGATGATAGTAATCATTCAGTAGGAATGACCATATGTCGGGCCGCTTGTTACGATTATGTTGATAAATAACTTGATCATGATGAAAACGGTGTTGATGATGCCACTTATTTAAAAGGATCCTAGCCAATATTTCACTAACCAGTCGTACATTCTATTTGAAAAAAATGTTTTTGTTAAAGTGTACAATCTAACCTATGAATAAACAGTCACTGTTAAGTTACACCCGACAACCTCGTGACCTTGGCATTGATGTGTACTAAGAATAACAGTCACAGTAAAATGCTAGACAAAATCACACCTTTGGTAAATGCTGCACACTCAGTTTAGAACTATAAATCACGTATGGTGAATACCGTGGTGTCCTTTGAAATAATGGAAGATTTGTCAAACTACGTTAGTTGAATAAGTAATGAATTCTTTTCTTGCGGCGATATAACACAGGTCTTTAGATGTTATAAGGTCGAACGCTAATACGTCACTATATACCGATGACGTCATACAGAAGCCAAAACACAGAATGGTCCCCTGTCGTATATTTACATTATGGTACGAACGCAACGAAATCGTGACCTTACTTAATTCACAACGGTCACTGATACTGTAACTAATGTAAACAAAATGGCCGATGTGTGCAATGCTATGCAATGTTCTATGTACTGATTTAAATGAAATATTTTTTTATTGGAAAAATAATAACTCTAAATGTATTATTGCACAGTTCAATATTTTAGCTGCTTACTAAGGGAATGTGTTAGAAAAAGCATGCAGCTCTGGAACACTTGATACAAGAAATGGCGTTGGGGATGGAAATAAAATGATTGTGATAATTATCTAATGACAATAGCTAGCTAACACATTGGAAGTGCCACCGTTATCCTGTTCTGTCTTAAAAGACAAAAAAATCTTGTACCTAATAATCCTTTGCTGTATGCTACAACCCATCTGCAAGCAATACACATATGCAATGACTGTTACGAAGAGACTAAAAAATCGCTTTAACCCACAAAATCGAGAGAAATAAGAATAGGTGGTTTGCACGTTTTGTTACTGTTATGTACAGTAGATAATACTCCAAAGTTTCCCTGACATAGTTCATTTACAAAATTATATATAAGTGTAACAGTCCATATTGCCTTTGCTAGAGTTAGCTTTGCAAACAAACTGATAAAAATTTGCATGAATCATTGTGATGAAGGTTTACTCATTTTTATTTCTGAAATAATTTGCAAAATTTACCTTACAAATAAATGGAAACTTTAAAATAATGACAAATCAGGAAAACAGCTCCTATTGTTAAAATGGTTTTAATTTTTTGTAATCAGACAGTGGATCACCTTAATGAGATACAGCTAGCACCAAAAGATAGACAAGCATGGAACATGAAATGTAGACCCAAGTGATGGTGCAGTTATATTATCCGTGATGAGGGAAGGATAATACAGTGTAAAAGTGCTATATTTAAACATAGTTTTATTCCTGTGAAAGGGTTGTGGTTGCATCCTACTGTGTAACAGTCCTATATTCAAACAGTCACATGTATATTACCTGTTAAAAGTGGGGTGGTGTTGCATACTAAAGTATAACAGTGCTATATTCAAACAGTCACATTTATATTACCTGTTAAAAGTGGGGTGGTGGTGCATACTAAAGTGTAACAGTGCTCTATTCAAACAGTCACATTTATATTACCTGTTAAAAGTGGGGTGGTGGTGCATACTAAAGTGTAACAGTGCTCTATTCAAACAGTCACATTTATATTACCTGTGAAAAAGGGGTAGGGGTGCACACTAAAGTGTAACAGTGCTATATTCAAACAGTCACATTTATATTATCTGTGAAAAAGGGGTGGGGTGCTTACTACAGTGTAACAAGACTCTATTCAAACAGTCATATTCCCTTTTAAGGGGAAAACATATTACAGTTTAACAGAACTCTGTTCAAACAGTCACAGAGGTATGAGAAGTCATCCAATGCTTGATTTTAGGAAATGTAGACATAGGTACAGTCGTATTTCGGGGGGGGAAGGGGAGCTGAGTGGTCTAAAGACCTCTGTTATGGATCACTGCCATCTCACCTCTGTCTGTTTGGGTTTGAGTCTAAGATTTGGCTAATGTAGTATGCGAGAAAACTTGTGATTAGCTTCTCGTGGGTCTTTGGTTCTTTCAGAGGTTTTCCCGGGTTCATCCTCCACAAATAATACTGGCTGCTATGTATAGCTTATTGTGTGCCGAAAAATGGTGTTAAACCCTACAACAACAACATATTTCATGGGAAGGTGGAGCACATTACAATGAATGATCACTCTACACAAACCTTGGAAAATCACATGGGAAATAAAAAGTCAATACAAAGTTAAATATAAAAAGTTTTTGGGTAAAAAAATTACATTATGAAGTTTTGTTTCGAAAAATGGGACACGTATATAATGATATGAATTCCTTTAGCATACTCTTCTTTACATGTTTTGTGTCAAATGATTCCAGATCCCAAATATTTACAAATGTGTAATCAATAAAAACTTACCAAAATGAGCATGAAAGTCTAATCAGGTTATTTCAATATATTAATAATATGCCTATAAATACAAGGTCCTCAATGTCTATGTATTAAATTGGAACACAAGTTCTCAATTATAATTACTTTTAACAAGCATGTTACATATTTCCTGAAATCGGAAAGTGATGATTGTAATTATAGTATGTTAAGCAAATTTCTTTGTTTTTGGGGTTGGGAAAAACCTTTTATTGAATAGTCTAAGAATAAAATTAAAACAATTAATGTAGAAAAGTAGCATGCTCCTATATGTATATTAAAGCTGGCAATGCAATTGTATTTAGCACATGTTATCTGGAACTGTACGATACTTTTAGAACATTATGGATTGGGAGGTCTTTAGAAAGTGCTATTCTGTGCTAAAATATGTGGAAATTGAATCCAATACAGTAGACACATATTTTTAAATTTCCTTCAATGTGATGTTGTTGCGGTGAATTTAATGTCAGAAAAATGAAACTTCTTTAAGTGCTTTCATTCATGCAAGACTGGAAAGCTGCTATGGAATACAATATAACAAACTCACAGTACAATATTGGCAAGGGTTGTACGAAGGCACTATTTAATAGAGGTGCTCATACAATTATCAGAGAATTGCACATGGCATGAACATATTGCCACAGTTGTGCTCAGCCTAGTCACTAAATTGTTAGGGGCATTTAGAACATGCAAAAATGTCCAATGGTTGAAATCAAAACCCATCTTTGCAGTAAACAAATCCAAAATAAATGACAAATGTGACAATGTTAGAACATAAGCTGTTGCCCACTTCAAAATGTTCATCTGATAAAAGCATTCTATGCTAAATTTGTATCGAAAGTATTGTCAACCTCTTCTAAAACTATAGCTACCAAAACAGAGTATATGGTTTACTTCTACTAAATTTATATCTACCATAAATAGAGAGTATGGTTTACTTCTACTAAATTTATATTTACCTTAAATAGAGAGTATGGTTTACTTCTACTAAATTCATATCTACCATAAATAGAGAGTATGGTTTACTTCTACTAAATTTATATCTACCATAAATAGAGAGTATGGTTACTTCTACTAAATTCATATCTACCATAAATAGAGAGTATGGTTTACTTCTACTAAATTTATATTTACCTTAAATAGAGAGTATGGTTTACTTCTACTAAATTTATATCTACCATAAATAGAGAGTATGGTTACTTCTACTAAATTTATATCTATCATAAATAGAGAGTATGGTTTACTTCCACTAAATCTATTTCTACTGTAAATATAAAAGTATGGCTTGCTTAAATGCATAATATTTTGCCATTTTTGACTATTTCAATATGAAGAAATATATGAGCCAAAAATAATCTTTTCTTTAGATGGTAGTTTTGAGATTCAAGAGTCATATTTTTGGTCAAAGAACCCATTTTTTGATTTCTCAAGATACAACAAAGCTGTCAAACAGACAGTAGCTTATTTTTAAAATGACCAAAACTAAATTTGAAGGCACTCAAGGCCTTTTACCTAAATGAGGGCCATATGCAGCACTATTACCTGTCCTTAAAATATGCATATATCACTATGATTGGTTTTAGTCCTTGTATCTAGCAGAGTTGTCTATCAGCCAAGTACAAAGCATATATCTTCCACATATTCATATTCTAGATAGATTGATTCCACAAAGCAAGATCGAATAACTTTGTAAATAAATATATGCTCTTAAGCGCTGAGGAGGGGGGGGGGGGTCCTTCTTACAACAAAATATTCACCTTTTTGCTTTGCTTCTTTTAATTTCTGTATCCGTTCTTAAAGTTTTCTATTTTGTCTGAGGCTTTCATTTCTTCCATGTGATCTATGATTTGCTCTCCATGTACCTCTAAAACATAAATCTCTACTTTCTCTTTAGCTCTCTTATGGTTTCATACTAAAACTGCATGCTCTACCTCGATAATTCATTTTTATCCAATCATCACTATTGGAAGTTACTGTATCAAACTCTAGTTCAACTTTTATATCAGCAAACAGATTCGGGAATTCTCGGTCTATCCTATGATATTTAAAAATTTTGATTTCTTAATCTCAACACGCACATCTCTCTCTCTCTCTCTCTCTCTCTCTCTCTCTCTCTCTCTCTCTCTCTCTCTCTCTCTCTCTCATAACTACGTCCAAAATTGATTGCTTAATCCCCATTGGTGACCTCCGAAGTCTCGCTATCGGTTGACTCACATGCCATGCAAGGATATTTAGTATTAGTATTATGAGCATATTTACTAACTATCCATACCCAAGTCGTACACAGCTGGCTATTATTCTACTATCTCTGCTTGACATTGCTAAAGTGGATATTCGCATGTATTATTTTGTACACCCACACGATCTCCTTCGATCAGCTGATGAGAATAGGGCGAAACATCCATACGATTTTCACTAGCCAACAGTAAAATGTATAATAGTATAACCCGTATCAATAATTATCTTGCAAATCTGCTAGATTTAGCGTGTCTGTACTCTTCTCGACTGCATTTATCGTCACGTTCAAAACAAAGACACTGGATGTCAACTAAAATTTGGTTACCCCAACTGGGAACCTTCGAACAAACAGGAAGTCATTAGTTTGGTTCTTGGTTATTGATTTTGTAGCTCAAAAGGTCTCGAGGTTACAACTGAACGCTGATTTGTATTAATACGCCAAGACTCTGTATTGTATTCCGAATGAGAGTTAGAAACTTGTAAACATCGCGTCATCGGCGTTCGATGTTCGATTCAGTAGCAGACGACATAAAGTGGAGAGTGCAGAAGTGGAGAGTGCAGAAGTTTACATGGAGAAAGGATTTTCATTGAAATAATCAGGGTAGTGCATACATGCAATTTTTAATAGCAGATGCAAACTATTGGACGATGATATATCTGTATTGTTTATACTTAAAAAAAAAGATATGTATAAGGTACAGTAAGCATGATTGTTTCCGTTAGTAAAATGAAAAACTCTGCAACATTCACTCCCCTTCTAATTTATACATAGTAGAAATTGTGTATATATTTTAGAAGGAGAGGAATATTTTCAGTAACTGTCTTTTTACTGAGAGAAATGAGTGCTCGTACTGAATAATGATCGTGTAGACTTTAATGTATATCTCTGTCTCCCGAGTCCATCCCCGTATTTGCTGCACCGTGCAGTGTAACTTTTTAAATCATTTATATTTTCAAAAGGAAATTTTTATTCGTGGAATTAGAAAAACAAATTTACATTTAAAATCTTACCATGTGCGTCATCTGATTTCATTATTTCTAATTTAATTATGTGTCTAATTATTGTTTACTTAAATTATGTGTCTGACTATTTTTACTTGAATTATGTGTCTGATTATTTTTACCTTATTGTGTCTGATTATTTTTTTTATATATAAAATTCAAGTAAAAAATATTCAGACACAATAAGGTAAAAATAATCAGACACGTAATTCAAGTAAAAATAATCAGACACATAAGTTGAATTATTGTCACCTTGCAAGTATGTCAGAAGTAGGTAGTTAGTTATAGGGAGCGAAAATCGATTGCTTTCAATGAATGACTCACGAGCTTGATCCAAGGGCATAAAACAAACCCCAAGGCCTATATTGTTTGCATATATGAATATCTTTTCATTAACTGTAATCGTATATATGGTTATATGCCTGGGATCTCAATAATTTCAAGTTATTAGGTATGGTCCAAAAACTTCATTGGAGTTGGGGTGGTTCCTGTCTTGATAATAAGTTGTATACATTAATAAATTTGTCTTTTCGTGCTAGCAATTGTGTACATGGGTATAAATTGATAATCTCAAAAGTTTCAAAATTGCTATACAGGAGTAGGGATGGAATGCCTTTTAAGTGGCAGTTATATGTGTAAATTTGTCTTTACATGTCAAGAAAGTTTGTGTTACGGTTGTTAGTTGGTGATCTCAATAATTTTTATGATGTGACCCTTGGGATACGCTTTTTGTAGGGTGGGGATAGACATCAGGTTAATTTTAGTTTAATTTTTTTTAAAACGTATTACTAGTAGTTTGCAGTAACAGTAAGAGTTGCAAAAAATTACAAATTGGCATCTATACTATACAAGAAAAAAATATTATTTTAAAAGTATTTTTATATTATTTTTATTAGTTGTAGTTACAATCACATATGGTAATTAATAGGAGTTACTTGAAACATACGTAAAATCGCATCTACCCCTTTAGTCCTACTTTAAGCTGAATAACGTTTATCGTTTTTTACTCGAACGTATTTTTTATAGTTCGTTCTACATATCATAGCTAAATTCCTATCTTTAACTCGGTAAATATTCAGGTCATCGTCATTCAATGTAGTCACACAAAAAAATGTAATTCGTTTTAAAAGCTTCGTGTGACACGAATTAGGGAATTTTTTTTATAAGGAACTATAATAGCAATAATAATTAAATAAAATAAAACTATTACGATAATGGTGGTGGTCTGTAAATTTACGACTGTAGAATATTGTTTTTAAGTCAGAAATAGATACAAAGATGTATTTACGTTTGTTTTGCATTGTTTAGTAAAAGTATATATGTCTATATTTTATGACACTATGTCATGGTTTTAGGTCAGAAATAGATTTATAGATGTGTATCAGTTTATTTTGCATTGCTTACTAAAAGTATATATGTCTGCATTTAGTGTGTTCCGTATCCTGTTGCAAGTTATTTTTTTTATCCACAGCTGGCCATACACCCTACTATAATGGGATTTTAAAGATGGAAGACATGTTGGTAACCGTAGATAGGAATGCAAGGAATCTTCAGGTTTACGATGGTCATGACGGTAAACTGATTACATCACACAGACTGAAGTCCCGTCCCAATGATGTCTGTCTTATTAGCAAGAATGAAGTCGCTGTGGGTCTGGTTAACGGTAAGGTTGTAATCCTGTCATTGAAATCGATAGATGACGTAAAACTCGTCAAAACTTTACAGACAGGATTTTATTTTTGTTATTCATTGGCAAAATTTAATTCAGACAAACTCATTGTCAGCGGTAAGAAGAAAGGCAGCATGTTGTTGTGTTGGGGAATTTTATCGATTAGAGATGGACGTATGGACTCAACTCACGACATCTGTAAAGGGGATCAGACTCGCATGGCCGTCAAAGATAACAACGTGTACATCTCGTGTCGGACTTTATCAGACTCCATTAATGATGGAATTTATGTTTACAATATTCTGAATCCAAAAACACAAAAGTTTTTGTATCAACACCAGGAATTAAAATATCCGGGGTCAATAATGGCTGACAGGGATTATGTGTACGTGTGTGACAGGGACTCTAACAGAATTCATCAGCTGACAGACAGCGGTCAGCTAGTGACCATACACACAGTGTCATCAAGTCCGTTTGGAATATTCTATGATGACCAGCAACGATTACTTTACACCACAAGCTATGGAAGTAATGTGATAACAGTTTACAAAATGGAGTCTTTACATCAACAAGGTAATTCTGTTTTATTTTACATTTTCCACAACGAAAACTTCATTTATTTACATTTCCTAATTCACATTTTTGTCTCAAAATATGATTTATGAATATTGTAATCATAACTTTATTGTCAGACAAACATGTATAACAGATTTAAAATAAAATAAAAGTAGAATAAATATTATTTTATTATTTTGGAAGTTTGAAAATGTCCATTTCGTCGTGCATGGTCATATTTATCGATTTATAATATAAATAAAATATTTTTGTTATTTTAAATATTATTGCAAATTGTATTATAACCATTTCGATTCATTAATGATTGTTCAGTCGTCTGCTCATAGGTTCTGACTACATAATTTTCATATAAAAATATTAAATCTGTATGGACTATCAACATGGCTGCTTATATGCAAAACTCGCCATCATCATCAGTTCGGGGCAATGCATATTTTTTCCCAGAAGGTGGCGCTTTCATTGATAAATCTTTGCATACGTCATTGCACGCGACATGCACGCGACCGGATCTCGTTCAGCGTCTAAAATTCCCACGTATTTTGTGTTGAGATCATTCAGGTTGATGTAGTGGTTCTGTGATGAATATTCAAGGTGGATTTATCAATGAAAAAACTCAAATACAAGATACCTGGACAATTAAGTTTTAAAAAAAAAATTAAATACCATTTTGGATATTCTATGGTATGTTATATAATGCGCGCTATATTTACTACGATCTATCTGTTCACGTTTTCGTTGAAGGATGCAATGATATTGCAAACCGAAACAGACGAGGTTGAAAATGGAGGTTTTTTTTTTTTTTTTTTTTTTTATTTTTTTTTTTTATGGTTTAACGCCATTTTTCAGCACAATATATAGCTATACATGGCGGCCAGTATTAGTGGTGGAGGAAGAAACCGGAAAAACCCCGGAAAGAACCACCGACCCACGAGAAGCTACTGGCAAGGAAAATGGAGGTATGGCTTAGATAAATTAATATGGCGAAAGATTACAGAAATAATATTGTCAAGTAATATTGTAAAATAACGGCCGACATTTTTATTAAAAATTAAAAGTTGGATGTGGAAGTAATCACAGGTGAAGAAAAAGAGCTTGAGGTGAAGAAAAACATAATATTTTAAAGAAAACACCCCAGTGAGAATGGAATTATTTAAATCTGCAACATCAGTTTGAAATTAATAATGTCAAGATTACCTATTCTTTGTTCAATTGTTGTATTCGTATAGGTTATTCAAATATAAGATAAAAGATTTGTATATGGTGTAGACAATTTTGTACAAGATTAATCCATGTAGGAACATTTTAGTACTTGCACACAAAGCAGGGGTACTGTCACAAGGATTTATATTGCTTACAATTTGCCCATAAATTCTACATGCACTGTATAATATTATGACCTAAGTTAATAGTAATATATATTGTGTGATTCATATGTAAGCTATAAGCAACAATTAAGTCCTTGTGGGTATCTGTATAGAACTAATTTCAATAATTTTAAACAAATCAAACTGTACATCAGTTTGGAACAGAGTTCAGAATGGTTGGAGGCCAGACATACTTTTAAAGTTTTATATAACAATTGACTTCCCCCAAGATATTTTTTTTCTAGCACATTATATACCCAGATCTAGCTTAACAGACTTGATATCTCCATACTTTATCTGGGATATTGCAGTTGCAGTCAGTGGTCTGCATGTCTGTCCATCCTTCTATGACAAATCTAGTCATAATTAATTATTCACAATACTTGAAGAATTTAAATGAATCTTTTTACATTTGAAGGGGTAGATACCTGGTTGATTTCAGGAAAGGTTTAACCCTGAGACTGACTACTGAATAACCCTGAGACTGACTACTGGATAATTTCATTTTATGGGGATTGCCTAGAAAATAATCCCCCACACCCTCAAACACTCCAAATGTAATTTTTTTAAAAATTTCTTTTTGACCTTTTTTTAGGAAATGTATTGAAAATTCATTGAAGAAAAAAATTCTATGAATTTTTTTTAAAATTGAACTGCAGAGGACTTTCTTTGATTTCAGTGTTTCAAATGTGAGATGGTGTGATAATGATAATGTAAATTTGTTTGCCAGGAAAGCATGCAACTTGTATTGCTTCCCACCACACACACCTCTTTTTGATAGGGATGTATACCATGTGTTTCAATGTGTCATCTATTCACAGAGCACAAACAAGAAATAAATATCTATTTTATAAGTATACTAGCCATTGTTGGAAATTATTCCCTGGAAGTAGCAGTTTATACTTTTCTTATTGTTAACACTGGAGAGCATGTTAATTTAAGCAATTTCAGTATGCACTTATTGAACTGGGCCATAAAATGCATTACTTATTCTGATAATTTACAATAAACAAATAGAAGAGGCATGTATAACCTCAAATTTGGCAGACCAGGAATATTTTATTGGTGCCTGTCCACTGTGTCCAGTAATTTGATGACTAAAACCACATTAAACCAGGAATTCCAAACTTGGACAGAAAGAGGAACCTTTAGGTTTGGCTTCTTCACTTTTGTAATTTCTACGTTTGATTTTTAAAGATAATATAATCCTAACTATTATTAAAAGAAAACATTATATTATGGGAATTAAATAATTAATGCTAAACTTTAAAGTGATTAAACTTAAAATTATTTTAAGAAATTTTAATTCTCTCATTTTGGCGTGGGTCATAGATGTAATTTGTGATGTAAAAGATACAGCTTGGCTTGCTTGCTCGTTTTATCATTTTCACTTCCTAGACATTAAAAAGTATATACTATATAGCCTTCTCTGACAAGATTCTGTATATTTTTTTTATCAACTATTGCCTTAGATGGTACCGGATTTTCATAATTACCAGATGTAAATTAATTGTAGTACAGGAAAGTAGTACATGTATTAAGGTATGCCAACATATCTCAGCATTGCACATGTTGCAAATGTAAATAACTTCACCATAAAACCTGCCCATCTTTCAAAAACACATAGTAAGTGTAGAGCGGAATCTTATTAGTACTTGTTGAGTCGGCTATATAACAGTAGATCTCCGTTTTAATCGTATTTGATATTTAAAAGTTGTGGTTTAATTTTCATTTGCGCAATTGGACACGAATAAATTGTGTATGATGAGTTTTATTGGCAAAAGATTTGTTAATGTTGCAGACATGGATAACAATGATATAGCTTGAACACTCTGGTTTAGCTCTCATAAGTTTTAGGTCCATATTTTTCTTGTAAAATCTGCATCATTGTTGATAATATACATGTATATCTACATAACTAATCCATTATATGAACAGGTAGGTGTTCCAATAGATATTTTGAAAATGGATGACAGATCTACCCAACTTTTTGTGGTCCATATTTTTCTTGTAAAATCTGCATCATTGTTGATAATATACATGTATATCTACATAACTAATCCATTATATTAACAGGTATTCCAATAGAAATTTTTAAAATGGATGACAGATCCATCCAACTTTTTGTAGTCCATATTTTTCTTGTAAAATCTGCATCATTGTTGATAGTATACATGTATATCTACATAACTAATCCATTATATGGACAGGTATTCCAAAAGAAATTTTGGAAATGGATGACAGATCGATCCAACTTTTTGAAAAGGCTCTAAAAGATGGAATGGAAACTGTGCACCGTATACGTATTATGGTTGTCGGACACATGGGTGTAGGCAAGACGACCCTAGTCAAGCGTCTTCTTGGAGAGGAGGTAAACATTTCCGAGAGACATAGTACAGAGGGCATTGATGTATATGTCAATTGCTGTGATGTTTCTTTGTCAACCCATGAATGGACAAGGCGAACAAAAGGTATATGGTCATACATACACATTAATGATCTACCTCTCCGAATTTATGCAAATTCCACAAGGTGAAATGTGTCACATTAAACTGTTTTGTGTTCATCCATCTTTATTTCACTACTTTACAATAGCAATATTTTCCACTATCTAATGTTACCAAATTTTGTAAGTAATTTGCATTCTGGGCAAGGAACAGACCTAATTTATCATATCTGATTTAGAAGGTTTAAAATCAGGGTCAAGGTCACAGGGCTAACAGAATGACACTTTACATTCAGCAATGAAATAAGTAACTGTTCCTCATCATTCACTACTTTCACATATACACAGCAAGGTGGAGTTTTTAAGTCTTGATATTTAACTTATACTACAAGTATTTGGTATGTTAGCACATTGCATATGTTGTTGTATTTAATTATTGTACTTTTAATATTTGCTTTTTCCTCCTTCATGTACTTGCACAAATCTATATACTGTTTGCATCCTTTATGCACCTTTTGGCTTTTAGTCACCCTCTGTTGTATGCTAACTTGCTTTGTAACATATCTCCATGGTGAGTGGTATTGATACTAACACCATATAAGCCATTAACCAGGCAACCTTGGTAGAATTGTCTGGGGGTTCAGGTTAGAAGGATTGTTTGTGCTTATTTTTGTGTCCATATACGTGTTCATATTTCGGTTATCATTCTTAACCATGGCTATTCAAAATCAGTTAATAGTCGACTAGCCCAAGGCTGGTAAATTTTCTATTAGTTTTCATAATTTGACTAGTCTAATGGCTGGTTAATCTTGTTATGTGTTAAATTGCTTTGTGGCAAGGATTCAGTAAGAATGAACAGGACGAGAAAATTTATGTATCTATTAGTAATTCTGTCTGCAAAGAAATTTGTTAAATCCTCAGCCTGTGGCTAACCTAAAGACCAAATAATATTTTAAGATTATATTGTAATTATTATTATTATTATTAGTATTAAAATAGAGCTCAGAGATTATATCTGCCATCAAATCTAGAACATCCTTCCTCCCCAAACCAAAATCGCAAGCTTATTTTTAAGGTTGCGGCAAGCTTGTTATTTAAGCTTGCCGCAAGCTTAGATTTGAAACCGCGGCAAGCTTGCAGCAAGCTTGCGCAAGCTTGTTTTTAAGGTTGCGTCAAGCTTGCTGCAAGCTTATTTTTAAGGTTGCGGCAAGCTTGTTTTTAAGGTTGCGGCAAGCTTGCGCAAGGTTGTGGCAAGCTTGCCGCAAGCTTATTTTTAAGGTTGTGCATGACAAGCTTAGATTTTAAACTATACATATATATATATAAAGGAAACTGACATGGCATGTACTGCCACCATATTTCTAGCCCTTGATGTGTGGAAATGACCATTTATATAAAATATTAAAAGTAAAATGTTGATATATGCTACAATGTATGTCGCAGAATTGAAACAGAGTGGATTTTGTATTAAATGAATAACTCAAACAATGTGTGAAAGATGGCAATTCATGAATTTAATTAGTTAATAAAAATATATGATGTAAAAATACAATGATTCTCACATGCTCTCAAAATACAATTGATCCAATTACTCTATATTAACATTCACACATTGAAGAAAATAAAATATTATATCTATCTGATATACAGATTCAAAACACCTCAGTTTAAAAAAATAATATACACTATCCGATATTCACATAATTTTATGTACCGCCTAGGATTGAGATTCAAACAATTCAAATAAATTTCAAAAGTTCTGCACTGTAAGTACAAGATTCACAAATCTCCTGGAATTCAACTAGATTCAAAATAATCTCATGTAATTAATACAAATGTACCAATTGAAACAGCAATTGGACCAAATACACCAGTCCCTCGATAACAAATAGTAGACACATCAATATACTATAATTACCGTTATTTACTATTGAACGACATACTGAGAGAGAGAGAGAGAGAGATTGTTTCTAAATAATATCTTCTTCAATTTTGGAATCTGGGAACATATTTTTAATTACTTCCATTAATGTGTAGGCTGTGCTCAATTTACGATCAGCTCATAGAATCACCTCAGCACGTTATCTGCTTTTGAAATATGTGCTGATCACTGACTTCCTTTCCCTTCATCGTTGACAAAATACTTGTATTTCCCTTCACTAGCGATGCCAATTTCGCATGATTTTCCGATTCCACGTGCCGTGAAAAGTCATTCATTCCACCATGTTTGTTCACATGAAAAATCTAAGTTACAAACAGTGCAGAGCACAAAATGCACTCCTTTAGACGGGGGGCTTAAGGCATGGTCACAGAGTATTATGAACTGGTAGAAAATGTTCCTTTGTATGTTTAGACATTCTATTTTCATCATCAGATTCGAGCTGAAACTTTGTTGTCGGCGGCATGTTTAAACAACCGGATGTTGAGAATGTTACAATCAGTGATATGGCGCCGACTACAGACCCGGACGCGGACCGAAGAGACGTACAACAAAACTAACCAGAATTATAAACGCTTAAAAAATTATTTAAAAAAAAATAAAAAATAAATGCAACCTCAAATCGTATTTTAAAACCAATGACCATACTACCGTACAAATGAGCTTTATTCCGTACAAATAAAGTCAAATACGAACTGGTAAACAGGTCTGCAAAGGCAAAAGGGAGGGGCATGTCAGATTTTTTAGTTTTTAATACTCATTTATATTAATTTCAGGATAAATTACCGTATATTGAGATGTTAATCAAAAACATTATTCCACATGATTTCCGTTCGATCACAGGAGTCTGACACTGTTTCAACAATGTTAAAATTACCTACACTTTCAAATACAAAAATTGTCAATGAAACAAAAATTGGAATATTCTTTCAAAAACTAAATGCCAGAAGTTATCATCACAAAATTACAGAGACTATATTTGATGGTGCATACATTGTTGGTAAGAAGCATTTATAAGTACTTGACTTCAAATATCTTGCTGCATTGTCAGTCTGTAAACAACTTTGCAATCGGTAAATGCTATGTATTTTACCGGATTTTACTAAATGGAATCCTTTATCACAGTGTAAAATATAACACACATTCAAGAAATTCTTGCTCTGCTCTTTTTATATTTAATGGTGTAAAACAATGTGGACAAATTATGTTCTATGTTAAAGTTTATCCACTGTTCTGCTGTTTGATGAATGACTGCAGATGCACTCCTTCATTTTTTGCAATCTAGGAAGCTTGAATTTTACATTTTACAAGTTTGCAGACTTGGAAAAATTCCTTTTGCAAGCTAGCTTAATTTGTGTAAGTTTGAGATTTTACAGTAAGCTTGCAGACTTTGAGAATTCCATTTTGCAAGCTTGCGCAAGCTTGCAGACCTGGAAAAATTCCTTTTGCAAGCTTGCGCAAGCTACCTTACTAGCTTGTACAACTTCAACCAGCTGTGCTTGTGGAAAGCTTGCATTTTGGTTTGGGTCAGTCAGGTTACAACGTTTATAGTACTGTACACCAATAAATTAAAAATGGACATCTCATTTGAGGAAAGAAAAATATGGATGAGGACATTTGTTTGAATACGAAAATACACCAAGGAAAGAAATATGTTTAGTAGGGGTGTGCTGTTTCTCTAACTAGCAAAGCAATTTAGTATTCAGCTGGCATACAAGAGTTTGACAACACAAATTTCTTGAAGATGGAACGATTGTTTAAGGAAATATTGGATTCACTGTCTTCTCATACCATATCCAAAAGGTCTAAATCAAAATTATTTTTTTGGGGAGGGGGTGTTAGGGGGCATCATGTCGTGATGTATGCATTATCTATATACCATGTCTTTGCCAGGAAACCATGTAAAAAAGATTACTTTTTTCATTGTTTTGATCTTTTGTTTTTAAATGAAGTTGCCAGATTCCATTTTTTATGGAGTATCCTGGGTGGACATCCATTCTATCCTTTGTAACTTTGATGTGAAATTTATTTTCAAAGTGCCCAAGTGTGGCTTCTAGTGGGATTTCCAAGGGTAAATCTGATATATATAGTTCTTCTATTTTCTTCTTGATTTTTCTCATGATGGTTGCTGATTCTTTAATTACAGCTATTTCTCCTATTGATATATTTTGTATGTTGTATTATAGTTTCATTTTTTACAGATTTCAATATACATTTATATTCTCTGTCTCCTTTCACATTTAACCCTTCTACTAATTTGGTGAAGGTTCTGTTTCTTGCACCTAATGCAATCATTGCCGATGACATTGTAGGTCATATTTCTGTTAACATTGCAAACAGAAAATTCACTATGTCCCTTTTTATAACAACATTGTAAAACTGGTCCTCACTTATCTCTATTCTTTTAGTGCCGTAGTACTTTTTCAGATCTGACAATTGCCAATTTCGCACCATTATCTTTCTGTACGTGCAGCACGTTTATCACAATTTGCTCTTTGTCCAAAGCTCAGTATTATATATGTATTGTCTTTCTGTTCTGTCTTTGCATATTTGCACAGATTTCTTTACTGCTTTCAAACTTTGTAGTCCTGTACATGTATGACTTTGAAGAGGACAAATATGCAAAACTGAAATTCGCTCAAACTTTTTATATAATTTGCTATATGTATATGGCTCATTTTCTGAAAATTTGTACCTTTCATTTTTAATCGTTACAAAAATATTTATTTTTAAAAAACCAATCGTTTCTCTCTATCCGTCTTAAATAAAACAACATAATCCTGCCCTTACAAATAGCAGTTGCAATGTCATTTGAGACGTACACACTGGCATTGTGTTGATCATGAATTATTGAGAACTCAAATAGGGAGAAGCATTCTAAGTACTAATTCTGAGATGTCGCCACATGGTTGTTAAGGCTTTATTTATTGTTATCTTTCTTCAACTTAAATAACTTAATAAATGTATAAAATTTGTAACTTTTCAACTTTTCCATGTGATCAAGTCGATTTATCTTCAAATCATTATATACATTTTAATTGGAAAAAATAGAGCAGGTATAAGCATGATGTGATTTCTGCAGTTTTATATATGAAAAGGCTCCAAACTAATAATGAATGATACTTGAACTCTATAAAAAGCATAATTGACGCATACTCAGGAAATGCAGTCACTACTGAGTTCAACATTGTTTATTTTATTTCTTCTTATTTATTAGTGTTTGTAATTTTATTATTTATCAATAAAACAAACTATTTAAAGTTGATATTTAGTAATATGTGATTGTACTCCCATGTTCATGTTTTTAAAATGTTCTTTTTAAAGTGGCCTTCCCTTTGGGGAGATATGTTTGCCTTGTAGCATTGGTATCACCATTACTCGCTCCTTACTCGGTAGTCACACACAAGCACACACACACAATTATTCATACACAAATGTACTAGTAGCACCTTGAAACCTTGAAAGAAATTCATCTAATTTCTATCCGATGATGATCTCCACTTCTGCCAATTGGTAACTTCTTTAAATCAATTGAACTACATCTTCCAGCTCTCTGTTACAATAAAGGTTGGTAATTTGGGGCTTGCTGCTTTGATAACTTGCACTATTTATGATGGAATGACCATATTGATAAGCTTTGTAAAACACTGTCATCCAAAATTGCCCTTCTCAGTAGAATCAAGAAATATTTACCTATGGAAACTCGCAATCTATACTACAAGACGTATATTCTTCCAACAATGGATTACTGTTCTAATGTATGGGGAAACTGTGCTAAATCTGAGCTTGACAGGATTTATAAACTTCAGAATCGAGCAGCACGTGTAATTTTAGATACATCTGTTGACCATCCCTCCAAAGCATTATTTACAGAACTCAAATGGTTCACAATATATGACAGGATAGATTTTCACAAGGCAGTTCTTTTATATAAATATCTACATGGAACTGCACCAGAGTATCTTCAGGACTTATTCGGGCCTTTTTCAACACAATACCAGTTGAGATCAATCTCACATGGAAACCTTCTAGTACCAAAACCAAGAACAGAGCAATTCAAAAAGAGTTTTCAATACTCTGGTACAGTTCTGTGGAATAAGCTTCCACTACATGTAAAATCGGCTGAAAATATTAGAGTATTTAAGAAGAGATATCAGGAGCATGCATGTGTTTCTAACAGATAATGGAATTTAGTATTTGAATACGAAACATGCTAATATAAGCACTAATTATTGCTTCTTCACACAATGTGCATTTGTTATACTTTCATTAAGAGGGCCTCAAGGGAGAATAGTCCTTGACTAATGAGTCACCCTCTATAAATAAAGCATTATTATTATTATTATTATTATTATTATTATTATTATTATTATACTAGATCATAAGATGTGTAGACCAATTCACTATCTGATGACAAACTTCCCATCTGAATATTTCTTCGGACAGGTCCGGACATTTTAGTCCTTGTCTATGAGGATTGACTTGTCTCTCTCGATTCAGAGAGATTATTGTCATCGCCTTTTCCAATATTCTCAACAGTTCTGTGATTTCATTTTCTACAAGCTGCTTTGCAGCTTATCTGCAATGCCCAAAGGTGTTTTCAAATTTGGATAGTACCTTCTTTTCCATTGCTTTTATATTTTTAGCTAAGTCCACATCAAGTGTAGGTTGTTCCAATATACTATTAGGAATGGCCTTAGCAAATTTTTGGCCCGATTTGGATCATTTGGCACATCATTCTGGATTTATGTACCATGTCCTCTGTGGTCACTGCATTTGGAATTAAACTTTTCAACAAGTTAAGTTAAAATTTTCTTCCATCGTTAATTATTGATGCTCAGTGACCTAGTGAACATTTCTTTATCTCTAGCCCAACTATAACACTAGTCTCATTAATACAGACAGATAATGGTGCACTCAGATTTGGTCAACCACTCTGATACCTCATAACATCTGTTGTAGCAGGCATCATAGTGATCCATTGTAGCTGTAGGGAAGTAAGACTTTTACTAATGTCAACTGAACACTGAGCAAAATGGTTGTCTATTAAATGATATTGCATCCGCAATCATTGTACTCATTTACCATTAACATTTTTTTATCAAAACCAAAATCTAATGTAAAACAATTTTATTAGATATTTATGATTTTATTGTTGTGTTTTTTTGTGTGTGATGTTTTAGGGTTTAGAAAATTACATGCATTTATTCATTTGTATTGAAAAATGTTTACCTTTTGGTGAGATATTTTAATGGGCTAAGAATTCTATCCTGTTATTATCAAAATAATGAGAATGTGGTATATTTTATTTAACTTGTGAGTTTATGTCAGCGAGTCTCTGAATTATTCTTGAAATTCCTGAGTTTCATAAGTGAAGAGTCTAGGACTCCTTATCCTAAACTTTTGTTGGGAGGATTTAATTTTTGCGTTATATTGTGTTATATTTTCTGCTCAGATGATTGAGGCCTGCTAGGGTTAAAGTTGACTTGAATCAAGATTTACTTTAATAAGTAAGTGTGACAGACACTGGCTATGGTTAAATTTTTAATGACCTTTGCAATTCATAATCAATGTTTAGTAGTGTTTTTTAAGGTAAATGTTGAATTTTATTTTACGGAAAGTTATTGTTAAAACTTGTGATATCATATTTGGTTACTTAAGTCACCATGACTTACATTTCAAGTTTTTAAATCATGATTTTAATGTTATTTACATCATGATATTTAATGTTATTTTCATCATTGTGTTTAATATTATGTTCATTATAATTCATGTTATTTCCATCATGATATGTAATGCCATTTTCATCATTATATTTCATGTTATACCCATCACTATATTTCATATACATATATTAGGTCAGAGGGTGAGGTGATTTAGAATGAAAGGGGTTGCAAATGCCTTTATATATTTCTTGTTTAAGAAATTCAAAAACATACCATGGTCACATGCACTTGAATTGTGCTATGGATATATAAAGCACCTACCTACCCTAATGTTAAAACCAGTGCTATAGAAAACACACATATTTTTTGCACCTTAATTTAGACTGCCAGGATATTGCAGCAATCGGTTACTTTAGTTTCAAGCGACAGTGGTTGATGGGGGTTTGGGGGTTTGATCTCTATGTAGAGAGTGCCATTGATCTGTTGTACAATATGGCAACCACAGTAAATATCTTGAAATGGTTCTAAAGTAGCACTCTTCTGTTTTGTAATTAATATTGGGTTGGAATTTTAATGAAGAACATATCCATGGTTTCCTCATTGGTTGCATTGGCTTGTATACATCTTGGCCATACTTCAGATGTGCACCATTGTCTAAGACTTAGCTCCACCTGGTTATTTTCACTTCCTGGACTCCACTGGTAAATTGTAAGAATAGAGCAGACAACTGCTAATAGTGTTTTTTAGATTAATTCAGGCCGATGTTTTTAGTCATAGGGAGCAGTAATTTTAGTAAAAAATAGTAGACCAACAAATTGTTATCCACCTTTTCTTTTATTTTTGACTGGCGGCAGTCATAAAAAGGTGGAAAACAATTTGTTGGTCTACTAATAGACATGAATATAAAACATCTTGAGAAGATTTCAGCACAGGATATGTTTTTCGTTTCTTCTAAATAGTACAGGTTGTGGATTTCACTATATACACACTGACAGACGATAGTCCAACATACATACCTGGCCTCACCCATGTGTACACACAAACTAGATACGATGCTCCTATTCTTACAATCGTTTTCTCATTATTACCACTATGAAAATAAAGTCATATGGACAACGTTCTTTTACATATTAGGGCCCAATTCACTAGGGCCTAACCGGAAATCGCCTCGGACATTCGATTCCGCTGAATATCTGTTTTTTTGGTTCTATTTGGAAGTATTTGCCTCCTCAAATAATACGCACACAAATGGTTACAAGTAAACAAATTCAATAAATATCGAACTTTAAAAAAGAATTATTCTTATTACATAATAATTTTAGTTAATAATAAAATTTTTCATCTTATAGGCAATATATACGGTATACGGTACATGAAACGTTTAAGCTTCGCATACGATAATGAAACGAACGGTACTCTCCGGAGTCGCACCAACTACTCGGTTCGTGCCCGGATCCGGCAAATAGTACATCCAAATACTCTGATTTGGTATTCGGCGAAAATTGTCTACTCGGTTAGGCCCTACAATTCACTGTTTTTAAATGCAAGAACAAATGTAAAGACTTAATAATGTTTCCTACTTTAAATATTTTAAGCATTTTTTGTTCAGAAATTGTGAATACTGGACTTCATTTTTATATTTTCATATCAGACCAACTATTCTATTGTGTCCTCGCCCCAATTTACAGAAGGTTTCAAACTTATCCTGCCTTTTTGCAAAGGTTTAAGTGATAAAAGTGATGTGTTAGTGAGTTAATTGAATCTTCGAAAGGTGGTCAAAATCTTTGTCAATGATCATTGATTCAAATACATTAGGCATTTGTATGTGTGAATTGGACAGAAGACTGGAAATCACCAATACCAATTCAATGTATACATATTTCATGAATTGATAGTACATGTACAAATTAATTGCCAAATATAACAAATCTTACATTACAATTATATTAAGTAAATATTGATGCATTGAATTGATGCCTCTGCCATGGAGGTATTGTCAAGACATTTGGTGGTGAGTAGAAAGGTGTTTACTCCTCAACTGCAGCACTAGATCTTGTAGTGACTCTGGAGGAGCATAGTTGCATCATAACATTTAGTAGGGAAACAATTCATATGTACTGTATTATACTTTCTAATTTCTTTATAACTTGATACTCTAATGTAAAGCAGAATTTACCGTATTCAGTGTTCCTAATGTTTTCAGATTCAGAACAGGATTATAAACTGCAGCGCCTTGTCAAGGTCCTAAGTGAGAATTACCAAACAGGGGAAAGGGAATTTGATTCGGAACTTGATGCAAGCTGTAATCAAAGGGAGACAACTGATGGCAATCCTTTGAGCCATGTTGCTGATGATAACAAGAATACAGAAGTACCATATCGCCATTCTCAACAGCAGAACATTGGCAAAAATCTTTCATCTACAGCTAGTCTACAAAATGAATCGTCTTCCACTGTAGTTCAGGGAAGTCTCACTCAGTCTGTAACAAGCACAATACCTGGATCAGAGCTTGGAGAAAATGTTGCCACTGAAAATTACAAGATGGATCCATTAAGGGAAATGTTAAAAATGTTGCAACAAAATCCCAATAAAGCAAAACAAGATATAATCAAACATGCGCATTTAACAATATTAGACTTTGCAGGGCAGTATGCCTTTTACACGACACACCAAATGTTTCTAACAAGACGGGCCATATATCTCTTGGTTTCGGATGCCAGTAAAGAAGTCGATGATCTTGTAGAAGACGATTTCTACTTTGACAGGGAGGGCAGATTGAAATGCAAAGTTCATGGTGAGTTATGTGCTGTTTCTACCTAAGTACACCAAAACAAGTATCAATTTTGTTATAGATTTGCTGCTTCTTTAACATTGGTATTATGCGTCTATGAGTAACAGGTTTTCTCTCAAACTAATCATTCTTAAAAATAATTTTATCATAATTTTTTAAGGTAAAATTACACCCAACAACAGTGTTTTATTATACTCAACTGTTTTAAAAATTCTATTAACAGCAAGTTGCCTTACTATTAAAGAAATATGTAACACCTGACGAAAATGCATTACGAGTGAAGTTGGTGGAGGAAGTTGTTTTTGGTCAATTCTACAATTCAGAAATTGAAGGATAAGAATAAAAGTTGTTGCAAGGACCGTTTGGTCTTATTTGGAATTGAGGCTTCACATATTTTATTTTTAATTAGGTAAAAACAACATTACCGTATTTCATGTTATTATTCGTACCCTTTAATTTTTCGTACACCATCAAGTCTTAAAAATAATAATTAATTAAATCTATCATAAATTTTCGTACACAAATTTTTATTTTATTTTTCGTCTTCCTATTATTTTTCGTACATAATACGATCTACGATACTGTGAATGGAAGATTTACTTTTCAAACGGATTTTAAAAAATATACCAAAGTTCGATTTAGTTACATCAAATGACCAGGTTATTGTTTTGCAAAGTAAGTTATGAATAATGGCTTTGGGCACGTTCTTAACTGAGGCACAAGTCAATTAATTTTCAACTGGTTGCGATATTTTAAAAGAGTGTGTCACCAAACATGAATTCGGGCGAGGGTAAGTGACACACACACACACACACACACACACATATATATATATATATATATATATATATATATATATATATATATATATATATATATATATTGCTCAATGATCTTTTACTTTGTCATTTTACCATTTTACGACTCCAGTGTCTTATTCTACACAACAAAAAGTAGCAAATCAACAAGTTTTGCATAGCTGAAAATATTTTAAATCGTAAAATGCAGGAGTGAAAGAATTGAATTAACTTACAGCATGGCGAATAAATTCCTGTTTCCTAAATGATCTTTGAAGTCCAATAATTCCAAGAACTCCGAATACGTTCTAACGAAAAACGTTTTCAAACAGATTATGTGTTAATGCTTCCAATGTATACAGATAGATCTCCAATGAATTCAAATGGTCATTTTATATATTTAGTTAATGCCGTCCGTAATAGGATGAGGTATGTCATGCAAAAAATAAATCTTTTAAAAACCCAAGTTGTGAGATTAAATCCAAAAACACGCAGATGTGACCTACCATCAGTAAGTATTTAATGTGTGGCATATTTCAGCATCGTTTTCTCTTTATACCGGTATTCGCTGATTTTTCGGGTCGAAAATGCGTGCAGTTCTCAAAAGACATGCCATTTCTCCCTGTGGATTGCATTGTTCCCACGACCCCAAAGTGCCCCAGTTTTATATTCTGTTCTAAAGGTTAGACTCGAGCCTCTCTGACATACTTCAAAGAAACCGCCTGCTCTACTCAGAGTGAAAGTCCTTGCAATTGATTGACACATAAACAATGTCATTTTTTTTTATATAACTAGCAATGCCTAAAATGGGTATTTATTTATGTTTACAGTTCAAACATGGTCTCAAGCTATCATAACTGTGATTACTATTTCCCAAATCTTATATTCCACCTTATTTCCTCAACTCAACTATTCATACAGCACTGCTTATTAAGTAACATACGTCTTTCTAATTAGGGGAGGGGGGGGGCTAATATGCTATGGTTTTTTTTCATTCCTTCTTTTAGTGTAATGAAGGTATTTACCGTAATGCTTATATATACGGTACAGGTATGTGATTCATGTACCGGGTAAGTTTCATTTGTGGGAATGGTGATCTTATTACGCCTGTCAACAAAAAATCAACATTCATTGGTCATATTGAGGATGTAGGAAGCATATCACTACAAAAGTCACAAGCAAAGTATTAAATTGCGTTGAAGATTCACGCAATATAACAATTGTCATTCATAATCATGCATGTAGGTTTACTTTGTATTTTTATGTTTTTGTTTGCATCACGTTTCAAACAGGGTAAGAAAAATGCTGATACCAGTATAACACTTAGATACGCAAAACTACCAATTTATTTTCTGTCGAGTATTTGGTACTTGGTACATAAAATATAAACATACATATTTGTTTCCACAACAAACCCGACTTATGGCATCTTTGCGTAAATGTGTATCTGAGGCATCTAATAATGATAAAGAAAAGAATCCCGAAATAAAATGTTCACCAATTACCGGTATGTGTAGAAAACCTGTTGCTCAACCTACTAATAAAAGGGCAGCTGTTTTGTTAACTGAGAATATATTCACATTCGTTTTATTGCCCTTCTTTGTCTTTTGTATCGGCGAGAAAATATAATGATTTATATATTTGTTCAGTTGTCATTACAATATATACTTCTATTCATTAACTGCTGGACCTCGTCGTTAATGCGAACTACTGATTAGGTCAGTCGGTGTAACAAATAAACGCGCGTATTTGAAAATGAGTTCAGAAGCCATTTGAGTTTATTTATCTACCGGTAGTAAAAATAATATCTCAATTAAGGAAGACGCGTTTGTGTTTGTATTTGTTTTGTGCATTCAACAAACGTTCGATTAAAATGTATATCCATGAAAATAGCATGCTGTGTTTATAATACAAACATGTTGTTTTTTTTAAATACACGTTTTGTTCTCTCTCTCTCTCTCTCTCTCTCTCTCTCTCTCTCTCTCTCTCTCTCTCTCTCTCTCTCTCTCTCTCTCTCATAATAACAACATATTTTTAAAGCGTTGAGCAGAATGTGACAGATTTTGTAAATTAGTTTTGTACATTATTTTGTCGAGTGTCTTGATCCCTTTATTTTTCGTACACGGTCATTACTACAAAATGATAATTATTTATTTGACATATAATTTTTCGTACATTGAAAAAAAATAATTATTTTTTCGTGTACGAATAATAACATGAAATACGGTATGTCAGGGACTGAAATTGGGTATTTGTTTATGAAATTAGCTTGCCAATAATCACATGTACTTCATTCTGTCATTGTTTACATAATCAATGATGTTTTGTATTTTGACTTTTTCAGAAATAGTTCAGGTCTGGATGAATTCCATACATTCCTGTGCACTACCTGACAAGGAAAACTTGAATTCTGCAAATTCCCATACGTCGTCTTATAAAGTCCTCCCACCACCAGTGATTTTAGTGGGGACACACATTGATAAAATTCCACAGGTATGTCGATAACATCTGGAAGTTGTAATATTTTACAAATTATTACCTTCTGTCAATAGTAGGATTCTCTGTGAATGCATGAAGTTGCAGTAATATGAGTGTCAAGAACAGTACAGCTATTTCTTTGCCTTGAATCCTGATTACACAAGCCTTACTTGATTTGAACTATGCAAGTTTTTGAAGTTGCCTAATAGTGGAATAAATATTCATCCATTTTTAATAGCATCAGTATCATAAATATTGTCAGGTATGCATTCCAAAGTTGTTTTCTTTAAGTATACATTATAGCATGCTTACAGACCGTAACACATTAAGCCCTGAATGATTTTGCTGTTTTCGCATGAAGTGCGTGTAGGAAATACAATTTGGGGTCTATTTCTGAATATATCCTAATACATTGACTTCCATGCAAGTTTCCATTAGCCTAATAGATAGTTATGTTAAAACATTGTTTTCTATTGAATATTTTGCTCACGCATGAGCAGAAAAAGTTGGATTTTTAATTATTTTTTTTTTCGTATGGAGACCACTCTTTATTAAAAATGCCCACTAATAGCTTGACCTGCCTTAGATCTGAGGCAGATTTTAAATCAGATCTTGAGATAGATGCTCTGAATATAAAAGTTCCCAGATTTCTGATATCGTTGACTATGCCGACAGTTTGAATGTTTTAGTGAAATTGTACAGACGTGGCCAAACCCAAACATACTAATCAATGGATTTAGTTTAAGCAGAATTCATAAGGGACATTCTCTGATTACATTATACAAGGGACACAATGATAAAGTCATATTTATCTTTGAGTATATCACACAAAGGGCACAATCTCTGTATTAAAGGAGTACGGTATGATCTATTCCATCTATGAGGCTTTAGTCTAGAATGCATGATTGTGAGCAAAAAAGTCTCAATGTGTAAAAATTCCTCATCATATTTACAAGTTGTACCTGTTGTTTTCTTTCTCATTCAAGTCACTCCACATGTTAAGATTATTCTCCCCTTTCTCAGAGTGCGGGTAATATTTCCTGTTTTCAGTTTTTATGATAGACCCAGCATTGGGGAATCTTTTCTTCATGGTCAGTGAAAGGGCCACGATGTTAAATTATATGTTAATCTTACCTTTCCACAGTTATTTTAGAGCCATTGGACACGAATGGTTGAAACTTTTTATCACTGTTTTCATTTTACTATAAACAAAATGTGCAAGTGTGAAATTGGTTGTTAGGCATGATGCAATTCATTGATACATTTCACTGCTACGCTAATTTTGGTGTACCATTTCACATTATAAAGTTAAAAGCCAGTATCAGTAATACATTATCAGCTGTTTAGTATATTTCTGGAATGCAAAGTCTGCCATCCCAGCTAATATTTTCTCCTCCAACTAGAAATTGATTGAAAATTTTAAAAAATAAAACAAAATAAGATTCCAGTCTGATTTGTTAGTCATATTTAGCATATGGAATATTATTTTTCTATGGGCTTTTGAACTACTTGTGTGTTTATGACTCATCAGAGACTTTCACCTCACTTGTTGCTGATGAGTATTTTAATGGCTAGTCATAGTTTCTATATTGTCTTTTCCCCTCAGTCTTTGCATTATTTGAATAGTTTTAATTTCGTGTGTTTTTCTACCGATTTTCAAGCATTTGGTTCATGCCTTGAAAGGCTGTGTTTTTGTTCTTACCCTCCTTATTATTGACATTAGAGTACATATCATTAACCCTTTTCAGTGTTCAGTGGATTTGTTTTGTATTTTCTTATTCACTGATGAACTAGGTTACCTAGTGTGGGTTAGTGTGGTGAGATAAGAAATATCATATGACACTCACCTTTCCTGTTTATCATGTAATGCAATTCACACATGGACAGATTTCGTATCTGTTACCTTTAATCAAGTGACCTGTGGAACTTTGCAGAAAGTCTTGACACTTGGCTCTCTTTCTCATTAATAATGCAGGATGACCACTTGTTTCCTTAAAGGGGTCTGGATCAAATCATTTTTATTAGAGAAGTTGATTCCCTCAATTAATGAGAGCCCGGACTGGTTTATAGGCTTGTAAATTGTTAAATTACCCATGATTCCTGATGCCTGATCCAATGCTACAAGTTGCACTGAAGGATAAATACCTTTTTCCCTTTCATAAGCCTGGGGTACATAGAGTGCCAGTGACCAAAGCAATACATTCTTTCCTGACTACAGGGACAAGCAGCAATCTTGTTAGGATAAATTAGATAGATTCCCTTGTCAGATCTTTTTCTCTAAACTGGTTGTTGACTGGTGACAAGTGGACAGTCATGGCTGAATTGCTTGGGGTACAAGCACTAGTCACTTGTCATTGCAAGGCAGATTGATTAACCAGTCTCTAATTTGTGATTGTCAGTTTGGGGAATGTATTGATACTTCCATCAATTTAGTTGTGCTGATATGTACAATGAGAAAAGTCAGTGACTGAAAAAAACTCAGATGTACATGTTGCCATTGTAAGAGTAAATCTGAAAAACATGACCCAATAGGTTGGCAGCAAGTTAAAGTGATTGACTAACTGCAGTGTAGTGAGAACTAACTGATATATATATATATATATATATATATATATATATATATATATGTATATATATTGACTGAATTCAGAGGCAAAATACATAGCAATGTACTTGTGTATAAGAGTAGATCAAATGAACAACTTTAGCTTTCATTATTGTGTTTATTTTGAAGTGTAGCCAAAAAAGTAGTGCACGTGAACTCGAAATCCAGATATGTTGAGATTTAGACAAAATGCTGTTTGCATATTTGGATAAGGATTTTGGAGCCAAGATTATTAACCAGTGCTAGAAGTTGCTAGAACTGAAAGTTCATGTGGAATACTAGGTGTGATGCCTAACTTAGTTTTTGGAAAAAGACCTTTCCTTGGCCTACCATAATTCACTCTCACTCTAACGGACAAACAAGTGTTATATGTCAATGGTGTGAAGACCTTAGAAAATTAAACTCAGTGGCAACCACTGGTTCTTTTCGTCTGGAAATTTAGACACTTCATGTATCCTCAATAAGGTTCTACTAGGTGACTGCAATGTTCTTTAGTGGGACTCGTGAGTTTCCTAAAACAGGAGTCCTTGACTACTAGTATTAAAATAAAGTGAGACCTATGTGACCATGATTCATTATCCCTTAGATGATAACTAATAGGTTTCGTATAACCTGCACCACTAGTTATGGGGCAATTAAAACGTCGGTTTGATACCTGCGTGCCTTGTTCTTTTTCGTTTTCTATAAAGTGACACTGGGATGGATAGTCTTGTATTTCCATAGGCATGGATTCAGAATAATGAAATCTTTTCCATTCAAGCAAGATCTAATTAGTTATTCCCTAACCTTTAAGGTAGTCAAGTGGTCGAAGGTACTAGCCTTAACGGATCGCTGACATATTTTTTATCCATGTTAGTTCGAGTCTCAGGTCGATCAACATGGGTATGCGAGAACGCTTGCTAGCAGATTCACACAGTGAAAGCTTCTTAGCTGGTTTGCTTTCACTAAATATACTAAAAGCCATGAATAGCAAATCACATGAAAAAACATGATGTGAAATCAACAAGAACCCAAACAATACATTCCTTTAGAGTCCAGTCCTCTTTTTTACATGTCAGGTTCTGGAGGAGGAGAAAACCTGGAAAATTGTAGAGGCAGTAAACACTTGTGGCCAAAGGTTTCTGGGCTTGAGAGCAATAGGGCTAATGTCTGGAGAGGCTTATTGACGTCATATCATGTTCAGATCTTATGCTGCTTCCATGCCTTGCAATGGTTTGGGAGCTGGCAGGAATGGTTCTTCTAAGCTTAGTGGCTGCCATGCAGCAGAAAGTAATAGGTGTCCCCTTATGTATGCTTTGGCACTGTTTTCACCTCTACTTATTGTGTGCATTCCCTTGCTTTGCTGGTTTATCCTTACCATGTACAATTCTACCTTCTTCAGTTTCTTAATGGAATAATCATTGTCTCTAGTGGTGCTTAAGCACTATCAGGAAGCTGTACCTAAAGAGTCCAGTTATGTGCTCTCGATGTCAATGATACATTCAGTGGATCTTTGCAAACATGTAGTCTTAGACATGTCCAAGGTCTTGCTGGATCACATCAAAAACCCGTTGAGTGCATGGATGATGCATTGGTTGTGCTTAAAGGAGAGTAACTAGTTTTATTTCTGGAAACAATCTCCATTATCACAGATTCCCATTTGTTTTTACCAATGTAAACATGTATAACTTTATATCTGATTTTACCCAAGAGTATCTGAGTGGTCTAAAGCGCTCTCTGTTATGGATCACTGCCATCTCACAGCTGTCTGCATGGGTTCGAGTCTCCGATTCGGCCAGTGTCGGTATGTGAGAAAGCTTGCCAGTAGCTTCTCATGGGTCTGTGGTTTTTTCCTGGATTTTCCTAGATTCTTCCTCCACCAATAATACTGGCTGCCAAGTATAGCCTATCTTGTGCTGAAAAATGGCATTAAATCAAACACCAACACATCCATTTTCTGAAACAGTAATTAAAGAGTCAGACAGAACACGTTTTGGACAGTTTTCTGCAGGACATGGGTGTACCTTATGGCACCATGTTGTCATTTTATTCAACATCAAAATCAACAGCATACTGAAATGCATTGATTTATTAACTGAAGCCTATTGTATTGTATTAAAATATATGCATGCTATTGAATGACAAAAGCAGGAACATAAACAATAGGGAGAAAAAAACCAGTCCACATTTCTGAAGTTAGGAACTAACTGCATTCATTTTGTACCAGTTATATCATTTTCATGTTCACCCAAACCATCTTGATAGATCTCTTATTTCTGTTGTTGAACAACATATATTTTAGTGGTTATTTTCAACTGTAAGCTATTTTCTTCCATATAGTAAATTCTTAGGGACAAATGCCACAAAGCCCTGGATTTAAAATAGATCATAGTAAATACTGATTGGGGACTAAGACTGCTTGTCTCTTGTCACCTGTCATGCAGGTCATTAGTAAGGTCAAAACTTGGTCATACCATGATTATGTAACACACATTTTGCAAATCTTTTTTTTTTTTTTATTTATTTTTTTTTTTAATTTAACACAAGGTATCAGGATTTTACATATTCCCCTACATCACCACCTGACCTGGCGTATGGGGCATGATCTTAAATTCTTTTGTGTCCTGATCTCTACATGTGTTCCCTACGCAACACACACACACACATACACACATAGACACTTACTTACAATCACAATTATTGTACACAAAGTCATACTCGCATACAAACCCCAAGATGCATGAAATTGCATTTAAAAAAAAAAAAAAAAATAAAAAAATAATAATAATAATAATAAATATATAAATTTTAAAAGTAAAAATAGTAGTAATAATAATTCATGTACCAAAAGTTGATAATAGGGTCCACTTTCTTTTAAACTCGTCACTGCTGTTATTCACTTTGGCGACATATCTTTCCAGCGTTTTATATGATAAAACACAATTTTTATAATAGGCAAGATTTGGGCTTTTTGATGCACAACGTGATCTGTATATAACATATTTTGCAAGCAAAATTAAGAAGTTAATAAGATCGTCAAAGTTGTTATTTCCTATAAAGACATCTTTTCGTGTAATTCGAAAATTTGGGTCATAAGTTTGGATCCATTCTACCAACAGTTTCCAAAAGTTTTCAGTAACTAAACAGTCATAAAATAAGTGCTCAATTTCTTCTATTCCCTCATTACAAAAGGTACATTTATCATTATCACTTAAATTAATCTTTTTTAGAAACTGGCTTGTGGTAATATTTCTGTGGAGAAATCTAAAGTTAAAGCTAATCAGTTTTGTGTCTTTTGTACAAAATCTAGCCGAAACAAAAGAGTTGGTCCATTCATTTGTACCAATCGCACACTCTAGCTGTCTGGACCAAGTTTCCTGTTTACCATTTGGCTTTATTATTTTGGTTCTTATCAGGTCTTTATAGATAAATTTATTCTTTGCTCTTACCCTAAGGAGAGATGTTTTGTCCAAAGCTACAAGAAAACTATTTCCACTTTCATAGAAAGTTTTAATTTTCTTTTTCCACATCACAGAGATCTTTGAAATAAGAGCAAAGTACTGTATGAAATTATTTGTTTTTGTTTTTTGTTTTATTTCATCAAAACTTAATAGAGACCCTTGTGCATCAAAAAGATGTTTAATAATTATAATACCATTTGTTCTCCACCTTGTGTATGATTTAAAATTATCTACAGTCACTAAATTAAGAATATCTTGAGACAAGTATTCATTGACAGTAGATGGTTCATTTTTCCATTGAGATAACGCATAAATAACATCACGCCAAAAAATATTTTTAATTAATTTAGAGATTACTTTTAGTTTAGTTTTTCCTAATGAAAGTAACAGCATACCTCCTCTACCATATCCTCCAAGTTCAAAGAGAAATATACTCCCAGCAATCTAAAATTAGACATTGACCATTTCTGGACATATTTTTTCATTAGAATATTTTTTGTTTCCAATCCAAATTGCTTTCCATTTCAAAACATTGCAGTGCAGACCTGACACCAGAGCAAAATCATTTAAAATCTGCATGGTTGTCCTCAAGGACAAATGAGAACCATCTAATAATAGAAAAGCATCATCAGCGTACTGCCCTATTTTAAACTCCATTTCATTATAAAAAATGCCTGTAACATCTGTGTTTTTCTTTAGTTCTGTTGCAAGAAGTTCAATTCCTATTATAAAAAAATAGGGTGATAAGGGGTCTCCCTGGCGACAACCTCTCTCCAAATTAAAGAATGGGGATAAATGTCCATTATTAATAACACAACTTTTTAATTTATTGCAAAATAGCCTGAACCAGTGACAAATTGATTCTCCAAAGTTAAAAGACTTCAGAGCAGCTTCTAGAAAGTCCCATTCAACTGAGTCAAACGCTTTTTCAAAGTCTATCAATAGGAGAAGACCAAATTCATTTTTTTCCTCAAGGTATTGCATCAGGTCATACAACAATCTTGTATTTTCACCAATGAATCTCCCTTTCGTAAAACCCTTTTGGGTGTCACTGATGATAAACGGGAGTACTTTTTTGACCCTATTAGCAATTGACGCTGAAGCAATCTTGTAATCCACATTAAGTAGAGAGATTGGTCTCCAATTTTTTATAAATTTCCTGTCTTTATCTTCTTTTGGAATGCACGTTATGATCCCCTGAGACTGAAATTCTGAAAAATGATTCATATCATATCCAGTATTTAGAGACCTAAAGAGAAAACCGCCTAGGTCTTTCCAAAAGAATTTGTAAAATTCTACCGTAAATCCATCAGAACCAGGGCTAGTTTCATTTTTCATATTTTTTAGTGCTAAACCACATTCCTCAAACGTTAACTTACCTTCACATGAACTTCTTTCAAAATCTGAGAGTTTTTTATCATGGTTAAAAAGTGGTTAAGCGTTTGAAAGTTACATTTGTTTTTACTTTGGTATAATTTTTCATAAAAGTCTTTCTGTTGATTTAATATTTCTTTTGAATCTGTTACCCTTGTTCCATCTTCCTTAGTTAACTCTTTTATTGTTTTGTTTGTGTAATTTCTCTTTTCGAGATTAAGAAAATATTTAGAATTTTTTTCACCAGATTCATACCATCGTGCCTTAGATCTTAACATTATACCTTCCACCTCTTTTTTCCTCATTTCTTCTAACTCCGCTTGTTTTTTGTTCAATTCTTTCATCGTAGTGGGATTATTATTTTGATTCACTAAAGCATGTAAGGTATTTATTTCAGCTTCCATTTTCCTGAGATTTTGTTTTTCCTGTTTTGCTTTAGCTTGTGAATGCATAATAGATTCTGATCTTATTATCATTTTAAGGATTTCAAAAAACAATTGATCATTACATGTTAGTTTCACCTGAAGTGGGTTTTTCTTATCACCTTCACAATAATATTCTTCTACTGTGCTAGTTATACATTTTTTTACCAATTTAATATATTCATTTTGCTTTAATAGCTTTGAATTGAATTTCCAGTATCCAGGACCTCTCGGTGCTGCAGATATAGACAATTTGAGTGTTATTGCTGAATGATCTGTTTTATAGCCAGGAATAATAGAGGCGTCTATACAATTTGAAAACATGTCCTCAGAGATTAAAAAATAGTCCAGTCTACTCTGTTTCACAGGGCTTGCGTGATGCCAAGTAAATACTCTACTGTCAGGATTGACTGTTCTCCAACGATCCAGTAAATCTAGTTGATTCTTGATGTCCTGGACTGCTGCTCGGGCCATGGAGTGTTTATCATGCAAGATGTTATAAGAGTCAAGCTCCATGTCCTGAACAACATTCCAGCCACCACAAATAATAACAGAGGAATTTTCAAAATTTATAATATCCTCTTTCAAAGTTTTAAAAAACTCAGCATTATCATCATTATGACCATATAGATTCACTAGTGTGAATCTCTGTCCATTAACTAATAAATCTAAGAGAATGTATCTACCATGATTATGTAACACACATTTTACAAATGTTACCTGAGAGTCCACCTCAGTTGCGGTAATTAGCAGGTTTGAACCCTGGCCGAGTCATATCAATGACTCATAAAACTGGTACTACCAGCTGCCTTGTTTGGAGTTCAGCATTAAGAGATTAGTATTATGACTGGATGGCCTGTTACAGTGTTATAAAATCGGACATCCTGATGCCCGGGACTCCACCATTTTAGTTCAAATTGAGGTGCCCGTCAGACTTGTCAAAACAAAATAGTTTGCTTCAGGAAACTTTGATCGAGCTGATGAAATGAGTAAATGTACTTTGATATACATGCCCATGCATGCTGCAGTCTAAATCAGATTACCACTGTCCTATGTGAAATTTGAATCTGTGCTAAAAATATGACGTTGTGCTCTCAAACCGCATCACATGGTCATGTTTCTGGAAAATACTTTTTGTTCAGTAATCTTTAAAAAAACACAGAAGCAAAACTCCAATAAAAATAACCCCAACAACAATAAAAAAACTGTTGAGACTATGCCCTTTACATGTAATATGTATACATAGCATTACTGAAAAATTATTAAAGCTATGTTAAAAATCTAAAACACACACATACCTAGAGAATGCTCGAGTCGATACACAGTCAGGGACTCCGTATCAACTTCCTTTCTGAAAGCCTCAAAATTAATACATTAATAAAACTTTCCTTTATCTTAGATGAATTTTATTACCTCTTCAGAAAAGGTAAATGTTAGGAATTTTGAAATAAAGATTATTTCCAAATAACCACCATGGTTATTAAGATCTCCAAAAATACTTTTTACTCTTTGTTAATTCAAAAATCCTCAATGAATCCTCCACTTTTTGAGAGTAAATGAAATGAACTCAGAGTATTTTATCACAGCCATATATCCATGTATAAAGAGAACTCAAAAGATGGAAACAAAGTTGGATCTGCCATTGCAACACATCATGGCACCATCTTGATCTGTTTACTATATAACTGCAGAAATAACAGTAGTATTCAAAGCTTTGAATTAATTGAAATGTCATAAACAAACAAATTATATCAAATCTTGGGATTCCCTTTCATTGTTGACAACTGCAGAATATTAAAATGTTCAAACTTTAATATCTCAAGTATTATGGAAACATGATGTTCTTGTTCAATATAGGAAAATTATTCTGTACTGTTCGCTGCCTAGTTAGTATGACATAAAGGGTATTTAAAGAGCAGATAAGGAAATACTGCCACTGCTGCCCTACGATCAACCATTTCTAACTGAAAGAATTTCATATAATGATGTAAAGTATTTTATAAATCTGTATGTTTGTCATGCTTTGCAAAACATGTTGAATTGGTAACTCTACAAACTTTATAATGGCAAAACACTATATGAGAGAGACATCCCTCATATAGAACAAATCAGAGATGAGATGGTATTCTGCTGATCATATATCCAGAACACATGCCTGACTCGTGTATAAATCATGAAGTGTGAACATCAGCCAATGTGTGTACTATGCTCCTAATATCCACATACAGTGGAGCACATAGTGTTTGAGCCATTACTTCGGTGATGGGGGTAATGGTCATGCACACAAGATCTTTACTGGTCCATATCAGGTAATATATCAATGACTGGTGTTTCATATATCTGATTTAATTTATATTTGATTCATTTTAATTGTCTTTTTGTTAGTTTTAATTTTTTTCTTATTCCATTGGCATTGCATGCTATTGTAATGTAATTTTCTTTACTGAAGATGATAATTTTCAGAACTGCAGTTCAGTTTTATGAAAACCTAAAATTAGGAACTCTGCATGCAAGTTGACCTAGTTCCTCACCTTTAAACCTGATCTGATGTAAACAATTTTTTTTTAATTCCTTCTTAGTCTGAGATTTCATATAGAGTCAAATCGAGACTACTAGATTATATGACTTTAAGATGTAAAGATGATGACGTGACCCTTGATTCCACAGTTTAGGGATTTCCAAAACTGAGTCTTAGATTAGTATAAAACCTTTCTCTATAGAGAAGTTGGTCAGTTTGGGCTTTTAAACGCTTGATGACAGGTTGTTTTCTTCTGTTGTCAGTGACAGTTTTGAGTATTTGAGTTTTATTTTAAAAAAATTTCTTCTGATTATTTTGATTTTAAGAGATTAATTCGTTTCCTTTGAGTATTTGTTACTGTTCATACATAATTCTTGGACAAAGACATTTATTGAAAATTTATTCAGAATTCAAACACTTGAGTGTAATTTCTTGTTATTCTACAAGGAAATGTAGACACAGCAGTGCTATACAGATACAGCATCACTTTCCATCTTGGGATTTCATTGTGACTCAAACTCAGATGCATTAGGACATTTTATTACTAAAACTTTTGATTTTTAATTCTGGGATTATTCTTGGATTATTTTGGGATTTGATTACTAAAACGTAAGTTCTAATTTTTATTTTTACCTTGTTTTTTCTAGGGAAATAAATTATTTGTTACATTTTACAACGATGGTTGTTTTTCATTTTTCTTAGCTACTGTTTAATTGATCCTAAACACCTAACACTGGTTGATGCACTGTATCCCTGAGATCCTCTTTCTCTTTGACCTCCCCCAATGTTAGTCAGCTATGACTCATCTTGCTTTAATCCCCAATTAGAGACATCCAATCTCATCCCTTCTTAGAACTTTGTGTGCATAGAGATTATTTTCTTCATCAGGCAGAGAAGGGAGGGTTCATCCATAACCAGACAGGATCCAACATATTTTACCCCTCATAGTGGGTCTTGTCACCAAATCTTTGTTTCCTGGGAGTTCTGAACATGGTGGTAGAATTGGTTCCACTAAAGAGACTTCACAAATACACCATATCCAGTTGATGCTTTAGCACACTGAAGACTGTACAAGGACCCACCTATCAGCTTTGATGCACTCTAGTGACTGATTTTTGCCACCACCTGTGTTGATTTTTAGAGCAGAATCATTTTGTTTCTGGACTCATTTCTCACACTTTTGGACCACACTCCTTTCTGTACACTTTGCTTAAATATTTCTGATGCCAAATGTTGTCAGTCATCAAAGGATTCTCCCTCTTTTAGTTCATTGGAATTGTTTTCACAATTTATCATGCATTGTCATCTTCTAGTTATTACAAGAAATAAAATCTTTACAAAGACAGGTTGTCATGTGATTGTCTGGTTATAGTCTCATTCATGTTCAGTTTCAGTTTGTAAATTATGAGAAACAAGCTACTATACCATTTTAGGTTGTATTTATAATTATTAGTTAAAATTTATTTTTTTAATAAAGAATTACAGTTACAGCAAATCTTGTTAAGGATTAACATTCAAGAATTTATTGGTATGTTGGAACAAATGTTAATGTACTACATTTATATTTATAAATTAACCACTTTCGTGAAGTTTCCATCAGGTAACTGGCTAATATTGAATATAGGATGATTTTGTATGACTATTAATTAAGCCTTAATCTTTAGTACGAATTAATGTATTACCTCTTTGTATGGATTTAATTTATATTCATGGTATAACAAATGTTCATGTGTTTAGAAATAAACCAACATTCATAATATGTATGTCCATGTATAGCAGACCTGCCAACCCTACTGAAAAAATCGGTCCCATCTCCCGATTTTTAAGATAAAATCCCGAATTTTCCAGCAAAGAAAAAATTCCGTATTTTTTTTTTATTTTTTTTTTTTTAAACAAAAATTTTTTTTTTCCGTTTCCCTGTTTCTGTATCTGGCTTTTCTGTGTCAGGTATGTACCTTAGTACTTTACCTTGTCCGGTTTCATTTCCGGTTTTCATCAGCTTCATGTGCGGATTTTGAGCTTCTCCTGGATATTTATTATTACCTGGAACTGAGTGATTTTAAGAATTTTCAATTTCTGCATAACGATGAAGTCAGGAAAATCTTGAAGTATTACCCAACTAGATGGCTTTCTCTTGGAAAGTGCATTTAATCGTCTTCTAGAGTTGTGGATGCCACCACAGGAGTCGGACGTTTTATCAATAAAGTACGGCGAAATGTCTAACAAAATGAAATACCCATATCAATAATATATATATTATTATCACCTGTGATGCCACTTAGTGAGTTTATTGAGATGACGTACCCTTGCATATTGCCAGTTTTTAAGCGGGATTCAGAACGGTTTTGACAGACCCAGCAAAGCACTACAGCATGACAAGCCCTTAATTCGCAAGACCGGATACATTTTACTCTCTATCTACAGAGAATTCCTTTCAATTGTTATTAAACCAAAGTACATTGTTGGCAAAACAGACATCACAGCAATTAATGTAAAAGATGAAATTTTTTACATTCGTTCTCAAGACTTGTACTTGGGTGAGACAAGCAACAAACGTCTAGAGAAGATGAATTCTGAAGCACAGTTACAGACAAGAATGCACTGTAGGGCATTTCTAATCAAACCACTGTCATACATGAAGAAAAAAATTTCCTTCATACATGAAGGAAAAATTTCCATTAAAGGATGACTTGCTCATTCATGCAAGCATTGCAGATGTGGCTAAACAATCTGTTGCCTAATTTAAGGACCTGGCCTTTTACTCCAGTCAAAGGGAAGGAATCAACACTGATGATCTGCATAGAGTTTAGTCTTTACCAAACTACAATTTAGACGCAGAATCGAACATGGAAACAGAACATCATCAGTGGGTTTCTCTCAGGTAAAAAAAGGATGCATCTGGCCAATTGTTGTTTCCAATCCTTGGGAGAGTAATGCATGCTATGAATACTTTCAATACCACACAGCAACAGCAATGCTGAGAGAGCATTCGTAATGCTAAAGAAAATAATAGAACTAATTAAAGAGCCAACCTGTCAGCATCAACACTGTATGCTATCTAAGGACAAATAAATTATGAACGTATTCAAGTTTGCAACATACAATGGACTGAAATAACAAAACTAGACATCTTTAGCATGATATATACACCTTATTCTTGTAATTCCTGATTTTTAACAGTGATTTTCCTGATTTTGATTTCTTCATTTTTATCTGGTCTGATTTAGACATCAACCAACATTCATGAAAGTTATGATCATGTATTTAGACATCAACCAACATCATAAAATTTATGTTCATGTATTTAGACATCAAATAACATTCATGAGATAATGTCCATATATTTACAAATCAACCAACAGTCATGAGTTTTATATCCATGTATTTAGACATCAACCAACATTCATGAGATTTCTATCAGGTAATTGCTAATATCAGCTGGACATACAGTTTGTGTTATTTTGCATATGTTGTAATTTTTCAATACAGCATAAGCCTGCATATAGAAATTGTCAACTAATGAGTAATGTGTGGTAGTTGAGAGATAACAACTTGGGGCTCTTCTTGTTACAGCTATTATTTTTGTCTTTTGATCATTATCGAAATGTACATACAGTATGAAGAAATCACTTTCTTCCATCATTTCAGTAATTGTCATTTGCTTTTGAATCCTGTCAAGATTAGATATACACAAGTATTTGTGGCCCCGAGTGGTCTAAAGCGCTTTCCATTACGGATCACTGCCATCGCACCTCTGTCTGTGTGAGTTCAAGTCTCAGATTCTGCACGTCTCAGTATGTGAGAAAGCTTGACAGTAGCTTCTCATCGATCATTGGTTCTTTCTGGGGTTTTCACAGGTTCTTGCTCCATCATTAATACTGGCTGCCATGCATAGCCTATCTTCTTCTGAAAAATGGCGTTAAACCCTACCACTATACAACAGAAGTATTTAATGACTTTTTCTTTACCATGATTTAGATAGAATTATTGCTTTATCCGATTTTTAGCTGGATTTAGTATATGACAGAATTCCATGATTTTATAATAACTACTCTCAAATGTTTTAGTGGCTGAATTTAAATGTTTAGACATTTTATTTGAGTATGAAATATTATGTACCTTAGGGTGTGAGTGGGATGTCATAAAGTTGGAGTATATTTATATGGACAAATTGCATACTATTCTACTATCTCCATTTTATTTTCAGAACTTGCCAACAATGGTTGGTGATTATGGAAGTCAGAGTCTCATGCCTGGTTTTTCAGGTAGTAGCAACCCTGGTCCAAGAAGCCCTGTCCAGGATGATGTACAGGCTAAAAGGGTAAGTTGGTCTTCACTTTTATATTTGTATCTTAGCAATAATCTATTGATGGGTCACTGTATGCTGTTCATACATAAGAAAGCTTATTCACCTGTCTAGGAATTTTTTTCTTCTTTTCATGCCAGCTCATTTAAATTCTACATTATAATGCCCTTATCTCCAACAACATGCCTTTTCTCTTTTGCAGAATGTCTATTTCCATTTTTCATGAATAGATTATCTTTCCATAGATGATTATTGCCTCTGTTGTCAGTTTTTTCTTTATTCATATGACATGCTAATGTCATTCATCTGAGTTGTTGACCGCTTGGTATTGTCTGTTTTCTTGAATCCAAAAGGCATGATAAATATTGTTATTTATTCCAGTTTCTGACACTTTGATATTGCCTGGTTTTTTTTTAATGGCATTTGTTTCTTCTTTAGAGTAGCTGACATCTTGGTATTTTCAGTTTTCTTCACGATAAAGGGCTTGCTAATTATTGTCATTCACCAACAAAACTTGAACTAACTCGACATAGCAATGCATTCAATAAGAGCCATTTCGATAAGGGTTGTTACTTCCCTTGAATTATTAAGTCCCCTAATTTACCCATGATGCAATGCTCTTCCGGCGAGCAAATGTATATGCTGCGATGGAAGCCAACAAAGATGTCAACAAAACCGGTGACCTTGAAAACCTTAGTGTAAAGTGCCTAAAGAAATATTTATGGGATAGAGGTACCCACCTTTCAGGAAATAAAGCCGAGCTACTGAAAAGGGCTAAAGGAGTTTCAGATTTTAGATATGAAGACGTTGAGAAAAATAAATGTACAAGACCGAATGAATGAGGAGTTTCGAACATTGAAAAATTCAAGACACTGTTTGGGGAGATATTATTTGATCCGAACCAGCTTCGTGATAATTGGACATGTAATGTTGAAGACATACCATATGTTAGTGAAAATGACTTGTATAATTATCTGGTGCTTGACAGTAGGCGTACATTTGACATCGAAAGTATGAAGGCCAAAAGACAGCTGAAGGCTAGAGTCTTTTATGAAGACCGCCATGTACAAAGTACTAAATTCCATCCCCTTTTAGAAGACTGCACAGATATATTTGTTAAGTGCAAAGTTGTTCCTTCCCTACCGACAGAAAATGAGAAACCTAACTATGATGTTTGGATTTGTTTATCCAAGGAAACCTGGAGCGTTTATTCTGATGGTTGTACATGTAGTGCTGGGTAAGAGTGTTTCCTTTTTTTTTTAAACAAAAATAATAAATATTAATACGTAAAAAACTATTCTTTATTTTGCACACTCTCTGCAGCATCCATTCAAATTAAAGCTGCTTTTATATTAACATTCTTTTACTGCATCGGATTTTAAGTCTAATGTTCCCGTACCGTTGCAGTTTGTATATATTTAATGCTTATTTTGGGGCTTTGAGTCCATTTTCAAGTGAATGAATGTTAAATTAAAGTGAACCGGCCATGAAGGGTCATTATTCACTGTTTTATCTTTCAAAAGAAAGTTATTTAAATTTTCCCGTGGGGTAAGGAATGGTGCCACATCGCGTGTATGCACACATAGTGTGCTATTTAATTTGATCGTCATGTCGCGCCCCTATTGAGGGACTGTCGACATGAATGTAGCACCTGGGTAAGTGGAATGGATCAAACAAGCATTCAACCCTATCAACCAATCTGAAGGGATGTACTATAGGTGCAATGGCACCAAATAATGACTGGTGAAAAATGGCACTAGCAGCACTATTGTATGCCTTGGTTGACATATCTTCCAGAAAGAAAGACGGCTTTAATTCACCAACTTATGATGCTTGAAAGTGGAAGATGCCAAGAGCAAGGAAACTGAGCCCAAAGAAATCCCAGGACCTTACTTTTAAGAAATTAAAGTTTTCAACAGAATGCACATTAGAATGAAAGTCACAAGCGAAGTCCAGCGTTAATGTCAGTCCTGGAATGCCTATTGAGCCAGTGGATGTGATGGAATTTAGTAACAGGCTCAAATTGATTAACCCTTATGCAGCCTTTTTACATAGTACAGGTGACTATGTTAAAGCACCCATCCCAGAAAATGAAATACCCAAATTACACCACATTGATCTTATTTATTATGACAAGGCCAATATGCAGAGTGATGAATGCAAGAATTATTGTAAGGACTACTTTGCATCACTTCATTGTGAAAAGGAAGAATGTGGAAGAATTCAAGACATTACTAAAGGACAGGTAAACAACAAAAACTGGTTGGTAGCACGTATTGGCAGAATAACAGGCTCAAAATTTGGACGTGTTTGTAAATTGAAAAATAGTACTTCGCTTAATTATACTGTAAGGAAAGTCATGGAATATATTTGTTTGACAGTGACAGTATAAGATAGGGTAGAAGAGTGAGCTAGCAGCAAAACGCCTATACCAGATTAAATCGAAGGTCATCCACATTGACATTATTGTAATAGAAAGTGGATTATGGGTGAATGAGGAATTTCCCCATCTAGGTAGTAGATGGTTTGGTGACCTGCAAACACTGTGAGGAATCATTAGGGTTGATAGAAGTGAAATGTCCATATAAATTTAGAGACATGACACCAATGGAAGCAGCAAAAGACCCATCTTTTTGCTACTAGGTGATTGGTGCTGAACTTAAGTTTAAACAATGTCATGATTATTATTATCAAATTCAAGGTCAGATGGTCCTATCAACATTAATGACTTTATTAACTAAGAAACATAGGCATTTCCAGACTTTACAAATCAACTTACATTCTTAATGATTAAACAAAAATCACAGTAGTAAAAATGGAATAATTTATGTAATAGCACGGTAATAATAATAATAATAGTTATAATTAATTAATTAATAATTAAAATAATATTAAATATAGTAATAAGATTAATAATAATAATAAAAGTTACAACTTAAGGAACAGCAGTTATAACAATTAACTTGTTTGATTAGTTTATACATGTTGCATAGTGCTGTTCTTTTTTAATAAAAATACCAAGCCTTTTTTTCACGTCTTTTGGCAAAGACAAAGGTACTTTTCTCATGATAAGTATACAAGACAACTTTGGTTTAATCCAAATTTGTGTACATAATTTTGACCTTTTCTTATAATATTGAATGAAATAGATTCAGTGTGTTTTATCAGATATCAATATTTAATTTACATAATTATCAATTATCAATAATCATGGTGCATTGCCTTAGAATTCATAAATGACATTGCTTATTTAAATCTTAAATTTTACTAGAATGTCATTAAAGGCCTCCTCCTTTTACTTTACTTTTATCAATTTCTGTTTTTTTTTCTTTAAATGCTCAAAATATCTGACTGTGTACTTACTTGCAACATCTTAGTCTTACACGCAAAAATTATAGTTATTACACAATTATGCTTTTAATTCATTTTGTAATATATGAGGAAAAAGAAAACAGTGTTAACATATCATGTTATTTGTATGGAATCCAGATGTCATGACGATTTTTGCTGACCAATACTGTGCTAGTTAAAAGTTGACTTTTATCATCTTGATAATTGTAAAAGGTTATAATAACCAGTAATATTTGTTATTGTTTTGGGAGTATAATGATATTTATAAGGATAGGTATATATTATGGTCATGATATAAAGATATACAAACATATATTATCTTTTTCTGCCATGATTTTGGTAGTTAATGTTTTATCTGATTTGTAATTGTATATAGTATACAGCAGAATTTTGGGAATGCATGATAACCACTCAGTGACTTATGTTTGTCTTGATGGATGTTAAAGCTGGCACATTATAAAGTCATCTTCAGAATGTTTGGCTGTTGTACAATTGTTGTATTATCATTATATTCAAAAAGAGTGATACACACTTTTGACTATAGAATCTTGTGTATCTTATGGTATGAGGGGGGAGGTATATTTTGTTGCATACCATTCCACAAGCTTGTTTTTGTGTCCATAACATGCAATATGGAAGCATGCATAAAAAAAGACGAAGTAAAAATTTGAATGAAATTGAGAAATTACTTTGTTATGTGTTAACAATAACTAGTGAATGTTTATTTATCAATAATAATAATAATAATAATAATAATAATAATAATAATAATAATGACATTGAATAGAGCATAAATTTAAAAAGCTCAGAGTGCTTTTCAACATATATAATGATATGACTACCAAAAAAACACCATCAAATTAGAAAACATCAAAATATACTGAATATATTTAAGATTGGAAACATTATTGGAAAGATGGGTATATTTTATATGAACAGTTGCTTACCATATCAGTAGCTCATTTTTATTTTCAGAAAAGGCAGAGCATGTCTCTCATGATTGTTTCTTCTGATGGTAACAACCCTGATCCAAGTAAACGCCTCAAGTATGATGTACAGGCTCAACAAGTAAGTTGATGGTTACTTTAATTTTGGATATTAGCCATATTTGTGGATTGGCCTTGGGACGGTCCAAAATGTCGATACATATGTATGCATCCGTGCATGACAACATGTTCAATGTTCAATGCTGTGTCCTGACTTTTGTTACCTGTGCTATGTTTAGCAAAATGTTTCTGACAAATTTTGATATGTGTCAATTGGTATTTTAATGACATTCATGTAGTTTGGTGCTGGACTATAAAGCTGAAAATTGAAAAGGAGATCTGTGTCATTTTTAGTGCAGTGAGACCCACTTATCTAAACCTTGGTTATCTTAAGAACCTGTATATGTAGAGCATTTTGATCTGGTAAAAAAAAACAACTTTATTATGATATTTGTTGCCTGTTATTTCGATCCCAGTTAAGTCGATACCCTCAATATGACTGCAAGTATTGCAGTCTGATGTAAGATGTGAACCCGGTCAATTCAATGAAGTGCATCTTTCATGTTCATTTCTTAGAAATGTTACAAAACATGATCAGCATTCCCTTTAGTACAGGTAACTTGTACCGACAAGGATGGAATAAGTTGGTACAAGAACAAATTGTACCATTGCTCATGATTAAAATTGAAGAGCAAATCCATTTTAGTAATACTATTACATTATCGAAAGGGCAGACTTATAGGATACACATAATACTGTTGACTGGCAACTGCCTTTGTGTTTAAAACACACACACACAAGAAATAGGAAAACAGTTCCTACCCTTCAAAACTTCCATCATGCAACGAATTTAAAGGTTGCTAAAAAGAAGTTGAATTACAAGTTTGAAAGAAATTAGGGAATGTAACATCCACTGTGCTCACGCTAACAACTGATGATTGTTTTTGTGTCAATACACGTAGAGCTTGTATAACAGAGAACAAGATGAAATTTTATCTGGGAAACGTTCTATCAAGGATTTGATATCTTAAATATCTTTCTGGCAAAGTATTCTATTATATGTTATGCATGATATCAATACAGGTACATTAAAGTTGAGGCAACCAGACTACATGTCCTTGCCTAAGGACACACCATGATTGTTGTTGTTTTTGTTGCTTTGGGGTTTATTGTCATTTCTCGGTGCTGGAGGATGAACATATCAAACTCCTGTAAAGACCCACAGCCTCATGGGAAGCAACTGGCAGTTATATATCCACATCGACCAAGCCTCAGACGTGGACCCACACAGGCAGTGGTGAAAGAGCTGTATGTGGTATAGTTGAGGGCTTTAAACCACTCATTCATTTGGGGCTACCTGACCATGGTAACTGATCTTGACTTGTCTCATCAACAGTGCCACATCAACTCATATCAACATTGATTGGTTAATTATACAAGCAGCATGGCCTGTATCGTATTTTCAACTTCTCAGTGTAATATTGTTTCTTGCATCTACTAAAATTAGTTGAATAACCAAACTCTAATTTTGGGATCCTCAGTTTATTAAGCTATTCTACTTAATTTCTACCTGAACTATTTGAAAATTATCAGCGGCTTGTTGATAAATGTAAGGAAATAATTTATATGCAATGATTTAATATATTAAATTACATAGTAATTTTATGATGAGATTTAACTCTTTGCAAAAACAACTGCCTCCTTTATTTGAAATTTGTTATGATTTTATTTACTAAAAGTTGAAATACTGACGAATTGTAATGCCATCTTTGCCATCTGGTTTATATATTGTATAAAATCAGATAAGGCGACTGGACTTCTGTATAATTCCTACATAATTCTCTTGAAAATCATTCAAGACAATAGCAGTATTTGATGAAGAACTACCTTATTTTTACAGTAACTTAACAAATGTTCATGAAATAATAATTGCCTCATGCAGAACACAATTTCAGAGTTGAGAAATTAACAGAACAAAATTTTCTAACAACTTCTGAAACATGGTTGCGGAAGTTGAGATGACCTGTAAGTGAATTATATTGATCCACTCCGATGGTCTAGTGGTTAGAGCGTCCATTGTTGGAGCAGCAGGTCATGGGTTCTATCTCTGGCAGTGTCATACCAAAGACTTACAAATATGGTACTAACAGCTGTCTTGTTTGGCACCTTGCATTTGGATGTTAGTGTTAGGACTGGTGTCAGGATAATGTGAATGGGTGGGACATAATAATACATCTCTGAGGCATGATGCCCCAGTGCTAGGCATCACTATAAACTGCCTCAAAGCTGAAATCATATGACTGAAAAATGGTTAAAGCTACGTTTAAAACTCCTAATCAACAAAAAAAGAAAGAATTGTGTTGAAGTCACTGCAATGAAGTCAAACAATTGATTAGATGGAATAGTAACAGTCATGAATACAGTTGCTGATCACTGGCTGAAAACAATATAACATAGGAATCAATGTGCTAATTAGATGGAATAGTAACAGTTATGAATACAGTTGCTGATCACTGGCTGAAAACAATATAACATAGGAATCAATGTGCTAATTAGATGGAATAGTAACAGTCATGAATACAGTTGCTGATCACTGGCTGAAAACAATATAACATAGGAATCATGTGTTAATTAGATGGAACAGTAACAGTCATGAATACAGTTGCTGATCACTGGCTGAAAACAATATAACATAGGAATCATGTGCTAATTATGAGACACACACAATATTTCTTTCTTTAATAATATTTCTCAATCATAATATCTTAGAAGAACTAATACTACATCACAAATATTATATAGTATTTCCAGGTTAAAACATTTTAACTAAAAGTCTATAAGTTATCTGCCCATGTAGAAGAAGTTAGAATGACTTTCTCTTGGTTCAGGCCTGGTGCCAAATCCTGTGGATGCTTCAGTCACTACTTAAGCTTTTGCAAAGCCAAATGCTCTTTTAAGACAGAGTTATCTCACATGCCAATATCAGTATTCTGTAAGTTTTCTACTTTAAAGCAAGTTGGAAGAGATTTTGGTTCAGATGGAATTATTTTTCTTCTTAATATCATGGCATTGCCTATTTATACACATAGGCATCCTTGAACACGTCATTTGTCATCCCCTCACACTGCAATAGGTGTATTTAAATATATCCAGCTTTGGTGTGATACGAAAAATTCATTCACTATTGCTGACAATTTTCCACTATCATTGGATACATGCATGTAGATTTTCTGTACTAATCTTATTGTCAGTTAATAGCTGTTGTACTGATTGAAAATGCTGAAATATCCTTTGAGGGATGATGATATACCCATGCAGCTATGATTTCAGTACAAGCATCATGAGCCATCATGTTCAGAGACAGATCCAGCTCCTCCTTCACACCCACAGTTAAATAAACATTTATTGGCCATAACAAAAGCTTGTTTATCAATGCTTGGACACCAAATCACTTGGTGGGTAGTGAGATAGTTACCGTCTCAAATATCAGATTTACAAACCATCTGTTGGGTTCCAATATCCCATACCTTATGATCTTGACATTCTCATGCCAGCCTTTATCGTCTAATCTCCTCTTTAATGGTCAGGTTGAGGAAATATTAATACAAGCCACAAAGTAGACCAAGACCATTGCACCCTCCCCATCTCATATACAGTGGGAGGAATGTCAGGAAAATTAACAAAATTTGACATGGAACCTCAAGACACAATCCTCAAGGAAGCAGCCCTACTGAATCTACAACTGATGAAAAGTTCTTTTCTCCCAAACAAATGTAAACAGAAAGCATAAAACTGGTGATCATTTGTGTCAGCAATATATACTCTGATCTAAATAATGACATTGTTTTCATGGCATCTTATCACTGATCCAGATACTATGAAGGCTCCATTTCTTCTATGTCAAGTGGTGACATGATTTGTGATAATGACCTATAGATCCTCATCACACTTCCTCCTTTTTCTAGCTTTTGCTATGGTATAAAGTCCAAGGATTCAGAATCATCACTCTTCAGTGCAAAAAAAAAAAAAAACTTCTCTAGTAAATGGTGGTATAATTTGTCCACAATTAAAATTCACAAGACATTTATTTGAAGCTGTTCCTGGTTCTATGGGCTAATGGCATTATTCATCCCATCATCAACCTAAGAAAACAGTTTTCTGTACCCCTTGCTTTAGGATGGAAACACAACAACAGGTTCTAAATTAAATCCAGGAGGGAGACTACACAGTGTGAATTACAAGATATATCCTAATTTCAGTGTCTTTTAGGACGTTTCTGTGATTCTCCTACAATAGCACTGTTTACCACTTCAAAGCATTCTTATTTCGACTCGTCATTAGTCCTAAATTGGCTTACATTGATGAATCAGGTAAAGGTGACTTTCTGTGCTACTTCCAATGCAGCAATATTGGACTACCTGAATGAAATTCAACATAAACATACACTTGTATCTGGGTTTGATCCCTGGTATATTCATATCAAAGAATTATAAAAATGTTACTAACAGCTGCCTCGCTTGGCACTCAACATTAAAAGGTTAGTTCTAGGACTTGTCAGCCTTTGTGTCAGGATAATGTGACTGGGTGGGACACAATGATACATTCTGTTTCATGATGCCTCAATGCAAGATATCACTATAAACTGCCATACTGCATATTTCATAGTGATATGACTGAAACATTGTTAAAACTATGTTACAAGATCCAAATCACACACACACACACACACACACACACACACACACACTTATATCTGGTTATTATATCTCTTGTTAATCTCTTTATCAGTCATGTTTATCTTGTTAACATGAAAACATGTCACCTAATACCATCACCACATTTAGATCACCTATTGAATGAGTTCAACATTTTGGTAAACCGAGTATGACTCCCTCAGGAATAATTGTTGAAAATCAGTATAACGGTGGTTTCCTTGCATATATAGAACAGTCTCTCTAGCTAAGAATTTCTTCATCTGCTGTGTTTGCTGAATGTGGCAGCAGACCTCCTAGTTCTAGATCTCCGTTGTATGCATCAAATACAAATGATCATGTTGTCTCAGTGGAAGCTGATACTTTGCACCTTGGACCATCTTCTCATAATCTTAACAAGTACATTGTTCCATTTCAGCATATAGGCAACCTCACATGGCATATACCGGGTATATCTTTGCATAGTACAACAAACACATCATGGTCATGAATGTCAGCACATACGCCAATTGATTGTGCCTCTCAAGGTCATCATTTACCTATAAACATTATTGAGATAAGAGTCATTTTGAGTACATTTCATTGGTTGCTAGATGAGCTATACTGGAAGTACGTTCTTTTTCTTTCTGACAATGCCACATAGGTGATATATCTCAATGTCAAGGTAGAACCAAGTCTTGTTTGGGATTGTCTAAATTGCATTCTTCATTGACAAACCCGCATTCAGGTTTGTCATAATCCTGGCTAATCAGCAAGCAGAATGGTCTCTTTAGTCTCTAGAGTTTTTGGAATGTCAAACTCACCCAACTTTTGTATCACACCAGTCACATGCGTTATTAGCCCAGTGAAGTAGTGAACAGTGTAACAAGATGGCCCTCCATTTGAAAAGTGCACGAAGGCGGAAGATATTCACACTGCTGTGCACACAATAACAATTTGCACTACTGCAGGCCTCAATACCTCAAATACTGGTAACTGCTGCATTATCATTGTGAATCTGTAATCAAGGATGTATGCATACAGATTAATATATGTTTGATCCATGAGCACTCATATATTTTTTGGTTATTCAGATGTTTGTATCATGGTATTTGCATGTGTTTACTATAGGAACTGAATGAGTACAATGAATCCTTCTGTTGCATTAGTAACTGATGCATTCATAGACTTAATGCCTATCCTTATCACGGGGAGATCACTCTAACCGAATTATTGGATGGCAGACAAGTTGTAGCTTTTTAGTCAAGGGACCAGGCGCCAGTATTTGTGTACAAATTTAATACTGTAATCAATGACCTAGTATAAAACAAATCATAAAAATGAAATACACAAGTGAGGTCAAAAAGGTCCGATTGTTTTAGATACCTATATTAAAACAAAGCATAAGAATAGTATCCGCAATACGAGAGAAGTCGATGGTAATTTATAGCAGAAGACGTTTTATCATTTCTGAAGGTCATTTATGTCACCATGTGATGCTCACAATGGAAACACAAGCCCTTTTCCTAGACGACAATACTGTAAAAATGTGTGTTTTAAACGGGCTGATGCAATTGAAAATATTTGTCAACCAAGCTTTTTTTTAAAGATATTCTACTTGCCTAAATCCCATGTGTGTACTGCTATCGGAGGCTAGCTCTTCTTACTAATCCACTATTGATATTTCACTATCAGCATACTGCACAGTAACTATGAAAGATGTACATGCCCGACATCAATATCAAGAACAACAAACCTGGAACATCTAGTTCACAAAAGAGTCACACCATAGTCAAAAGTTGTATACATATCACCTATTTAGACATTATCTAATAAAAAGGTATAAAGGAAAATCTTTTGTGCAAAATGCTAAAAATGTTATTATGCTTTCAGAAAGGGTCTACTTGGCAGCAAAAAGCAATGCATTATTTACATTGTGAGTTGTGACTGACTGCATTTATTGAAAGATTTCAAATTGTTTGCAACCTATAATCCTTTTGAACTTTGTTTACCACCATAGCATCATTAATGTCAAGAAGAGGTTTGGAACTTATACATTTTAGTATGGAATGAGAGAAATGCTATGTTAGTTGTCCGTGACAGAAGTAAAAAGTTTCTATAAACTCTTCTAGCAAACTTAAAGAAATCAAACATTAAGGTCAATAATGTGCTTTATAAGTACAATTAGACTTATATAAAATAAGCAGTTCCTCAACTTTTCATTATCATTCTGTTGATGCTAATAGTAACTGTAATAGAGACCTAAATATAATAGAAACAATTGACATTGATGTACTTTTAACACTGAGTGAAAACAATAATTTCAGATGCATGAAACTGCCACTTAATTTCAAACTTTTCCACCCTATTAAATTGAACTTAGAAATTTCAGGATATATGCATAACATTGGAACATTTCCTATTATCATCCAAGTAATGGATAAGAATCTCTTATGTCAACTTCACATTGATGTCATGAAGGTAGAAACTATGTCAGTATGCTAAAACTTTCATTCTTTTCAATATACCATATGCATCACTATGTCAGTATGCTAAAACTTTCATTCTTCTCAATATACCATATGCATCATTATGTCTAAGACCACTCCACTGGTATCATTCAACATTCACAACATTATGTTTATATAGGATTCTTCTAACGGCCATCTACTCCTGTCGAGTTATATTACTTTTAAGAATGCATGTTGACATGCTATGCAATTGATTATGTGTCTGTATTGACATGTGGATAATATTCACTAAAATACGGGTGCAAACCTTGACAGCTACAAAAAGAACAAGACAAGACATTATGGTGAACATTTTTTCTCATATTTAGTAAGTTAACCCCAAAATATACTACTGTGTCATGATATAAACAGTTCTCACATTTCTCACATTGCGGTAAAAGTACAGTTACCTCCCACAGTAGCGGCGGGGAGGGGGGAGAGAACCCTACAAAACGTTGTGCATATCTTATTTTGTTAAAATAACGGTTTATAGAATTTTAACGATACAGCTGTTAATTTGTCAAAAAAACATTTATTCAGAAATGTGAAATGTCAAGGGGGTGAACCTTGTGTGCATGTTGTATTTTGTTAAAATAACGGTTTAATGATGCAGCTGCTATTTCTTCAATCCCCGAATTAATATTATATGTATTAATAAATGGCAAATATCGAAGAAGCGCAAATTAACTGTATATGCGATCTAATCCTATTAGATATCATGTTACAGGGTCTGATAAATTTATCGTTATAAATCCATGAGGGGTTGCCTGAGCACCACTAAAGAAATTTTTAAATTTGTGATAGTCGTAATCCCCACAGCACCATGTTTGCCAGATATTTTGGAGTGTATGAGTGTCAACTTCGTTAAACACCGCTAGCACGTTACAGTTATCTCGGATCAATTTTGGAATTTGAGTGTATCGTTGAGTGACATAGAACACATCGATGTTCTTATGTCTGCCGCGGAAAATATCCTCGCGGGATATTTTGGTTTGTCCAACATGGTATCGTCGTACATGACAAGATTGTTAATATCCCCAGAAATATCCTCCACGTAAGGTGCTCCGTCGATATCTGTGATAAACTTGATGATATTTTTTCCGGTGATCTCCGAGGCTTTTTCGCGATAATATTTTAATACCTGATAGCAATGCTGATCGTCAATGCTCGGTGCCACCAAATATAATTTATCCAAAGCCATCCATTTCATAATCAAATTGAGTAATAGCTGTGTTTTACCGCTTCCTTATGGTCCGATAATTATCATTCTGACGGAGTTAAGTAGCATCGGATGATGTTTGACTCGTTGTTTCTTTAGCGCAGAAAGATCTGTAATATCCATTAGATATAACTAACTAATATTATGAATTTATATTGTGTGAAATGTAAGGCTAACACTCCAACGATTAACCCAATGCCTATCACAACGAAACATAACAGAACAGCCATCACCGGAAAATGTGAGCGGTGTGGTATAAAAAATTCAGATTTATTAAAAAATAAAAGAGGCGGTGATATCACCTCTGGGTTAACAAAACTCCCAGGGATGCCATGGGCAAAGTATCCAGGAGAAAATCACCTTCCCGGATATAATTATTGTGGTCCCAGGAAACGATTCGATATCAGATTGGATGATCGGGATAATCCTCGTCCGGGTGAATATCCGGTAAATGTCATCGATGAGTCCTGTCGTGTTCATGATATCGCGTATAAAGATCTCGAACGTCATCTCACGGATGTAAAATTGATCCACGCGTTGAATTTTATTCCTGATATAACCTTCAAGGAAAAGTTAATATCCAGGATAATAAAAGCTGCCATGAAGGGTAAATTAGTCGCGGGTTTAGGTATTTGATATGGAAGCAATTTATTATTCTCCGACCGGATAATATATGGGAAAATAATCCGCCATTGATAAACTTGCCAGCGCTGCAAAAGTAAAACGTGGAACAGCAGCTGATTGGCTAGCCAAACAAGCTATATGGCAAATTTATCTACCACGTCCAAAGAAAATTCAATATGCGTCATTCGATGTTAATATTCCAAGTGAGGTTCATGAGGCTGATATATTATTTATGCCGCATGATGCAGTTAAAAAACGTGTTTACAAATACGCGTTAGTGGTCGTTGATGTCTGGAGTAGATACAAAAAGGCCGAGCCGTTTTCAAGAAAGAATCTTCAGAATTTGCCTCCGCGTTTAAAAAGATTTTTCATTGAGGTTCTCTACGATGGCCAAATCTTGTTCAGGTTGATCCTGGTAAGGAATTTCAAGGTGAATTATTGTCAACGATGAAACAACAACACACTAAGATACTACGAGGACATACCGCGATCCATCGTGATCAAGCAATCGTTGAACGGTTTAACAGACCTCTCTGTGATAAATTATGTCACTATCAGTACGCGAAAGAATTCATCGATGATAAACGATCTTGTGAATGGGTAAAACAATTATTGGAAGTAATCGCATCGATCAACAATGAAGTCACTAACACGTTAAATATGAAATCGGCTATCGCAATAACAAAAAAATATATAAAAGTATCAAAAAAAGAATCTTCATCGCAAATCCTGCCAAGCAATGTCACAGTGAGATATTTATACTAACCTGGTGAACTTGAATGTGGTGCTACAGGATCAACTGATCCGGTATGGAGTGTCAACACGCATACAATATTTTGCACGTAAACATTTAAAATAAAGCAACGTGTTACAAACTCGATCCAACCGTGCCACAACGGAATTTTAATTGTGAACAGTTACAAGTAATCCCGGATGATACTCAATTACCACTGACTAATCTCCGATAATAGCAATTCTCCGAAGTTGATTTATTAATCGTACTCGTGACACCGCGAGGTATACCAGATTTGACCACTTGATGAAGTCATCAACGATCCACATAACTGTATCTTCGATGGTTAATCCTTACGATGAATGAATCGTCATCGCGTATCCTAACACCCACGGAGATTTATTAGCACCTAACGCGTAACGCGTCTTCAACTACTCTAATATCAACGTGTACAATATTGTTTAATACGAGTTCTTGTCGCTGTGATTTTCCTGGAATATCAACCTCTATATTTTGTTGTCGAGTATCTTTAGACCGGTAACATAACGGAACCGGTTACATCGGAAATGTTTCTTTGTGAGTTTTAAATAATTCTACCTGAAGATGATCTCGTGTTTTTTTTCTGCTGGCGATAACTATATCTGCTGCTTTCTATGTGTCCAAAAAGTCGTCAATGGAGATTTCAGGAATTATTTTACGCGTTATTTCACATTGTATATAATCCGGTTGTAGTCTTATCGCGAAATTCAGCGATGTCAATTTATCATCACATGAACGATGATCCGTGTTGATCTCTTTTACTAATAATCTACGTTACTTTTTAGCCATTCATGAGGTGATTTTCCGATAAATGGCGGTGATTGACCATGATCTCCGCACATGATCACCGCGGTATATTTCTTTAGCAACCATGTTAAAAACGTTTTTAGGAACTCCGACGATACAGTATCAATTTCATCCTAAATAATTATCCGATGAATAAATTTCGTTCCTATGCAATCGGGAGTCCAATCAATTCCATTATATCTAAAGAAGCTATGATATGTACACGTGTTAAGTCCTCGGTATTTCATCTCGAAGGGCAAGACGATGAGTTGGAGTCAACACGATCATATCAGAGTTCTTTCCAAATAAATCGATTACCATTGTCTTTCCACATCCTCCTGGACCGTTTAGATAGACGGTTTTATGTCTGGTTATCGGATCGTACACAGAAGGCGACGACGATAGATTATCATTGGTATCCTCGCGATAATTATCTTCGATTGGATCATCAAGTTCCTTATTGTAATTGTATCCTTGATTGCGCTTTATTCTCCAAGTACCCCAATGTTCCTCAGCGTTAGTGTAGTCGTGAACTCGTTCTCGTTGTTTTACATCGAAATAAAACGAGTCCACGGTAACTCTAACTGCGATATCAGAGATTTTATTTAACACCGAGAACACGTTTATCAAAGCATAACCGAGAATCGAAGATCGCATAATGGGTAAACTGCGGTGATTCTCCTTCATAATATTCGACAGTGATTCACAGTTTTTCCTTGTTGGATAAATAAGTTGTTGATCTCTATATAAACGTTCCTTTGGTTGTCGTATCCGGGATGATAAAATCTAATTCGGTGTCGTCAATTATAGCCAGGAAGTTCTTCTTTTATAATCTTCTGATGCACCTTGGGTAAACTTCCCGATTATTATCCTTCCAATATCTTTTGCTTGATCCTCTAAACATTTTTATTTTTCTCGGATCATCATGTTCTTCCGGAGTCGGTAACCAAATATCTTTCTGTGCCCAGTATGAAATTATCACCTTGGATATAGTCAACAACGTTAATATCTTTTTATCTCATGAAAACCTTAATGGTAGTATCGGGGGCCAATTTTTTACGTGAAGATGCTTCCACATCCAGAGATAAAATACCGGGTGAAGATCATTCACGAGTTTAAACGATGTCACCTTGGCGAATCCGGTTAAATCAAATATAGATAAACTCCCGTTAATCGCTACTCTCGTCATTTCATGTGTGGGATGACCAAATCGCGTAAAATATTCGTTACATTCTCCCCGTCCAAGAAAACTCGCTGGGTAACATGATATAAATAACTGCGCATATAATATTTTGTGACTCGTATTTTGTGTTCCATAATCCACTGTGAGAGGTTTCTACGCAACTAGCTTTAACATCTCGAAAAGATCAGCGCGAAGCGGTTTCCAAGAGTTTTTCTTTCTGGTGAAATAAGCCGCGACGGCTGGTATCGTAAAACAATTTTTGGTAATTTCATCTGGAATTCCATCGATGTATCTCAACGTGAGATTATTCATCTGTGTTTGAAGAGCTTCTGTTCGGTATAAATCCCCATCAGGTTTAATAAATTGATCATACATTCCCGTTTCATCCTTAAACAACCATATACCAACAGGATCGGTTTTACTCATTTCGTAGATAGCGTCGAATATATCTCCGTGATAGTATTTTACCGTTAGTGACATAAAAAATATCGTCACGGAAATGCTACACGCGTGGCAATTATGATCGATGATTTCAATTGGAGCACTGTTATTTTTATATTTTTATATTTTTGCTTTGTGTAAAACATATCCGGTGCACGTTTTCACGGTATTTGGAAATCGTAAGACACGCTCCAGCGTGATAACGTTGTTTACGGACGCACCCGCGGATTGAACTGATTCCACCCGCGTTAATATTTTTGATTTTCTCAACTCTGTTAAACTGTTTCCTCGTTTGATATAATTAAAGTGTTTTATGACCCGTTCCGCAACGCAATTTATTTTTAAAGTTTCATCGGGAAATTTTTTTTTTTCAAATCTGTATCGTTTATAGTGTATAATCCGTAAACTAGCGCCGTCAACAGGAACGCACGATTATAATATCTGTCAGCACGACCGGTTTTCCCGTCGAGGTTAATACGCGATCACGACGATTATACACCCGCCAGGACTTTCCACCGGGAGTTTCTTTTATCGTAAATTTTACTATATTTGACTTGAATCCAATATTTTGTGTTTTCAAAATGTATTTCTTATAGTATCTCTTTGACACGAGAATCAATCATTCTATATTCCATATTAAGAGTTAAAAACGTAGAAAATACGTATTTGACACCGTCAATTTTAAATTCATACTTGGAACGTCGAATACTATTTCGAATCGCTGATAACTTCGCAGCAATTTTATTTTGTCATCGAAGTTAAAACGCTTCTTCCGTTTAGTATTTATCTTAATCTCGGTAATGATAAACATAGTGTTGCTCTCTCTCTCTCTCTCTCTCTCTCTCTCTCTCTCTCTCTCTCTCTCTCTCTCTATATATATATATATATATATTATATCAGTCCTGCGGGGATCATATGCGAAATATCCAACGAGGAAGCTCTGGCCCGCAACCTTGTATCAACTGCGGTATTGGAGTACAAGAAAAAAACAAAATTATGTGTTCGTTGTGGATTAAAAATATTTACGGCGCTGAAATGGTACTACGAGCGTCATAATAAACCATCATTGTTACATTCTCCGGTTGATTATCTTAATAGAAAAATACCTAACAATTTAGATAAATAAAAACTCTTATAAAATAATGATGAATCATAACGAATACGTCGCTCATCCGATTTACCTTAATTACGAGACGTCACGAGATAGAATCGTCCGACATCGACAACAAAAGTTTCCACTTGGATATATTAGTAATACCGGGTATATAAGAATTACCATGCATGATCAAATTAAAAAATTATCATAAACATAGATTTCTCGTCGAATGCTTCATCAGGGAAATCGGCAACAGTTTCGTCATTGATCATTTAATCGAGATAAACCCGATGACCGCGTAGAAAATTTACGAATTATTACTCAAGATGAAAATTGTCTTAACAAAGCAACAAAAATAAAATCTCAACAATGAAGACACGTACTAGCGTTCATGCATAGCTCCATTAAAAATTTTCCATCGATATCATCCGCAGCTAAATAGTACTATATTCAGAGTGAATCCATAAAATGAGCTGCCGAAGGTACTATTTTGACCGTTTACTCGAAAAGATTCGATAACAGAGTTTCATTTACCTTTGCGTGATTCTTTTAAATTCTGAAAATTGCAATATATATATATATATATATATATATATATATATATATATATATATATATATATATATATATATATATATATATATTGACGATTGACAAATTTATCGCGTTGTTTTCCCATGACAATAATGACGACGAAGAATATTGGAGTTGTCTTTACAATAAAATATAGTTCCTGAGGTTTTCGATGACGGAGAAATTTACGATTATTACCCCGCTGATAACGAATTTGACTCCGATGATGATTATTTCTACTGTACACAATCCACCGCAACTTTCAAATATTACCTTTACGGGAACAGTCATAACATTTACGCTCCTGAACATTTTATAAACCTCCAACGCGCTGAAGCAATTAAGTATCAACGACGTAAAAAATTGAATGGAAAACCGCCGATTGTCAACGATGAAATCGTTAGCGATGAAAAATGGAAAATTCTAAAGAAATTAAAGAAATAAGAAAATATATATGAACAACGAATCTATCGCCGAATTGAAAAACGAACTCGATCGTATACGACAGTATCATCACAGTAATATATTTACCAGCGATTACGTCAACGCGGAATATTGAAAGATAATTTCAGCTCGACGACTAAACTTTCCCAAGTATAAGTAAGAGTATCGCGTAGTAAAATTTCTTCTCCGGGAACGAAATCGTATCATTTATGAAAATATCCACACTGAGGATTTTCCCGAACAAGAATTTATTGCCATGTCAGCGATGTTAACAAAGATATTAAGGGCCGTCGGTGAAGTGTTCAACGAGGAGCTTCTAATAGAGTCCACCGTGAAAGAATTCAAAAAGAAACATTTGAAATCGCATATTTCCTCCGAAGGACTTGCATCGTAGAAAATTTATCAGCGTTTATCTTTTTATTGATATATCTAAATCATAGAATTTAACATCACGGAACGCTTTATCTAATTCCGCGCTATCCTAAATTTTTTTTTGTCTTTGCGCAGAGATTTTTATTATATTCAGTGATATCATTATAATACTTCATTATCCGTTCATTATTTTCTAGTTGCATTCCAATTTTAACTTCTTAAACATCGCCATTTTGTTTAGCTCGGTGAGTTCCATATTTTTTTCTATGAGTTTTTTCCTCGTATTTCTTCGTGAGGTCTTCTACGACGCCTCTAAGTTGACTCCGTTCCGCTTTTAACTTCGTGATCTTCTCTCACAGTTTAGAATTTCCTCGTGAAGTTCTCCTTGTTGTTTGGTCTGATGTTTTATATCGGTGCGATACTCCTCGGCGGATCCATTAGTTGTAGCGAACATCTGCTCCTTTGACCATATTTTATGCAACCGCAATAATCCGATTTTATATCCGTGAGACACTTCACGAGGACATTTAACTCCTCGCAACGATAATATTTTTTCCGTCGTCGGCGGTAAGGTAAGTCTCATATATAAAAATTGAAGATTTTCACGCAGAAAAAATTTTAATCGAAAATTATACTTGGAAATTATAATTGGAAATCACGGGAATAAAACATTATACTCGGAAATTATACTCGGAATCCATACACAGATAGGAAGTTTGCTGGATTTTTTCTATTATTGAAATCTTCGATTTTATATTTCTGATCAACTGTCATACATGAGTGGACATAGTTCATGATCTGATCGCGACTACAACTAATCATCGCTATAGGATCACGCTGAAGCTGTCTTAATTAATGATCCGTCAGTAGAACATCCTCGTCACCGAATCTGTCTACATAGAATTCGAAGTTACCCACGATGGTTTCTGAGAACGATTTTCTAATATCGTCCTCGAGTTTATCCTTGTCATAGTCGAATACCTGTGCATGAGTATTCATATTATAAATGTTATTATTCGATTTGAAAAATCATCGTTGAAAGTCTATGACGAAAATCCAAAGGATTTTACGACTTCACATCGAGAGTAACTTGTAATTGTTCCCCTGATAAATCAATCAAGTTAAAATCGTGATCAACTAATCTAAAATTCATTCTTGATATCGAAGAATTAATTGTTGTCAAATGTACAAAATTAGTTGGGGTTTCTACGATTAAACTTCCCCTGGAAACACTCAGAAAACTTGTATAGGATGTAATCTTGATCTGCTTCACTTCTCGATGATATATCAACGCTATAACTACCTAACACAGCATCGCAAATAAGATGTAATGCGATGATTTATTTTATATCGACGTTATTTGTTGATACATGTCTACATGTTCCATCAGGAGCATTATCCCATCGTAGAATATCTACGATCGATTTTGATATTTCCCAACAGTGATGTATCCACGGGAAGAATTCGTTGATGAGATCATCGATCGATTTTTTCAGCGTTGGATATCTGGGAAATTTATAATTGGATTATTGATCCTCGGTGATTGATTGTTTTTTTCCAAAAAATCTATCTTTGTCTGGTTTTATTATATCAAGTAAAGCATCATTGAGAAAATTTATATCAGATGTGATATGGTTTAACTCTTTAATCCGCCGAATTACTTCATCGCGGTCAGGTGTTGCGTTTCCCAAAGTAGATGTTTGAAAATATTATCGTTGTTGTTGTAATTTCCTTTTAGATAATATATCGGCATTATTAAAAATATCTTGGATGTTGTTTTGTGTAAGAAACCAACCATCTTCCACGGGAGATTGCCAGATTATAAAACCAGCTATGTTATAATGATAATTTTCTTGGTCATAGACGATATACTCGTTTGGAATATTATTAAGATGCGTTTTTAAAAAATTAACAGTGTGATGATCGTAATCTAAATTAATTTCCGGTTCAGGAGTTTTATATGTGATCCAATCAGATTTTTTTGGTTCATCGATGATCGGGGTTGTCTTTTCCCAGCTTTCATGTATCCGTGAAAAATATTTGTCAATGAGATCATTGAGAGATTTTTTCAATTCGGGAACATTATACTCGGGATATTTATAATTAGGTAATGTGTGTTCGGTCAATGATAATATCGTTAAAAAAATTTGTTTGTTTGGACCCGCATCATCAATGATTATTTGATATAAAACCCTCCTTGATCCGCTGGAAGACCAAAATAACATACTATGTTACCATATGTTTGTTCTTCATAGCTGTCCGGGTTATCATAAACGTTACACAAGTATGGTAATACCGGGTTAGTTTTTAAAAACGAACCTCATTACTTGTATAATTTAAATCAACACCATGAGCGTATCTGAGATCTGTTTTAAAATCAGATCTTTTTGGTTCCCGTAAACATGGATGACCACCCGTCGGTGATTTGTGGGGCCATCCTAATGTAGTTCTGATTGAGCTGTTAATTATATCAACGGCGTAATCAGGTGAATTTATATTGATGGCGGATGACAGCAAGTGTTCATGAGAAGTTATCTCGATGGGAGAAACATCATCCTTGTCTAATTTTGTTCTGGTGATTAATGCTATTCTATGTCGAATTTCATTGTTGATATCTTCTATATCATAACCTCCCTTTCGAAGATATATTGTTCGACAATCAGACTACATGATATTTTTTTGTTATTATGGAAATCGTTCCTGCGATAGTTGTCGCCACCGCTATACAAATCAGAATAGCGACCGGAGCATTATTACCACCGAAGAAAGTACTATCCCGGTCCCGGTAACTACACCTGAAATAGAGTACACAGTTACATCAACGGCGGTAATTCTTTGTTGATACTATTTTATTTTCATCTGATATTCCTCGTAGAGTAACTTGAGTTTAGTTTGTACAGTGGGACCCCGCTATAACACGGTAGTTGGGAGCCATAGAATCCGACCGGGCTATGAACCGAACCGTGTTATAAGCAACCATGTACAATACCAACACATTTTTGGATTTAATTGGGGGGGGGGGATTTACATAAAGACGGGTGCGAAAATGCATGGCACAATTACCATTTTTGATCAATATATAATAAATGAGAAAAACATTTCCTATGGTAACAGAAATTGCAGATTTAATATATTACTTTATTCAGAGAACCATGCATTGGTACATACACGTGTCTAATTTATATATACATTTATAATCTATTGCATGAAAAGAGTATCAACACCGTGTACTCACCAGCGAATCTTGTAACATACACTGAATCCATAATACAAACATTTCCATCGAAAATATCCACACAAGGATGTAAAATATTCAATAATTTTGTCACAGATCATTATGTGACTGAATTCAATGAAAAGAAAAAAACAAATATTACGTAACGGGTGTACGTAATGAATGATGAAATAGTATATGTCCGTAGATTAAATAATGGAAGTTAAAGTGTATTCTTATAATAACTACATGTACATCTCAGGATCTTTCTGTCTCTGAATTCAGTCATTGTAAATTTCAGCACATTTTCCCACCCAAGCTGCTAGTCAAAGTCCTTTGAACTTGCCGCCCAGCTATTGCGTCATGTTCTTTTGATGTACTCTAATACAGCAGGCGAACTGGCTGTATTTTAACCACTGAATTATGTCACTGTTTAGCTTGGCAGTTCACTTTGATGATAAACAATGTACTTAAATTGATTGATTTATACATTCTGGTGAGAATCTTTTATCAACCCCTGCATTGGCTATTGCTTAGTTGTGTATGAAATTAAGAGAACATATATCGGAGATTATTACAGCAACGATTGTATTCAGAATGCATTCAAGACAAACACAAAGTAGACATGATGGCTTCATTACTCAGGAATCAGTAATTATAATATTGACACTTATGAGCTGTAATTTTTCAATAATAAACAAAGATCAAAGTTCTCAGTAGGGCCCAGCAATTGGTTCGTATTTCCGACGTTTATTTTGGCACAAAACTAGAAGAAATTTGATAATACATTTTCTACACGTTCTTTTTCTCACTGTTTAGACGAATATGAGAATGATAATTAAACTCGTGACGTATTTTTTGTTTTTTCATACTTAAAATTTTTTTTTTTTTTTGGTCTTTGAGAAAAATACCTGTAATAAAAATTACCCAAAATTTCGGGAGCCATGCCACGACCGGGTTATATCCGAATTCGGGTTATAGCAGGGTCCCACTGTAGTTGTAACACCTGGTTGTATCGGTATTGCTGAGTTGTTTCCATTATTAAACAACGACGATTTCAATTTAGTTATTTACTCAAATCTACTACGAGTTCTACGTACCAGGTTATTGATGTCCGAGCAACTAATGGTTGATTTTCATCAGGGATATGTGTGATCGTGAATCGTGTAGATATATCCTTAGCTAAGACCCTTGATATGATATTTATACTTCCTCCCATCCATGCTCCCGATAAGATATTAAATTTGTATGGAGATATTAATGTTAGTCTATAAATTCCATCGATAGTTACGGTGATATCTAGATTGTTATTCTCTGGTGTCCAAATGAGCATTCCAATTTGTATCGTATATACCAACATTTTCTCGCTCGTTAGGAATATTTATTTTATTGAGTTTATTATTCACTGTTTGAAAATCACCTTCGATAGCCTCTTGAATTATCTTGATATCATCGATGGATTATATTATATCAGGAAGTTTTATATTGATGGGACCGCCAAAGAATCTATTAACGATGTTTCTACGAAAATTTAGAAATTGTTTTACACGATCCTCATGCATTGATTGAAGTGTTGTTAGTTCATTGATGGCGGTTTTTATCTGTGAGAGCTTCGGTGTGGTAACCGGTGGAATCCCAAAGAAATTGTAAACAGGAAGTTGAATATCTGTAACGGATTTCTGTAAACCCGCAAATTGATTTATATGAGTCGTGTTCATCGTTGTAAAGGGTCGTCAAGTAGGGGTGGGGTTCTTCCTATAGACTTTAAAGACATAGGAGGAAGTTCCCCTGGTCCGTATTTAGAATGTTAAATTATTGATAATATATTGGTAGCTACGAGCCCCCAGTCAGCAATGCCGACGGTTAAATTATAAATAAAAAAATAAAGATAAAATTCAAATAATAACAATTTAATAAAATGATAACTTTAAGGATATTAAATTAATCACTGTCTCTCTTGACCAAGTGAATGCCTAAATCATCATGTAATTCCACAGTGTGAGTAAGATTTTCCCTTCTCCTTGTGAGTTACTCATCTATTTCTCTTTATTCTTCCTCTTGTCTTTCTCTCCTTCTTTCCCTCCTTTTATCTGCATCCCTCTTGACAGTCAATCTACTTCCGTTTCCTTTCTTCTGTATACTCCCTCTTGTCTTTCTTACTTCCTGTTCCTCCCTTCTTCCATCTGTCACTCAACGGTCACTCAAAGCTTCCTGTTCCTCCCTTCTTCCGTCTGTCACTCAACGGTCACTCAAAGCTTCCTGATTGAAGTTTACAAGGCATTAGCATAGGGTCATAAAATCCTACCTCACACTAAATCAATAAATCTAACCATCAGCTATGGCTGTACATTTTTGGTCGCGCATGCGCACACACCGAAATTCCCACACACTTCCGCAGCTTACAAAATGGTGCAATAACACTATCTCACAAATAATTCCAAACATTCATATACCGAGCCCTATCAGTATATACATACAAATACATCAAATATCATCGTACTATAATATTACTACTACGATTATAGGTCTGTCTATATATTTATACACAGTCGCCCCCAAATCAACTATTCACATTCAACTTTTTACATTGCAACCAGTTAACTCAACAATGGCAAAATATACCATTACATAAACAAAGGTGCTGGTCTACCATAATATAATTACACAAAGAATTATAATATTTAATTCTTACAGCGGCTAGCAACCATACAATTCTTCACAAATATCACTCATCTTTTCAAAAGGCGTAAACGTAATAATTCACGAAATAATATGCACACATATTACTAACAAAGAAGAGCAACATAGTATCAGACAAAATAAGGTGTAACATAATAACATCATGAAATAAGATGCAACGAATTAACATCATAATCACTTGTAAGCAAATGTACTAACGAGCATCACGAAAGAGGTAAAATACTAAGATCATAATTAATTATTCATACTACGATACTAGTAATATAAATATACATATGACAATCCTTCAATTAACTGCAGTCGTATCAAGCATAAATCAAACAATACATCACTGACCTGATTGAAGCTATCCCACTAGATTCCCAGAATCTGGCGCCAATTTACGACTGGCAATACGGAGTCGCTAACCTCTGAACACACAATCACTTATTTTAGCGCACTGAATAAACTCTACCTACATCAGGTTATTATCTCAGGTTCAAATCAAGGGCCCACCCTCATCGCATTCTGATTGGATGGCTCTTGACTCGGTCAGTCGTTCGAACTGTCAGTCATCCAGCTGTCTGTCTGTAGGTCTAGAAATTGTTACAGTCTACCTAGGCGTCGGCCATCTACCTTTTGATTTGGTCATAAACTTCACACCTCCCTGAGATGTTGTGAGGACGCACTCGCGTTTCCGTTCTCGAGCTAACCAAAGACCATCTTACGTAAGGGGATTAGCTAACTTAGGTAACTGGTAACATCAAAACGTGGTCAGTCAGAATTACAATTTATGCATGTACAAATTTACAAGTGGGTCGGGGTAAATCGTGACATCCCCCCACGCTTGAGAATAAAATCGGGATTTTATTCCCTCAAAATACTACAAAGGCAAAAGTGTTACTACAATATAAAGAATAAAATCAGCAAAGTCAACTAGAGGCTAAACTCTGAGTATGCACATGAAAATATACACAGAGTGATCTATATCATTTCAGCGCTTCGGCTCATGAAATCTGCGCCTACGTTCCCAGATCCTTTCATGTATCTGATCTGCATCTGGTACTGCTGTAAGAACAGCGACCATCGCATCAATCGTCCATTGAACAACTTAGCCTTCGCAAGATAGGCGAGTGGTTGGTGGTCGGTTTCCAATATGAACTTCCGCCCATATAAGTATCGTTCGAACCGAGATATTCCAAACACGATTCCGAGACATTCCCTCTCTGATACGGAGTAGTTCTTCTCGGCAGCAGACAACTTCCGACTACCGTATGCGACAGGGTAAAGCGTCTGGTCATACTCCTGTAGCAGTATTGCTCCCACTCCCGTGTCACATGCGTCGGTACGAAGAACAAAGTCTTTTCCTAGATCCGTAGACGAACAACGGCGTCGGATGTAAGTCTATCCTTCAGCGTTTGGAAAGCATGCTCACAAGCATCTGTCCAAATAACCTTACTCGGGGTCCGTTTCTTGGTTAGGTCTGACAATGGCCCCGCAATCGTGCTGAAATTGGCCACATACCTCCGGTAGTATCCGGCCAGTCCCGAGAATGACCTCACCTCCGTTTTCGTGGTGGGCCGGGCGATGTTTCGCAGCTGCTCCACCTTCGACTTCTCTGGGGACAGCATGCCTTGGCTCAGGGTATGTCCTTAATAGTCCAATGTCCTGAAACCAAGGTGACATTTGGAAGGGCGGGCTGTCAAGCCCTCCTTACGTAGCCGCTCCAAAACGTCAGCTAACAGAGTGAGGTGTTCACCCCATGTCTCTGTAGCTAACAAGAGGTCATCCATGAAGTTGTGGACATCCCTATCGCGCAAGGGCTCCAACAACTTCCGCATCATCCTGGTAAAGACGCTGGGCGCGTTCTTTACCCCGAACGGCATAACCAGCCATTGGTATGTCCCATCGGGAGTAGCGAAAGCGAGCTTTGGTCTGTCTTCTTTCCTTGCCGGAATTTGCCAATACCCCTTGGACAAATCCAGCTTGGAAAAATATTTCGCTTTTGAGACAGAAGCGAAGATATGTTCCGGGTCAGGTAACATTTCAACTTGAAATTCTGTCACCTGATTCAGCTTCCGGTAGTCGACGCAGAACCGATGGGTGCCGTCCTTCTTCTGCACTAGGACTACTGGTGAGCTGTACGGAGAGTCAGTAGGTTCGATTACTCCCAGAGCAATCATCTGCTCGATTTCCTCCCTTACAACTTGTCGTTTCGCGTGGGGCAAGGGGTAGGGTTTCCGCTGAACTGGTCGGTCATCCACCATCTTTAACCCGAACTCGACGAGCGCCGTCCTCCCGGGTTTCCCCGTTAACAGGACAGTGTTGGCACCTTCCGTATCACCTTCGGTATCCTCGGTGACTATCGCGGCGACAACAAAATCGCTGACGGTCTCCCTTTCCCGGTACTTCTTGAGCAAATTTGCATGGTACAATTTCTCTTTCGTTGGTAGCCGTATCCGGTATGTTTGACCTCCGACCTTCGCGGTGACGACGTATGGACCCCTCCAGGAAACTTGCAACTTGTTGTGTTCCTGGGGCAACAGCAACAACACCTTGTCCCCTACCTCAAACTGGCGTGGTTTTGCGCGCTTATTGTAATTCTTCGCCTGCTGCGCCTTAGCTCGTTTGAGATTCTTTTGGGCGAGAGAACAAACTTCTTCCAGTTTGTTTCGCAAGTCCGCGACATACTGGTAGGTAGTGTGTACTTCCTCTACAGCGTGGTCGTCCGTCCACAGCTGTCTCAGTACGGCGATTGGGCCACGTACGGTCCTCCCGTACAAGAGTTCAAAGGGAGAGAACCCCAAACTCGCTTGTGGTACTTCCCGGTATGTGAAAAGCATGGCAGGAATATACCGGTCCCAATCCTTGGGGCGGCATTCACACAATTTCTTGAGCGTGTGCTTTCGAGTCCCGTTGAACCGTTCGACCAATCCATTACATTGGGGGTGATACAGTGTAGTCGTCAGGTGCTTGATTGACATGAGACGGTTCACCTCCGCCATCACACGACTCATGAATTGTGTCCCTTGATCGGTCAAGATCTCGTCGGGCACTCCAACTCTTGACTAAATCGCCAACAGAGCTTCCGCGACGGTTTCCAAGTCAATATTACGCAACGGCCTCTGGATAGCGTGTCGCGTAGTCGACGACTATTAAAATATACCGATTTCCGTGCACAGATGCGGGTTTTATCGGTCCGATCAAATCCATTAAGACACGCCTAAAGGGTTCATCGATAAGGGGTGTACTCCCCAAGGTAATGGGTCGATGATCCGTTTTCGGTGCCATTCTCTGACACTTGTCACAGTAGAGACAGAAGCGTGTTACGTCTCCCTGGACCCATGGCCAGCAAAACTCTTTTACAAGACAGTCACGTGTCTTGGCAATTCCCATGTGCCCACCCATGAGACTCTCGTGTGCGAGCTTCAATACTTCGCATCGCTTTTCCTTTGGTACGACAACTTGCTTAAAGTTTTCGTTGTTTTTCCTGGCGTGGCGATACAAGATTCCCTTCTTGTAGACAAACTTCACCGCGCCATTCGGAGTTTCTCATTCCGTTCCCGCTTTTGCGTGTTTATGCAACTACGCCAGAGTTGCGTCTTCCTGTTGCAGCTTCCTCAACTCCGCTGGAAGAACATTACTCACCGGTGTCGATGTAACTTGGATCGGCTTCGCTTTCGGCTGTCGACTCATGGACCTGGTCTCTACAGCACTCACTGGCGTCGGTGTGCAGGTTTCGGGGTTCGGCTGGGATAACACATAACGGCATCCCAGTATGACGTCATGTGATAGTCCCTCCAAGCATGCAGCTTCAATTTTCCCCTTCACGTACGGTAAATCGAGGTCAATGACAGCCACTGGTAATGAGTCACGCGCGCAGTTCGCGTACTGAACTTTGATTACCTCCCCTGTATAATCTTCAGGCTTGACGTACTTCTTGTCGACAAGGGCTGGAACGCTACACCCAGTGTCATACAAAATGGTGGCACCTTCTCCGTTGACAGTTGTGGCCGCAAGGTATGCTGGTTGGCGACTTGCCTCCGGCACGCACTCCTTCCTAGCAACGGCATTCACCTGGGTCTGCCTGCCCTTGGGACAGTCCCTGGCAAAATGCCCCAGGCGCTTGCAGTTAAAACACGTCGGCGGCCCTCGCCAACCTGCAAGTCCTGTTTTCGTGGGTGAGGCCTGTCCAGGTCGATAGGTGGCATCCCTACCTGTAGATGCCCCTCCGACCTTCCCGTCGCCCTGACTGTTACGGACATCCGGCTCAACCTCACCCATACGACGCGACTCAGAGGGTCGGGGTCGATCCGCACTCCCGGAACCTCCACTTTTCGAGTGCGCCTGCTCGTCACTCTGCCATGTTAGCGATCTCTTCGAGTGTCCGATGTTCTCTCTCTGCTAGAAAGACTGTCAATTCGCGACGATAAGTACCCAGGACCTGTCCCTTGAGAATAACCTCGCGTAGCCCGTCGTACGTGCGTTCGACTTCAGCCATCTTCATCCACTTCTCAAATAAACCTCGAACACGGTTGTGAAATTGAGAGTGGGTTTCCGTTACCTTTTTCGTCGAGTCCCGAAAAAGTTTTCGGTACGTCTCGGCGGTCAGTCGGTAATGGCAAAGAAGGGCCTTCTTGAGCACATTGTAGTCGTCAGCCTCGTCTGCAGCTAAGCCGTGGTAGACTTCCGGAGCTGCACCTTGCTAAAAGGCTGAGACATTAATCGCCCAATGTTGTTTAGGGACCTGGTGAGCGTGGGCGAGTTTCTCAAACTGTACGAGAAAATCGTCGATAGCCTCCTCCCTATCATTTAAACGTGGCATGTTGATCTGGACCATCCGGTGGTCGATGAAAGGTCGCCCGGTCCCTCCAGAGCTCGTACTGGCGTCGTCCCGGTCGTTAGTCCTAGATCCTACCCTCACCTTTTCCATTTCAAGAGTGTGAGCGAGTCTGGCTAGCTCCAGCTCTCTTTGGGTTTCTCTGTCTGCTGCTATCTTGGCTAGCTCTTTCTGTCCTTCTCTGTCTGCTGCTTTTTCGGCCTTCCATTCCTTGATCCGTTCTTCTATAAATGTCGCCAGGCGATCTCCTTCATATCCGAGATCTTCCGACCCCATGGCGCGGTACTCCTTTATCATTTGCCTTTCGGTAGCCATTATAACTAATATAAAGTGATACCTTGTCTAGATATTCCTAACAATGTACAGATATAACAAGTTTAAATACTTACCTGTTGACAGCAACTAATTTCGTTCAGGTAAGATATTTGTTCGATGTCTGCTTCACAAGTACTGCTAGTAATGAAAGATCTACAAAGCATGCACATCAGAATAAAATACAAGATAAGAAAATCATAAAAATTCAAATACACAGAATGGAAAATATCTCACACTGTTCACTAATACTCCTACAAATAACTTTAGGTCCTAAAATAATATATATGTCTAATTCATATCCCGGACGAGCCTTCCACTGTAAAGGGTCGTCTAGTAGGGGAGGGGAACTTCCTCATAATTCTTTAAAGTCTATAGGATGAACCCCACCCCTACTAGACGACCCTTTACAATCGTTGAGGGTTTTCAACAATTTCGTCGATGATATAAAATTATCACCGAGCGCCGTTAATCTGTCTGTGATTGCTTTCGGTATAAGATTTTTTACTCGTTCAATCAAAACTACTTTTTTGGGTTTTTGGTATATGCGGTAATGATCTTCTCCAAATATCTACTGTATTATATTATTGATATCTCTTTAAAAAGCTGGTATGATCATGTACAGCTTATGAGGTAGATTAGGAGATATTGAAATAGCCGTTAACACTTAAAGAAATTCTCGTCTACATATCGGAGGATCGGTTAAGGTCTGCGTGGTTAATGTTGAATATCAAACTGGTAGTTTCAACTGTGATATGTATTTGATAAATTACTGTGGCGGTATTAACCCATTTAACCCATACAAGTAAAAAAAGATGATTTAGGTTGTATCAGTTAAGCTACTCAGTGTGTTCCAGTTCCGGTGTTATCATCGAGATTAATTATACCCGTTTCTGGTTGTTTAGGTACTTGATCTCTCATGAAAACACCTCTGAAATATTTCACAGGGAGTTTTTTTTAGCGCGGTTATTAAATCAAAATTTGACATTCGAATGAAAGATTCCCGTGTTATTGTCTGGTTGTATATCTGGTGAATCGGCTGCCCGGTAATCTGAAGCCTTTTCCTTTTTTTATATCCCTGCCCGGTTACTTCGACGAGTAAGTAACGCCTTTGCAATCACCGGAGCCATCAACAATGGAAGTATCCTTCTGGTCTTTCTTTTTTCCAATCCTGCTAACTCACTTTTGACGTCATCGACTCAGCAATTTTATTTGCACAAGCATCACTAAGAGCTCCAACAGCTCCTAACGCAGCAGTCTTAGCGGCCGCAATTAATCCAGGAATCGCGGCGGGAAAGAGAAATATTGCACCGGATTATATCATATTTGAAATCGCAGAAGATGAAAATACTAATTGGACTCCTGTTTTCGCGGTTGATGCCTTATTAAAATAATTAAGTTGAGTTTTGTCAACTACAATTTATTCGGTCCTCCCTTTATATGTTCATGTTTCAAAGTTATTTTTGCTCCACTTATAGCAGAAATTTTTGATTGTAGATTTTTCTATCTGACCAGGAGATAAAGTGACATTAACATGATTATATGACATTTATATGAAATTAGATAACAGATCATCTAATTGTTACATGCTTGGAAAATATTACAAATTTTCTACAGGTGCATCAATTATTCTCATTTTTCCATTAACACCTTCGAGTGTCCGTCTTATTACTAAGAATAACCGCGATTACTCTGTATGATCCACCATCAAGAGGAAGAGCTCCTATACAAGCCTGAAATTTAATGTCAACGATGGAATGCTTAGATAAATCGAGATGTTGTAATGAAAAATAATAGATCGGATACAAATTTTGAAAATCCAATTGCGATATTTGTAATCCGGTATCAATATTTTGATCAAGTCCCATATAAGTCCAAATACGATGATATGCATGACCTATTTGTAGAGCTGTACCGATGTAACTTTTTGCCTATTATGCCGATACCGCGTATAGCCGATTATAAAAATTGCAGATACCGATTATGAGACCGATTATTTGATTATCATATTATGTACTCAGGTATAAGCCGACAAATTTAGAAAACAATAAAGGCTTGGAATGGGGAGGGGGGGCTTATCCGTGGGCCAATGTCAAAACTTTACAGGTTTTAGGTGTTTTTGTTGTCTATTGTAACGGCAGTACATCTTGGGACAAAAATATCTGTGTTCTAAGACATAGGCATGTTAAAAAAGTAACTTTCGGTGACCCGAAAATTATTAAACTTTTATAAAGTACTATTTATTATTGATTTTGTTATTATTTTGCATGTGCATATTTTCTGATTTCCACAACACGAAATTACATAGAGGTAAAATACAGCCTTCATAATTCGCGGGTCGGTCGAGTTTACCATCGAGACCATATACTATAATGTACAGTACTTACGCAGTGCAAAGTGTGCATAGCGTCACTTAAATCCTTTATTATTCCCAAATATATTAGTTGCAGATTTTGCTTTATTCGTTGTTTCGACCAAAGTGTATTCTTTCAGATAAAATTTCAGCTAATCTGTAATAGCTGTTTCATTTGCTACGAATCACCTCTCACGAGTTACTCATTTTCAATGATATAAGTGATCCTACAAAATGAGGTAATATTTTGAGTGTACAAGGGACACAACCGGTATAATTTACATCTTCACGCAGCGTGGTAATAATAAAGGCTAAATTTCTCATATAGATCAACTAAGATCAACATCAATCAATTTTAGTTTTGTCTTTTGGCTGAACAAACATGTAACTTTCCACACAATGGAAAGCTTGATGTTTCAGAATCTCCTTTGTTGATAATCGGTCAGTTAGTATTTCCGACTTGGAATTGTATAGCACGGTTCTGCCTTGGCCATCAGGCGTTGAAATCCAATGTTTTCAACGACGGAAAATGGTTGTACATCTACTGCAATGAATTCTGCAATGATTTTGTGCCAACTAATAGCTCTCGGGTCATCAAATGCAAATGGCTGTTTTCGGTCCAGCATGGCGTCAGTAGTCAGAGTACGAGAAGCTGCTGAAGCATTCTTTTCATTTTTATCTGCCAGAAACGGACCACATTCGGCGATGTGCTTGCAGCGTAAGTGCTGGATAAGATTTGATGTTGTATACTTTTTAGAATCCTTTCCACCTCTGGAAATGCATGCTTTGCAAAGTGTGCAATGTGCTGTCGACTCGTTGACTGCATTTACTTTGAAGTAATTCCAGACTAAACTTGATAGTTTCAAGTTCGACATTATGCAGAGCCGATATTAAATAATCCAATCTATTCGGGCTCTTGAAACAATGTGTCCAAATAAATTACTACTCTGTTGTCCACAGACCGTGGAGGTGGGCGATATTTTTTTTTGCAAACAGGAAAGTTTCACGGCACAATAAATATGTTCTAATCACTATGTAAATTGAGGCAATGCTTTTGAGTTTATTGCAGACTTTCTATGAGCAAAGGACGTCGTCTTGCTTTGATGACAACAAATACTCGTTATTGCTGCGGCAACATCAAATAATTGTAAAACATTGATATAGAATTGTTTTATTTGTTTAGTATATGTCGGTGCTTCAAAGGTACAGTAAAACCTATTATGACTTATGAGAGACCGCCCCTTCTGCCTGATGGTGGCTTGGTGAAACACTAACAAAAGAAATAAAAAATAATTTAAAAAAATCCAGAAATGATTCTCACTTGCTAGTATTAAAGACAATGAGTTCGTTCACCCACCAGGCATTACGGATTAACTGAAAGACAGACTACGTAACTCAAACCTACACTGAAGCCCTTTCAAACAATTTCTCACTGGGACATAAGGACTATCGGTGTTTTGTGAGTTTTCATAAAGATAAAGAAAAAACACAAACCTCAAAATTGACTGTGTATATATCCATCATTACTCCCTTTGATGTTAATCTTACTGGCTATTCACATGACTTTGGCACTACAATGGCGGTTAGCGACATGTACTTTAGTCTGCTTTACTGCAGTTTACAAATGTTACCGGACGCTGGAGTTGAAAATTTCGCACAACTGGCAGCAAGATAAATTCTTTTTAAATACTTTATTAGAGCAATCTCTTTGTTACAAAAGATTAATTGATGGTTCGATGTGTTTATCTCGATATATGGTTATTCGACTATACAGTAGTGTTAGTTAATGAGCAACTTGTTTGCATACTGCATTTATCCCGAGCTCTAGTGTTACAAAGGATTAAGTTACGGTCAGTCAAAACGCGACTGTATATACAACTTTTATCAGGAAAAATTGGTTATTTAAAAAAATTATTTGCATCAGCACCGATTATTTTTGCCGATACCCGATTATACCGATTATGCTAATAATCGGCCCGATTACGGGTACGGGCGATTAATCGGTACAGCTCTACCTATTTGATTGTTATCATAATCAATATGAAAATTTTCAGCGGTTTCTTGCTGATTACTTATTCGCAATGATACCTCGCTGATATTTAGTTTATCAAATATCATATGACTCCGCTGTTGTTTATTATCCCCGTCTATTCTGATTTTACTTTGTAACGCGATACAAATATTTCTTGACGTTAATGTGACCTGCTAAATAAACGTCCCAATAATATTACACGTATGAGTAGCTGTTGTAACATCCAACCATGACAATAATGATTTTCCTAAGCGATCCAAAAAAGATAATAAACGAGTTTCTATATGAAGCGATGGAGTCATTATTGGCATCCATAACGCCAATTTGGATAAATCTATTTTACCATCTGGAACACCAACACAGTGTCAGAGTGCATCATCATCATTTGATTTTCTCATAAGAACCAGGGTATGACTAGCACTGAAGATAACTTTTCTAACATCTCTACCAAATCCAAAAATATGGAAAAGAGGAATCGCTCATGAAAATCTTCCATGATCATTGTTTAACATTAATTTTCGATTATAAAATCCCAAATTAAAATTATTAGTAACACTTTTGATTATATCAAAAGCATCAGCCGGTCTAGCTGGATATCCATCTGGTTGAGGATCAGATGCAGTAGCTAGTGGTGTTCTCAGCATATTAAATTGATTATCATCGGGATAATATTGAGATCCTTCACGAACATCATTGAATGATTGACAGATATGATAAAATCATCAGAGTATCTCGCGAATCCTAGTATCATTCTTGCGACATCAATGTAATTATTGATAGATTCTATTCTGTTAGAATTGATTAGATACTGAGCACTACCAAATAATGCCATTATACCATTTTTGACAAAACCGATCGAGAGATTAGGATAAGGTGTGCTAACATTATTTTTTTGAACTAATCCTCTTTCCACCTTGATAAAGGCTTCACACGGTAAGAAGCATTTAGAGGTATCATCAAATCAAAGTTTAATTCGTGATCTAGCATTGGCATTTATCGCGTTATATGAGAAAAATTGAAAATCACATACGGAATCCTATCGCAGTACGGGTGCATCCATGTCAAAAGCATCATCGGAAATCGATTGGAACATTTTATTATATACGTGCTGATCTAAATCATAATCGTCTGAGACTGGAACCAGCAACCAAATTAGCAACATTTTTTGTAAATTATCATTCAATTAATTTTCCAACGGAGCCAATTTATGAGCTACTTTGAAATATTTACTTCTTTACTCACCTTAGGTGGCATTAATTCCATAGACGACCTTACTACCAATAGCACCAATAGCTTTTGGCGCTAGTTCTTTTCCAACAGGAATAATCATTGGAGAAATTCTAGTGAATAATCCTGAGATGACATTACCTAATCCGCCTCCGTGATATACTTTGTATACTGGTAATCTCGAGTTCATGACGTAAACTCTAGTTGGTTTGTTAAGATACATTTTATTTAGATGTTATCTATCTAATTGCTGTGATAATCGTTAATTATTTCATTGATGAAACCGCGATATAATACAATATCCATAAAACCTTGAAATAATCGCTGACAGATATCAGCAGCTTCATTAATTATTTCGGGATAATTATTTCCACCTCGTTTTCCACCGATGAGAACCTCCTATCATGATATATCATCGAGGATACTTCGCAAACAAAGATCACCAGCGTGAACCTTTGGTTGAGAATATCCATCACCAGATTTAGCCGTTGCACCCTTTGCATCATCATTTTCTACATCAGAAGGATAGTGTAATTGAGTTGGTTGAAACGATTGAGGTAGCTGAGGCAGTTGATGTTTTTGTTGTTTTTATAGTGATTTTCGTTGTTTTCTTGTTGTTTTTATTGTTGTTCACCTTTTCGTTGTTGTTCTTGTTTTCTTAACCGTTTCTTTACAGCTTCATGTTTTTCATATAATAGCTCCGCTGTATCAATATACGCTATATACTTTGGATCATTTTTGTTAATTTGTTTTATTTGATTTTTAACTTTATAGATCACATCAACCCAATGATGCATATTTGTGATAAAATTTGTATGTTAAGGTTTCAAAATATTTATTTTTATTATAATATTCAACAACAGCAAAATTAATACAATCATTTATATCACATTTATCAATGTGAGCTAAAGCTTCCTTGGTAAATCTATTTCGTAGTTTATCAACTCGCTCCTCGTCTGTTTTTTTTCGATCAAATCAAAAAGTTTCCGGTTTAGACTGTGGTACTATATTTTAGAGTGTAGGTATTACACCTTTTTCAGTAACGGTAACAACCTTTTCAGTAACCGTAGCGATCGGCTTAAATAATTGTTTAGTATCAGCGGTAAAATCAAGTCGCTGTTGTTGTTTTGCGTGGAGAATATCACTAAAAGAATCTCTCACCGGAAGCAATTTCTTAATGGCGGCTAACCACTCTCTGTTCAATCTAGTAATCTGCGCTTCTCCGATATTTGCCATATATTAACACGTATGATATCAATCCGGGGATTGACAAAATAGCAGCTGCATCGTTAAACCGTTATTTTAACAAAATAAAACCTGCACAACCTTTTATAAGGTTCACCCCTTTGACATTTCACATTTCTGAATAAATGTTATTTTGACAAATTAACAGCTGTATCGTTAAAATTCTAGAAACCGTTATTTTAACAAACTTAGACCTGCACAGCCTTTTGTAGGGTTCGTCCCGTCTCCCCACCCACTGCTGCTCACTATCCAAAGAGCATCCCATACAACACTAAGTGATGTATGGAAAAGGAGAGAAAATATGTTTAAGCTAAGGCATACAAATTATTTAAATATACACAAAGAAGCAGAAAGCTAAAATAGATTTTGCTGACTGCACTATAATTTTTTTTTTTATTTTTCTTCAGAGGGCAGGGGCCAGTTTTCATGTGCAAATTTAATGCTGCAATCTGCGACTTAGTATAAAAAAATGATTAAACATAATACGCATGTCAAAAAGTTCCATATTTTAAATACCTATATTAAAATGAAGCATAAGAATAGTATCCACTTGAACGTAAACGTCAATGGCAGTTCATAGCAGAATAAGTTTATGCACCACAATCCCAAATTTATATCTGCAACTTTCATGTCTGAAGGTCATTTGTGACACCATGTGATGCTAATAGTGCAAACACAAGCTCTTTTCCTAGATGAAAATTCTGCAAAACAGTGTGTTTTAATTAAAAAGGCTGAAGCAGTTGAAAATATTTGTCATCCAAGCCATTTCTGATATATTCTACTTGCCCCAAACCCATGTGTTTACTGCTATGGGAGGCTAGCTCATCTTCCTTGTCCACTATTGATATTTCACTATCAACATACTGCAGAGTAACTATGGAAGTGCATATGCCTGACATCAATTTCAAGAACAACACAATCATAAAACACCTAGTTCACAAATATATCCATATCGTTAAATACTAAACAGTAATAGCTGAACAAGTCACATCATAGCCTTAACTTGTGAAATTTGCCAGGGGCATATTTATGAAAATGGACCCTGCAACCTAGATGATTTGACCCTGGTTGCACGGTTGTAGTAGTTAAGTTTTACAAAAATAGATTTTTAGGAATGAACGGCTCTATTCTGAATTGCATTATATAGCGGTGCAAAACTTTAACCGGTTACATATCCTTTGGATTCTTAAGTATCATATCCTTTATATTGTTTAATCGCCATACATTGAAGAAATGAAATACCTTATACATATACATGCTGATCTATTGTAATTAAATACAAGCAATTTCTTGAAATTTGTTTATTCCTGTTGGATTGCAGACAGTAAATTATTATTTAATATTTTCTTTTTCATATGATGAAAGTTATTATTTTCAAATACTTGCTGCAATTTTATTTAAAATTTTGTGTTGAAAGGTATTGAAAACTGGCAAACAAACACTCATCCAAGTTGTAGTACCTTTCCAGTTTTTCAACATTAACAAGAATTGTTAGACTAATGCTGAATTTTAACATTGATTTTATATTGATTTGACATATTAAATGAATTCACATTGTTTATTGCTTTGTATGAGGTGTCGACTCAGACTGCACATTCACCTAGTATTGGTATTATCAGCAACGATTAATGGATTGTAGTGATGGGGATTGGATTTAATATAAAAACTGGTCATTTTTGCTTGATCCATGATCAGTTTATATTTTGTTTATCCACATTATGTCATTGTGTGTTTTGTTTGTGAAAAAAGAAATGTAGTTTTAAGTCTGAAACAGATGGAATGATGCAAAATCTGAATTTCACCATGATTAATCTCATCATTTAAAATAATTTTCAAGTTTAGCAAAATAGACAGATGACAATACATTTATCAGAAACTTTTTGGGGGGTTTTAAATAAATTTGCTGCTGCTTTATATTGATCAGACCTTGAAAACGTTTTTTTTTCTTCAAATTCCACAATTTTGTTTGAAAGAGTTATGGTTGATTATATCCAGTTATGATATTAATATTCTGCACGATTTAAAATAAATATACATTTGGTTGTTTGCCATGAAGACACTAAACGAGTTTGATTTCTTACAAACAGATTTTAGTTCTGCTAGAAACTTTTACCAAGGTTTGTTTAGTGTGAGCTATATTTAGTATGCCTCAGATTAAATCCATATTTCTACATCCTGTTAGAAAGGTATAAGCTCTTAATGTGCACATTTCCTAATGTTTAATTAGCTCCAGAGAAAATTAATACAAGCAAATTCCTTTGTTTAATTACCTCCAGAGAAAATTATTACAAGAAGTTTTTTGTTTAATTATCTCCAGAAAAAAGTATCACAAGCAGAATATTTTGTTTAATTATCTCCAGACAAATTATTACAAGCAGAGTCCTTTGTTTAATTACCTCCAGATAACAGTATCACAAGCAGAGTTGGAGTTCTTTGCTTTACTTCATTCCCTTGTAATCTTTGACCTTTTATCTGAGATTGATGTTCATAGATTTGGTTACATAAAAGATTCTTTGAACTGATTCAATGTAACTATATTATCAGTATGTTGAAACAAACTTCAATGAATTGAATTTGAAAATCAACAAATATTCATAACTTTTATATCTGAAAGCACCCATATGTGGACTCTCATGAGGGCTGAATATGATAATGTTTGCATTAGCTTATTGGCATATGAGTGGCGATTGTCCTAGAGGGATACATTTGAACACAAACTCATTAATGCCATGGAATTCTGTCTGTACATAGGCGGTCAGCAATGCCAATCAAGAGGAGAGCCACTAGTGAGATATGATGAAAACCATTGTACTGAGTGTTTTGTAAGATTATATTCTAGTAATGTATGTAGTATAGCTTTATTGGTATCAAATACTTGACTTAAATCTAAGATTAAAACTTTATTTAATTTCCCATTATCAGTATTCTTTAAGTCATCAAGTCAATGTGCACTGTCTCACTTTCAAGAAATTATTGAAATTTTATGTAATTGTATCATTAATGACTTCAGAGTCAAAAGTAAAAATGTTAATTTGACTATTGAACAGTTTCATCAAAATTATCACCTTGAATGACCTAATTATTTTTGACACAGCAAGTTTGTAATTTAATAATTTATTTTACCTTTTAGCTATATTTTACCTTTAATCTATTTAATCTATTTTACCTTTTTCCCGATTAGATCTCCAATATGATCACCATGTTACTCATCGGATAAATCTTGTTATGGCAGTTTGTCTTTTTGGAGTAAGACTTGGTATGATATAGTATCAGTCATATATGAATTAATGGCAGCAATCTGACATCTATTATGGTTACCATTGTAGCTTCCTTAAAGATTTGTTTATTTGCATGTATGTATGTATGTATGTAATGTATGTATGTATGTATGTATGTATGTATGTATGTATGTATGTATGTATGTCCATATAGTTTTACCAAATTTGGTATGACTGAGTTTTTCTAATGAAAAGAAAAGACTGTTTTAATACTCAGCAGTTCAAAGGAAGCTATGAACATAAGAAATGATCTCGTCTTGGATTCCAGGAAATTGGTTTGTACCCAATTGAACATCTTGTAGTATCTATTGAGTGCCATTAATTCAACATGTATAACAGGAATATATACCAAATTATTATTGCCTAATGCTTTCCTGTTTGTGCTGCCATGGAGGAAAATAAATATGTGTATGTCTAGACAGTACATGTATTACAAATTACTGAAACTTCAGCAAGTCTTGAGAATCTGTCTGTTTTCTTAGCACTCTCATCCTGAACACATTTAGGTGTGATACAACTGTATGGAACAATGATGAGACTAAATCAATCTAATTCTGATGAATAATTAAAGCGTGTACAGACAAAAACAGTTTAATATGGCGATATATTAGTGTTTAACATGTTTAAGAAATGAGTGATTGAGACATATTTGTTAGTATCTAAGGGAGACGACGAAACAGTCCAAAAGTAATGATGTTTATCATTAGATAATACTTGCAGAAAATAATAAAATGGCATTACACCAATCAAGAGTTTTTCATTGTAATGTACAGTATATAAATAATGCTACCCTTCATTTTTATTAAAGAGACTGGTTGTCCCTTACTTAATTTGAATTGTCTTTACTTTTCTAGAATTATCACCGTGAACGTGGGCAGATATACTTAAAGAAAATCCGCTCTTCCTTAAGAAACAAACCTACTAGAGTTCACTTGGTTGATGAGGACTTTGCCATTGACAACACAATAATTCTTGACAGCAAATTGGAGGAGTTGAAGAAGAAAATTGTTGAGGTGGCTTCACAGCAGCCATACTGGGGAGAGCAGATACCCACTCGGTGGTATCTCCTGGAACAGCAGCTGATGAGGCTCAGGGATTCTGGTGTGAAGGTAGTCATTTACATGCATGATTAACATCAATATGTGCCGTTTTTATAAAACCTTTCCATTACACAGCACTTCGGATTTGACCCTCTTTTGATTTGCATTAATGCTCATGACAAGTGAATTTTGATAATTTGTATCCCATGAAATGTATGTGGCAAACTGCTTTAAAGGTTTAGCTCTCTGTCAATTTATTAAATTTAATAAACACAAAGTTTGAATGTTGAAAAGTGAATTTTGTTAGAGAGAACGCGTGTAGCATCAACTTTACCAGAACTGATCAACTTTGTAGTAACCAACAAGAACAAAACAAATTGCAAGTTTCATTCGACAAATGACAACAATTCTTTCCACTATACATGAATCGAAAAGAGTTTTGAAAGGTCAAAGCCCACCATTGTATACTGATACATTAAAATGTCCAGCAATAGTTTTGAGTGGACATTATCACTATGAAAAATTGCAATTGTTTTAAGATTTAGAGAATTAAAAGTATTTTCCAAGTACACTTGCCAGAAGTTACTTTTCATAGGTTTCTTAATACTATGAAATTGTCAGATAACAGATCTCACAATGTTCCAATCCCATTAATCATTCATTGTTTGAGTGTGTGTGTGTGTGTGTGTGTGTTATTCCTGCCATTATTCAAATGCATAACTTGAAAATTTAACTTTGCATTCATTTTATGTTTCCATTTTAATTTCTTGGTTATTATAGACTATTTCCTGTCGCCTAACATACAATTAAATTAATTAATTTTAAAAAAAATTAATTAAATTATTTCTACACATCGTCAATGTCCAGATGAACATGACCTTGTTCCAATGTCAGTATTAACATATGATTCAATCTCATCTCTATTTGCATGGGTTTGATTCTCAGGACCTTTGTCTGCATAATTTCGCGTCTCACGTTCAGCCAATGTAGGTATGTGGGAAAGGTTGCCAGTAGCTTCTCGAGGGTCGGAATTTCTTTCCAGGGTTTTCCCGGGTTCATCTTCCACCATTTATACTGCTACCATGTATAGCCTATCTTTTGCTGAAAAATGGCTTTAAACCTTAAAACAACAACGTCATGATCGATTATCTCCCTTAGCATAGTAAGATCAGGTTTTGCACATGTTGTGTATGGGAGAAATTGGGTTGGGGATAAACCTCTTACTTAATAATGGTGCAAAAGATGTATTGTGGTACCCTGTTTGCATGTCATGTATTATAGTACCTGATTTGCATGTCAGTCTTCAGTCATGACATTGTCACTTTACTGTATTATTTCAGTGTCACATATTTGTATACTGTCGTTCACATGTCTCTTTCCTGTATCTGTCATTAACCTGTCAGTTTTCTGTCATTGTATCATTTACATTTAGAAATATATCTCATTAGTACTAGCATACACATGATAAGTTTGAGGCATGTTATAACTGTAACTGTTCATGAATAACAATTATTAGATTTAGACTGTCTTTAAAGTTATTAATGTATGCAGGCTAAAATTACACTGTAATGGGGTGATAAAACAAAGCCATAAGCTCACATGCATATTGGGAAGGTCATCATTGTTATACTTAACACACGCTTTTGTTGATGGATACCTGACTGTAGCATACACATGCTGTTTGTGACCTATGCCTCACAGTGTAGACGATAGTATACATGTGCTTTTGTTTGTGGATGCCTGACGCTAGTCTGTAGTATACACATGCTGTTTGTGATCTATGCCTGACAGTGTTAACAGTAGTATACATATGCTGTTTGTGATCTATGCCTGACAGTGTAGACAGTAGTATAAACATGCTGTTTGTGATCTTTGCCTGACAGTGTAGACTATGACTAAGGTGATCTACACAAGCCACTTGGATGCAAGATGTATGATGCATGACCAATGCGATCTAGACAAGCCACTTGGATATTGGCAGGAAAATTAGTATAAATTACGTCATATATATGCAAATGTTAATGAATGCAGGATTTATGACACATGACTGAAGTGACCAAACCAAGCCATAAGGTAAATTTTAATATTAGCAAGATCAAGTTATGGTATTTATATCTTCTTGAATGATTTTGTCAAATTAAAATATCTATACCTACTTAAAAGTATTGACTGCTCTGGTGGCTTAGTGGTTAGAATGTCCACCCCAGATGAAGGGTTTTGTGGGTTGAAACCCTGGCTGAGTCATACGGTCTCATACTAAAACATTTTTTAAAAAAAAACTGTACTAACAGCTGCCTCACTTTGCATTCAGCATTAAGAAATGAGTGTTATTACTTCTTTAGATATTGACTGCTCTTGTGGCTTAGTGGTTAGTGTCCACCCCAAATGTAGGATGTTGTGGGTTCAAACACTGGCTGAGTCATACCAAAGACTTATAAAAAAACTGTACTTAAAGCTGCCTCAATTTGCACACATCATTAATATATTGGTATTATTACTGGTCGGTCTGGTGTCAAGATAATTTGAATGGGTGAGACATCATGCTACATGTCTGCTGCATAATGTCCAGTGCTAGACATTACTTTACACTGCAGACATTATAGCAATATGACTGGAAAATTGTTAAAGCTATGTTAAAAATCTAGATCATTCACACACTTAAATATTATCCATATGAAATCTGAACACATATATCTTGCTTTATGGTGATTATAAAAAATGACAGTTCAAAACATATTATATTTATAAAGTAATGAGATTAATGTCATTGTTAACTTGTAATTGCAGGTGGTTCCCCGCTCTACAGTGGAAACGTTAAACAAGGAAGGAGCTGTTCGAATAGAAGAATGTGAAGAACTTGATGTGTTTCTCAGATATCTTCATGATACCGGAACAGTCATCTACTTCAGGTAATACTATTGGGCAGGGGTAAGTGTATTGTGTGCTATTATCTACTTCATGTGAGATTGTAAGGCAGATTTGCAGTAGTACTTGGTGGACTTTAGTATCTAGAAGCTATCAGTTGAAACTGAATCATAATTTTATAAAAGTACATGAAGATTTTCTTTTTTTCTGATTTGTTTATCAAATGGAACATTTTCTTTGCACAGATTCATTGAAATACTCAAGAATTAATGCAGAATAAAACGGTTGGCAGTAATGATGGTTCTTATCATTATATATATATATATATATATATATATATATATATATATATATATATATATATATATATATATATATATATATATATATATATATAACTGTGTGTGCGTCTGTAAGTTTTCCTTATTGTTTAGTTTTTTAAGAACATAAAACAGAAATTAAATTGTAAATAAAATTAGCTCTATTAACTTTGCGTCGACTTAAACCAAGAATCTTAATTTAAATAAAACAGGAGTCATTATTTACATACAAGGCTTTTTGAAATTTTTTTTTTTTTCAGCAAAATTGAAGTATTGAGAGATAATATTCTGTTAGACCCAAAGTGGATGATTGATGCCTTGAAGCTCCTCATCAATGCTCAGCCTAATCTACCCAATAAACCAGCTGACAATAACACTGAATCAAATAGCCCTGCTGACAATAACACTGAATCAAATAGCCCTGCTGACAATGACACTGAATCAAATAGCCCTGCTGCCAGTGCTGCTCACAGTGATATCACACAGAAATGGTCTGACTTCAAGGAGAAAGGAATCCTTACTGTAGAACTTGTTGGTCTGTACATTTTGTTCTGTTACCATTTCATAAAATACATATCATTTTGAAGTAATTGAGAGATACTTTAAGCATTTTGCAAGATTGTTAATAGTGTTCATTGTTTTCATTGTTTTCTTTATTACACCCTGAATATCACTAAGGAAAATTGGAGAATTGGAAACATTTTAACAAAAGCAACTCAACTATATTAAAATGTGAGTATTGTTACCTACTTCACATTCATGAGTGACATGTATTTTATGATATATTGAACCATATTTCACTAACACAATGCAGATAGATGTCAACAACATTGGGACAACATGACAAAAGTGATTAATGTATTTACTTTTGTTTCCCATGCCTTACTATATTGAACCCGTCATCACCCACATTAAAACTATTTGATATATGGATACATCTCAATGAAAGCAACTCATTCACCACATAACTTGGGTTATTGTGACATAAAAGCAAAGTTGGATGATTTTTGTAATTTAGCTCGATGTTAATTACACCCACAGTAAATGAACAGCGTATATGTATGCATTTCATAAATACCTCCCAATAGAAGCAAATTTGATACATAAATATTACATCATTGTGACCCAGCTTTTATGATTGAAAATTTATCAGCCATGTTTTTGACTGGATATTGATATGAGAGTTTCATTCTTGTACATTATATTGTTATGCTTGTTAGCTAGCTGGGATAGTGAAACAATCTGATTAAAAGCTTGACTCAAAAAGGTTTTGCCATCCAATGGCAGTTTGTTCTTTTCTAGGTCTTCTGTGCAATAGAATTCGATTATAATTGCCACACTGTTATTGACTCATCTGATGATTTTTGTCCATGCTTCATGAGCTGCCAGATACTCCCTCACTATGTGGAATACAGCATTTCTTTCTACTTCAAATATCATTAACTTTTGTGAATCCATTGAATTAAATAGTGTGCACATGCACTATTAGTACAGGACATATTTCATTCTTCTGTTATTGAAACATATATCGTCACTATATGCAATGTGGTCCAAGATTTACAGCAATAATTTTTTATTTCTATTTCAAAAAACAACCGTGTTGAATGTCTTTCTAGCATGGATGAATAGGATTGTCAAGTTGTGGACATTTTCCTATATTGCTTTATGATTGTGCAAATATTATCAAAGAAACATTTTAAGTCATATTTTCATTTCTATTAGTTACGGATGTAATCAATTTTAAAATTCAAAAAATGGTGGGTATTAGTCAGTTGACTGGATTGGTAATTACTCTGGACTCAAACAATACTCCTGAATTTTGCTACAGTCATACTAGAGCCACATGTGTAGCATACATGTCATCATAAAAGGTATAACTTGCGACATGTGTATATATACTTATCTATTGGACAGGCTTAAAATCTAATCTCAATAATGAATTACACCAAAATCACCAGTCTTTTTTTATCAAGACACCATCACTTACTGAATGCAGGTAAGCATCTTTAGTGAAATTTATATTAATTACTTCATTGATGATCGATACAATTTTATATCAATAACCTGTCATCAGCAGCAGCTAAAGAAAATGAAGATGCAATCATAACCCATTTCTTGAAGTCAAATTGGAAATGAAGCTTATTTGGAGAGTTTCATCTGTTAAAGTCTTGTTAAAGTTTTGTTTGCAGATATTAATGCAATGATTATATTTCACACACACACACACACACACAGATATATTGTCAATGAAATTAAATATTTAGATATAATATGTACAGCTCCAAATATTTGGGAATAACTCTGGCTCTGATGTTTTGATGTAAATATTTTAAAAAGTATTAAATTATTAAAAATTTCCCATTGAATCTAAAGTCTGTTTCTTTATATTCACAGATGCTATCTGGACAAAGGAGAATCATCCAGAACTACATAAACACAAAGAACACATCTTGAGAATAATGGAACAGCTTAACATTCTTGCCAAACCACTATCATTTAATGAGTTGGGAGAGAAGCCAAAGGTAAATTAATATGAAGGTTCCATGTTTTATTCTCCTTTTGCATGAGTTGCAGATTTCAGATTTTATCTTTACCTTGTATTACTACATATTACTTTACTTTAATGTCACATCAGAAAACTCCACACTACATAACACCATTTACAAGATAAGGTCTTCAGCTGCAAATTCAATGATTTCTGAGAAGTTAGGAACAAAAACCAGCGCAAATAATACTAAATATTTACTTTTGTGATATTATGTAGTGTGGATATTGCTGATGTGATATTTAACCCAGTCAAACATACATACATACATACATACATACATACATACATACATACATAAGAAAGCTTGCCAGTAGCTTCTTGTGAGACGGTATTGGAAAATGAACTATAATAAAACCTGTCTTGAAAGAGCACTGCTTTGAGAGACCACTCTTTCAGTGTACAAATTTATTGATTATATAGTAGTGTGACTTGTTTTGAGATATCACCTGCGTTGAGAGACCATACCTTTTTGGCAAAAGAGGTGGTTTTTCATGATGAGTTCTGCTATATTATCAATTCAAAACATGTTACTTTGATGTCTTTCTGTATTTAATTGATTGTTGTATTATTTAGCATGTAGGGGTTTCACGCTTCATAGCCTTTTATATCGTCTCTACTGCCTGGTATAAGGATATATTTGTATTCCTAACACTTTTTGATGGTAAGCACTTCTGGTATTTTGCACCCTTAAAGGCCAGGAAAGATAAATAAAGGGACATAACTCAAATTCCGATCAGAGTAGTAAGTATTTGGAGTGCCTTCAAGTTTTGTTTTGTTGTCTTCAAATTTCTATGTATCACTTCATTATAAATAGAATCAATTAAAATGAAAATGCTGATCAATTGTTTTTTCCTAACTATTTTTTTCAAAACATGAAGGATTATGTTTATGAATAAAGGAGCCAGATTATAACCACCTCACGCTTTATTTTCATTTCTTGGATCCAGTATATAGCGGATATTTTATTTTCTTAGGTTAATGCTGGATATATTTCATATTTTATGAGTGGCAATGTAACAAGTGAAAATAGTAATATTTTTTGGTACAGAAGTTTCTCCAGAATTGAAGTTTAGAAAAAGTATACCCAGTCTTAGGCACACGACACTAACCACCACCTCCTTAATATAAATTTGTCTCAATTTCACAGCTTACTCTTCAAATATACATGAGTTAAGACATTGGTAGGTTAGATCGACGTCAACCAACAATCAAAGGTTAATTTCCATGTCTGAATTTTAGGACAGTTTCTATTCATTTGTTCTAGCTCATAAAGTATTCATATTGTTGTTGGAGGTACAACTTTTATAGGCACATATAAGCTATCATTGCATGGCATAATCTGAATATTTGAATATATGATTCAAGATCGGCTACTAGAAACACCTAAATACACTGAAAAAACCCCACCAAATTCACACCGAAAAGCACATGTATTTATATGTGCTCTCTGAATATATCGGTTTTGACTCGCACATTATTTTTGTTTTTGTTTCAATACAAATATAAAGCAAAAATGAAATGATTTATTATAGTTTTATACGTATATTTACTTTTTTCCTAATTATATCACAATTCATGTAATGATGTCACTTGGTCGTACTTGATTCGACAGACCTAATATAAGGTGAATTTGCTGACATATATTGGTTATGATGATATGACATTTGATTGTAAGGGTGTTAAAAAAGTCTATTTTTGGAAACGTACCGAATTAAGCAACGTACCAAATAAAGATTATTTCTTAACTTGAATACGATCAAAAGGAGAACAATAAATGTATATGCAGTGCAGTCAATCAGAACTGAATTAAGCGACATGAAACAAAATGAATTAAGCCTGCTTACACCGTCAGTTCCGGAGATTACATTCGTTCCGTAACGATTAGTCATCATACTATCAACCTCCGGAATGATCCAATAATATATTTTGATAATTCATAATCTGACACTTCATCCTCATCTTGATTCGAACACGGCCATTTTGAACAGACATTCACCAATGGAAAACACGCTTAGAATGTGCCTGCTTGCCTCGAGATTTCTAGTTGAATTCAAGCTTAACTCGCGAGAAAATCCAAGGATAATTATCTACATTACAATAAGAAACTTCTTAGAGATATTCCGAAATGTATGTAGTCTGGTACTATGACTTTAAAAAAGCACACGTCCCAGATCGGTAAAGCGGTCCATAAGGTGTACAGAGTTACTTCTGTTAGAACGGAAAACCGGTCTGCATTGATGAAAGGTTTAAGTATGTATTACAATATATAGCATTTTTTCTAGACAAAACCTGAACCCTCTTGATAATATTTGCACTCATTATGTTCATTCTAAATATACAGTATTACATGAAACCTAGACATTCTGTGTAATGAGTAATTAATTTTGTATAATATATCATTACATGAAACATCTAGACAATCTGTGTAATGAGTAATTAATTTTGTATAATATAGCATTACATGAAACCTCTAGAAACTTTTGTACTGATTCATTTGTTCTGTTTAATATAGCATTACATGAAACCGCTATAAATTTTTGTACTGAATAATTTGTTCTGTATAATATAGACAACTGTACACAATAATTTGATATTATATATATATATATATATATATATATATATATATATATATATATATATATATATATATATATATATATATATATATATATATATATATATATATATATATAGCTTTACCTGAACTCTCTATACAGTCTCTGTGTACTACTCAGTAATTTGATTTGTTAAAGTAATTAAGGTCAGCAAGAATTTCATTCATAATGTGAAATGCATATTTATGGATTTAATTAATTATCATGTTCACATATTTTTAGTAAAGAAACGAATACATCAAAATGACTTAAATCAGTAATGATATAAGAAAAGTGCCAAAATAAATGACATACAGTAACACTTTCATTGAAGTACCAAAATATCTAAGAAATCAGATTTGTGGAAACTTCTCTCCAGGCACCAAATTTAACACAAATCCATCTGTCATAAAATGTTTTCGAATTAAAATATGCTGATATATTGTAAAATGTGGTACGAGATGTATCAGATATACAAATGAAGCTCATCAACCGTTAAATTTGATTTTCATGAACAAAACTAGAAAAAATATATAGGATTTATCCAAGGATTCATTGGCTGAAAATAGTTGACCAAACTTTGTATAAATCATCCTGAAACTAAAGGTCTTTCTCAATATGTATGTATATTTTATACTTTCAGGTGGAGGACTACTTCCTTACACCTTGCATGCTTCGTCAAGGATCTCCAAAAGAAGTTATCTCCCCTAAAAAAGATCCCCGCATGGTGAGAACACCAGACATGAGCTGCATATTTAAAGGGAAGTATTTGCCACCTCCCATCTTTCACAGGCTTCTTGCTGCCTGTGTAGCTCGCTGGCCAGTTGCCAAGAAGAAGGAGACATCAGAAAATCTAATTTTTTGTGGATGCGGTGTCTTTGACTTAGACCTTTTCCACAGATTAACAGTCTACATTAAAAACCATGCTGTATTTGCAAGAATAACAAGGATGGTGATTGATGAAGTCAAGAGCCCCGATACAAAGCTGTGCAGCAGAGTTAGAAGGTTCATTACACTGAATCTCTCCAAGATTACCTCCTACCTGGGCCCGAACTTGCAGTATGACGTGCTAGCAGCATATCAAACATGGCTTGCAGATGAAGTGAGTTGCTTATGGAGGGGAATATAATTTATTTTCGCCTTCTCCATGGATATTGTTGTTTGTAACATTGTCTAGTTTGGTATATAAGTTACTTGATCAGGAGATAAGGTCCCTATATCCCATCAGATAACATTGTAGAAGAATGGTTTCGAAGTGAAATGGCAAAACTATATATATAGTAATAGCATACATACCACAGTATACGGGGAATGTGTACTGTCTAAAATATATTCATGTAGTTATTCAGATTGAATCTGATGATGTATCGTTATATCCTAAAAGATTTTTTACTTACCGTGCTTTGACGATCTATACACACTTAAGCAGTTATTAGGTTGGAAAATTGTAAAATGTTTATTTGTGCTTACATACCATTACTATGAGAGAAAAATCTGACAGTACTAAAACCTGTTGCTTATATTTTATAGGAGCGAAGGAAACATAGAATAGTTTTTTTTTATTAAAAAATTAGATGGAAGGAAGGAATACACACACAATATCAAATGACTGTCTATATTATGACTTTCAACATGGCTTGGGGACTGTCATACAATAATAAGCTAGACAATCAAGGTCAATTTGAAAACATTTTACCATCAATGGCCTTAAATTATATGAAATACATTCAATACAAATTTGCTTTGGAAAAATACATACTCATATGAGCTTTAATACATGCACTATCACAATTAACAAATGGCAATTGCCTATGCTTCATTTGTCAAATTTGGAGTAAATGCCAGTACAGTTGATAATTAGAATTGCCAGAAAGGTGTCAAATTTAAACCTATAGCAAGTGAAACAAACTATATATATATATATATAGAGAGAGAGAGAGAGAGAGAGAGAGAGAGAGAGAGAGAGAGATTCCACAAAATATTGTAGTTTGCGTTAATTCTGCTTCCATCATAACAGAGATAAATAAATTTTATTTAAAAAGTCGAAGTTGTACCACACAATAAGGAGCGTTAGCTGTAAACAATCACATAACACAAATGTACAAACATTAAATGGAATGTTTTATTTAATACTGACATGACCCGTATAGACTGTCTTTTTATCTTGGATCAAGTTGTCTAATTTAAAGCTCTGAAAAACAGATAATACCTCGTCTAGTATGCTGATTTTGGCTTTGTTCGTTATAGCACAGCAGAAAAAGTAGGTTATTTAGTGCCAAGGAAACACCATGTTAGCCGACCTAGGCTGGTCTTGTTAACATGTTAGCCTACTTAGACTGGTCTGATTACCATGTTAGCTGACCTAGGTTGGTCTAATTGAAGGATTTAAAGCAGAAATCCAATGCAAAATAAGTATTGACCATTTACACTAAAGTATATGGTACTGGCCAATTCAAAGATAGAAAAATAGTTATGTGGTGTGAAAAGATAAATAAGAGTTTCCAATGTATAAGCAAGGACATTTAAATTATACACAGGATTAAATGATGTAATGCACTGCCTAGGTTAATTTCCTAGTCCATGATTGCTAGGAAGTAATTTATGCTTCCTGCCACTCGACTTCAAATCTTGATTGGTATGGATTATAACGTTCTGACCTGATTGTTTATATCGGTACCTATCTTTTAAATTGATTTCACACAATCTTGTTTCTAAATATCTACTGTAGACTAATGGATCAGAGGCACTTATATAATAAATTCCAAAACATCAACACATAGAATGTGTGATGCATTTCACTTTATTGCTTCATCAGACAGAGAGAGATATTAGATATAATTCATACGCCTTCTGTGTTATTTTTACTATATGTTATCAGTATGTTTAGTCACCGATGACATAGGTCTTGTAATAATATTGACCTTTCTCTTTCTTTAGGGACATGATCCTGATGCACCCATCACACGTGAGCACATGAATCATGCCCGCCTCTGTGTTGTTCTGGTAACGGTTTGTGGAAATGCAATGAGGGACATCCTCAGTACCCAAGTTCCTTCTCCACACACAGACATCCACCAGGCAATCCTGGCCAATAAAGTCAAGCTGACCAGTAGACAGGGAAGACCCCTTCTAAACTCGGATCAAATACAGCTGGTTTTCCCGGATCCACAGGGGAAGACAACAGGAAAGGTGGATCAGTTTGATCTATCCCTACTTTATATTCTGATCAGAAATATCAGCACAGTTCCTGCTCCAGTAACAGGTTGGGGATATGAGCCACAAGATCAACCGAGGGACAACTCGCTAGGAGCTAGTGTGGAGCGAATTCGTTCCTATAGGAACCATATTATTGGTCATTCCATGGATGGAAAGATGAGCCAACAGGACTTTGATGATTATTGGAACAAAATTGATGCTGTGCTTGATGACATTGAACTTAAACTTGGTAAACAGGGATACAGGGCACAGTTAGAGAAACAAAATACACAGGTGATCTCTATCTATCAAGCCTGCTAGCTACAAATGAAGATTATGAAGCATAATTAAGAGACACAAAAAAGAACAGTGCATACATAATTTGAGGGAATAGTATTCAATACAGCGTATGGCATACACTTTTGGAAGGAAAGAACATGTAGCAACCATCTTTATCAAACTGAAGAAAGCTTATGACACCACATGGAAGTGCACCAGAACGAACGACCTTTTCTGCCAAGGCCAAAAGGACTACCTTCCTATCCTTATTGCTATGTTTTTGAAAGACAGTTTTTTTCAGGGTTTCAATAGACAACACCCTTTGTTGAAGCTGTCCTCATGACAGATAGATGCACCTCAAGAAAGCATGTTGTCACAATAAATAGCCTGGATAAATGTCAGTCACCCTATTCAACATCAAAATCCAAGAGCTATCCTTGTATCAGTGACCATTTTAACCTGCTAGAAGGCAAAATCTATAATGTGTAGTGCCATCTATAAATAAACTTGGTCGTGATTGACGAAAGGAAATGGATTCTAATTTTGAAAATCTAACACTGAATGTACTTCTGCTGACTATATTGAATTCAAAATGACACAGATATCTGTATTGATGATTGGTTGCTTTATTCGAGATGTTGGGAAACAAACTTTGTGAGCATAGTTGGGGTCCAGCATCATCCATTGTAAAGAGTGACTACCGTATGAGAGCATATTTTGGGTCCAGCATCGTGAACAATCCATTGCCAGGAGCAACTAATGGATGTGATCGTAGTTTGTCAACCATCATGCATAATCTGTTGCCAGGAGGGACTACGGGATGTGATAACAGTTTGGGTCCAACATCATGCTTTGTTGTCAAGAGTGACTACTAGATCTGATCTTGGGTCCAGCATCAGGCATAATCCATTACCAAGAGTGACTACTGGATGTGACCAGAGTTTTGATTCCAGTTTGAGTCCAGCATCAAGCGTAATCTATTGCCAAGAGTGACTACTGGATGTGATCATAGTTCTTGTCCAAGGTCATGAATAATCCATCGAACAAAAGTGACTACTGGAGGTAATCATAGTTTTGGCCAGCATCATGCATAATCCATTGGCAAGAGCGACTAATGGATCTGATCATTGTTACGGTCCAGCATCATGTGCAATCCATTGCCAAGAGCGACAACCAGATGTGTCCATATTTTGGGTACAGCATGAGGAGTAATCAATTCCCAAAAGTGACTAATGGATGTGACGAAAGTTTGGGTCCAGCATCATGTGTAATCCATTGCCAGGAGCGACTAATGGATGTGATCATAGTTTGAGTCAATCATCATGCATAATCTGTTGCCAAGAGTGAGTAGAGGATGTGATCACAGTTGGTGTTGAGCATCACATGTAATCCATTGCCGAGGGTGACTACTGGATGTGAGAATATTTTGGGTCAAGCATCATGACTAATCCGTTACCAAGAGTGACTACTGGATGTGAAAATATATTGGGTCCAACATAAAGCGCAATCCGTTGTCAAGGGTGACTACTAGATGTGAACATAGCTTGGGTCCAGCATCAGGAATAATCTATTGCCAAGAGCGACTACTTAATGTGATCATGGTTTAGCATCATGCATAATCCATTGCCAAGAACGACTACTAGATGTGGTCATAGTTTGGGTGAGGTATCAGGAATAATCTATTGCCAAGAGCGACTACTGGATGTGATCATAGTTTGGGTCTAGCATCATGTGTAATATGTTGCCAAGAGTGACTACTGGATGCGATAATAGTTTGGGCCCAGCATCGTGCACAATCCATGGCCAAGAGGGACTACTAGATGTGATTGTAGTTTGGTTTCAGCATCATGAATAATCCATTGCTTAGAGTGACTGTTGGATGTGATCATAGTTAGGGATTAGCATCATGCACAATCCAAGGCTAGAAGTGACTACTGGATGTAATCATAGTTTGGGTTCAGAATCAATAATAATCCATTGCCTAGAGCGGATATTGGATGTGAAGATCATATTTTGGATCCATCATCATGCACAATCCATTGTCAGGAGTGACTACTTGATGCAATCATAGTTTGGGTGCAGCATCATGAACAATCGATGACCAAAAATGACTGCTCGATGTGATCATAGTTTGGGTCTAGCATTATGAATAATCCATTGTCACATTGCCAAGAATGACTACTGGATGTGATCATAGTTTGGGTGCAGCATCATGCGTAATATATTGCCAAGATTCAGCAACTATTTTCTACTTAGTGATGGATGTACCCAAGAATATTCAATCAGTATTGAAACTTCTTAAACAGCTGCAGTTGCTAATTTTTCAGCCATGTCGTGAGAAGATCTATGTCACATGAGACTCTTGTACAGCAGGCTTTGTACAGAAGAAACCTAAGAGTTCAGCCGTGGAAAGGTTTTATTCAACTAGACCCAGTTACCCTCCACTTTTAAAGTAATGATGGGGAAATGTCATGAGTTTATGACTACTCAGAGACCAGTAATGTCACCCCACTCTTAAGCTCCATTTTACATCTGTTGACATCTTATGAAGTTATCTCTTCAAAGGTTGAAACTAGTAATTATAATTGTAAAGAATATCGCTTCATGCTTTCTGACATGTGCCAACACCATGGGCATCATCACTTTAGTCATAACAAACAGATCACAGGCTTTGCTATCCAATTGTATTATTAACAGACCTCACTTATTGTCCTATTCCCAAAATGGAACCGATCATGGGTTATGACATGGTTCCGCTATGTTGTAACCTTCGTTCATTGTCTTACTGTAGCAACAATGTTACATGATGCACTTCCTACTAGCCTCGGCTTTGGCATCTAGAGTAAGCAAATTTTATGCCTAATCCATATTTCCAAACTAATACAGTTGTGTTCTTGCAGTTCTGTAGTTTTATGGGCTCTATCTGTTTGAATCTACCAGCAACTATACAATAATTTTAAAACACATATCATAGATCAGTTTTTCGAGATAGGCAATGATATTGGATCCGGAACATGCTGACATAATGTATCTGGAGCAAACGAAGTCCACGGAATCCAGATATCATAGAGGTTTCCTACCAATACAAGCAGGGAAATGGGAACAATCCCAGAGCCTTATCATCCTGGTTAAGAGGAGTTATCAAGTCAGCATACTCTGATCTCTCACAGGAACAAGTATGTTTGCTGATGCGTTCATCTTATGCAATAAAATTGATTTCTTCGAGTTTTGCCTTTAAATGCAATATAACATTAAATATGTGATGGAATGGGTGAGTTGTCATATCAAGTTCACTTTATCCTCATTTTATTTTAGGGTCATAGTTGAATCTAGTTGGTAATGTGGTTGATGCCCATACACCAGACCATGCAATCCTGATGCAATTGCTCTCAAAAGCAGACCATTTAGTTCATATTTTGCTGTATTCATGCAATAAAAGCCTTGTTTGTTAATAATTTATCAAGTGCAAGAATCCACTTTCATTGCACATAAATATACTTATATTCAGTTGTCTCAGTCATTTTCCTGTAAAGTAGGTGATATTTGAGAGTTGCCTCAGTCATCTAGTTGTAAAGGAGGTTATATTAGAGTTACCTCAGTCATCTGCTTGTAAAGGAGGTTATATCTGAGTTATCTCAGACATTTGCCTGTAAAGGAGGTGATATTTGAGAGTTGTCTCAGCCATCTGCCTGGACAAGAGGTGATATTTGAGTTATCTCCGCCATCTACCTGTAAAGGATGTGATATTTGAGAGTCGTCTCAGCCATCTGCATGTAAAGTAGCTGCTTTTGGTAATGCTTCGTAATATGATACCATTATATATATGTTTACTGTGGAGAATATATTGTGTCATGGCGTCATTTTGTTATAGTTTCATAGTATAATGGTGTGAGTTTTAGCCAGTGTTTCTTGTACATGTATATATTATTACATCACTGACTGGTATTTATGAGTTTATGTGGAAATATTTGCTTTTTTTGCAATCGTGGACTTGTGTTATAACTATGTGGAATGATGGTCATTTTACATGATTGTAGACAAGCATTATATATATGTGGAATGATGGCTATTTAATGTCATTGTATACATGGGTTTTACATTATGTGAAATAATGATTACTTTATGTCATTGTAGACATGCATTATATCTATGTGAAATGATGCTTTTTTCATGTCATTGTAGACACGCAAATGGCTACAAAATATGGTAAAATAATAACTGTTAATTTGGTGAAATATTGGTAATGTAATGACATTTAAGATGCACATTATTCCAATGTGGTATGATGATTAACTTGTGAACACTGCAGCTTATGTTATATATTATTCATGATGGTTTCAATTGGGGACATTATTGCTTATTTATATATCCTGCATTGTTATCGTTGACATGACCTATTTCGAGTGTTGCTTTAAGTTTGGGACACTACTACTTATTCTATGTATCCTTCTTGCCATGTGTGTTCATTCTGTCAATTGCAGTTTATCCGTCAGATCTTTACCATTTGGTTTGACTGGTGCAGAATCTAAACGTTGATGATGTCTTGCTTATTAGATATCGAAACTATATGAATTATAAGACTATTATCTATTAATTGAGATGCTAGGAGGTAGAAATAATGATGTCATTGTGACTAAATTATAAACATTTTGTTTTTGAGTGTAATAAAATGCTTTTCATGATCCATGGTTAACCCTGGAAAACTTGCACTTGAGGTGTGAAAGAAACCAGTTTAGATTAGTCAAAAAACGAAACATTGTGAGGTTCATGCAATTGTAAGAAGAAATATAATTTTTTTTCTCATTAAGATCAGTTCTAAATCACATACTTTAACAATTTGAGTGGATGGCGTTCAGTTGAGTTAAGATTAAGAGTATCAATGTTGGAATTTAAATATCACTCTGTAAGTAATGTTGGTTGATACAAAACACAGTTATCATTATTTGTATTAAAATCACTATGGCAGTTTATTAGTTCTTGGTATATTATGATAGAATATGAAATTTTATTTGGTACATTAATACTGACACTTATTTTTTGTCATCATCATTTTCTCAGTCGTTGTGACATATTATTAGTATTACTATTATTATTAGTAGTATTATTTCTGAATATTAGCATAACAAAATTAAAGAAGTTTTCATAACGAGATGTTCTGACATTTTCTAATTACAGAAGGGTGTTTGATAAATTAAAGGTCATAGTTACAGTTACACCAGTTCGTTCAGCCCTTGAATTCATCCAATTATTTAAAATGTCTCTTGGTTGAGTATGGATACGTGATGACAAATATGATCAGTTAATCCAGCATGCGTTTACAATATAAAATAAACTAAACCAAAATAAATTATTCCACAGTTGAGATCGAATATTTGGTTCTGATATTAGCTTGCAATATGTTCAAGTGTATATTAGTACCGCTCCTTTTCCAATAATTATATTCCATCACCATTACCCCTTTATATTAATACCATTGATAGCAAATATTATAGCTTGTTGAAACAGAGATTGGCGTCTACAAGAATATGATGTTGACGTAATGATAATATTTTAAACTTGTTGACAACTAAAGTGAGCATCTTGTCCTTTCATGTCCTTTAGTCTTGTAATAATGCCGTACACCTCTATCAGTTTTATGGAACCAATTTTAGTTGCGATATGAATTTAGAGAAGTCATAATTTAAACCATTTTGTGCAATGACTAAAGTGCATATTAGATGGAAATACTATTTTGTGATTATCATGAATTCATTCAAAACCATTTTGTATAACATGTATATCATTCTGCTACATCAGGACTATTGGTGATATTGGTAGATCAATATATTCAAGACTCTTTGATATGATATGGAATTACATATTCAAGACATTTTTTATTAGAAACTGAACCTTCATTTATTTTGGATATTTAGAAATATTGGGATTTCATTTACAATATTGTGTGTTCATCTTACAAATCCCACTATAAAACTGAGAATTAAATATCTTGAATAAAAAGGTTGGTTTTGTGTCTTTTTTTCTTGGTTTAAGACCATCCATCCATCCATGCATATAATGTCTCCTCTGATACTAGAGGGGCTTTACATCAGTTTTATATTTTAATTTGGGTCCTATCTAAGTGACAAGGAGGATATCTTTGCTGATTAAACATAACGCAGTTAGACTTTTATATCAATGTAGCATAATGTCTCCTATGATAATTGATGACCGACGTAAGTTAAAGTGTTTGCTTTTTGTCATGTCGAAAAGTTCATAGTAGTTTTTAATTCCAACGGTATCGTAATGTGTAATATTTCATTTAGACGGCCGTTTGCATTTGTATATTGATGGGGAAATTATAATAATAGCTTAAAAAATTAATGCGCATATGACCGTTGGAATAAGACTATGTATCAACATTGCTGGTTTTAGTAGGTAGGACTGTGGCTTGTTAGCAGAACGTAATTCTACCTTTAAACCCACGGACAGTATTCTATGTTTGCTATAGTTCTGTTCAATAAGGGTTGCTATCTCCCCAGATTTATTACCTCCCTTTGCATGCTCTTCACAAATACAAATAAATTGCATACATATAGTGGAATATATAAATAAATATATACATATATATATATATATATATATATATATATATATATATAAAAGCAGCAGAGGGAGCGAATCCAACAAACTTTTTAGGCAAATATTTGTTAAGCAAATGCCTCTAACGAAAAAAAAAAAAAATTGTTACCAATATACGTCCAGATTTGTTGTCGCGCCCCCTCTGCTGCTATGGGTTAAAATAATGGTTTCTGCGATGCTGCCCATTATTTATCAATAACTATCAACGATATGATATAATCAATCAGTTTCGCTGCATAAGATTCTAAAGTACATTTATCATTTTATGACATTTTCCAATGAGGTTTATAAAAATCCATGTAATCAATCAAGTTATATTTTTTATTATATACCAATCGTATTCAAAATAATCATGGATTACTGAACTTAATAATTCATTTATGAATTTTTTATTATTATCGGGGTTGGACATATAGTATTTACGAATCCAAGTATCTTTTCGATGATTTTTATCTAATAATAAAAATATATCATTTCATGCTAGTTGGGAACTTGTGTGACATATATACATGAAAACATAATTTATCGTCATAAGGTTTACAATAGATAAATCCCCAACGTACCGCCATTATACATAATTCACTTAATTCAATATAGAATTTTCCCCAGGTAGCGCTAACCGAATATTTGATCAAGTCCGACACGATATGGCGTTCGAGGATCTGATAAATTTATCGTTACAAACCCATATGGAATTGACTGAGCGCGACTAAAGAAATTTCTGAAGAGATTATAATCCATATCACCGCCGCACCAAGTTTGCCATATTTCGTAGCGTATGTGTGTCAACTCCGTTGAATACAGCAAGAATATTGCAGTTATCTCTGATCACTTTGGGTATTTAAGTGTATCGTTGAGTGACATATATCACGTCAGTGTTTTTATGTCTGCCTCTGGAAAATATCCTAGCGGGATTTTTTTTATTGTCTAACATGGTATTGTCATATACGACTAAATTGTTAATACTTCTATCAATATCATCAATGCTCGGTGCATCCTCGATATCGGTTATAAACTCAATGATATCCTAACCGCTAACAGTAGTTGATGTTGCGAGTCGATACAAACAAGCAGAGACGTTAAAAACAAAATCATCGACTGAAGTTGCTTCTGCGTTTGAAAGGATTTATCGATGGGGTTCTCTGCATTGGTCTATCTATTACAAATTGATCCTGGCAAGGAATTTCAGGGTGCAGTGTTATCAACAATGAAGCATCATAATGTCACCATTAGACGAGGACATACTGCATTACACCGCGATCAGGCAATTGTTGAACGATTTAAAAGGACACTTGCTGAGCGGTTATTTTGGATATCAATACACGAAGGAATTTATTCAGGATAAACGATCCCGCGAATGGGTCAAGGGATTACCAGGCGTAAGTACCGCCCTGAATAATGAGATTACTCGAACAATCAAAATGAAACTTAACAACGCGATTAAAAAAAAGTATATACCCGTAAAACCACAACATGATTTTTCAAAACAACCAATACTCGGCAATGTCACTGTTAGGTATTTATACGAACCAGGAGAGCTTGAAGGTGGTACAAAAAGAGCTACTGATCCTATTTGGAGTGTTATTGTACATAAAATATCTACTATAACACGATCCAGTCTATAGATTGGACTCAACTGCTCCTCAGCGAGGATTTACTCGGGAACAACTACAAGTGAATTCGCTAGCAATAACTACTCGAGAAATTTTTGTGATACATCTAACGATACCGTGCATATCTCAACCCAAATAATTATTTCAGGAATATATTTCTCACCCATTCGATCAGGAGTCCATTCGTCACCTTTCCATTGAAATAAACTGTGATAAGTGCTTGCATTCACCCCTCGCTCTTTCATCTCTCTTGCAAGTCTGTGTGTCGGTGTTAGCACAATCATGTTTGATTTGGAAACGCTAGCGTGAAAATCCGTAGGATTTTTCCCACGAAATAATTCAATTGCACAAGTCGTCTTTCCTGACCCACCACAGCCGTTTAAATAAACGGTTTTATATCTGCATATTGGATCAGATATCTGCGCTGCATTAGACAGTTCTGATATCTGATTATTTTTCAAGTAATTATCTTCAAGCGTAACATCTGCTGATTTGGAATAATCATGCTGCATTTCTTTTTTAGTTCTCCATGATCCCCAGCTCTCGTTATAATTTGTGAATTCAGCTGCTACTTCGCTATGTTTCGCGTTTTTATAAAATGAATCAGTGGCGACTCTAACCGCAGTGTCAGGAAATCTATTTATCATTGAAAATAAATTAATAGAAGCATAATCCAGCATAGATGCTCTCAAATGTGTATACTGAAGACTGAAGACTGTATCCATCGTTGTAAGTAACAATTGTACCCAATTTGGTTCCATCGGACAAGAAAGCGTCTTTATGATTTACATATATGCCCTTAGATGTTACATCTGCGATTATAAAATCGTACTCAACGCTATCTATAATCAATCGTGAAGAATATCTTGTATTGTCGTGTTTTCCACCCTGAGTGTATTTACAGATTATTCTTCTACCGAGTTCTTTTGCTTGTTTTTTTTTTTTTCAATTTCAAATAGCTGTTTGGACCATTTCATGATATATTCTTCGTAGCGATCAGGGAATTGTTTTTTGTTTTCGCTGATTATACTATCTAGATTAGGTTGTGGTAACCAGACTTCAGTCTGTGCTTTATATGATATAATCGCTTCACTGACAATCAATGATATCAGCATTTTAGAATCAATCATATTGATTGGCATCCAGTGTTTTTCAGAGATGTGTCTACCAATCCAAACATAACAGCACGGATGAAGTCCTGTAGCCAATTCAAATGATACCACACGAGGAATCCGGTTAAATCAAAATCAGGCAGTGGTCCATTAATCGCAACAGGGGCCATCTCGTGTGTGGGATGTCCAAATTGCTTGAAGTACTCAGAGCATTCTCCGTACCCGACAAAACTAACGGGATAACACGCAACCATATCAACCGAAATAATATATTCAGCGGTGTATTTTGTATTCCATAATCCACCATGGTTATATTCGATACAACTTGATTTGATATCTGATAGAAATTCTGCTCTTGTTGGTTTCCACATGTTTTTGTTTCTTGCAAAATGAGCTGCAACCGACGGAATTGTAAAGCAGTTTGTTAATAATTGTTCGTCGTGTTATGTTGAAAAACTACTAGCTAGTTTTTTCATCGCGTCATGGGGGGCTTCAGTACGGTATAACTCGCCGTTTGGTCTTACAAATTGATCGAATTTGCCCTATTCGTTTTCAAAATTGTGAAGTAACCACACTGACACGGGATCGTTTTTACTTAACTGGTAAATAAAATCAAATAATTTCACCTCAGAGATTTTCGGGGAGAACTCCGGGGATATATATTTTATTGTTCTATCCCGTGGAAATATTGTTACCGCAGGTGTCCATGCGTGTTCTTTATGGTCAATAATTATGATTGGAGCTCCATTTCATTTATCTTTTGATTCGTGTAATACTTCTCCTGTTATCGTCATTATGGTTATTGGGTATCTTAATGATGTTTCTATTTTGGTTATGTCCTGAATTGTTGCCCCCTGCTACTTCACTGTTAGCACCCATTCGTTAATTTTTTTGCGTCTTAGATCAGTCAATTTGTTTCCAGGCAACGCATTTTGAAATGTTATATTATTCGTTCCGCTACACAATTCATTCTTGACAAATATTTCATGGGTTTTAGTTTTTCAATACTGGATTTATCATTTAGCGGATGTATCCCATAAACAACTGCTGTTACAGGATAAGATCTCTCGTAATACGGTTTGTCAATTCCAGTCGGAATTCCTGGTTTGGAATCTCGACTCACAGTGACAGTTCTTTTATCCTTCAAGATGGGGTCAAATTTATCTCTGATAATCCAATCTCGTGTTTCTGAACGGATAATAAATTTCACTCTACAAAGATAATTTTTCTTGTCAAGATACTAAATTATCTCGGCTGCTCTTTCGTCGTTCATGGTAGCATCAACGCTACCATCAATTCGAAATGTTGCCCAACAGTGAGATGCTCCATCGCGCTTGAATTCATTAAAACAATCACGAATTTTAATTTTACCCAACATGGTTATATCATCTATTAGACCCTTTGGTGCTACGAAGACTCTATCGAGATTGAATTTAACATTTTTCCAGGGCTTAATTTTCGATAATCTCTTAAACTCCTTCATATTATAATTAAAACAAGTATTTAAATAAGAAATTTATATATAATGAATCATTGCAAATGGCTCATGATTGGATCAGTAACCCCGTATAACAAATCATGCAGAAAGGAATTATGTGGATATCATATGAAAAGTGTTCGTAACGGAAGTTATGGGCCCTGACATTGCCTACGATGTGATGTATGGGTTAGAGGAACATCACAGTTGTGTCTCGGTTGTGGTGGTAAGAGATACAGAAAGTTGAAGCTTTATTATGATAAACGAATTAAGAACTCCATTAAAAACTCCATTAATGACTCTGAATGTGTCAGCGTTACTGACAGCGTCAACGACAAAATTATAAGAACTCCTCAAGATTATATTGGGAGATTCTCAAGTTAGAATTCAAGCAAATAATAAATTAGACAAATAGTACTATAGTATATAAATGAACCAAGAATTTCAACCGCATCCCGTAATTAACGATAATGAGCCGCCCTGTGAGGGTATTGTCAGACATTGCAGACTGATGAACCCAGTTGGTGTTGTGAGTAATCAAGGATATCTGAGGTTTACTGCTGTAGGGGAAACATATCATAATCATCGTTTTGTGTATGAGGTATATAACGGATTGATCAGGGATGGTTTTGTTATTGATCACATAAATGGTATTAAGACTGATAAATCTTTGAATAATTTACGAGCTGTTACACAGAGTGAGAATACCAAACGGGGAAAAACTGGCACTTATAAAACAGATGCAAGGAGACCCATACGATCATTTAATGCAGAAAATAACGAGGAAATGGTATTTCAATAAATAGCTGAAGCCGGTAGATATTTCGATATTTGTAAAGCCTAAGTACGATTTTTTGCAGAACGAGTACAAAATTTGGCTTTTTCAAAAAAGACCGGACAAAAAATTCAATTCGTTTATGTATAAATTTAATTTGGTACTATGAGTATATAACACCAAAGGAGATAACTCGTACGGGTATGCCGGCCTATGAAAGTATGGTTGTTTCAGTTATGTAGTTGTATTGTCCTGTGCTGTCCTATATAACCATTCACGAATGGAGTTCTGGATTCGTTTAATGAAGGCTTATCTTTTCGGTAACACGTATTTCTTATTTATAATGCTGTCTTCAATATCTTCAAAGTCCGAAGTAATTTGATCAGAGTTTAAACTATCTGATAATTGAAACCCTTGACTTTTCAAATTTGAAATTTCAGTTATGATCTCATTAATATCTTCAGAATACATATTTTACCTAATAAAAATATTTCTAATATATGATATTGATATATTTGATATTGATATATTTTTCAAAAAAGATTAAGATTATAATACCACACCGTTGACATCATTCATTGTCGTATATATGTATACATGTAAATGTGACGTCATTCGCCAAGCATATCTTCTTGGGTAGAATAAACATCCAATCGGAATTGTGTATGGTCACCATTTCCATCCGAATTTATTTTAGTATCTTCTTGGGGGTCTAATCCGCTATTTGGCGAGTTAGACCCCATCTCAGGGGATTATGTTTCGTGATACACTCTGGGCCCGATGAAATGTAAATTACACCTAAAAGGGACCCTACGAGATATATGATCTTATTGTCTTTCGACAGTCAGACAAATAACAATTTAATACATTTCAGTAGTCAAGAGATACTGATTTCCCAATTACTCTTCATCCTCTCGACCAAGTGATAGCCATATTTTGATTTATAGTATGAGATAGCTTTTGCAATTGCCATTGTTTTCTACTCATCTGTATACCTCCTATCCCACCAATTAAATCACTCCTAACTCCTTCTCTACCTTGACTGCTTCGTCTCCAATTTCTCATCCTCAGCTCCTTTTTCCGACTAGCCATTGATTCACAATCGATATCTCCGCTATTTTTTTAGTATATCTCCCTTCTAGACACTCGGCACTAAACTATACCTGAAGTATGCGCACTAAAGGCTTCCTTTAAGAAGGTTTGTATTTCTTAGAACCTCCTAAGTTTCCCCGCCAAAGTACGAGTGGCTTCCCAGGATTATTAGTTTATAACTTTCCATCACGATGTTTGGACAATTACCAAGAAAGAGATTCCATGGGTGGTGGGGGTATTCTTCTCTATGTAGATAGTTCCATTAGATATAACAGATGTGTTGATCTAGAGACTATTGGGGTAGAGAGTATCTGGATCGAAGTAACCCTTGCGCAATCAAAGCCAATACTCTTATGTTCAGTTTACAGGCCACCTAATTCCACAGTTGATTGGATTCATATATTTGAGGCTCAGATTAAAAAAGCATTACTAAAGGAAGATTTAGAAACTATCATATTAGGTGATTTTAACATTGACTACATGAAAACTCCACCATTAAAATGGATAAGTAACTTTGAAACTTACAACTTTACTCAATTAATTAACACCCCAACTAGAGTAACAGATAAAAGTGCTACTATCATTGATCATGTCTATACTAATAAACCTGAAAACATAAGTGAAATAAATGTGCCAGTGTTTGCACTGAGTGACCACTACCCAGTCTGTATAACTAGACATGTTCCGAAGAAATCATCTAAAAATGGGCAACACATTGAAATACGATACAGGGACTTTAAACAGTTTGATGAGGAAATGTTCTTAAATGATTTAGTATGCAAACCCTTTCAATCAGTCTGCAATATAGCTGATGTCAACACTGCTTTAGATAAATGGTATCAGATGTTCAATGCAACCTTAGACAAGCATGCCCCAATTAAAACAAAAAGGGTTAAACACCAAATTACACCCAAGTGGATTACCCCTGAGATCAACGAGGCTAGGCACCTAAGAGATAATTTCCACAAGAAAAAAAGACTTGAAAAGCTATAGAAAGTGGAGGAATAAAACTAAAAATCTGATAACTAAGGCAAAAGAGAACTACTATAAACAGGCTATTAATGAAAGTAGAGTACCAAAACATTGTGGAAGCATCTAAAAGAGCTGAACCCACCCAAGAACAGTTGTTTTCCCCCTAGACTTAAGCAAAATGATGATATAGCAACATCTGTACAAGACATTGTGGATATGTTCAACAATTTCTTCATAACCATCTCCAGTAACAGTATTCAGAACCAGACTAACATCCCAATTGAACTTGATGCTCTACAGTTATTTATAAGAGCTAAAATTCCTGAAGAAAAATATTTTTCAATAGCTAATGTCAGTGAAGTTGATGTTTTTAGATATGCTAATTAAGTTGAATATTAATAAATCCTCTGGATTGGATGGTATTAGTCCACGAAACCTTAAAATTGCTGCACCAGTAATAACAAAGTCATTAACGCATATCATAAATTTAAGTATAATGAGTGGTAAGTTTCCAGAAAAATTGAAATGTGCAAAGGTTACACCTATCTTTAAGAAAGGAGAAAAGGAGGATCCAGGAAATTACAGACCAATATCAATTCTACCTGTATTGTCAAAACTGTTTGAAAAGCATGTAGCCATTCAGGTCTATAAATTTTTTCAAACAAACTCTCTATTTCATAAAGCACAATCAGGATTTAGGAAGTACCTCTCATGCCAAACAGAACTTACCAAATTCTATTCTATTCTACTCTATTCTATTCAACCTAGCAGACAATACCCCCGGGCCTTCTGTAAATGTGGCAATATTTCCAATGCCTATAAGATCCTTTGGTACAACGTCCACCTACGAAGCTGGGTTCTCGCACCTTTAAGAAAGGTACCAACTACAGCCGCGGTGTCTAACATATTTACATGGCTTCTAACCTTTTGTTTGTTCCCTTGACTTCCGCAATCACGTGCGTGGCAATGTGATACGCTGAAACGGGAGTTTACGTTCAACTACGATAAGACAACATTTGTGACGTTATTCGTTAATATAGGCAATCAAATGATTGTCAGAAAATTAAATAGAACAAACGTCGGTTATTGCATGAAAGTGTGTTTCGTGTCAAAGTTATGGATCGGTATTATTTACACAATGTTTGAAATATTTTTTAAAAAATAATTTAACTAAAACAGGAATGAGAAACGGGCAAAATTAGTGTCCATACTTGAAAATATGTACAATAGTTTTCTTTTATGTAGTTTTGTTTTGTTTTCATAGTCAATTTAGCAACATTATCCCACTCTAGTACTATGATCACGGAGAGTTCCAGCTGCAAAGAGCTCTTGTAAATAACTGAGAAACTAATATCAAGGAAACAATGTACACCACTTCCAGCTACTTTCTCTACAGTAGACCTTTCGGACCCTTGCAAATTTCTTCCATGACAAAGGACAAACCATTAGAGAGTTGCTTGAAAACACAATTTCAATTGACTCGTCACCATACAGTTATGATACAGAATTTCAGCGACAACCATTAGGAGCACTTAAACCAGTCTCTATTGATTTGGTAAGGACAATCGTGATGAAGAGTGCACCAAAGTCGTATGAACTTGATCCAATTCCAACATCACTGCTGCTTGAGTGCTTAGACCCAATATTTCCTTCACTAACTGATGTTATTAATATCAGTATCTCATTGGGGGAATTCCCATCATTATTCAAAACTGCCATCGTAAAGCCTCTGCTGATTAAACCATCCTTTGGCCGTAACAATTTAAAGAATTACAGCCCAGTTTTTCATCTCCGATTCATATAAAAATTCCTAGCAAAAGTTCTTCTAGATTGTATCTCATCTGATTTCAGACTGTTTTAGCAACGTACAGTCTGCATATCGCCCTTGCCACAGTACTAAAACTGCTCTTCTGAAAGAATTTAATGGCATTCTCTCTGCTTTGGACAGTGGAACGATTTTATTTGATTTGATTTGTCTGCTGCATTGGACAGAATAGATTATGCTATATTACTTCACCGTCTCCAGCATGTATCTGGCATTCAGAATATAGCCTTACAGTGACTCAAATCCTACCTTTTCAACATGACTTAAAATTGTATCTGCAAATGGAATACATTCCAGACCAATTGATCTATATTGATGTGTTCCACAGGGGTCTATTATTAGACCTGTTCGCTTGATTCTATACATTCAGCCGCTCTCAAGTGTCATAGATCATCACACAGTGTCTCACCAATTGTACACTGATGCCACCCAATTATACAAGTCTACCCACCAAACTGAAGTTGCTGATACCATCCATGGAGTAGGGAGGTGTTTTGCTGATGTGAAATCATGGCTGACATGTATCAAGCTGCAGATGAATGATAATAAAAGTGAGGCCATTCTGATCACAACACAAACACTTTCTCATTCCCATCCTTTACCTCTGACAATAAATATCAGCAACACCAACATTAAATTCACACAGTCAGCACAATACTGTCACAGAATTAGGCCAAAAAAAGTTTTCTTATGCCTTAAAAATGTTTGACTATTTTTCGTTGTGCATGCGTACAACGTTATCTAGGGTGAAGAAGTGTTTATCCTAGTAAGTGACGGAACCAGCATATGTCTCGCTGGAAATTACTTGCGGTGAGTGACATTATAAGCACGATATGCACGAATATTTTACCCTGAATATTACTCAGTGTCCTATGAATTTAAGCAAGATCAACGTATAACCAACACTCTGATCGCTTTGGATCTTGACGATGAGTGCACGTATCTCCATTGTATTATATCACCATAGGGGTGAGTGGTAAGTTTATATTTCATTTGATATGCAAGGTTTATTGAGGTTGCATTGTCATATCGTGTAATGATTAATGTATTATAACGCGAATTTGAAATGTTGCGTACTGTGAATCTCAAGTTGCTATTTAGAGTTTAATGCATTAGCATTTTCCCGAACTCATTATTATTACCATTTTGGTTTTATTGTAGCTAACAAGATTGCACCGAGTCTGATGAGTTTAGCTGAAGAGTTGAGCTGACGAGTTTATCTGACAAGTTTAACTGCTGTCGAATTTAGATGACATTTAGAGCTATCCTCAGCTGTCTATATGTTGATATGTAAGTCTGTACAGTGGTGGAGCCACGACTGTAGAGTAGCTAATTAAAAGGTGCGGTAAGCTGTCTGTACGTGTGTATACGTATGATTGTACATGTAACGGATCCATAAAGTGTGCGAGCGGCCGACACAAGTCTGGGCCAACCCAAGGGACGTTGTGAAACTGCGGTTTATTAGTGTATGCATTTTGCGACTGTACAAGTGTCAAGAAGCATAGGTTTGTTCCAATTGTTCTTTCGATTGGTACATTTGTATTTACATGAGATTATTTTTAATCTTAGTAGTATTCCAGGAGATTTGTTAATCTCGCTTACAGTGCAGAACATTCGAAACGTATTTGTATACCTTGTCGATTATTTGAATCTCAAAACTAGCCAATACGTGACACTATGTGAAAGTCTTACAGTGCATACTTTTATTTAAAACGAGGCTTCTTTAATCTATATATCAGAGAAATATAATAGTTTTGGTTACTTTTCACTGCGTAAATGTTTGTATAGAGTGATTGGATCAATTGTATGTTGAGAGCGTGTGAGAATTGTGGTATTTTTACATCATATAATTTTCTTCACTAATTAAATTCATAAATTTCCATCTTTCAAACATTGTGTTTGAGTTATTCATTTAATCCAAAATCACTCGGTTTCAATTCTGCGACAAATATCTAGGTGTTACTCCCGACAGTACTCTCACATTGTACCAACATGTCATGAACATATGCAATGTTGCATACCTTGAACTGAGACGACTCTGTTCCATTCGCACACCTCCACTAATCGGCACCATACGCGATACAGAATCAAACACAAATTGTGTTATTTGCATTGTTTCACTGACAGACTCCAGTAAGATACTTGCGCTCCTCTTCTGACAAACTTGTACTCTTTGTTCCCACTATAAAAACGAAGTCATATGGACAACGTTCTTTTCCATAAGAGGTCCTTGCGATGTGAAAGTAATTGCCTATTGAAGACAGACACAGACACAGTGGTCCCGTTTAAGAGTGCTCGACTGTAGGAACAAACTTAAGAAACTTAATAATATTTGGTATCTTATATTTTTTCAGCATGTGTTTAAGTTTTCCAATTTCATGATTTTACTATTTGTTTTTCTGTAGTGACGTCACACCATTATAGATGTTGTAAAGCGCTTAGAGTTTTTTTAAAGATTATGCGCTATACAATGTCGTCATTAGTATTATCATTATTATTATTATTATTATTATTATTATTATCATTATTATTATTATTAGTAGTATTAGTATATACAATTGATGTTCTAAAAGAACGTTGAATGTAATAGAAACACTGTAAGTGCTTGATATAAGAGTAAATGATTAGCGGTACAAAGTTCGTCACGCTATGAACGGTGTCTAAAATCTGAGCTAAATTTTCTTCTGCATTTTCCTCGAGGGCGTTGGAACTTGTTATTTATACTGATACACATGGATCGTCTCGATAGTGTTTTCTTTCAAGCAATATATTTATCAAGTTGTCCACAAATATTCAGTTAGTGTTCTGTGATGTTAGATGTATATAAGATTTACATAACTTTGGCAATGTGTCCGTCGCACGTCGTACCGAATTAATAATTATTATTTTATCCATCTTTAAAACCCCCAACCTTTTCGTAATAAACTTTGGTACAGTATATATCCTGACACGAAGGGCAAATTTGTGCAAAAGTGACGATCGGCGGTCAGAGATGTACATTGTACCAAAAACAGCCAAACCCTTTAAACCTTGTTTTCAAATTCGGCTCAACTAAATTTGAGTAATTAGTTCATATAAAAAATGCAAATCACCTTAGCAAGTGTCCTGTTACAAATTTGGAAAGCCCTTTGTCCTAAACATAAAAGGCACAATCTTTCAAACTGCGTCCAAAATCGCCTAATAGAAGTTTACCAAAACTGAGAGAAAAATATCTGATAGAGATTTTTCAAGTAATAATAAATGACGACGAGATGCCATTAAAAACAACCAACGTTACTCAAATATAGAACCACTTAAAGGCTTTTCCTCAAAACTTTATCGACGTAGTATGACACATTTGACTGAGAGCAGTAAGACAAAGATGGTTTTAATTTGTCTACAAATTTTGCTGATCAGCCACCACTTATCACTTACATGTCCCCAACTCTGTAGCAGTTGTGCAATGTATGACCTATTGTTTAATTTGTGAGATTATTATATTTCTTAAATGAAAATGCTTTGGAAGACTTTGTTTCTAAATGAAAACTTGAAATTTGTGTGCCTATCTTAGAATCTTTACTAAAACCACTATTTTAAATATTTTAGGATTTGGAATTTAAATATTTTATTTGATATGCCTTTAAAGAATTTGCTTACATATTTGCTTCTTATCTTGTGTACATTTTAACATGTATACAGTTTTATATATACCCAGTAGTGTTTTCGTATTGTGAACCATATGCATAGATACATACCCTTACCATGGTTATAATTGTCCAACATTACGATAAATTAGTTTGCTTATTATAATTAGTAATTATTTGTGAATCTGAATATTTTCAAAATATAATTGAAAGAAACGTCAGAAACTTACACAATTCTCTCCTGGTAGCACGGTATTCGGTAATAGATACGCATTCATTTCTGAAGTATATTCAATACAAGTGGCAAGAATTATTAGAGTTAAAAGTATAAACGTTTATTCCCTACAAATAACACATAGGAAATTGTTAAGGTAACTATGAACGTCGCCCTCATCAACGTCATGACGTCTCGTCCTTATTAGTTTAATAACGCTCATTGTAATGTGATGTTCGGAGTTGCTATTATTTATATAACTCGTATTTAGAAAGACATTTAATACAATTAATGTTTTTTTTTTACAGATAATGATAATGATATAGAGAAGAAACCTTTCTACCACCGCCACCACCACCACTACTATTATCACTGCTACCAGTAAAATCAGTAACAACAGCTATCTGTATATCTATCCCTTAGTCTTGTCGACCATTGGGGCACCACTTATGACCTGGCAACCAGCTTCCTTCATTCCAATCTGTTCTGATACTCTCACTGTGTCACTCAGCTTCAGTCCTGTCCACTCTGAGATGTTATCCTCCTATCTTTACCTCTGTCTTCCTCTCCTTCGCACTCTCTGCACAGTAACTTGCATGATTGTCTTAGCAAGCCCTGTTGATTGTGTGACATGTCCATACAATTTCATTTTGCGCTTTTTCACAATGGTCAATAGCTCTTCATATGGCCCAATGGCTTGCTTAATTATGTTTCCCACTTCTTCATTCGTGACATGATCTATATATGTAATGCCAAGCAACCTTCGAAAGCATCTCATTTCAATAGATTGTATCCTCCTTTCGAGATCCGCTGTGAGGGTCCATGACTCGCAAGCATATAAAAATACAGATGCAACCAAGGAGCGCATCAGTCTGATTTTTGAGCTGACTGAGGTGTTTGTCTTTCCAAACTGTCTTCAACCTTGCCATTGCTGTTATTGTCAGCGCAATCCTGGACAATATTTCTGGTTTTGATCCCTCGTCTGCCACGATGGCTCCTAAGTACTTGAATCTATTAACTGTTTCAAGTTTTTGGCCTCTAATCATGATGTCAGTGCTGATGCCACTGGTGTTGTTTGTCATCAATTTGGTCTTCTCCGCACTGATTTCCATACCAAAAGCAGTAGTTGTCCAGTCCAGTTTTTCCACCAACTGAGCTAGCTCCTCCTCATTTCCTGCAAAGCCATCGATGTCATCAGCAAAGCGCATATTCGTTATTATTCTGCCTTTAATACTGATAGTTCCTTCATGGTCATCCAGTGCATCTGTCATGATTATTTCAAGGAAGATGTTGACGAGAGTAGGTGAAAGCAAGCAGCCCTGTCTGACTCCCACTGTTGTCCAAAACAAATCTCCTATTTGACCGTTGAAGCACACTGCGCTGGTGGCCTTGCTGTAAAGGCTTTCTATGACTTTGATCAGGTTAGCGTTGATTTTGTACAGCTTCATGGTGGACCAAAGGGCTGCATGCCATACTCTGTCAAACGCCTTCTTGAAATCTATAAAGACATGATAACGGTCTTGTTGGTGCTGGAGGTATTTCTCACATAGTATTCCCAGGTTGAAAATCTGTTCAGTTGTGCTTCGCCCTGGTCTGAAGCCTGCATGTTCTTCAGCTATGATTTCCTCTGCCCGCGGCTTCAGTCTGTTTAATATGATTTTTAGCATGACTTTTCATGGGTGGCATAAAAGACTGATCGTACGATAGTTCTGACATTGCTGCAAATTGCCTTTTTTCGGAAGAGTTACTTTGAGTGACTGCGTCCATGGTGTTGGCCATTCCCCTATCTGCCAGATCTTGTTGCAGATTGTTAGTAGGGCGCTTATCATGGCTTCAACCCCTTCTTGGACTAGTTCTGCAGGAATGTTGTCTATTTCTGCTGCCTTCCCTTTTTTCAATGCTTTCACTGCAGTCTCTACGTCTTTTCGGTGGATGGGGTAGTTGTCAGTGTTGGTCACTGATGGGGTGTTGAGTATGTCTGGATCCCCTGTAGGTCTATGGTTGTACAGGTCTGAGCAGTATTCTGTCCATCTCTTAAGAATTTATTGTTCTTCTGTAAGTCAGTTCCCTCCCTTATCTTGAATGATGGAGGAGCGTCCTTGTTTTACACTGATTAGGTCTTTCACCAGTTGGTATGCTTTTTTGCTATAACGTTTCTTTAGATTCTTTTCTATATCTTTACACTGGTCTTCAATCCATGTCTCCCTTGCATTTCTCATGCTTTTCTTGATAACCTGGTTGATTTCCTTGTATTGGTTTGCTCCTTCTACATCTGACGTCTTCTTTTTTAGTTTTCGACGCTTGTCACACAGATCAAGTATGTCAGTTGTTACCCAAGGTTCTTTGGTCGTCGATGTTCGCCAAGGATCTCACTGGCTGTTTGGGTCACTGCTATGTTAAATGTGTAAATCATTATGTCTATAACTGTGTTCTCTGCACCAAGAAGTAACAGCCGTGCAAATTCCCCTCCTATCCTTGCCTGTAAGGCTTCCAAGACCTCTGGATCTTTTAGCTTGTCAACGTTGAACTTGATTCTTGTGGGGCCCTCTTTGTCGACTTTTTTTAGACGTAGTCGGAAGGTCATCATGACTAAGTCATGGTCACTTCCAATATCTGCTCCTGGGAAACTTCTTGTCTTGGCAATGTTTACGCTGGTGTGGAAACATCTCTTCACCATGATATAATCAATCTGGTTATGGTGTTCTCCATTCGGGTTATGCCAGGTCCACCTTCTTGATGCTTTGTGTGGACCAAACGTGTTCATCAGCTTCAGATCATTGAAGCTGGCAAATTCCAGGAGCTTTAAGCCTGTGTCGTTGGTCTCTGCATTGCAGTAGCGTCCACATGTGCCTTTCCAGTTATCAACGGCATCCTCTCCTATTGTGGCATTCCAGTCTCCTTGCACCACAAGACTGTCTTTCTTTGGGGTCTGGTCCAGGACTTCTTGCAGTTGGTCGTATAAATCCTCTAATTCTTCATCATCATGGTCTGTAGTTGGAGCGTATGGTTGCACAATGGTGATATTGAGTGGTGTTGCTCTCAAGCGTATGATGATAAGACTGCTGGAAACTGGCCGACAACTCATGACAGTGTTCACAGTGTCTTTGTGGACGAGAAATCCGACACCATGTTCATGTTTATCTTCTCTGCCAGAGTAGTATAGTTTATGGCCATCCTGTGTTGATGTTTCACCAAGGTTCTTCCATCGTACTTCGCACAGTCCCAGGATGGTCCAATGGTATCTGTTCATTTCGTGTATTAGTTCCTCTACCTTTCCAGGCGTTCTTAATGTCCTGATGTTCCATGTACCGATGCTGATGTTTCTGATTCGGAGTTTTGGTGGTGATCGTGCACCAGTAGCACACTTAACACCTCTGCCCTGGTGCAACACAAAAGGCGCGGTCCTTGTTCCGGGCGACGACCGATCCGGTATGGATGGAGGTAAAGTTGTCTTTGCATGTGGTGTGTCTTGGGCAATGAACCTGGCGGAGTCCATCCCTCTCGAGGCTGTTGACCACAGCCGAACTCCACATAACTAGTGGCTCGCCTTGGTCCTGGACACATGGCCGTTGAGTCATTCTTATGACTCCTCCGCCCTGGTTATCCAAAACCTAACCTGCAAGACAGCAGGGGACTCGTGAAGGGCGGGGTCGTCTATATCCCGTGCAAATGTGAACATCTGCCCACTGCCCAAATCATTATCATTATCATGCACAGCCTTTCATAGGCAGATACAAGCAATTAGGCAAGACAATGTTAAATGTATATGTATCTGTGTGTTATCTTACTCTTAGTATATCGAATAATGGGGTTAGTATCGTATGATAATTTGTGTAGATACACATCATTTAGAACTGGTCACAACATTAAGAACTCTCTTTAGTAACTATTGCATATCACCAAATGGGCTTACATCACAAAAGTATTTGTCTCATTACAAAAAGTAACTAACTTATATACAAATATCTGAATGAACTAGAATCATTGAAAAACAGCTTTAAAAATAACCTTTTTAATCTGATTGAGAATAATTTTAACACATGATAAATGAATTTAACCACAACAAATATTAGTATATATCATTGCTGTCCCCATATGTTACAAGGCAACATAACTTAAAATCAAAACTATCGGACAAGAGAAAACTATTTTGATAAGATTGCATTAAACTGTACATTATACACATGCCCGTTGTTTAATATCCCTCTATGTAGATGACTGAACTGAAATAACCATATTTGTTTCTTCAAAACACAGTGACCTAGACCTTTGACTGGCCCTAAAGTAAATAAACTTTGACCTTATCCCCAAGTCTAAGCCAATGATGAAGTTTGGTCTAGGTTTATGATGTGAAAACTAATGCTATCGTTCAGAAACCAGTTGTATGCTGTCAGCCATAGCCACCTTGATGTTGACCTTTGACCCCAAGCTTGACAGGTTTTCTTTCTTTCCATTAAAGTACCTGCAATTCACAAAGTTTAGCATAGACTTTTGAGTTATTGTGCGAAAAACAGACTGTTGACAGACAGGGGGAGTGACGGATATCATATTATAATTCACTTCACGCCATATCGCGTATCACAAGATGGAGTGGTTGGAGTAGCTGTCAATGCAAATTGTAGCGTTATTAGAGTTTTCCTTTGCTTCAGAATACAAAACGGTCTTAGGAACATTTACGTGACCAAGAAAATAAGGTATTTTGTGTGGTTAAAATGATTCAAAGTTATCTATTATAAACTCACTACGATTGTGTTTCAGTGATAATACATTCATTAACATGATGAGTTAATTTACTGCTTAATTCTTGTTCATAACGACAACTGTAACATTTTCAGTGTAAATGTTTTTCCAGCCGATAAAGCTCAGCAGCTAGTAAACTTGTGGGTGACTGTAAAGTGCCAATTTTTTCGTCAGTAAAATCTATTAATTAATTCTTAGTCTAGCCAACAATTAACTGTTATCTTGTGGCAGATTTTACACGGAGTAATGTTTTTCTAAACTCGGTCACCATTATTAGCATGTTTATAGCAAAAACGAACTAGTTGTATGACAGGCTAGAAAGGGCGAAATTCACACGTAAACTGTCATAAATGATTCGAGAGAGCCGACAAGGTGTTATTACAACCCCAGGTGGCATTTTTGGCACATTGTTAAGCAGTTTTCCAAATGTCTGTAGGAATAGCATTTATTCCGATTGGTCAAATGTGGAATGAGGGGTGGGTCGATCCCTGAATTTTGGGGGAATATACACTCCAAACTAATGAATTTTAATCAGTCTTGGAAGACCTCTGCAAGAGAGGAAGTAAAAATACCTAGTAGAGACTCCGGGCGGTACTTTAGGGAAAGACGTCCGTTAAATCGTGGTTCCAGGGAAAATTGAATCTAGGAACGATTGTAAGACGCCAAAAACACAAGGTATTTAACTCAAATTCATATTTATCATGATGTAATTTATATGATGTTTCTTCGTTACAGATGCATGATGTGTTGATATTTTGTAGGAATCGTTCACATTTATCATAATGTACTTCGATATCACATTTCGTCGTTACAGATGCATGATGTATTGATACTTTGTACGAATAGTTCGGTTATTACATTAATTTAGTAATGTACTTTTGAATTCTGAATTAGAATTTTCACCTTATATACGTAGGTAGGTTAATGGGTGTTGTAGAAAACCCGCTGTGTACATTTAGGATTGGAAAGTGCTACATTAATTTTGAATTTATCATATTAGAGAATATTGATTGTGTGCTATGATATACTGCCTCACTTTACGTAATGATTTACGGGAATATATGTGACTTCCCCAAATTCTGATGTCGATAATTAGCGGTATAGTGTATTGATCTGAAGACTTGTGTAGTTTTTGCTAGCCGTATAAAGTTTATCACTGATAGTAAGATCTGATTGTTCGAAACAGAAAGACGGACGGACAATCTCAACTCTTAAAGCATGACGAGATACTTAGAGTGTTTTACCCTTTTCTTTTCAAAGGAAAGTAGTTTGTTTGAAGAGATAGAAATAGCGAGGAGGTTGAGATCCAAAGGAGGAAAAAGAATTTAGAAGTAAGAATTGTGAGAATCCCACGTTCATCCAGAGGGCAAGTTAAAGTCGAGACGCAAGCAGAAAAGAAACCAGTCGAACAAGGTCATGTGAATTTACCAAGCGGTCCAATGTTAATGAACACTCGATTTCGTGATGAAATTTGCTATCAGCCATTAACGGCTAACTTTGTCTATTTTATTAGTGTTTGAAATTTAATTAATGTATCAATTATTTTAAAACTTCGGTTTTAGAGTGCTTCTGAACTAAAAGTATTCAGAAGGAAAGAAAATTGTAATTTACTGTGTCTTTTCTTCTCTTGATTCGTTTCATTAAATTCTGTATTTATCTTTACAGGGGCTCGTGTGTTGTCTTTGTTCAAGATATTGACTCGGATTACCATATTCATTCTATAACCGGGCAAATCACACCGTAGAGGTCATCCTTTAGATACCGAGTATTAGTGGGAGACTGTTTTCGAGTGTTGTTTTTTTCCAAATTGCGCAATACCTCTGACCAGTGGGCTTGTGCAATATTGTATCAATAACGCTTGATACCGACTACCCCGTTACAGTGACAAATATTAATTTTAGTTAATGTGTGCATTAAATTGTTTATTATAGAATGTATGACAGGAACACAATAAGCTTGTGGCACTTTTCGTCTTAAAAACGAATAACGATTGTTTTAAAAGAATATAAACAAGATAGTTACATAAAAATACAATTCCGGTAGCCAACATGAGCGCATTCGTGTATTTGACAACAAAAAAAGATAGTTTTGTCTTATGACTTTAACAGTGGAAACAATGGTAATGCGAGTCACGGAAGAGGTTATTGGGTTATTGTCAATATTTACTTTCAATATGAACATATTTATTAGTACCAACAAATATTCAATACGATGTTTGGTGTGATGCGCTAGTAAATATTATATTTGCATGTAAAGTGACCATACATACTCGTTTGAACTCGTTAAATCGTGATGCTATTACACGAATCGATGTATACATACTCGTTTGAAATCGTTAAATCGTGATGCTATTACACGAATCGATGTATACTCTCCTAGGTATCAGCATCGTTTCTATTTCAGGCACATTTGGAAAATTCATGTCATTACATGGTCACATTTTAAAGCTAAGCAATTTTGTTTAATATAAATTTTAACAGATATTCGTTTTATGGACCCTTAGCTAATACTCTAACTAATCATCGATTTAATCACAATTATTAAAGGGTAGTTATGTTTATGTCTATGTATCTGTGTGTTATCTTACTCTTAGTATCTGGAATAATGGGGTTAGTATCGTATGATAATTTGTGTAGATACACATCATTTAGCACCGCTCACAACATGAAGAACTCTCGTGAATAACTACTGCAAATCACCAAATGGATTTACATTACAATTTTGTTTGTCTCATTACAAAAAGTCTTTATATACAAAGGTCTGAATGAAGTATAATCTTTTGAAAAACAGTTTTGAAAATCTCTCTTTGAATCTGATTGATAATAATTTTAACATATGATACATGAATTTAAGCACAACAAAATATGAACATGTCACAAGGGAACATATTAGTTATTATTAACTCTTTATTTGTTTGTGGTACGATTGTCCACACTTTTAACATTATACACATACCCCGTGTTTAATATCCTTCTATGTAGATGACTGAAGTGAAATAACCATATTTGTTTATTCAAAACACAGTGATCTAAACCTTTGACTGACCCTAAAATCATTAGGCTTTGTCCTTTTTCCAAAGTCTCAGCCAAACACAAAGTTTGGTCTAGGTCTATGATATGATAACCAATGCTATCATCCAGAAACCAGGTGTCTCCTTTTAGCCATAGCCACCTTGACGTTGAACCTATACCCCAAGCTTGATATCCTTTTTTTTTTACATTAAGTACCAGCAATTCACAAAGTATAGCATCTATATAAGTTGGACTTATTTTCGGAAAAATAAATTGTTAACAGACAGACGGAGTGACGGATTTCATAACATAACACATTTCACGACATAGCGCGTATGACACGATGGAGTGATTGGAGTAGCTGTCAGTGCAAACATTGTAGTTTTATCATGTTTTTCCATTGCTTCATAATACAAAACGATCTCAGGAACATTTACGTGACCAAGAAAATTGACCATTTTTTGTGGTGAAAATGATTCAAACCTCCTGAAGTTATCATTTATAAACTCACTCCGATTCTTTTCAGTGATAATATATTCATTAAAATAATAAACCTATGATGGGTTAATTTGCTGCGTAAATCTTGTTCATAACGACAACTGGGACATTTGCAGTGTAAATATTTAACCATCTAATAAAGCTCAACAGCTGGTGAAACTTGTGGGTGACAAATAATCATTTTAATATTGTTAGTGTGTGCATTAAATTGTTTATTATATAGTGAAAGAAAGGAACATAATAAGATTGCATAACGTTTCGTCTTAAAAGAATAACTATTGTTAAAAAGAATATAAACAAGATAGTTACATAACACAATTCCCGTAGCCAACATAAGAGCATGCGTTTATTGTAAATATACAACAAACAAAAACTGGATATGATTGTCTTATGACTGTTTTGACAGTGGAAACAATGGGAATGCAAATGACGGAAGAGGAGGCTAACACTATTGAAGCTAAGCGAGTGGGTTATTGTCAACATTTACGTTCAATATAAATATATTTATTAGTACCTATAAATATCCAATACTAAACGTTGTTTGGTGTGATGCGCTAGTAAATATTATATTCGCATGTAAACTGACCATACATACTCGTTTGAACTCTTTAAATCGTGATGCTATTATACCAAGCGATGTAAAACGCTGCTAGGTACCAGCCTCGTTTCCAGTTCAGGCACAATTCGAACATTCCTGTCCTTACCTCTCTTCCTGGTCACATTTTAATGCCAAGCAATTTTGTGTATTGTACATTTTGACCGTTTAAACAAATGTTTTTTGCATGGACCTAATACTCTAACTGATCATGGATTTAATCACCATTATTAACGTGTAGTTTTGTTTTTACTGGTTGCAAATAACGGCAGCTCCGCACACGTGCTATAGATGTTACCCCAGTCAACGGTAGAAATTCTCTACCAGGCGCACAATTGTGTTGTGTTCCTCAGGGAGAATAAAAGGGTTTATCAGCGTCTGTGCTAGAAAACGACCAGGTTTTCAAGGTGGAATCACATCACAATTATTTTTTTCAATTCAGTTCTACGACTGTAGTTCTAATCTATTTATCGAACATTTTTTCCTCCTACTTTTGGTGTTTATATCAGAGCTATATTTGTGCATTTTGGTAGGGATTTAAAAAGGTAATTGTTATTCTTGAGAAATGAGCTCAGATATTGGTTGTCTGTGTGTATTTCGGTAACAATGTACAGTGAGTAATAAGGCCTTGGTGATGATCCCGAAGTGAAATACCTACTATTGTCGACCACAAAATATGCGGTACTTTAGAGTGTCAAACTTTCAGTGCACCTTCACTGATGTTTTTCTTGGCTGCATTTTCTGCGCCACGGTATTAGCCAGCGTTTCGCTAGTGCACATTGTATGTCAGTGTTTATGCAGATGATGAACTCATATCCCATTCTCTGTAGAAAAAACTTTCTATTGGAAGTTATAAGAAATATTGTGTCGTTTACATAGGCCTTAATATATTACGGTTTAAATTTATCCACTTCATAAATTGTTAAATTCTTACTTTGTGATTTTCTTTGCATTTATATTAGTATTATGAATTTTGATTAGTTATATTTGGTCCTTAAATTGAATCATATATGCGCATTAACAACAGAGAGCCGCTATAACCAATTTATACTTATGTTGATGTTTTTGTTTTCGCTGTCTATTCTCGTATGGCACATTTAAAATACAACAACCCCAGTCATTACTGTCACTTTGTAAAAAGTACCTTATGCAATAATCTGGAACAAATGCATGACATAGTTAGACTTTTATATGCATACTTTGAGCATTCCTTCCAATTGCAAAATGTTGTAAAACAAATCATCCATAAATCAAATAATCAGCAATCATCGAGAACTACGGAAATACGTCAGAGTAGTGAAGATATAAATTTGACATCGGATCTGACAGTTCGAGTATTTGTCTTGTACGGTCGATTTATATACTTGCCTGCAGTGGCTGATGTTTAACATAGCATCAACGTTTATATCTGGTCGACTTGTGTAATGCTTAGTTTATCATTCTTTCATACGGGTATGTGTTGCTGTTCTGGGTTCAACGCCTTCAACAGCGTAAGAGATGCTAATCGTGACGGCCAGTATGTTTGGTAGAGGAAGAATCTTAAGATAATGTCGTCTTTAGTACTTGAAATTCTTGCAAATTCGAGTTACTATGATTTATATAAATAAGGGAGACATTCTGTACCACAATTATTTCCAGGAAAAGCAGAGTTGTGTTGCTTGAACATTTTGCGATTACTACTTGAAGTCGATTTGGGTATCTGGGGGAAAAAGGCATGATCACCCGATAAACACACAAATGTTCATTAATTTAAGAATTGATATTTGAAGAGAAATATATGTATTAAGTGATGACACATATATTCATAAAATGAAATAGTTGTACTACAAGAAAAGAAATATTCTTATCCAAGGACCACACCATTTATATTATTAGAAACGTGGGAGGTGAAGTGATAATTTACCCTTTCAATGACCACACACAAATAATATTAGTAAAATCGTTATATGTGAAACGAAAACATAGACTCATCTAATGATCACATACACAAATTAAAAAGAAAGAGGTGGCGAGAAAACGTCACCAATGACGTCACCCAACCACAGTGGCGTCGCTGAAGGGGTGCGGGGGGTGCGGACCTCACCGGGTGACACCATCTCAGAGAGGTGACACCAAAATGAAAAATTGCAAATTTTTCAAAGCATACACTGCTCGGTAAAGTAAATTGAATGTAAAAACAACTTTTTATTTTATGCTCAGCAGTGAATTACTTGATTTTCTAGTTAAAATAATATTGATATTTCACTGCAGTGAAAAAATAACAAGTGAAAAAATAACAGTGAAAAAATAACAATATTTTTTCACTACAGGAACTACATTTTTGGGTCAAAACATACTTAATTCCCTTTTATTTTCTATATAAATTTATGTGAGCATAAAATAAAAAGAATATTTGCTTGAAACAAGTGAATAACGGATACATTTCATCTCTTGGATAAAAAACTCTAGTATTTTCACTCGTGGCTTCGCCACTCGTGAAAATACTGAGTTTTTCATCCACTCGATGAAATATATCCGTTATTCACTCGTTTCAAGCAAATATCCTCTATATCTTCTTAACGTTGTTACAGTTCTTAATACTTTTACCTTCTGACCTTCAATTAATTTGTTTTTGTTATTGTCATTTTAATACTGTGGATTTATTTTAAGAAGAAGATATCCATGGTGCAAGTCTGTAGGGGTGACACCTTCCCTAGCGACCCCTCTCTGCCAAACCCAAAAGAAGCTGAAACAGATTTTTCTTCTATTTTTAATAGCAATGGTTTTTCAAATGTCTAACAGCGGCCTAACTTAAGGTGTTTCGGCATCTTTTGTGTAAACTCCGCAGATTCATTCTATGATATTTTATGTCCGATTTGTCTATTCTGATGGAGCTGATTTTGAGAAGAATTTATTTGATGTGGTTTAAATTAGCGTAACTTATTTGACGGCATATCGGCAATTTGCATAATTTAGAAATAGTGTCAGTGTGCTCTGGTCATTAATTTAGTAAAGGTAAGCGATTAACTTAGGAGGAAAAGCATCCAAAATTTAGCGATTTGAAATAGCGCAATCCTACACCGGGAATAAAATGCAGTAGAGTTTCAGCAAAGATTAGTAGCGAAACCTTTCTTAACATGACGTCATTTGTGCAACCCTTCATTTATTCTTATGTCAACCGCTAATGAAGTCAATTAATTTCAGCTTACTTCTTGATAATAGTTCTAAATGAAAGACTACAATATTTGCTTACTTTACAGTCTTAAAAAGATTTTGTTCTTTCATTTTACTTCGGTTTTTATTTTAATCTTGAGTTTTATTATTTATTTATTTTACTTATCCCAATCATACAGTCTCAAATAAACCAGTCTATAACTTACCATGAAATACACCTCCATACAACAACTAATGTTCATTCTAAGGGATTTTATCGGATTATTTTGAAACGAATGACTTCACAGACGTTTTCGAAAATAGGTGAAAGTACTACTCAGTAACCGCTCTGGTGGCCTAGTGGTTATAGCGTCCGCAGCGGAAGCGGTAAATCATGGATTTGATCCCCGGCCGAGTCAAACCAAATGTGACTGGGTGGGACATCACGCTACATGTCTGCGGTATGAAGCCCCAGTGCTAGACATCACTATAAACTGCCTCGCTGCAGATATCGTAGCGATATGATTGAACATTTTTTTTAAAGTTACGTTAAACATCCTAATCAAACAAACAAACAATGTACTACTCAGGAACTGGTTAGTCGATCAAATAGTTCTCGTGTTCCAACCTATTTTCTCTAAAATGTTTTCAAGGTATACATTTTGCATTTCCTTGCTAGGATGTCATCTCAAGCACAAACCCTTTTTTAAGAAAAACACCTTATTTATTTAACATCTAATTTGGAACATGTCTTTGCGACTAACATCGTCTATAAATTTAAAGTGAAGACATAAGTGGGTTTTTTTGTCCACAAAAGTCCGACACACGTTTGAATCAGCCAGATACAATAATAAAAATTACGAGGACAGTGACATGTTTCTCATTTCTTCTCTTAAGGTTCTAATTGGATACAAATTTGAAAGTATGAATTGAATAACCAGATGTTTCGTTGAGTGATATGTCACGCTTGCTTGGCATTTAGAAAACATTCTCCAACTCAACATGGTCTGTACAACGAGAAAAGCGGTTAATTACAATTTTTTTTGAAAGTGCTATACTAAATGTGAATACACATATGAAATTGCATGACCATAAATCTAACAGTGAACAAGAACCTACGCTGTATGTTGCGAAATCAAAACAATATCTGGATATATCGAACGAGAGAGAGAGAGAGAGAGAGAGAGAGAGAGAGAATTTTACAAATGCTCTAGTTCAGCTGTGTGTATTGTTCCATGACGAATGTTCATAAAAGGAACACCCCTTTCTCGCTTTGCAATTACTGTGAAAAAAGGTAGTCTTCGTTATATCGAAATATAAATAATAATAATAATAATAATAATAATAATAATAATAATAATAATAATATACATACATACATACATACATACATACATACATACATACATACATACATACATACATACATACATACATTGGCTATCCACACATTCCTTGCAGTTTTCTATAAACAATGTATGTCTGCACCGGTGTAATATATTTTTTATATGGTTTTCGGTAGCGTCTGCCTCAAAGAGACCGGTACCCATGCGTTAACACGCGACTTTTCAGGCCCTTTCTACTGCTATCTGCACTCTCTGTTCGCACCTCTCTGTTTCCCACTGCTGGTTTTCGTCCTTGACAAATGAACGGACAGAGCTATGTCCATGAATATTTCGCTGCTTCTTGTGTATGGTCCAGACCGGTTAGAACCTAGGTCGCACTTGAAGATAGCCGTTTTGTATGTTATATTGTGTGGCTGCTATATTATGTGTATATAGGTACTATGCTATATTGACTCTACCCGACTACACTGAGTTTTGGTAGGATCTGTCACGATTTTGTGGCAATATTAACCTAAAACCTAGTTTTGGAGGGGTTTTGTAACGATGTTGTGCCAATTTGACCGTAAACCCAGTGCCAATATTAACTATGCTGTGCCAAAGTTGACACAATGTAATGTTTTGGAGAAATAATTATTTTAAATGATACTGAAATAGGCAAATGGCACGTTTTGTTTGTGTGTTTTCAATGGGATATATTGTTTTTATTTAATTTTTTTAATGAAGCGAAACTCTTTAAATATGAAGACAATGTTATAAAAATTGTGTATATGTTACTTTGGGACATAGAATGTCATTGAAATGGATGTACATTTGTTCAGACATACATAGATAATTATTCCAAGTGTACTGCACTTCACGGCCACTTTTTACGCCGTGATTTCAGTAAAGCTATAAATTACTTTAATAAATCTTGTTACTGAACATGGTTGCAATTCCAACATGGCAATGGCTGTGCTTATAATTTTAGTGTGCATTTGTGACAAACTGGAATGGCCTTTACGTTGTTTGTTTTCAGCGTTAACACTCTGGTTTTTCTTGACCGTACAGACTAACGGTAAGGCTGATGTTTATGCGATTTTCACTGCCATATGCGTATATTTGTGACCGATCTGCTGATGTATGGCATGTAACCATAGGCTTAGGAACTTATGAGGAAACTCAAGTCAATACCTTGTTGCTCACTATCGACATGGACGTAAGCTTGTATTCTTTTCATCGCACAGACAAACTGACTGGTCAAATTTGTATGGGCTTTTCACTGCCACATTTGTTTCTTGAGGCCTATCTGCCGATGTATAGCATGTCACCATAAAGTCAAGGGTTTGTGAGAAAACTCAAATAAATCCCTTGTTGCGCACTTCCGACATGGACATTAACATATTCATTATCTTCATCGCACTGACGAACGAACACGGCGTATGGGCTTGTCGAGACCTAGCTGACGGTACGTCGCACATCAATGTGGTTGCAACAATTGTTGAGAAAAATGTATTTAAACAATTTTCACATTTGTATGACCCAGCGCAATCAATAGTGATTTTATTGCGCACACGGACAAAAAGACATACCTAATAAAACAATATTGACACTGACCAATCCGTCTCAATAAGCCCGACACTTGACCATAGGTCCAGCCGTCCAGGAGACAAACAACAATTAATGCACATTTTCGGTTTATCATTGGAGTGGATTAAAAATTGGTTTTACTAAGATTACAGACGAACGGACATGACCAACGACCTAAAAAATAATATTACACACGCCTCTTCAAGCTCTATCAACTGATATCTTGATCGAGCAAGATTTCTTAACAGCGAAATGCCCTTTTAACATACCTAGTTATTAGAGTGTCCACCTTATCTGCGGTAGGTCGTGGGTTCGATCCCTGGCCGACTCATATCAGAGACTTAAAAAAAAATGGTCCTACCAACTGCCTCGCTTAGTTCTCTGCATTATGAGGTTAGTGTTAGAACTGGTCGGCCTGGTGTCAGGATAATGTGAATTGGTGGGATATCATGATGGGCTAGTGCTAGATATCACTATGCACTGTCACAATGCAGACATCGCAGCAATTGGACTGAAAAACTGTTAAAGCTACATTAAACATCCATATCACACACACACACACACATACACACACACTTATGTTTTTGTGTCTTAATGAATTAGTAACTTAAGATATAGATCTGAGCGTGGATATCATATAGCAGTAAAATTACTAATTGACTTAGCAGAGAGGATGCGTCAGAATTCTGTAAACAAATATTTCTTACATAAATAGATAAATCCTTTATTACCTGATGTGAAAGACAATGTCTTGAACTTTTGTATGAATGGAGAACCCCGTAGTTTATCTAACGTTTAATACAATCTCGTACCTGCCAGTGTTAGGTGTAACCAGCGCTGTATTACTCCTGTATGAATGTAAGGATGAATTCAGTTGTTATTCACTGAAGCATGATTAGCTTACTATAGGTAAAAATGGCAATATGTTCCCTATTCATAGGTCACATTCCTCGACTATTAACGTAAGTAGATGTACTTAAATTGGGTAAGAAGTCAACGTGGTGATAAATATTAATGATAATACAGTCTTTCAATAGCTTTAAAAAAGTATGCATTTGGATAGATTGAAGTCTGTCTCAAGTTAACACAATACTTGCCATAGTTGAGATGACTTTTGGCAAACTGCCTCATGCAAACTATCAATGTTAATATCATTTTAAGCCAGTAAGCAATTATATATATATATATATATATATATATATATATATATATATATATATATATATATATATATATATATATAATCAGTCAAGATAGTTGTTGATCTTGTATATTATTTTCTATGTTAAAATAGTCATTATTTCACTAAATTTAACTATATTATATTTACATAACTTATTTTGTTTCATTTATGCTAATCTTGGAGCTGACTACGCAGGCATAAAGCCATCAGTCTACATATGTAATAGCTATAGTTACAAAAGACCACTTCCAAAGCTAACTTGTATTATTCTTAAAATACTGTCAATATTTGATCCAAAATGTTCAGCAACCATTTGCTTTTCCTACATCAAACTAGTACAGTTCATCAATGCTGCCCACATGTATTCGTTTCTATGGATACAATGTAAGGCTATTTGTTCTTATAGGTATCACGGTACAAATTGTTTTACCATAGACCTCAATGCTAATGTTTTCTGAAATAAATATACTTTCTATCCTTCTTCAGTACGCTTGTCACACACTTTCACAGATAACAATCTCAGATCGTCAATTTGACAAGGAGAAAACCAAGTACTCCATTGCATTTAAGAGAGATAACTCTGCTAGAACTAGAAAGGGCTAAATGTTATCTAGCCACAACAAACACAGTTACACCCAGGTGTCCCACATTTAAAAACAAATCATAAAAAAATATCAAATATTATTTAGACATGAATTAACTTAATCTAACTTCTTAACTGTTTTTAAAGCCTAACAGAACGTACAACTCTTACATAATGCATCAATCACAGCTAGTGTTGTTTATTTCTGAATGCAAGGTTGCCGGTAACAGCAGAAAATACAACTTAAAATTGACGACTCTGACGATGACGTATTATCGCATTTGAAGGGGATGAAATTGAAAAAGGAAATAAAAATATAGGAATTGAGCCCAATTTATCTTGTTGTACTTTGGATCAGACGAACGAACGAGAACCACAGATGTTGAATCAAGTGAGTCACCTTGTCATATCACTGCCATCGTTGGGTCAAAAGAAAGTTAATAATTTGGCTATAAATAGGCATTTTCATTGCAAATCATCAAATTTTCTCTAACATTCACCAAAAGGATTTACATCATTCATTTTCAACATGATTTCGCTTATGTATTTTATTATCTTTTCTTTCTATCTTTCTTTGTAAATTTTCAGCAGATTTATAGTATGGGATATTTTTTCGTGTTTGACAGGTAAAACATTTTCTTTAGATTACATAGATGTTATATGGTTCATTTATTCACCTAGAATATGTTGTTGCGCGAGAATATTATAGACGATTGTGTAAAGTGCTGTCTGTGTCGAGAGGTGTATGCCCATTATCTAAATAATAATAGTGTCATATAAGACTTTTCTTAAAACATACCATAGTCTTCATAATGTACCAAAGCAATTTGTATAATTCTTTTCAGTATATTCGGCTTTTTAAGTGCCTTGAGAGATTCTTTGTTGAAACGTATATACTTGGGTTTATAATATCGCTCTAATGTATAATGTGCCAGTCACGATGATCTGCTGATGTTAAATAGCTCAGTGGGAGACAAGGTAGAGCCTAGTATTTACTGTTAATTTGATATTCTGTTTTAGTTCGATATTTGTTATGTTCAATGGCGTATGTATGAATTGAAATACATGTGCGTCAGAATGTGGTTTGGCGATATTTCTTTTCCATACGATAAAACGCAGTATGAACAATATTTTACATTCAATAATTCGGGTGATTAAAGTCAATGCTCTTCGCTTTATTGAGCCTAGAAAATGGGGTTCAGTGTTGATATTTGAATAAGTTTTTTTTTCTTCGGTGGAGTTAGAAAATAAAATGGAAAAGTTAAAGGCTTCAGAGATCATAGATATCTCAATACATATTGTACAGCTGAATCATTTTTTTGTTATAAATGTTAAGGCAAGCTTCTAGGTAAGCGAACGCCATACCTTAATTATTTTTATTGATTGTTACCTCATTTGTATATCATATGCGACGATCGTTTCACGACATTATTAACTTTACACCAATTATGAAGACTAACGACCTTTTTGACTTTTCATGAGCAAAATTGATCTATGAGGGGTAGTATTAACACTTAAACAATTTGACTGACAGTAATATTCGTACTCAATCCAGGTCGTTATCTTAGCTATAGCAAGACCCAGTTCACGACCTCATCATCACGTGTCAGAAGGATGCTTACTACTTCAACGAAATCAAGTTGGTTATTTATTCCTTATTCCGAATGCAGAAAAGAATAAATACCCAATTACTTATCGCTGATTAAAATATTTCCACATATATTTATATATTTATTCAGAACGTAATTTGTTACAAATTAGTTAATGCAGATGAAATCTTTAAAATTCGAGTGTTACATAAAGCTGAATATAGTCAGAGCACAAACTAGATATATAAATGGTTTAGGATATTGATAGGAATACGTGTTTATTAATTTGATATAATATTAATTAGCTGTGTTAGGCATTTAGGTCGTGTCTTGTGATTTCTGGCCTTAAGTATTAGTTTTCAGGTTCGAAAAGCTTATTAATGACTCGGGTAAACGTTAAACCACAAAAGGACCATACAAGTGTGAAATGGGAGATTTCTTGTGTGTGGCTGTCATGTCCTTAGAAGAGAATTATGTGAAGTATTTACGAGGAGACAGAAGTGACTGCAATAAATACATGGGCATCTCACTTCTCAGCATCGTGTTTCAAGTCTTTGAACGCGTCATCCTGAACAGACTGCAGACGCTTGCTGGATTCCTCCGCCGACGTTGCATTAGACGGCTGGGCCATGTACGTCGCATGGATGACGGACAGATCCACAAAGACATTCTTTATTCGGAACTCGCCTCTTGATAAAGGTCGATAGGAAGGCACAATATTTAAACTCTCTATCATATATATATATATATATATATATATATATATATATATATATATATATATATATATATATATATACCAAACTTTGTGGAATAATAGTGAGTATGTGTGGAATAATAGATTGGAAGTCACAAGATGACAACAACAAAGTTGCCATGACTGAACAATGAAACCTGGTTTGCTTTGCAAAGCATTGATAATGACAATGCTAGTAAACTCCTGATGCTTAATAAATGCAAAGAATTGGTTTTCAGTGAGTAATTTTGAATTAGATCTGATAATCTTGTCAAAGGATACCTACGTTTATATTGCGATCTAGATATACTTATCTGGTACATGAATACACACTTTTACATTTTACATTTACATTTACATTGAAGACACACTTTTACATTGAGGTATTAAAGTTATTATTTGGTAAATGGCGACTTATTTATACATTGTAATCTAGATATATGTATCTGGTACGTCGGGACATAAAGTTACATTGAGATATAAATGTAATTATAATGGCGACTAAATTTTACATTATGATCTGGTTGTACTAATCTGGTAAAATGCGAACTTAAATTTACATTGACCTCTAGTGTACTCCTGCACTTTCTACTTTGGAATTAAACAAATCCTGAAGACAAACTATTCAAATTGAAAAAGAAAGCATAACAGTGATAAATAAAGGATTGCATTACTTCCATGTTTATATATATTATATATATATATATATATATATATATATATATATATATATATATATATATATATATATATATATATACATATGGTATTTTACCGACATAGCTAATTCAAATATATTTATTCATTAAAATGGATTGCTTGTAGCTGCGCGACTGTTATAGTCTTCAAAGAGTCAATTCAGATTTAAGTATTTCTCATGTCATTGTACTTGTTAGAGCGTGCACGGAAATAATTCGGATTTCCTTACTCACAATGTTAATGTGTTATTATTTTTGTTTAAAGAAAAGGAAATCGAAATGCATCTGTAAATTGTTATCATGACATAGTTATGATTTATAGCATTAGTTATGGCATTGGTGTCTTTTAAGTCTCCGGTCACAGTAGTTAAATGTCCGACACTACTCTTCGCATTACTTGAGACCTGATACTGTTAAATAATAAACAAATACATCTATAGGAAAATCATAGGTCCAATTATATACTGAATTATTCCCAAAACCAACATACGTACCGTTGTTTGACATTATTCGATGTCACACATGGTTTCATTTTAATTCATTTTGAGATTGTATATGGACTAATTATCAAGCGGGATAAGACCAGGTAGTCCTTATATGACACAGTACATGTTGCGTGACTCATAATTTTCAATTATGTATATTGATTTAATCTATATGAGACTAGCAAATACATGATAATCGAACAATAGTCTTGCTTGTAACGGTGCCTTTGGGGGTCATGGTTTCCGCAAACTTTCTAATAGATTAGCTCCAATCATAGGAATGTATGCATTTAATTTGCTAATCAGATAATCACACCTGTATGGTTCCAATTATTGTTAATTCAATACCAATGTTCCAGTGTCTAATTTTTCTGCAAACCATCTACCTGAGAACTTTTGCTATTACGGCAGACACAATGATATTGCATATGTCTGTCTGTCTGACTGTCTGTCTGTCTCTCTTCATGTCTCTCTCTCTCTCTCTTAATTAATGGGAATTTCTATATCTGTGCAAAAATTAACTGACATAAGTTAACTCATGCTATTCATTAAGGATTTTCATTCCAGGTTGTAGTCAAACGTTCCTAACATTTCGAGTCTATTTCTGTAATTAAATATATCATCGCTTTCAAACTGCCTTGAGGACTCGCATACAACTATGCAATCGGATGCGGCACATACAAATGAGAAAACACAGCTGTAAGAAAGTAAATGCCATCTTTTAGAAAGGACTTCAATTTTCAGATTTATTCATTTTTCAAATTTATTAAATAATGTTTTATATGTTTATTTATTTATTTATTTATTTAATTATTCATTGATTCATTTTTCTAAAATGTAATCGTAATTATTCTTTTCAGATTCTTTTTTATCATACGCTCATAAGAAAGATTGTAAAATTAAGTTGAATCCTGATGTTATATAGGATAGCTTAATGTGTAACAGGTAAGTTATATGCAATCGCTATTTAAAGGTGGATATTTTGTTTGAAAATTATATTCATATATGTCAGAACGTGAACAGTTTTAAAATTATATTTCGGCATTTTAATATATACTTGTTGGTCAGGTTTAACACAGATGTTGTCTGTTTTCAACGTATCTCCTGGCATTTTAAGTAAAACAAAACAATATATCCGATAATATTCTGACATCAAATGTTGTAAAACTTATTTGTCGTTCACTCTTTTCTTTTTTAACCTTATTGAAGGCATAGTATTATTGCTGTTAAGTTCAGGCTTTCTATTGTTTACTTCAGGTGATCCTATTCTGAGATATTTTCCCACTAATTTGTATAGATGAAAACGGATTGAAACAATTTCTTCTGGACTAATTTTGCGCGGTGATCGAACACTGTTCTAAACAAAAATGATTCAATCCTGCTTTATTACAATCAGCGGAATTTTTTTAATTCCTAGGTTAAGGTTTTTTCCTCCAAAACTAGTCAATAGCTTATTCAATTCTTTGCACGTTTTGAGACTTATGAAAGAAGCCCACACGAAAATTACGCAAAGTTGCAATTTACTTTAAACTATGATTAATAGGTCTAGACACGTATTATTATTATTATTATTATTATTATTATTATTATTATTAGTAGTAGTAGTAGTAGTAGTAGTAGTAGTATATTGTTGCATGTCCATTACAAATCAGTTAATACTGATAATGCTAATAAGAGTAGCGGTGAAAGTAACATAACAATTAGTAGCTAATTTAATGGAGGGAGTAATACTACTAATATTGATCCAAACGACAGTTGTACTAGACATAGTAAGTCGCAGAATGAACTGTAATACTAATGGCAGTAATGTCGATTAGCAGTTGTATTTGTATAGTAGAAAAAGAAGAAACTAAATGTAATATTAGTAGAATAAATACCAATAGCAGTTGCAGAATACAAAAACGTTAATAGTTATGGTAATATATGCAGTTTTATTAGGGTGTAACGCCATTTCGCAGCACAAGATAAGATATACATGGCGACGAGTATAACTGGTGGAGTAAGAACCCTAGAAAACAACGGAAGAATCCGTCAGAAGCTAGTGACATTCTTTCTCATTTACCCACCTTAGCCCTGCCCAGGACTCAAACCCACGCAGACAGAGGTAAGATGGTAGTAACGGTGGTTTCGACCACTCAGCCACTCGGTGCTCCAATAGTTGAAGTAATTCGAATAGTTGTATTATTAATATTGGTAGTAGTAGACGTACGTATAACTAGGAATAGTAGTAAGATTAGTAGTGATCGTATAAGTATAATTGCTAGTAACAGTGAAGGTAGTCGAGGTATGTAGTTATATTTACGAGCCTATTACATTCAGAGTGGGACCGGCCGATGTACAATGTGATTGATATGTATTCGGCATTGCACGGTAATTTTCCTTTTATGCTTTTGAATGCATATTTTCCAGCCGATGCATTCATGTACAGACTATATCACTTGAACTAGATACAGCTCTTACAGGTTTACACTAAATTCACAATAACGTTAGTACATTGATAAGAATAAATAGTTAGGTCACTTTATGACGCAGCTTGTTGCTAAGTATTTAAAACGCTAATTGCAGGGAGTAGTCGTGTTGTGTATAGAAACATGATTTAATCTGCGGAAAAGAGACACGCACGTAATTAACACCGAAGAGAGAGAGAGACAAACTTATTTCGAAAAGCTTTCTTCTTTAGAAACTGATACAAATTTTGTAAGTATAATTTCTATTGTTTCTGATTTTGTAACAAAGTACATTTTTTGACATAGGATATTGTCTAGAACATATATCATTCATGGTACCATTGTGAATTAAGGAGTCAATGTTTAAATTCAAAATGTCTTTAGGAACAACCGAAATCGCGTGTAAAAATTTTGAGGTTTAGAGAATTTTGTTTATGATTCTCATGATTGCGTTTTGAAATGGCATTTTGTTGTATTATTATCTCTGTATTGCGTATTAAAAGAGAATATATAGTTGTATTATTATCTCTGTATTGCGTATTAAAGAGGCATCTTTATTTTGGTATTATCTGAATTCTTATTAAAAAGACCAAGCTTATTTTGCATCACCTGGATTGCAAATTGAAGGTCATTTTAATTTTGTACAATCTAGATTTTTTTTTTTAAGGGGGCATCTTTGATTTGTAAAATATCAATTATGAGGCGGATTTGGTAAGGTCGATATGCATTGCTTCTAATGTTACTGGTTCAAACCTTTTCCCAGCCAAGCAAGGACTGCATCGGTTTTGTTTATGAATTGCCCATTATGTGTTGAAATTCTGTTAAACAATTATTTAGTCATTTTGTATTGCCAACAGTTCGGTTAAAATGTAGTATTATTACTTGTATTGAAAGAGAACACTAAAATTAGGAAAATATGCTATAATACGTTAAAATCCGATTTGCAGAATCTGAATGTAAACTACGTGACTTACCGAATTATCAGTCCGATTTGAGACCTGCGAATAAGGTTCACGTGACAATTGTGAACATTTATGATTATGTTCAAAGTAATTAATTGATACCAAGAAAAGTTTTGAATGTCAAATTTCATCGTATATATTTACTTTCGAATGAAACTTTCTGATAATATGCATAAACTGAGTAAAATATACAAAATTACACAAAATAACGAGAAAGGTAGAAGTCAATTAGAATCTCACTCTTGACCGTTAACATCAAATTCGGAGATAAGCACAGGTAGACTAATGGGTCTAGTCCAGGTAATACATAACTTGACTCATGCACTTAGGTACACACTCATCTTGCCATTGACCCACACACATCTCAAAGCCCAGGTATACTCGTAAATCATTTCTCAAATATCGCCAGCTTCAACTAATATACGTTGAAATACTTCCAAGTAACAGAGTGCATATATACATTGCGTCCATTTTGAATCACTTACACATATTTAGTAATTAGCAATGTTTTGTAATGACACTGCACATCAACTGTTTTCACTGATGTGGCAGCAAGAGACGATCCCCCAGGAATTCAAAGATGCTTCCATAATCCACCTGTATAAGCGCAAAGGTAACCGCCAGGCCTACGACAACCACCGGGGTATATCCTTACTCTCAAATGCAGGAAAGGTACTCACCATAATCCTACTGAACCGTTTCACTACACACCTTGACTATGGACTATTTCAAAAAAGCCAGCGTGGATTCCGAAAAGAACGTGGAACCATCCACATGGTCTTTGCAGCGAGGCAGCGACACGAGAAAAGCAAAACAGCGACCTTTTCTCCATCTACGTCGACTTCACAAAGGCCATTTATACTGTCAGCAGAGAAGGCATGTGGAAGGTAATGGCCAAACAGGGATGCCCAAGAAAATCTATATCCATGGTATAGCATTTGTGGCACCGACACGGTTCAATCTATTGTGTTCCGCCAGGCTGACAAATGTTCCATAGACGGAGAGGCTGGAGATGGCATCAGGTACAAAACAGATGGAAAACTATTCAAACCCAAAAGGCTTCATGCAATAACCTAGGTCATCCCAGACACCTTCAGAGATTTTTTATTTGCTGATGACTGGGCCGTAAATGCTTGCTCAGAAGCCGACCTGCAATGCAGCGTTGAAAATTTCATCAGTTCCTACACAAGCTTTAATATCACCATCAGTACCAAGAAGAATGAAGTGCTGCATCAGCCGGCCCCTGGAAAGCCTAACGTTGAGCACAACATCATCGTCAACTGCCACAATCTTAACTTAGTGAACCGTTTCACTTATCTTGGCGGCACACTGCCCCAGAGTATCACTATGACGACCAGATGAACCTTCGCATTGCCGAAGACAGAGCAACTTTCGTCAGATTGTATGCCAACGTCTGGAATAGAAAAGGCATCAGCATCCATACCGAACTAATGGTCTACAGGGCGGTTGTGTTCCCCACAATACTTTACGCATGCCAAATGTGGACGGTGTACCAATGACACGCCAGGACGATGAACCACTTCCACACCACATGTCTCATTAAAATCCTCCACATCAAGTGGCACGACAAGGTTCCAGACACTGAATTATTCTACCAAGCAGGTCCGATTAGTATCCACAACATCCGGATGTAGTGCAGCTATGCTGGGCGTTACATTTACACCTGCTGCCTAAGAGACTAATATATATTAAAAGCCTTGTCATATGATGTAATTAATGAGTTAAAGGTCAAATTGACCATCTATATACATATGTATTTATATAGAAAAAGAAATTTAAATGACAAAAATTACCTTCCCAGCAGATATAAAATTAAAAACTAATGTACGGTAGACATAAATCAATTAAAATGCAAAATATGAACTTTCAAAGCATTCATTTAAATAAATTAGTGGGATAAGAGGTCATCCGCTAATCATGGTGGAAGAGACGCACGTGATCATATATGAAACATTATGTTTCAAAGTACAGCTTGGAAATATAATGTTGATTACTGTAATTACACTATAAATGGTAAATTGTATAAAGATTATTTACGTTTTACTTAGATATAAACCAAAGTGCAAAACACTCCACCTAACATTCACATTTACACACTGTTCCCACCTCCCCCTTCTTCGCAACAGTGGATATATCTGAATAAGCGTTTACTATCCCATTGAAGGTTACTCTGTGGTTTCCAAAAGGTATTAGTTTTGTTTGTTAACCGCAAATGTTTGTTATCCGCAAATATAACCATAAGACTGTATTTCTAGTAAAGTTAATTGTTTTTGCATATGTGGAGTGTTATTACTGTTGCTGTCTATAGGACTCATGGTACTAACTGTAATAAGATAAGTGGGTCGGATTTCGGATTAACAACATAACACAATTGATGGTGATACAAATACAATATTTAACGACGAATAATTGTACTGAGAAATTAATATTGTTGTTATGTGCGCGTATATGATCCACATATTGAATCAAAATAAACAAAAAACGCACTGACTTAAAATAATGAAGATACAAATAAATGACCTCACAATGTACAAGGACAAGGGGTAAATAGTTCACAGTGATTTCAGAACAAAAATAATTTGTTTTACTGAAATAGTAAAACATATAATTTACTCATATAGTAAAATGTATTCATTCAAATAGAGAAATCATGTAAACAAAATGACATGTACAAATTATCTTTCAATTCCCCAGAACACACCGGGTTTTACAAACCTCCAAAACTGAACTTAACCAAGTCACCTTGACAGTTATACACCCAATAATAATAATAATAATAATAATAATAATAATGACTTTACAACATCTAAAATGATGACTACACAAATATATACTATATATATACCCCCTCGTATCTCCCAGATATCGCCAGCATCACTATGCAATTCCTGTATCCTACATTAAATTGCCACACATAAAGTATACTTCTTTAATATCATACGTGTCGTCTAAGCTCAAATGTTGTTAGTCATTTTATATGTATTTGTGTGGGTAGATAATAGCATCCATCCTTATGGTTAGATTCAGACACACAAATAATAGCATCCATCCTAATGGTTAGATTCAGACACACAAATAATAGCATCCATCCTGATGGTTAGATTCAGACACACAAATAATAGCATCCATCCTTATGGTTAGATTCAGACACACAGATAATAGCATCCATCTTGATGGTTAGATTCAGACACACAAATAATAGCATCCATCCTGATGGTTAGATTCAGACACACATAATAGCATCCATCCTGATGGTTAGATTTCAGACACACAGATAATAGCATCCATCCTTATGGTTAGATTCAGACACACATAATAGCATCCATCCTTATGGTTAGATTCAGACACAGATAATAGCATTAATTCTAATGGTTAGATTCAGACACATATATAATAGTATTAATCCTAATGGTTAGATTCAGATACAGATAATAGCATCCATCTTAATGGTTAGATTCAGATAACAGGATCCATTATGATAGTTAAACAGTATGTACAAACGAACGAAGCAAGCGAATTTGTTTGGACCATAATAAATTCAAATATGCTCATGTGTCTTCACAATCTTGGTACGTCATTACGGGACGGTGAGAGGTGAGGAATTTGCATGTGCTATAAAATTGATGTAGCCTGTATACGAAAATTAGCAGGACTGTCAAGCTTTGCTCCACCCACCCCTACCAGAAAGAATTAAAATGTTGTCCCTCTCACAATGTAGAAGGGAGGATACAACAAGGAAATGGTAAAATTAGAAATTAAATTAATTTGTAAACGTATCTTTTACATAGCAACACGATAGGTATATATTAAAACTTATATCAAACTATGACTTGTTCATAAATATAAACATTTTGTCTATACTGTGATAAAGTAATTATGACAATAACAGCAATCGTATACTTTGTTCATAAAGTACATAACACGATTCCTGTCCCTCACCTTGATTATCATATTTACAAAGTTTCTAACAGTTTGAAAACGAGATATTCCATGAATCAACTTTTGTTTATATTTCAAAATATGAGGAATCATTCAATTCCTTTTCAACAATACATACGGCATGTAAAAATTAGATTCAATGCTTCTTTTGGAGAGATTTCATTTTCCATTGAAGCACTGTGTACATTGTGCTCATATCGAGGTAGAATAATAAGCCAACCTTTTGTCCATATTGTCCGTACCTATTAGGAATCCATGTAGAAAAGACTGATTCCGATGATTTTAAACATGAGTGAAAATTGCACTGTGCCGTGTCAAGACTGTAGTCTGATGATTCTAAAAATGAGTAGCAATTACAGCGTGCCGCGTCAACACTGTCAAGACTGTAGTCTTATATTTACAACTTGAATGAAAATTACAGTGTGCCTTGTCAGGACTGAGGTCTGATGATTCTGAAACATGAGAGCAAATTACATTCTGCTGTGTCAAGACTGTAGTCTGATGAATCTAAAACATGAGTGCAAATTACTGTGTGCGGTATCAAGACTGTAGTCTGTTGTTTAAAAATGAGTGGACATTACACTGTGCCGTGTCAAGATTAGTTTGATGTTTAAAACTGAGTGGACATTACAGTGTGCCGTGTCAAGATTAGTTTGATGCTTAAAAATGAGTGGACATTACAGTGTGCCGTGTCAAGACTGTAGTTTCATATTTTAAAAATATGTATATATTACCGTGTCCGTTTTAAAAGTTTGTGCTATCTGATGTTTCTAAAGGTGAAAATGAATGTGTATAACCATCAAGTCCTTTTTGTCTGATATTTCAAAAAATTGGTAAAAATTAACGTGTAGTACCAACGAGACCTTTCTGTGTGATATTTCTAAAAATTCGTAAAAAAATAACGTGTGCTACGAATTAGACCTTGTTGTCTGATATTTCTAAAACTGGTGAACATTATTGTGTGCCCGGTTTTAAAAGACCGTAATTCCAAAATCCAGTGAATATTACATTGTGTTAGCTTTTGTTCAAAGCAAATTTTAGTAAAGTGACAAGGTTTGTTGTGTAAGATATCTTTTTTAAACATTATCGTGTATTTTACTCTCTATATAAGACATAACAAATGACTAGATACATTAAAGAAAATACAAAATCGGTAATGTCTAAAAAGAACTCTCTAAGTGTGATTAGATAATATCTATACAGATTGTTTCAAATGACTAAAATATTTACTTTCTGAATGTGAATTTTAAAAAGATCTATGCATATGCTGTATATGACATTTACTTTTGAACTGTGCAGTGTCCGTGACATTTAGATCAGAACTGTGCATAATGTCCGTGACATGGGCTTTACAATTGTGCATAGTATCAGTGACACTGGGTTTAGAATTGTGCATACAGTATCCGTGACATGGGCTTTAAAACTGTGTATAGTGTCCATGACATAGATTTTAAATATTTGTCAGCCACATTATTAAATCTATTACGCAACCCGTTAGCTTTATATCTCTCATTGTATTGTATGCAGGAAATTGTGCTCGCCTTGGTGCCTTGTACAATATTCATGAAAATGAATGAATGTCTTTATATTATTGGTATTTTCCCGTCCCATAATAACCAGTAATGAATATTTGGTATTATTGATGTTACTATTTTGCTGGAACTAAACGCAAACGGTTTCGGTTTTGTGTGGATAGATAATACCATCCATCCTTAAGGTTAAATTCAGACACACAGATAATATCATCCATACTGATGGTCAGATTCAGACACACAAATAATTGCATCCATCCTGATGGTTAGATTCAGACACACAGATAATAGCATCCATCCTAATGGTTGGATTCAGACACATATATAATAGTTAGATTCAGACACACATATAATATAACGCATCCTAATGGTTAGATTCAGATAACAGGATCCATTATGATAGTTATGTAGTGTGTACAAACGAACGAAGCAAGCGAATTTGTTTGGACCAAAAATGAGTGGACAATACACTGTGCCGTGTCAAGATTAGTTTGATGTTTAAAATGAGTGGACATTACACTGTTTAGATGATGCTATTACACTTCCAAAAATTGCATTGTTATGTATACGGTGTCTGGGATATGTACTTTAAAACTGTGCCCGAGGCGACCGCCTTCCCCAACCCCGCCGTTAATTCTTCATTCGGTGTTTCCAAAAGTTAGTAAACATTAAAGTACCTTGCTTACAAATACCATGTTGTCTGATATTTATAAATGTGTTATTTTAAACAGAAGTGAAACTTGCATTGCGTGCTGTTTCAAGTACTGTTATGTGATATGTTCCAAAAGAAGTAAAAATTAGTGTGTGCCCTGCTCAAACGACCGTTGGTTCTGGTGTTTCCAAATATGAGAAAATTGTTTTGTGCCCTGTTTAAAATACTGTGTTGTCTAATTTTTACTTAAAAAGTAGCACAATTTATTGTGTGGCTTGTTTTATAGATAGTTTTGTTTGATCTTAATAAAATATTAGTGAAAATTACTAAGTGCGCTGTTTTAAAAACAACGTGAAGTCCGATGTTTCTAAACATGAGAGACAATTACTGTGTTCCCTGCTTAAAAGACAGTTTTGTCTGAAGTTTATAACAATGATCGGTACTTACTGTGCGTTCTGTTTAGAAGAATTTTGTCTTTCATTTCCAGAGTGAAAATTACATTGTGCCCTACTTAAAAGAGTGTATTGTCTAATGTTTAATGTCTAATAAGGACTGCGCTGTTTGATGTTTAATGTCTAATACGGATTGCGCTATCGAACATTTAATGTCTAAAAAGGACTGCTCTGCCTGATGTTTAATGTCTACTAAGAACTGCGCTGTCTAATGTTTATGTCTAATAAGGACTGCACCGTCTGATTCTTAATGTATAATAAGGACTGTGCTGTCTAATGTTATGTCTAATATGTGCTGTCTAATGTTATGTCTAATAAGAACTGCGCTTTCTAATGTTTAATGTCTAATAAGGACTGCGCTGTCTGATGTTTAATGTCTAATAAGGACAGAGTTATCTGATGTTTAGTGTCTAATAAGGACTGCGCTTTTTAATATTTAATGTCTAATAAGGACTGCGCTTCTAATGTTTAATGTCTAATAGGGACTGCGCTTTTTAATGTTTAATGTCTAATAAGGACTGTGCTGTCTGGTGTTTAGTGTCTAATAGGGACTGCACTGTCTGCTGTTTAGTGTCTAATAAGGACTGCACTTTCTAATGTTTCTAAAAATGATTGACCATGATCGTGTGCCTGTTTAAAAGACAGCGTCGGCTGATGCTCAAACGATGTATTCAAATGACTGTATATACTTTACAATGCATGCAACGTTTTGTAATTCCTGTACTATTTTCCAAGGATGATAATACAGTATCTCTACAGATTTGTTTATGAGTTGATGGTAAATACAAAACTAATTTAACAGGGTGAATTTCAAAAGCTCTTTCAACCTATGAAAAGTTTGGCTAGGCTATTTACGATCTGCACTTCCAAAATTTGCATTGTTATTTATACGGTGTCAGTGACATGTGATTACAAACTGTACATACAGTGTCCATGACGTGGACTTTAGAACTGTACATACTGTGTTCGTGGCATGGACTTTATAACTATGCAGTGACCGTGACATGGACTTTATAAACTGTGTATACCGTGTCGTGGCATGGACTTTAAAACTATGATGACAGTGTCCGTAACATGGACGTTAGAACTATGCAGACTATGTATGAGTCTTTTCATAAAATTATTAATTCCCCATCCCATAATTTACACTAGGTATTATTTCTTGTAAGACATTGTTACACGTGTGCACAGTGTTCGTTAGATTAATTTGAACATAATGATTATTAATTCTTGGATGCTCAAGAATGACTCATTTTTACACCCCTCCATACCTGCTAATTGTTTGAAGTAGGACACGTGGATCTTGATCTTTAATAGACACACAAACACAACACACACACACACACACACACACACACACACACACACACACACACACACACACAGATATTAAATGTCTGCTTAACTCTTAGATCAGACAAAAGTTATCTGACTTGTTCTAGGTTTTGTAAACTTATTCAGAAGTAACCCAGTTTAGGAAGTACATAGTGGTCGTGTCGAAATTAAGCAATCAATAACACAAAATGAACAAAGAAAGAAAAAATAACCATTAACTAATATGGTTGCTGAAATGCAAACTTAAGGCAATACAAAATATGCAGCATAGTAAAAGTAACAATCAGGATGTAAGATAGACAGGATGTACGTAATAATGATAATGATGGTGCAGGTTTTCACGTTTAAAGCAATACATTATTATTATTATTATTATTATTATTATTATTATTATTATTATTATTATTATTTAGGAATGGGTAGTATAAATGATAGTTACGATATTAATTTTACACAACAGAATATGATATACACATCAGTAACAGTCAGTAACAGCGATCTCAAGTCATTATATATTTAATATCTTGTTTGCTCGACGATCAATTTATTATACCATAATTGAAAGTTCACATTCCTAAACAACAGCCTAACACGGTTAGGTGTGCATTTAAATTTTATACTCTTTAACCACAGCGTGACAAAGATATGTGTGTATTAATAGTTCATGATTTAACAACAGCGTAACATGGATTTGTGTCCATTAATAGTTCATGTTTTAACAACAGCGTGACATGATTTGTGTGCATTAATAGTTCATTTGCTTTAACAATAGTCTGACATGGGTATGAGTGCATTTAAAGTTCATATTCGTTAACCACAGCGTGACATAGATATGAGTGCATTAGTAGTTTATATTCTTTGCAAACAGCGTGACTTGGATATGTGTGCAAACTTGTAATTCGATTTCCTAACCGTTGATTAGGTTACATATATAAACAGTAATAGTTTGTCATAAACTGTGTAGGATGTAAATTCACGAAACTAATAAACCTTCAACGGAATCCTTGAAGAAATATTTCAACATGATCAATTTCACGACAAAGAAATCCATGTATTAAAGTCACAGATAATCTGAAAGTGATTATATTTACTATATTTGAATTCAAGTTGATCATTGCACATATAGTGCACATATAGTGTTGAATTTATTATAATATACAAGTTTTCAAAATTCTAAATGTAAACTCCTACTTTATTAAGGCCGCAGAAAAAGTGGGGAGAACTTGTCTTTCTATTATCCAATAGTCTTATTGCACTGAATGGATAACAATTATACATGGGAGACTCCAGTATGCATTACATTTTTCCAATTTCAACTTTAAGCTCATCCTTCGTAAACACCGCAGCGAAAACGGCGGGAAGTGTGATGACCATCATAATTCAGTCTAAAGTTGTAAAGTTTCGCTACATGAAAAAAAACACTCAAAACTTATAAAGCTATTTCAGTTTGATATTATGCATTACACTTTTCCATTTCCAACTTTAATCCCCTCTTTCGTAAACTCTGCAGCGAGAAAGGGGGACTTATTTTATTCATCAAATTCCAGTTTAAAGTTGTGAAGTTTAACTACATGAAAATAAACTATATCCAGAATAATTGCATGCAACTACAACATAATTGTTAAAACAAATCTTTTTCTAAAATGTAAATGACGGTTTTACTTCCTATCCAATACATAATATCTCCTAAGGCGCATATTCAGAGAAATAATTATCATCTTGACAATTTTGTTATGGTCACTCCTTCCTAATGGACAAAGCTTTTTCACTATAATATCTCTTACAACATCCAATTGGACCTGAATAAAAATGGTGCTAATCTTTCATCGTTACCCATTCATAACGAGAAATATCAGCCTGAGTTTCTACCAGATGGCATCTTACATTATCGTGTTGGTTCTAACTGAACATGATTTCAGTTTGAGTTCCAGTATCTCCAACATATCAGCTAACTGAAAATCATTTTTCGCCAAAGACCATAACAGTTAAAACGAGAAACGGTTTCTTTAATTTCTGGAATTTATTTTAGACTAGTGAAGCATCTGCCATTCCATAAGAAACGCCTCGAGACTTAAATCAGTACCATCATTTAAGCCTCTAATTACCTTTATTTCTCAGTATTGCTATAATCACCACCCACCCACCCACGATCAGCATGGGAAGAATATAGTACATGGTTATCTTGTTGAATTTTGATGCAATAGCATGATACACTGTAGCATTCAAATGAGATGCAATAGTATGGATCATAGTAGCATTTAAATGAGATAATTTAGTATGGCCCACTGTTGAATTTAAATTGGATTCAATATAATGGATCACTGTTACATTTAAATGAGATGCAGTAGCATGATACACTGTATGATTCAAATGAGATTAAATAGTATACCATACTGTAGCATTCAAATGCGATACAATAAATTCGACCACTGTTGCATTTAAATGAGATGCAATAGCATGATACACTGTAGCATTTAAATGAGATGCAATAGCATGATACACTGTAGCATTTAAATGAGATGCAATGGCATGGACCACGGTTGCATATAAATGAGATACTATAGCTATAGTACGGCACACTGTAGCATTCAACTGAGATGCAATGATATGTTGCACTGTTGTATTCATCTGAAATGTGATAGTATGGCACACCATTACATTCAGCTGAGATGCAATAACATGGTATTATGTAGCATTCACCTCAGAACCAAAAACATGGCATACTGTAGAATTCATAACTGATGCAATAGAATGGTACACGTGAACAATAGTAAGACTTTACAAATTAAACATTACAACCATTAATCTTCAATATTCCTTTTCACATATCCCACCCCACACCTACATAGGACAGCATAATACAATGTGCGTTTCGATATAATAAATGTTTAGCTCGTTGAATATTGTTACAGTATAAAAGAATATTGCAAGTTAAAAACCAAAATATAGAGCCAAATGTAACGGAATGCACGAGTTAGTTATTTTTTAAAAAGTGTGACCCATTTTTAAATCAAGAATTCCCTCGGTTTACATTGTTTGCCTGTACTTCCTATGTAAAAATAGCATTACCTTTGAAAATAAATTTATCTTCCATGCATATATTACTAGGTTCATATCACTGCTATAACTTCTTGCATGAAGTTTGATTGACATTAAAGTCTCATCTTACTTGCAGCAGCATCAATATGACTTTCATTGCTTTTTATCTGCTTCAAAATTTGGTAAACCTGCTGCGCTATCTGACATTGTATTAGTTTATCAGCATATTTTGAGATGGAGTTAGAATCAAAGTCCTTTTTTTAAATGTTGTGTCCGTTACTTGTAATTTCACATTTAACCATTACAATGACCTTAATGATATTGTTTTAGCCTTATCACGTGTTTCATGTGTGCCATTTTGCTGTGTAACTGAGACGTCATGTTTACCATATTAGAATATTACTTACATTGCAGTAACCATATAACGTGATTTCATGTGCACCATTTTTCTGTTTCACTGTCATGATTTTTTAGGTATGTGCTATCAGTTTTTAATGTTGATGAGTTAATCTTCCAGTTTCGTTCTAGCTTTGTAATCAATACAAATTTCCTGACGTGCATCTTTCAGATAGTTTTGCTTTACCTATTTAATCTTTAGAAAAGCGTGATCTTACAAAATACAGGTCCTTATAACTACTACCCATATATTTTATTGTATTATCGCGATTTATTTTCAAGGAATGATGTCTTTTACCAGTGGTGAGTCGGTCCTAACTGAATCTCGTAAAATGTATCATATCCCACTCAGTTACATTATCATGTCAGCAGGCAGTTCAGTCCTAACACTAACCTTTTTAATGCTGAATGCCAAGCAAGCTAGCATCTAGTTCACATCAAATCAATCTGGATGTTTACGTGCACTAATACTGGGGATTTTAGATGCAGTTGAGTACATTGAGTCATTGAAGGAATCCCAGTTTTATTTGACATTTTCAGAGTGTGCATCAACTGTATGCAGTTGGCTAATTAGTTCTTTCATTTTGGTGTAATTAAGCTTTCTTGACACTTTTATGTTACCTGTGTACGACTACTAGGCTTAGTACATAATACTGAGTTTGGAGAAGATGAGTCTATGATCAATCCAGCATTCTGCAATTCTCAAACCCTTCGTCACTGATATATCCTAATGGTGATGTAGTCAATAAGGCATATTTGCCTTTAGCGTTGATACATCCAGGACGTCTTGTTGAGGTTTGGGAGCAGTACTATTTTTGTTGTTGATGCGGGAGCCATGTTCAGCACATTTTCTCAGTAGGAGTGCTGTCGCATTTCAAACTTGCCAAGTTCATTTTTTTCTAATGACACCTGGCCATCTCTGGTAATCTGTGCCAACTCCCGCCCTGAAGATACCAAGGAGGATGAGCCTTTCCGCCCTTGGCACTTCTGCAATAAGAGACTCCATGTCTTCATACAATTTGTAGCAGAGAGGGTGAACAGACCACCCTTTTCGAGCAAAAATAAGGCCTACAGATAACGTTTTCGAGCAAAATATGGCCTATAGACTACGTTTTCAGACAAAAAATAAGGCTTCCAACAAAATCTCATTTAACCAAAAAAAAAGTATCCATTTTTGCAAAAACGGAGATTTTACGATTTTTTAATCAATTTTGCTCGCAACGATGTGGTCATCCACCCTCTCTGCTGCTATGGGTTAACAAAAAATAATAAATGATTTGATCCAGTCCTTAGGACTTTACAAACAAACTAATCGCTAACACCTCTTCTTGTAAATCAATCAGATTATTTGACTGGTCGGTGAGTTTGAAATTAATTCTCGTTAACGAATTATTATGGCATCGCATGTAGACAGGATTAATTGGGTTTTCAATAATTAGGAATCCTGGAGGAGCTGTTGGTGCAAACGAATAAAGAATATATCCCTGCTGAGCTTGATTTGATTGCTCTAGATTAATCTGATAGCTTCCTTCGATAACATCACATACTAAATTGAGCGCAATCACTGAGGATATATTCACGTTGAACGGAGCGATATGCCTACCGCCACCATCTGGATCATTATTATGTTTGAGGAGGACAGTTGAATCTGATTTTTGTAGCGCTTTGATATCGGTTTTAACAATTCTTGCTAATTCATCAGCGTTGTATTTCGGAAATTTGAAATTACGCAGATTGTCTTCTGTGATATTGTAATCGGTTAGGAATCGTTGTTTATTGTCGCTGTTGTCATTAATTATTGTTTGAATAATTAGTTCATAGATATATTCCATGTCCGATATAAGCTGATTTATTATTTCAACGTGTTTTTGCGATCTTGTTTTCCGTAGTTGTTCTAGTTGTGTGTCATATAATTGTTTAATCTCATTAAAATAACCACGGACGTCAGTTAGCGTAAATGAAATAGTAACAGTTGACTCGGCTGTTCTTTTAATGATAAAATCCCATTGCAATGTGTCTTTGTTGGTAAATATAAATCTATCGCCGATTCTTCCTTTTCTTATATCAGATAAATTATCTCGATAACTGGGATTGATTTCATGATATGATTGTACATCCGTGGTTAAGTCGGTGGTGGATTTTTCCGGTGGTTTTTCAGGCCATCCTAGTACGGTTCTAATAGAACTCTGATAGATATCTACGACGTATCCTTCTGTGCTTATCTCAATTGCGGATGATAGCGTCGGCTCATGAACTGTTATAGCGATTTTCGATTCTGTTCCAGTAATCGATTTTATTCTACGCGCGAATTCATTATTGATTTGTTCGATTTGGTATGATCCGGTTGGTATCGAAACGACGTTCCAGTCTGGGGTTCCGTCGGGTTTATTCTTATTTGCAAACACTAAAGAATTATTGGGTTGTTGACCACCAAATGATTTTGATCTGATATTAGGCCAACTGTGATACACTCGTAGTTTTGCTAGCGCTATCTCCTTCACGGGGACTGGGCTAGGGAAATTCACACTAAACTCGGGTTCCGTTGATGTTATTGATATCATGCTTGTTTGTACTGGGTTCGTGTTCTCCACTATTTGTTGAAGTAATTCCATCGGTGTCGTCATTGTTATTATACTCATGATTTATTTCTAATTTTGGTATCGAGGAATCATAAATACTGACCATCACTGAGAACTCACAATCTGGTATGGTTGAGATTATTGAGATCATTTTGGTTTTTGGGTTTGTTTTTGGGTTCGTGTTTTCTGATTCCATCGGTGTTGTCATTGTTATTATATTCATGTTGTTGCTCTAATTTTGATATCGCTGAATCAAAAATACTGACCATCGCTGAGAATTCACTATCTGAGATAATCGTATTATCGAGTGACGACGATATCATCAGGGATAACTGCGAGTATGCGGTTGATGCAATATGAAATTGAATTAAGTAATTCTGCAGTTTACTCTGGCTGCATGATGATATCTTTTTTGCTATCCCGGTTGATATACCCCCGATTGTAGCCACCGCAGAAATGCAAATTGGAACTACAACCGGGGCAATCATTGTAACCGATGCAAGTATTATTCCGGTGCCAGCGAGAACGCTTGACACCGAGTACATAGTAATATCAATTGCGGTGATTCTTCGTCGGTATTTTTTTATTTTTATTTGATACTCCTCGGCGAGGGTTTTGAGTCTAGTTTGAAATTCTCTGACCTGATCATAGCGACATTGCGTTGATGAAATCATTCTATTTTAAAAACGCTAGCGTTTTCAATTGTGAAATCCGAAGGATTTTCCTTTCAATTATCCTATTATTGACCTGGTTTTAGGATCTGATGAGGGGATACCGGATACAAATTCTATTATCCAGGGTAGTGACTCCCTAATCACAGACTCGTCGGAATTGTTTATAGTAATCGGAAATGGGACTGGTATAGAGGGTGGAGGTGGTGGTACTTTCTCTAGTATATATGTCAGCGTGTTAACACTGGTGATACGCCAATTACTGAATTCCAAATCAAATTTACGGTGATGTATTATTGTAAGTCGGTAGCAACCTGGTACACTAGTATGTCTGTGGCCAACATAAAGATAATTTCTGTTTCCTCGGATCCAATCAAAAGTTCCACTATCAACCGTGTACACGATGTTATTAACGGCGCTTACACTGTGTGGAATTTTTACTTTATCGATAACCGCTTTAATTTCAGCGAGGGTCATACCCGCGTTGTGTGGAATTCCAAAGAACTTATCAACAATGTCATTGACTGGTTTTTGTACCCGCTCAAAATTCCCCTTTAGTTTAAGAATATCGTCAATGACGTCGGAATAGGTTTTATCGATTTCAGTATATTTCATCGACGTTTTATCGCGGCGTTTAAAAATGAAATCAATAATAAACCAAAGTCCATATCTACTCGGAGTTTATAATCACTAGCAAGGTCAAAATATGTCGTAGTGGTATCATGACCTTCAGGACCATCAAAGAAATTGTTAACTTTTTCATTGGTGGATTTTTGTTCGTCAATAGCTTTTTTAACTTCAGCGAGGGTTGGTCCTGTCAACGATGTGGTTTCAGAACCAGGTGTTCTCCCCAAAAATCTATCCACGTTGGTATTAAGTGTTGTTTGTCTCACCATACACATGTTAATATCTTTGAGAGTTATTGTAGATGTAGCCGGGACACCAAAGAAACTATTAGCGATGTAGGCATTGTGAGTGTGCTTGCCGATAAACTCACTGATTTCAGCGAGAGTCATTCCTGCCACAAGCGGGTTTCCAAAGAACCTACCAACAATGTCATTAGTGGGTTTTTGATCTTCTATTAGTTTAGAAATCTCGAGATAATTTGCCTTGATTTCTGAAGCAGTCATCATCCTTCCAGCTTCCTTGTTAGCGAAGAATGAATTCAACAAGTCTTTAATTTCAGCGAGAGTCATGCCAACCACAAGCGGGGTTCCAAAGAATTTATGTACGACATTTTTGCGAAAATTATTATAACCTCGTATAAGATCATTCAGCTCACGTTCGTTGGTAGCAATCGCGTCGGTGATCGTAGACACAAGTGCGCCTGGTTTAAGCTGTCCACCGTTGGAATATAGCGCAATAGAGTTTTCAGCGGCGTCGCGCTGCCGTATCAAAATGTCATTCAATGACACATCACTGGATTTCAATTTACCCTGTTTGTCCTGAAATACAACTAATTCGTTCGGGTCAACATTTACTAAATTTAACGTCTCAGCGATTTCATCTTTAATTAATTTTTTTATATCCTTGACAGAATCAGGGGGTGCAGTGCCATCGGGTTTGGGTTTCAAAGATCTCCCCCAAATATCAATCATGTTATTGTAAAACTCTTTCTCTCTCTAAAATCGTTTTTGACGACTTCGTTGAAAAATCTTCGATTTTCTCCAGCGATTACTAGTGTATTCATTCACGATAACATGTGGTGGTTTTCCGCTTGGGTTACTCAAGGAGTTAGAAATAGCGTTAAGGACATTTAATACTTCGCTGCCACATATTGGTGGGTCAATCATCGTTTGTGTTGGTAGCGTAGAATACCAAGTCTTCATTGGAAGGGTTTTTATATAACGCATAAACTCTTTTGGTGGGGCTAATCCATATGAATCAAAATAGACAATCCCACGTGGATCAATAGCGTATGCAACCCAGTGAGTTCCAGGTCCGGTGCTGTTATCTAAATTAATGATTCCGGTTTCAACGCTGTTTGGTTGATGTGGTAATTGATCTTTCATAAAGACACCTCTGAAGTTTTTAATCGCGAGTTTTTTAGCAGCATCGAGTAAATCAAAATTGGACATCGGAATCAAAGATTCCACAACCATAGGTTCCTGAGTCAAAGACTCTCCAATTAATAAACCGGTCCTAGTCTTAGACCTTTTCCGCTGTACCATGAATACGGGGTTCCTGGTAGTCTTAGACTCTTTCCCTTTTTTTTATATCCTTTCCCAGTTGCCTTCTTTAGTGCCATTCCTGCTGCAGTACCAACGGCTCCTAACGCTGCCGCTTTAGCCACCGCTGGGGCTGCTGCTGCAATCAATGCTGGTATCGCAGCTAACAACGGGAATATACCGCCTGTTTTAATCATATTTTTGATAGCAGCCGCAGAGAGAGTAATCTGAACACCCTTTTTTGCTACTAGTGCATCATTGAAATGTTTCACCTGACGAGTTGTCAGCGATAGTTTATTTGCACCACCAGTCATTTGGTTGGGTTTCAACGTGATTGTGGTTCCACATTTTTTAGCTGATTCCGATTGCAATTTTTTTAATTGACCGGGAGTTAACGCAACACTAATATTACTATATGACATTATACATAATTGATTGATTCTAAATCGTTTACAATTTCAATTACATGTTTTCCACTGGTGCATCTACCACTCTCATTCTTCCACCAACACCTTCAAGTAGCATTGATTTGTCGCTGAGAATGACAGCAACCGCTCTATAATCAGCAATAGCACCACGAGTCACATTAGCTCTAAAATGTATATCAACAACAGATTGTCTTGTTAAATCGAGATGTTCCAGTGAGACGTAATAGATCGGATACAGATTTTTAAAATCATATTGTGATATTTGCAAACCAGTATCCACATTTTGATCGCGTGCCATAAATGACAACAGACGATGATAAACTCGTGCAATATGATTTTCTGTGTAATTAAGTTGTATATCCTCGGATGGTTCCTGTTGGCCGTTTATTCTCAGTGAGACGTCTTTCACACCTAATTGATCAAATATCATATGACTGAAACGTTGATCGCCAACTCGTGCGTTATCTTGTAACGCAATAAATATATGACGTGGCGCAGAAACGCCTTGTTTTGATGCTAGGTTCCAAGTGAATAACCCGTTGATATTTGATTGCTTCACATCTGTACTCACGGTTAGCCAACTCAACAACGACTTTCCTCCTTGGTCCATAAATGATAGTAATCGTTCTTCTGCGGTGATTGCTGGAGTCAACACTGGCATCCACAATGATATTTTTGTTAAATTGACTTTACCGGCATCAGCATTTGGATTTGCATTGTCTGCTGGAATCCTCCAGATTGCGTCACTATCATCACTCTTTCCTACAAGCGATACTGTATGCTTCGCTCCATAAATAACTTTTCGGACGTTTCTACAGAATCCAAATATATGATGCAGTGGAATCGCGCATGAAAATGATTTACGCGCTCCTTGCAACATTGAAATACGTGTTGCAGCTCCTAGATTGAAATTAACATCGTTGTTTATAATCATATCTTCGGCATCAATATTAGCGGTGCCAGCATTATTCTTTGGTCGTCTTACAACAAATTGTTTTCCTCCAGCGGTATTTGTAGCATCTTTTGCAAACATCATAGAAGGTCCTGCTGATCTTGTATAATCATCGGAATATCTCGCTAACCCGATTATTGTTGTAGCCACATCAACATCGCGATCTATCGCCTCAATTTCTTTTCCATCAATGAGATATTTTGCACTCTCAAATAACGCCATGATTCCATTATTGACAAAACCGACTTGAGTACCAGCTGGATACGGTGCTGGTACAGCAGGAGTATCAGCAGCTGTTACAATTTCTCCTTCTACTTCAATAAACGCTTCACAGGGCAAAAAGTATTTACTGGTATCATGGACTTGAAGATCAATTCTTGCTCGACTATTTGAGTCTATTGCATGATAGGCGTAATATTGATAATCGCGTACAGAATCATCCTTGCCAACTGGGGCGTCTATATCAAACGCTGGATCATGTGACTTTTTGAACATTTTATTCTATTTATCAGAGTCTAAATCGCGATTTTCCATTTTCATCGTCGTAGTTTTTTAAAGCCACTTCCTGCTATCATATTTGCAATATTGCTTTGGTCGGGGGTTAAAATCATCGACGCTAATTTTTCATCTACTGCGTTATTTATAACTCTACTAACACTTGCAGGCATTTCCGCTGTAGACGGTAACGGTTTTGAAAATCCTTTGGATTTCATCCGTGATTTCACTAATGATGTTAATTTATTCTTCGCAGTTGAAAACGCTTTTCCAGCAAGATCTCCAACAGCACCAATACCCTTATCACGAATAACTTCAATTGCTTTCATTCCTAATTGTTTAGCCAACGGCATCACTTTTGGAGCCATTCTCGCAAATAACCCTAAAATGGTATTACCTAAACCATCTCCGTAGTATGCTCTATAAACCGGAAACCGTGAATTAACTACGTAGACGGGGGTTGGTTTATCATGATTGTAGTGTATGATCATTATTTGAAATCAGAAACAATTTTTCAATTGTTATTTATCTAATCGAATGACTTCGTCATCAGATTTTTCAATTCAGTCACTATGATACCCACTTTCCACTAACTCGCCAATGAAATCTCGATATGTGCTGATATCCATGATACCACCCTGAAATAATCGTCTACAGATATCAGCTGCTTCATTAATTATTTCCGGTGAGTTATTTCCGGCTCGTTTTCCTCCGATGAGAACTTCTAATCGTGATATATCACTGAGAACACTACCAGGACATACCCCACTTTGGGGTCCACTGGAATCTTGCATTCCGCTTCCGCTATAACCAGTTGCTACATCCATTTTTTCTTCTTCATCCGTGGGTTGTAAATAACCAAGAAGATCATAATCATCATCAGGTGGTAGTTGTTGTTTTTTAGGTGAAAAAGATATTTTCTTTGCAGGTTGCTGTCGCTTTTGCGGTTTTTGTTTTTCATATTGTTTATACACTATATCCACCGCATTGATATATTCAATGTATGATGCACTATCTGTCTTAATTTGACTTTTTTTAGTTTTGATTTTGTAGAATATATCAGCCCAATGAGTGAAATTCTTAACATATTTATGATGTTCTGGTTTCAACATTTTTTTTCTGTTTTCATAAGTCATAACAACAAGCGCAGGAATTTCTGGTGGATCAGTCTTATCAATTGCTGCTAACCCTTCCTCGTTAAATCTCACGCGTAAATCATCTACTGTTCTTTTTGATTCCATTTTTTGTACAGTCTGTTTTGTTTGTTCAGTTTTCGCTGCTATTTTTTCAAGTTCACCGATAACAGATTTCCCCGTCTCGGGATCATTCCCCCGTATAGCACGCTCTACCCCGTACGTTGCTGTGGTTACTGGTTTAAACAATTCTTCGGATCCCGCAGCAAAATCAGTTTGTAAACTCTGTCGTTGTTGCAGTTTATTTCTTACAGAGTCGCGAATTGGTACAAATCTCCTGATTGCATCCAGTCGTTCACGAGCCAATCTAGTTGTTAATGCTTCATTGACCATTATTTGAAATCGCAAACAATTTTTCAATTGCAAAACAATTAATACCACACTTTTCCCATCAATGACATATCGGATGATTTTTAACACGATCATGGAAGCGTTTTAAGGGCGTTATCATCGATGAGGAAAGTGTCCAAATTGTATATAAAATAATAATACTGTCACTTTCCTCATTGTCATTTGATCATCCATTAACGGTCTATTGATTTTTTATTCAGTGTGTGTGAAATATTTTTTATTCACTGATTTTGACATTTTTAATCAAAAAATGCTAAAAAAAAATGAAAATCTCTTTGAGGGTCAGTCACAATCAAATAATGATAAATGGTCGGGCAATCAAAATTGTTCATTTTCTTGAATTAACGCCCGTAGGTTTCTAACTTTAGAATTAACCTCCTTTTTCAATTCGTATTCGTACCCCAATTCTTTTCGTATTCGTTCTACGATGGTATACAACGGAGCGAACACACTTACGTCACTGGAAAATGCGAGAGAGTCCCGAATAGAATTCTGAATTCTCTTGATGAGCGCATACTTCTTTGGTAGCACTTGTTAGTGCTAACTCCGTATTCTATATCCTGAAAATCAGACATGATTTGATCAGGATTTAACCCATCTGATAGTTCAATATCCCAACTTTTCAATTTTGAAATCTCGGATAAAATGCTATTCATGTTTTCAGAATTCATTATTCTATAATAATGATATATTTCTAAATGAAAAATATGACGCATTAGACGTAACTAAATTGAACTTTTTGTCCCGTCCTTTTAGAAATAGCCGATCGACAAATCCCCTCTGCAACATATCGTACTGAGGCTCTACAAATATCGAAGTGCCTACCGGCTTCATTCATTGATTGAAATATTTTTTCTTCGTTAGTTATCGTATTCAAAGATTTCACAGGTCTCGCTTTTTTTGAGCATTTTCCAGTCTTTCCTCGTTTGGTATTCTCACTTTGAGTAACAGCCTGCAGATTTGATAAAGAATTGTTTTTCGGATTAGAATCCTTGTGATCAATGACAGAATCATCCTCGATCAATCCATAAAAACATTCAAATACGAAACGATGATTGAGATAAGTTTTCTTTCCCTTAACAGTGAACACCAAATACCCCATACCATTGTCAGCACCAACTGGTTTCTTCAGTCTACAGTGCCTTACAACACCATCACTGGATGCTTCATAATTTGTAATCAAGGGATGGTGTCTGAATTCTTGGTTCATTCGTATACATAATACTATTGTTTGTCTAATTCATTGTTTGGTTCAATAATGAATCTTTCAATGTAGTCTTGAGGGGTTCTTATGATTTTATCCTTGATGTTGTCAGGGTCAAGGACCTTTTCAGGGTCAAAATTTCTGATTGATTGTCCATTTTTTATTCTTTTATCATAATAACGCTTCAATTCCCTGTATCGCTTACCACCGCAATTTAGACACAACTGAGATTTTCCCCTGACCCCAACTCCACATAGAATACAAGGTAACGGACCAAGGCTTCCACGTCGAAAGCTTTGCATATGATACCCACAAAACTCATTTCTGCATGATTTGTTACACGGGGTTACTGATCCAATCATAAGCCACTTGCAGTGATTCATTATATATAAATTCTTCATTTAAATGCTTGTTTTAATTATAGCATGAGGGAATTAGGGAGAACGCCTTCGAAAAATGCTGAATTCAATGCTGATAAGGAGTTTAAAAGATTATTAAAAATTAGTCCTAAATTTAATATCGATAGACCCAAAAAACGTCCAAGAGACGGAAACATGAAAGAGTTTAAGAGATTATTAAAAAATTAGTCCTAAATTTAATCTCGATAAACCAAAAAAACGTAACAAAATTAATCTCAAACGTCCAAGAGACGGAAACATGAAAGAGTTTAAGAGATTATTAAAAATTAGTCCTAAATTTAATCTCGATAAACCAAAAAAACGTAACAAAATTAATCTCAAACGTCCAAGAGACGGAAACATGAAAGAGTTTAAGAGATTATTAAAAATTAGTCCTAAATTTAATCTCGATAAACCAAAAAAACGTAACAAAATTAATCTCAAACGTCCAAGAGACGGAAACATGAAAGAGTTTAAGAGATTATTAAAAATTAGTCCTAAATTTAATCTCGATAAACCAAAAAAAACGTCCAAGAGATTACCCTGGAAAGATGCTCAATTCAATCTCGATATAGTTTCTAATACACCAAAGAATACAATTCTTGATAAAGCCATGATTAGTAAAATCAGAGACTGTTTTAATGAATTCAAGCGTGATGGAGCATCTTATTGTTGGTCAACATTTCGAATTGATGGTGTTGTTGATGCTACCATGACTGATGAAAAAGCAGCAGTGATAATTTCACGTGTTGGGGAAAAAAAGTATTTTTTCAGAATAAAATTCATTATCGAAGTCGATGGCAAATGGATTATTAGGGATAAATTTGAACCAATCCTCAAGAATAAAAAAAGCTGTCATTGTGAGTAGAGATTCCAAACCAGGAATTCTAACCGGCATTGACAAACCATACTACGAAAGATCTTATCCCGTAACAGCAATGGTTTATGGGATATATCCGTTAAATGATAAACCTGATATCGCAAAACTAGCTCCTATGAAATATTCTAGTTCACTGAATTGTGTAGCAGAACGAATAATAGAACACTTCACAAATGCATCCCGAGGAAATAAACTAACTGATCTGCGACGTAGGAAAATAACCGAGTGGGAACTGACAGTGAAACAGCATGGTGCAAAGATTTCTGATATAGCTAAATTAGAAGCATCATTAAAATTCCCAATATCAGTAACAACAATAACCGGAGAAGTATTATACGAACCGAAATATCAATCGCGAGGAGCCCCAATACAGATTATTGATCATAACAAACACGCGTGGACACCTGCGGTAACAGTATTTCCACGAGAACGAACCGTGAAATATATCCCCGAGGAATTTTCCGGGGATGTTTTCTATGAAGAGAGATTATTTGATGCTATTCATGTGTTGTGTAAAGATGATCCTGTGTCAGTGTGGTTACTTAGAAGTGATGAAGATCCCGAAATAGGATTCGATCAATTTGTAAAACCAAATGGTGAATTATATCGCGTTGAAGAATTAGATAATAGAATGAGAAAAATCGCTAGTGATTTTTCACCGGAGAATTCCCATGAAAAACTACTCACGGATAGTTTTACTATTCCATCAGTGGTAGCTCACTTCGCAAGAGAAAAAACTCATGGCGTCCAACACGAAGTGATTTTCTCGAGGATGTTAAATTGAGTTGCGTCGAATTTGGTCATGGAGGACTGTGGAATACGAAATACTCACGTGATGGAATGATTTCAATTGATATAGCCGCGTGTTATCCCGGAAGTTTTCTCGGGTATGGGGAATGTAGTAACTACTTCAAACGATTTGGACACCCCACACATGAAATGACTCGTGTTGCGATTAATGGGCCATTATCTGATTTTGATTTAACCGGATTCGCTCGTGTGATATCATTTGAATTAGCGTCAGGATTACATCCGTGTAGTTATGTTTGGCTCGGTAGACACCTATCTGAAAAACACTGGATGCCAATAGTGCTATTGAGATATATGATTGATTGTGGTATGCTAATATCGTTGATTGTTTCCGAGGCTATTATATGCTATCGAGCTCAGAAAGAAGTTTGGCTACCACAACCCGATCTAGATCGTATAATCAGCGAACTACGAAAACAGTGTCCAGATTTCAGTGAAGAAGAAATCATAAATTGGTCTAAGAACTTATTTGAAAGTAAAAAAGAACAAGCAAAGGATCTCGGACGAAGAATAATCGGTAAATTTACCCAGGGTGGACGATACGACAATGCAAAATATTCTTCGCGGTTGATCATAGATATCGCTGAATACGATTTTATTGTAGCGGATTTAATGAAACAGGGAAAACTTGTATCCCGTAAGGATGCTTTTCTATCCAATGGTGAGAAATTAGGTACGGTTGTTACCTACTGTGATGGACATAATTCCCAGTATACACATTTGAGAAGTTCAATGCTAGCCTATGCTTCTATTAATCTATTTTCGATGATAAATAGATTTCCTAATACCGCGGTTAGAGTGGCCACTGATTCGATGTATATACACAATAAATACAAATCAGTTGTAGCGGCATTCACAGATCCCGAAGAAAATTGGGGGCGTTGGCGATTTAAAAAGGAGATGCTACATGAGTATTGTGAATCCGCAGACGTTGCCATGGATGATAAATATCTTTGTTGTAACCGTATTGAAATTCAATCAGAATTTTCTAATGCACCACCGGTATCTGATCCAGTATGTAGATACAAGACAGTTTATTTAAACGGTTGCGGTGGGTCAGGAAAGACAACTCGTGCAATTGAATTATTTCGTCGGTCAACCATGATTGTGTTAACACCGACTCACAGACTCGCCAGAGAGATGATACAGCGAGGGGTAAATGCCTGTACTTACCATAGTTTCTTTCGATGGAAGGGTGACAAATGGACTCCTGAGCGTATGGGTGATAAATTCATTCCTGAAATCATCATTTGGGATGAAATATGCACAGTGTCATTAGATGTATTACAAACATTTCTCGAGTGGTTGTTAAACAAAAACACAAAAGTCGTCATGTGCGGTGATCACGGCCAACCACCACCATTTGTCGGTGCATCTCCACATGAATGGCTAAGGGGTTATGTAGACTATTATGAAGAAATTACCACTGATTATAGATCAATTGATGAACGATTACGAGAATTCAAAGCGCTAATTAGATTACAACCGGATAGAATCCAATGCGAAATAGCGCGTGAAGTGATTTCAGAAACTCCAATGAATGATTTCTGGGAAACATGGAGACCAAATGATTTGATAATTGCAAGTAGAAAAATAGTCAGGGACACACTTCAGATGAAGTTATTTGAATTGCATAAAGAAAAATTTGCAACGCTTCCAGTACCCCTTTGTTATAGGCCATCAGATACACGAAAACAGAACATTGAAGTTGATGTTCCAGGACAGAGTGAAAAACAAATTCTCGTATTAAATGATATTGTGCTGGTTGATATCAATGTCGTTGAAGATGCATTGCGTGCTAATAAATCCCCGTGGACGCTAGGATACGCAGCAACAATACACTCTTCACAGGGATTGACTATATCGGATACAATTGTTTGGATGGTGGATAATCGCATCGAATGGTCGAATTTAGTCTATCTCGCAGTATCCAGAGTACGAAAAATAAATCAACTTCGAAGAATTGTTTTCGATGATAATGACACCACAATAAATGATATTGATGTTAAAATTATTGATAAAAAACTCTCCGGTTACAAACAACAGGACAAAAAAAACAACGAGAATTTGATATTGATGCTGAATTAATAATTACGCTGAAGAAACAACAGAATAATCACTGCGCGAGTTGCAATTGTATAATGCGTTGGCAGTATTCGGATAAGGATCCTCGCCAATTCACCCTAGACAGAAAAAATAACAATCTCGGTCATGTCAGAAACAATGTGATGTTGACTTGTCTTGAGTGCAATAGACGCAACGGTGCTAGTTAAGACCATGCGGTGGCAATTGATTATCCTCGGGAATTACCTGTAGTTGTTGTCGAGTAAATCCTCGTTGAGGGGCAGTTGAATCCAGTTTATAGACTGGAGGTCTACCCGTAGATCGTGTTATACTAGATATCTTGTGTGCAGTAACACTCCAAATAGGATCAGTAGCCCTTTTTCTACCCCCTTCAAGCTCTCCTGGTTCGTATAAGTACCTCACAATGACATTACTACCAAGAATTGGTTCTTTGAAATCTTTTTGTGGCTTTTCAGGTATTGACTTCTTTTTAATCGCGTTGATAGGTTTCATGTTGATTGTTCTAGTAATCTCGTTATTCAGTGCAGTAATCACAGATGGTAATCTTTTAACCCATTCACGGGATCGCTTTTCTTGAATGAATTCTTTTGCGTATTGATATTCAAATAACCGCTCAGCAATCGTCCGATTAAATCGTTCTACAATGGCCTGATCGCGATGTAGCGCAGTATGCCCTCGTCGTATGGTGACATTATGATGTTTCATTGTAGATAACACTGCACCCTGAAATTCCTTGCCAGGATCAACCTGCAATAGATTTGGCCAGTGCAGAGGACCTCGTCGATAAATCATCTCAAATGCAGAAGCAACTTCAGTGGCTGATTTTGTTTTTAACGGTTCTGCTTCTTTGTATCGACTTGCAATATCAACTACGGTTAAAGCGTATTTGTAACCACGATCATGAGGTAAAAATAATATATCAGCCTGATGAACTTCATTAGGAGCGGTCACATCAAAATGCGAGAATTGAATTTGTTTAGGCGGTGGTAGAAAAATTTGCCATAGTGCCTGTTTGGATAACCAATTAGCCGCAGTGGTTTTTTTTCACTTTTGCAGCGCTAGCGAGTTTATGGACTGCTGATTTACCCCTCCAGTATCCTCTTGGGGAATAATAAATTGATTCCATATTATTAATTACCGGCACCTAACATCAATTTACTTTTCATAGCCGATTTTATCAAAAAGGAAGCCAATTTTTCTTTGAAGGATTTATCAGGAATAGCATTTAACGCATGAATTAATTTCACATCCGCGAGATGCCTGTGTTGCAGATTGCTGCTTTTATAAGCAACATCATGAAGGTGACAGGCCTTATCAATGGCGTTTATTGGTTCTTCACCGGGTCGGGACTGATTTTGATCATTGAGTCTGATATCAAGTCTGGTTCCCGGTCCACAGTAGCTATATCCTGGAAGGTGCTTTTCTCCGGGGTACTTTGCCCATGGGGTTCCAGGGAGCTTTGCCAATTTGGCTGCGATATCACCTCCTCGTTTTTTTTAAAAACATCTCCGGATTGTAAAATCTTTGATTTTGTAGAAACAAATCTGAACTTCTTAATACCACATGTTGCACATCTACCAGTAAGTGCTGATCTGTTATTTTTAGTTGTAACCGTCGTCACATCATTTGTGCTAGTACGCGTTTTACACTTCATACAATATAGATCCATAATTTATGTATAGAGATATGGATATAATTGATTTTTCAGCGACTAAAACAAGAGAACCAGTTAAGCATCAAGCAGCGCTACCAAACTCTATCCGGATGATTATAATCGGGCCATCTGGATCCGGTAAAACGCAATTGTTGCTCAATTTAATAATGAGATGGATGACGTGGGATAAGTTGTATTTAGTTGCCCCTAGCGTAGATGATCAACGATGTTATGAAGTGTTAAAGGATTTTAACGAGAATGCATCAGAAATTAAGGGTGAGAACGCCATTGAATTTATAACCGATATCGATGAAGCACCGATTATTGATGATATTGATGGAGATATTAACAATTTAGTCGTATACGACGATATAATGTTGGATAAACAAAAAAATCCTGCTAGGATCTTTTCCAGAGGCAGGCATAAAAACACTGACGTGATATATGTCACTCAACGCTACACTCAGGTTCCAAAAGTCATCAGAGATAACTGCAATATTCTTGTTGTATTCAACGGAGTTGATACTCATACTCTTAGAAATATTTGGCAGACATGGTGCTCTGATATGGACTTCAATCAATTTCGAGATTTCTTTAGTCATGCTCAGTCGACTCCGCACGGATTCGCAACAATAAATCTACATGATCCTCGGACACGATATCGTATCGGACTTGATCAAATATTCGGTTAAAATCATTTGTTATTTTTTGTTAACCCATAGCAGCAGAGAGGGTGGATGACCACATCGTTGCGAGCAAAATTGATTAAAAAATCGTAAAATCTCCGTTTTTGCAAAAATGGATACTTTTTTTTTTGGTTAAATGAGATTTTGTTGGAAGCCTTATTTTTTGTCTGAAAACATAGTCTATAGGCCATATTTTGCTCGAAAACGTTATCTGTAGGCCTTATTTTTGCTCGAAAAGGGTGGTCTGTTCACCCTCTCTGCTGCTCAATTTTTCTCATCTGGGCTGGCTATGGTGCGGATATATAGGTCATGGTACGGTTATTCATACATGCATACATGTTCTTTAACTACATGTTCCCTATAATCAAACGATTTAAGATATACTAAACGGCTCACAAGTTTTCCTTCGTCATAAAATACGTTCTGAAAGACTTATGCGTGCTACCGTACGTTTGTAGTTGACATTGACCTTACATAATCAAATATTGAATTTCATATATTCATACGCAACACTCTTGATATTCGAAGTTTTCTATAGTATCAAAAAACATTTATCATCCAGTGTGACTCTAAATATTGATCAAAACATAGTATAATTATGCACTGGATTAGACAAATGGAGAACAAGCAAATAAACGAACGAATATTTAAAATTAAGAAGTTGCTGAAAATGTGCGCGCCACCGCTAATGTATTAAGGAAATGCGAAATGTTACGCTATCTTGAATTATTATTAAACTTTCACAATCAAGAATCCGACCAGAACAAATACACTCTTGTAAAAAGAAGATTCCGCTTTGGGTGATGATTAGATATAGTGGATCTGAAACTTTGACAAACGGTTTTACAAAGTCCTAGACACTAATGTAATTCTTGCACATACAGCTTGTATCACCTCTGATAAATATTTCACGAGGCTAACAAGCGAAACAAACACTATTTAGATGTGAATTACAGTATAATAATTGCACTTTGTATTCTTATTTAGTATGAAAAATATTGTACTTAAAAATATATTGTTCGACACTTAGTAGCAAAAAACCTTACTAGTTTAGTCTTTGTATACAGTTGGTCAGGACAACTGGAAAAAAACATATCGGTCAGGGAGATGGCAACGACGTTATAATTTGTTTAATTCAGCTCACATGTATATAGTGAAATTACAACACCATATTTAACTTGCTATAGATAAGGGTATCTCAAATAGCAAATACAGATTGAAACATTGACCGTCCATTTTGCTAGCTACTGACATTTTACAGTTACAGTAAGGTATATCGGTCGTTTTACATGAAAGGGACATATAACTAAATTTACGACGCAATACGATATATTTTTGGGACCGCTGTATTGTTCCATGCCTAATTAACATGAAATCCAGTCCACTCCAATCCAACTCAACACGTAGAAAGAACAAAACAGAATTGTGACACTTTAAGGCAGAGACTAAGGAGAGGTCAGTTTTATTGTGGTAATTTCTATGTTTAAATGGTCAATGTGGCTCACTTTGAACAATAGTATGGCTTTTTCGAAAACTTCATTTGATTGCAATCAATGAGCCACGTCCTTATCATTCATTGTATGTGTTTAAGTTTACCTTGTTTAAAGACCTACTAGATAACTTATCTAAGAAGTCCTCATACTGATCATCTGCCTTGAATATTACATTTGGAACACTTTGCATCTAGCAGTAGACTGGTATTCAGTTAAAAACGCATGATGACAATCATAAAAAATCATCTGATATATATTCTGGATGGAAGCGCACACAATAATTCATACAGACGTTAATTTGATAAAGGGATAAAATGAATGACTACTTTGCAGCGAACAAACCATCTTGCATGGATACTATAATTTTATGCACGATAATTTGATAAAGGGATACTTTTAATGACAACTTTGCAGCGAACATGGATATTATAATTTCATGCACAGCCATTATAACCACCACCACCAACAACATTATAATCGTCACATATGAGCACCATGATACTGTCCGTAAAAGAATCAGTCGCCAACGCTATAATTGCCAAGTAAACAAAGGCACACTGCCCATTACTAGTTGTGATAACTCTATTATACTACGCCAAAGGTAACTTGAATTTAATAATAGAAACAGCGGTGGTGGATTCTTTGGTCCGAAGATGAGACATAACAAGCAGAATGAGGAATTGAGATCGTATTTGTTGAATGTGCTGCATTATCAAAAAGTGAAAAAAAATATCGGTGCAATAGCATGGATTTCTGAAGTCAAATAAATAAACTAAAAACGATAGATGCAAAACTTGAGAGCTTCGCATTACTAATGTCAAACAAATAAGCTTAAAGGTATTTATGCAACCATAGGAGTTTAGGAATACTAAAGTCAAATAAATAAATGGAAGAAGATTATTTTAAACACACGTGTTTTCAATTATAGAAATAAAAAAGTGAACAAACAGACAGTGCAAAACTGGAGTTTTGTAACGACATTTGGACTCTTGTTCATTTTTCACGCTAATTCTGATAATGCTCATTAACCACCGGCACCTGCTCTAACAAAACATATGAACGGGATACATACATTGCATACTCATCAAAAGTCTTGAAATAATAGTTTTCATCAAGGAGACATAACGTATGTGTGACTTATCTCAAATCAGACAGGCAATGTAACCTGTACGTAAAATTGCACGTTCTTATACGCTTCCGAAATACCTTACACGGATTAGTTCGTTTATTTATAGCAATGATATTTGCCGGGTTGGACAGGACACACCAGGCAGCAACCTGATTGCGCACAGTGAAGCCAAGGCGTATTAGTATATGGTGTGTAATTCAGTAAGGTTGTATTCTGATGAAGGTTTGTAAATTATGCAAGTATCAGTCTTTATATACTTATACAAATAGCAATTTACATATTCACATTACCTGTGTTCACATTGGGGCTAGGAGATTATAGCCGGCTCAATATAACGTGGATCAGATCACCTCTGCATTATATATCATTTCGACGTATCAGTCTCTAACCCTCCACTTTTATTTGCTACTAAGAGAAACACCCGTCTGATAAATAGAACCAAATTAATGCATGACATCCAAGAAAACCTAACAACATACGTTCTACAACAGAGCAAGTCGATAACTGCCTGCATTCATTGTTTGAAAAGCATGCCCAAGCCTTCAAATGTAAAGTATCAATAAAAAATGTGTTCTCCATGGTATAGCAGTGTTAGGGACAAGCATAGAACTGCTAAAAGACCGCCGAAAAGCAGAGAGGCTTTGGCTTTCCAGCAGACTCACTCTTCATAAACAAATATATGAAGCCGCTAAGAAGAACTTCACAAACATAGTCCATTGAGCAAACTTATCTCACTACAGTACTATGATCACGGAGAGTTTCAGCTGCAAAGAGCTCTTCGAGATAACTAACAAACTAATGTAAAGGAACAAATGTACACCACTTCCAAATACTTTCTCTCCAGTACACCTTCCGGACCTATTTGATATAAAAATTCTTAGACAAAGTTGTGCTAATCCAACTTGAGTCTCATTTGAATTCAAACAGTCTTTCTAGCAATGCGCAGTCTGCATAACGCCCTTGCCACAGTAATGAAAGTATTTATTGACATTCTGTCTGTGTTTTGGATAGTGGAAAGAGTACCGTTCTCACCTTCCTTGATTTGTCTGTATCATTTGACATAATAGACCATGATATATTACTTCACCTTCTCCAGCATGTATTAAGCATTCAGAATATAGCCTTACAGTGGTTCAAGTCCTACTTAGTCAACATGATATAGCTGCAAATGGAATACAATCCAGCCCAGTTTATATAATATTGTGGTGTTCCACAGGGGTCTGTTCTTGGACATGTTGTCTTCATTCTATACACCCAGCCGCTCTCAAGTGTCATAGATCATCACCCAGTGTCTCAACAATTGTACACTGATGACACCCAAATATATAAGTGAGCAACCCAACTAAAGTTCATGCTACCATCCATGGAGTAGATAGCTGCATTTCTGATGTGAATTCATGAATGACATGTAACATGCTGCAGATGAATGACGATAAAACTGAGGCCATTCTGATCACACCAGAAAGATTTTCTCATTCAAATCTTTTTCCTCAGACAATAAGTATCAGCAACACCAACATTAAATTCACACAGTCAGTACGAAACCTAGGCGTTACTCTATACACATTGCACCAATACATCATGATTGAATGAATGGTTGGTATTATAGTGAAACCGGCCATAAAGGTCATTTGTTCACTGGATTAAACCAAACATTTTTACGATGGTTGGTTTCCCGTGGGGAAGGAATGGTGCCATATCCCCACGAGTATTTAACGCACAAAGTGCGTTTGCTAATTTTGGCCGTCATGTCATACCACTAAAAAGTGGCTAATGACATGAATGTAAGGCCCTGGATGAGTGGGAATAGACCCAACACACCCTATACCCTATCAACCAATCCGAAGTAACGTACTAGGGGTGCAATGGCACCAAATGGTGACGAGAGAAAAATAGTTTTCTCATATCGTCATTTTTGTTGGAGTCCGGTCGTTGAAAAAGAGGAAAAGATCCCTGAAAGCCAGCCGTTGTCGTATATGGATGTCGTTTACGCCCCGGAACGCCCTAGCCGTACTTATTTCAAATGCAGTCCAGTTATACAAATGGACAACATAATACCAATATTGTGGAGGCCACCTGTGCAATTGTATCAAATAAATGATTCATAGAATTTTTCTCTAACATCCTAACTATACCAATTTTCTAGTTCAATAGTGTACGTATCATAAGTCCCTAACAAATTTGTTAGCTAATATATCTATGCGACATATAAAAGTGTAGTCATTGTTTGGTAAATAGATTGTAAATTTTGAGCGGTGTTCAAAATTGATCAAGTCAGGTTTTGTAATAAAGATTGTTCAAAGAGGGTTACTCGTATCCAATTGAGAACTCTATTATTCAGGCAAATGAATGGCAACGTGAAAGTTATTCACATCTGCACCGCAGGCTGTCTCTCTCGGAGTGCTGTAGGTTAGCGGTAACAAAGTATCTCATGTTACAGCCAGTTTTCCTTTTAGTTTCCCAGGTTTGAAGAACTTTTTCAGGTGTCGGTATTTTCAATCCACTGTTCCTCTCCATTTCTATCCCGCCACTAGTGAAATCCATACTTTTGATGAACCTCGTGCTGGAACGTAGTCGCCGCCATTTTCCTTTGTTCTTGATTCCATGAAGAATAATTCTTCTAACGAGTTGTTTAGTGGCGTAGCTCAGTAGTGGTTTTCCGTACACTACTCCGGTTACCTTGATGCTCGTATGGTTGCAGTTAATTATCTACAACCTAGTCGGCACCATTTATCTACTTTCCGCTCTCGCACACCGTAGCCCGCTGAAGACCGGTCCTGCCTGCTCCGAGTCCACTGCCTGAATGTGAATGAATGAATGAATGACGTCATGATTATATGCAAAGCTGCATATATTGAGCTGAGACGCATCAGTTCCATTCACAAATATCTTTCAGTTGATGGCACTAAAACGCTTGTGTATTCATTAGTACTTTCAAGACTGTACTATTGTAACTCAATTATGTCTGGTCCGTCTCATAATCTACTCCAGAAATTTCAAAAAATTCAAAACAAAGCTGCTCGGATCATTTTTGGAGTACCATGCTCAGAGCACACCTCACCACTGCTCTGTACCCTACACTGGCTATCAATTCGATACAGAGTCAAACACAAAATGTGTTTGCTGTGCTATGTTTCACTGACAGACGCCAGTCCAAAAGACCAATCCTTCCCCACCCATGTATACAGCAGCTAGACACTTACGCTCCTCTTCTGATAATCATATACCCATTGTTCCCACTGCGAATACGAAGTCACATGAATAAAGTTCTTTCGAATACCAGTGCCCGGTGATGTAGAATTAATTGCCATTTGAAGTTTAGACACAAAGACACAGTAGTCCCTTTTAAGAGTGCTTTTAAAGTCACCTTTTTCGACTGCATGATCAAAACTTAGAGACCTAATTATGTTTTACATCTTATATGTTTACAGCATGTTTTTATGGTTTCCAATTTTATGTCTTTTTATTTGTTTTTCTGTAGCTTAGTCATATCATTATATATGGTGTAAAGCGCTTAGAGCTTCTAAACTTAGGATCTATACAAACTCCTCATTATTAATATTATATTAAGCATATATAGGTCTAGCTAAAGTGACACGTATTCATATTGCCTGTGTGCACTAGGTGGAATTATTATCCGGTGGATTTATTTAACACATAACATTCTAACTATATAAATAAGCATTCATATTGTTCATGGGAAGAGGTGGACTAATTTTTAGTTAGAATATAGTTCAATTATTAGTCCAATTAGATGAATACATAATCATATTCCCCTTGTTAAAAAGCAGGAATTCATAGCTAATTAACATATAAACTGCTACTAAAATGACATTAGTTTGGAAGGTATTTATTATCCGATATTGACACAAATAAATCTCGGTTATTTTCGGATACCAGTTGAATATCTGTAATAATTGAAGTGGCGTCTAGTCACATACTAAGGAAGATTTGCTTTAACCATTTTGCAACAATGCTTCAACATTCAACTGATGTCATATTTTGTCTCAATACATACAAATGATGTAAAACGTCGTATGTTTTTATGTCAGTGCAATGAGTAGACTTGTATATGCCAAAACGTATTTTCGGCGAATTATCCAAAGATAATCACTGTCACCATATCACTGAAATCAAATGCATTGATATATAACAGTTTGAAATATGTAGGAAATGTCAATTTATATGATCTTGGTGGTTAAATTTATACTTCGATGTGTGTAATGAACGAATATATAGCATTAGGTACGAAATAACAATATCATTGGTTAAGAAAAGACCATACATTAGAAACTCCCATACCACTAGATTCGAAATGACTCATTTGGGAATGAAACGACTCGAGCACAGAACGACTTGAATATTGAATTATCTGATTCGTTCGAGTCTGTTGGTATGTGAGAAAACTTTCTAGGAGGCTTCCCTCAAGGAGTTGGATCTTATCAGAGTTTTATCAGATTCTTCCTCCACCAGTTATACTGGTCGCCATGTATAGCCTATCTAGACTGATAAATAGCGTCAAACCCTAAACACCATTACCTTTAACTTTGTTCTATCGTGCTAGGGGTTTATCGCTAGAAAAAATATATATGAAGAATGTAGATGCCGATGATGGAATCATTAAAACCTAATATGTCCCGGATTGTTTTCTTCAAAAACATTAATGATAAATAAATTAAAAACATACGTCCATTCAGTTATACCGTTTCCATGAATTAAAAAGAAAAGAATGGTTCTGATGTACAAGATAAAACGGCAGCAATTCGACACGAGTTTGATGTCAGTATACGAGGGTTAGTGACGTGAAATCTGAAAGTGTAAACTGTTTGGATTTCAGTATTCAAAAGGAAACCGTTCCTAATTAAGCTTGCAATTTTATCTTATGAACTGGTTTTATTTTATGCTTATGAATTGATCATATTCCTAAGGAATTTTCTACTCTGTTTTACATTAAGTCTCTCCGCTGTTATCATCATGGAGATGGATTACGTCCTATGCTGACACTTAAATTATATGCTTAACATTTTATATTAGTATGTTTGTGTATATTCTTTTTTCCATTATACCTTGTTTTAGGATGCACGTCTTTAAATTGTGTCTTTACATCTGCCAATATTATATCTAGGTTTTTCAATTATCTTATTACAATACTGCAATGTCATGTCCGCCATGTCCGTATGAGTCGTCTTATGGGCTGTGTTTAAATTACCCATGCTGTCAATCCTAGTTGTGTCTAGCTCTAACTTTTCTCTTAGCAAATGACATAGTTCATTATATAACATTCTGGTAAAAAAAGAAACACAGATACTAATATTTAAAATATTGTGAAATGACCGTTGCAAGCTGGCTGTTAGCCCGACGCGAGATGCAATAGATGACGGCCCCACTGTGGCAATAGAGGACGTCGTGGTATGAGTGGCAACAAAAGGTGTAGCTATATACGAGGATCAGTTATAGTATGCATCGTATAACTACTGGAAGTGAACTACCGATCCAGCAACTTAGTATCTACTGGTGAAGGCTTTTGATAATGTCATCATCACGTTGCAAATTAGGTATCACGTAAATTGAAAGAAAAAACAACAAACATTCGGTAAAGATTTAACACAAGTCACAAGTCTTCTAGTGATGCATGTACTGAGCTATTAGCATCTCTCTCTCTCTCTCTCTCTCTCTCTCTCTCTCTCTCTCTCTCTCTCTCTCTCTCTCTCTCTCACTCTCTCTCTCTCTCTCTCTCTGTCTCTCTCTGTCTCTCTCTCTGTCTGTCTCTGTCTCTCTCTCTCTCTCTCTCTCTTTGTGTGTCTCTCCGGTCTGTTTAACGTTTGTATATGTATACATATTTTAAGAAGATATAGATTTGGTACATCATATGCTCCGCATGATAACGGTACTAATGAATGACATCCCAGGCATTGTTTGGTCCGCAGGTCAACTTTCATGATTAAAGAAATCAGAAACATTGGTTGGTCCCAATCGTACGATTGTATTTTCAATACACCTTTGCAAGGCATGCAAGACAGCCATAAAACTTGAGGTACTCACACTAACTCTATGATATATCCAGATTTCTCGAAGAGGACATCCGTCATGTCACGCTGACAGCGTATTTTGCGAGCTACTTATAATACCGTTACAATGAGTTAGGAAAAATAATATCAAATGCATGTGTGGCGCGTGAATCGTAACATGTAATTGCCGCCATGTCGGTCTATTATGCGCGTCTTAAAATTCTGCTCTTCGTCAATTCTTTAAACATTGGATAACATATGGGGTAGTGGATGTAGAAGATCCAGTTTGTGTCAAGAACAAATGATCATACATTACCTAATGAAAGTGATATTCATAAAGTGTAAGAAAGAATACCATATTTCTAAACGAGAAATGAGATATGAGACATATCACCTATGTTTGTGTGAGTTCGAGTCTCAGGTTCGGACAGCAAGAGTGTGTGAGAATGCTTGCCAGTTGTTTCCCGTGGACTGTGTGATTCTTTATGGGATGTTCACGAGATACTCCACCAGATATACTGGCCGTCATGTATAGCCTGTCATGTGCTGAAAATTAGCGTTAAATTCTATACAATAACACATTTTTCAACTGCATGGTTAGAAAGGTTACCTCGACTTTGTGTAAATAGTATTAATAATATAGACTTTGTCAAAATATTACTTTCAATTGATTCCTTACAGTTGAGCCCCGTCCTAATAAATAGCTGTATTTGATTATGCTGGACTTGTGCAAAGGTAAACTATTCATTACTTCTAAAGGGCGTAACTAAGACGTCTACACACTTTTGCATGGGCAGATGGAGAAAAGAAAAATATATACAATTACTGGGGATAATGAGGTAAAAAAATAACTGAAAGAAATCTAATTTGTGGTGCTAACTAGGCCCTTATTCATTATTCCCTTTATCCTATTTTCAGTACATTATCTGCCTGAATTCGCTTGAACAAATCGCATGAAAGAGGTACATATATTGCACGAGAAACATAATTTGGTCGCTTCATATATCCTATTCACGACCTAGCGCGTTGCTGTATGTTTATAATGTTCTCTGTTGTGTTTGGTTTGTTTATATCTACGTGTGAATTTGCCAATACAGCCTAGAATAAATACATGGTTTAAATTAAGAAAGCTTGGATTTTGAGGGATTGATATGAACTTTTTAAGTCCCAGTCTTTTTTTTATATAAGTATTAAATTGTTCAAATAAACCTTTGGATTGTATTTTTAAAGACATTATCTAGTCAACGTATTGTGCAGGTATCGATGTAACTAAACTCATACGTGTTTACAATTACGGGAATTCTATCTAGTCACTGTATAAAGTTATATTGGAATTACAGTACTGTCGAAGTAATTTGTTTTACGTTAATGACACACATGCACAGCATTTTTGAGTTCAGAGAAACTTAAGTGTAGGACAGTGTCTTATAAGCCTCTGGTGCATTAATTTGTTGATATAAAACTAATATTTTTGCGGAATTCAATTTGTTTTGGGAAAGGGGGAACAAGATAAGTTATGCACGAAGATTGATGGTGTAAATGAACTCTCTATATTTATTGACAAACCACACTAATGACGACGGACGACAGAGCTACGGCCATACCATAAACTGTCGTTGTTGCTGTAGGGTTTAATATCATTTTTCAGCACACGATTGACTATTTGTGATTTAACCCAGTGAAAGTATGTGGTGTGTAATTCAAGAAGGAATATTTGCAAATTATGCAAGTATCAGTCTTTATATAAGAATAATGAGGACTTTGTATAGCGCCTAATCTTTCGAAGATCTAAGCGCTTTTCGCCATCAATAATGATATGACTACACTACAGAAAAACAAATGACAAAAAGAATGAAATTGGAAAACATAAAAACATACTGAAAACATATAAGATACAAATAATGATTAGGTCTCTAAGGTTGTCCCTGCAGTCGAAACAGGTGAGTTTTAAGATCACTCTGGAAAGGGACCACTGTGTCTTCGTGTCTAATTTCAATGGGGAATTCGTTCCACGTCGCCGGGCCCTGGAACGCAAAAGAACCTTTTCCATATGACTTTGTTGTCACCGTGGGAACAATGAGAATAAGATTATCAGAAGAAGACCGTAAGTATCTAGCTGGTCTATACATGTATGAGGCTGGATAGGTATGTTGGACTGGAGTCCGTCATTGAAACAAAGCAGAGATAACAAAGTTTGTGTTTGATTCTGTATCGAATCGATAGCCAGTGTAGGGTACAGAGCAGTGTTGAGGTGTGCTCTGATCGAGTTACTCTAAAGATGATCCGTGCAGCTGTGTTTTGAACTTTTTTAAGTTTCTGGTGTAAATATTGTGATGAACCAAATATAATTGAGTTACAATAGTCCAGTCTTGAAAGAAGTGATGAACACACAAGTATTTTAGTGGCATAAACTGAAAGATATTTAGGAATGGAACTGATGCGGCTCAGTTCAAGTGGTGTTAAACAAACACGCAAGTTACATATCAACATTACTTGTGTTCATATTGGGGGTTGGTTATTACATTCTGATCAATATCTTAAGCATGTATAGGTCTTGCTAAAGAGATACGTTTTCATATATACTGTGTTCATGATGTTGAAGTATTATCAACTCGATCTTTTTTGAAGATAATATTCTAACAAAAGAAATAATTTAAACTGCCAATGTTCATGGGTAGATGGGACTAATTTCTAATTAGTTTATTGTTCCATTATCAATCCAATTAGTTGAATACATAATGATATTATCGATGTCAACATATTGCGCAGGCATCAATTGAGCTAAACTCGTATACGAGTTTACAGTTACGTGAATTCCTATCTAGGCACTATATAAAGTGATATTGGAATAACAGTACTGTCGAAGTAATTTGTTTTACGGTAATGACACGCATGCAAAGCATATCTTAGGTCAGAAAACCTTGAGTGTAGGACGGAGTCTGATAAGCACTCTGGTGCATTCACTTGTTGACATGAAAACAATATTTTTTATGGAATTTAATTCGTTTGGGAAGGGGGAATAATGAGACATTGGTTAAGGACACACGGTACTAATTATACGGAAGAGCTGTGAACCAGTCTAAAAATGGGTGAAGAAATAATAGTGTATATACGGCTTTCGTGGTCCATAATTGGTTAATAATGAAAACTAAAATTTTAGCAAAAATATTTTTTGAGAGTTTATCCTATCTGTAATTTAAAAAAAATATAGACAAAATTCTATTGATGCAATTGAACTAAATTTAGAAGCTTCACCTATTAGTACTCAATAATGAAAGTAGCACCTGATTCATTTGGTGCAGAATCAATAACATGTGCTTCCTGCCAATTTATGTCAATAACATGCCGCGGGTCCTATGTTTTTCTACATTTAAAAACTTACATCAAGGTTAGTTGTGCATGGAAAAATATAGGTCTGATCATCAGTACCCAGAAATGTTAAGTTATTGAATTTTGAATATGACAGTGTTTCCATATGTTTTACCATTGGAGTTGAATTAGTACCGTGTGTCCTTAAGGGACTCCTATATAAACACCGGTCTGATAATAAAACCTTTGGGTGTTCGTTCATTCAGCCACGTCCATAATCAACTACGTCCTAATCTCAATGGAATAAATTATGCGCCAAGATTGATCTGGTCCTGTTCATAAATGTTAAATATTTGAATACTCTTTCGCAATTTGTTTGCAAAGCAATATTATAGTGTTTATAAGTGTACATGCACCATGCATATATTGTAGATTTATTTTGGATGATGTAAATTTGAAGTTCAATGTTACTACATAGACCAAGATTGGTTATGCATGGCGGCCTGTGGACAGGGTGCTGGAAAAGCTTGGGAAAATCTTTCGATCTAGGGAAAGTTACTGGCAGTTTAATCACATATCCATATTAGCCAGCCCGACATCTACGCAGACAGATGTGAGATATTGGCTGATGGCTACTCGTCAACTCGAGACCCCCTATAAGTTTGATATTCTGTAATGTTAAATAGTATTTTTTGCCAAAGACGTTAGTATTTTATACACAAGCTTATATCTCTTCGACCATTTTAAAATTTAACAGTAGCTATTCCTTTATTTCTACTTTCTATATTTTGCAGACCGGGCCTAACTAACATCGTCACTGTATTTGTTTAATAACTCACTTCACCTAGAGTCAGTACTCCTGTATCGACATTCCATTGAAAAGACACGATGGCCACTGTAAGATCGCAGGATGCTATTTGCAGAATAGTCGTAGATGGGATTCTGGAACTAGAAACGAAAGGTATGTAATAGATAAGTCATATATAAAAATATGGATGATAATACTAAGACATCAATGAGTATACAAGGTGTTCTAAAATTTACTAGTCACAGTAGTTGCAAATTACATAAAAACGACGATGATGATAACGATCATTCGGTGGCAATGACCATATATTGAGAAGCGTGTTACGATTTTATTGATGAATAACATGATAATGATGATTCCACGTATTTAAAAGGATACCAACCATTATTTCGATACCCACACATAAGTCTAAAATTCCAATTATTTGTTATTTAAATGTTCAGTCCAACCTACAAATAAACAGTAAATGTATATTTCACCTGACAACCCCTTGACCATGACCATGGCTTGTACTGAAAATACACCTCCAAATCTGCAAGCAATAAGCATATGTCATGACTCATGCTAACAAACACCTATAATTCTCAAAAATCACTTGAAGCCATAACATTGTTGCAACAAAGAATGGGGGCTTAATACGTTGTGTTACTGTTGTGTAGATAAAATTCCAACGTTGCCGTGACAGTTATTTTACAAAATGATATTTAAGTGTAACAGTCCATATTGCATTAGCTAGATTTAGCTTTGCCAATAGACTGATAATAATTTGCATGAATTATTGTGATATGGATTTCAAGATGAACTTTAAATCATTTTATTTCTGAATTTAATTTGCAAAAGTTGACTTACAAATAAATGAAAACTTTAAATAATGACAAATTAGGAAAAGTAGCTCCTAGTGTTTAACTTGTTTTTATTGATCGTAAGCAGACATTGTACCACCTTAATGAAAGCATGTGATTAGCTTCTCGAGGGTCTTTTGGTTCTTTCTGGGGGTTTTCCCGGGTTCTTCCTCCACGAATAATACTAGCCATGAACAATAACTTCTGAGAAAACTTTGTACGTGTGAGATTTAAGTGACCTACTCTTTTGACTGGAGACTATGAAAATCAGTGTAAGCACAGAACAGTTTTTTCTTTTGTAACTCTGATTACCCCACACATTTAATCGCATTATATCTGATATTTCGTGGGTAAGACACGTTACTCAAGTTGCCTGAGGATTAAATAACCACTATAGGTAACTGTATATGAAATGATCATTACATACCCGAACTCCGATCTCTATCCTCTCTTTAACTATTTCATGAGTTTCGGTTTCAATAACAAGCGGCTGACGTAGAGACAAGGATCAATCAACATGCATTCAATGGTTTGGTTTACTTGTATCTGATGTGCCTTATAGCTATTAAACAACACATCAACCAAAACCATGTATTTAGCAATATGTTTTGTAAGCAGAAAGTGCACTGACCTTTAATTCGCTTCAAAATATCATTTTCCGGAGAATAACGAATAAGCTTAATAAAATAAAGAATAATGAGAGGAACATTGTTTTTCACATTTTGATATTTAAATAATGGAAAGCATGAATCATGACGTCTGCTCACAAGACATATCTTAAAACACTTTCCAACTGCATAAAAAATACCGTCGCAGTCAATAGAAAAATGCCCTCTCCCTTCCTGAAAATAAAAGGATACGACTAACCGTAACATCAACATCATCATATTTAAGAAAAATAACTGGAAATATCGTCCACATCACAAAATCATCATCAACATCATCACAACAGCAACATTACGAAAATAATGGAACTAACAATCATCATACATAAATGTGATAACAGCCATGATGATGATAGCAATCATTCAATAGCAACGACCATATGTCAGGCCGCTTGTTACGATTATGTTGATAAATAACTTGATCATGATGAAAACGGTGCTGATGATGCCACTTATTTAAAAGAATTCTAGCCAACATTTTAAAACCAACACGTACATTTCATTTAAACAATGTTCTCGTTAAAATGTACAATCCAACTATGAATAAACAGTCACTGTCAAGTTACACCCGACAAACTCGTGACCTTGTCATTGACGTATACTAAGAATAAAAGGCACAGAAAAATGCAGACAAAATCACACCTTTGGTAAATGCTGCACACTCAGTTTAAAACTATAAATCGCGTTTGGTGAATACCAAGGTGTCTTTTGAAATAAATGGAAGATTTTTTAAACTACGTAAGTTGAATAAGTAATGAATTTTTTCTTGCGGCGATATAATACATAATACAGGTATTTAGATGTTATAGGTCGAACGCTAATACGTCACTATATATATATATATATATATATATATATATATATATATATATATATATATATATATATGTAACTAGAGAATCGTATTTTTAATTTAAAGACACAAACGTTTACAAAAAAGGACAATTAGAGCAGGACAATTAAAATCAAAATAGGAAGGAATATGATATCTTTAGCAAACTACCTAAAATACATATACCAGAATATTCTTTATGATACAAGTGAACTATCTGCACATGGACCAGGAGTGTCCTCTATCCTGATCTATAACATGCTTTACAAGAACACAAAAGTTGTTTTTTTATTTTTATTTTTTTATTTTATCCATGATTTTTCATCTCTTGCGTATAAAATAGTCAATATTTGGCTAAAATTAACTATATTAACTTTACATAACCTTTTTCTTTGCCTGTATGCTAATATTGGAGCTATCTACAGTCACAAAGCCATCAGTCTATATATGTTATAGATATAGTTACAAAAGCCCCATTCCAAAGCTAATGTGTGTTATTTTCTACATTTTCTATGTAAAAGTCTGTCAATATTAGACCAAAATATCTCAATATCCATTGTTTAACCAAATGACACTATGACAGTATAGAAATGGTGGCTATGTATTCTTGTTACTATGGATACACGGTGAAAATGGTATTATCTTTTAGGTATCACGGTACCAATTGTTTTTTCATAGACCTCAATGCTAATATTTGGAGAGATAAATATATTTTCTATCCTAATTTAGCATGCATCTCACACACTGTTATAGAGAACAATGTTAGATTGTCAATTTGACGGTGACAAAACCAGGTACTCCAATGCATTCAAGAGAGATAACTCTGCTGGAACTAGACAGGGGTATGAGTTATCTAGTTACAACATACCTATTTTCAGTCATGTGTATTACATTTTAAAAAAAATCATAAAAAATACAAAATTTGATCTATTTAGGAATTAGCATAAATTAACATGTTGCCAAGAGGCTAAACTTTTTTTTAAGCTTAACAGAAAGTACAACTCTTACATAATCGACCAATCATAGCTAGTGTTGTTGTTTATTTCTGATTGTAATGGACCCTACACCTTAAACTCCACCCACATGGACTTGCGCAATTGGTACCGTTATACCTGCAAGGTTCTATGTACTGATTTAAATGAAATAATTTTTATTGGAAAAATAATAACTCTAAATGTATTATTGCACAGTTCAATATTTTCACTACTTACTAAAGGAATGTGTTAGAAAAAGGCATGCAGCTCTGGAACACTTGATGCAAGAAATGGCATTAAGGATAGAAATAAAATGATTATGTGATAATTATTTAATGACAATAGCTTGCTAACACACTGGAAGTGCCAACGTTATTCTGTTCTGTCTTAAAAGACAAAAAATCTTGTACCTAATAATCCTTTGCTGTATGCTACAACCCATCTGCAAGCAATAAACATATGCAATCACTGTTACGAAGAGACTAAACAATCGCTTTAACTCACAAAATCGAGAGAAATAAGAATAGGTGGTTTGCACATTTTGTTACTGTTATGTACATTAGATAATATTCCAAAGTTTCCCTGACATAATTCATTTACAAAATGATATTTAAGTGTAACAATCCATATTGCCTTTGCTAGATTTAGCTTTGTAAACAAATTGATAATAATTTGTATGAATTATTGTGATGAAGGTTTACTCATTTTTATTGATGAAATAATTTGCAAAATTTAACTTACAAATAAATGGTAACTTTAAATAATGAGAAATCAGGAAAAACAGCTCCTAGTGTTAAACTTGTTTTTATTTTTTGTAATCAGACAGTGGATCACCTTAATGAGATACAGCTAGCACCAAAAGATAGACAAGCATGGCACATGAAATGTAGACCCTAGTTATGGTGCAGTTATATTACTCATGATGGGGGAAGGATAATACAATGTAACAGTGCTATATTTAAACATAGTTTTATTCCTGTGATGGGTTTGTGGTTGCATCGTAATGTGGAACAGTACTCTATTCAGTTACATTTATATTACCTGTTATAAGTGGGTTGGTGGTGCATACTAAAGTTTAACAGTGCTCTATTCAAACAGTCACATTTATATTACCTATTCTAAGTGGGGTGGTGTTGCATACTAAAGTGTAACAGTGCTATATTCAAACAGTCAGTTATATTCCCTGTTAAGGAGAAAACATATCACAGTTTAACAGAACTCTGTTCAAACAGTCACAGAGGTATGAGAAGTCTTCCAATGTTTGATTTTAGGAAATGTAGACATAGGTACAGTCATATTTTTTTTTGGGGGGGGAGGGGAAAGGGGTGGGAGCCGAGTGGTCTAAAGCCCTCTGTTATGGATCACTGCCATCTCTCCTCTGTCTGTTTGGGTTTGAGTCTAAGATTCGACTAATATAGTATGCGAGAAAACTTGTGATTAGCTTCTCGTGGGTCTTTGGCTCTTTTGGAGGTTTTCCCGGGTTCTTCCTCCACCGATAATACTGGCCGCCATGTATAGCCTATTTTGTGCTCAAAGATGGTATTAAACCCTACAAGAACAACATATTTCATGGGAAGGTGGAGCACATTACAATAAATGATCATTCTACACAAACCTTGGATAATCACATTGGAATTAAAAGTCAATACAAGGTTAAATTAATATAAAATGTTTTTGGGTAAACAAATTACGTATATAATGGCATGAATTCCAATCTGATCCTTTATGTATTACAGACATGTCTACTAAGTTTTGATTGTCTACTTCAAGTGATTTTAGCGTACTCTTCTTTACATGTTTTGTGTCAAATGATTCCAGATCCCAAATATTTACAAATGTGTAACCAATAAATACTTACCAAAATGATGAAAGTCTAATCAGGTTATTTCAATATATTAATAATATGCCTATAAATACAAGGTCCTCAATGTCTATGTATTAAATCCGAACACAAGTTCTCAATTGTAATTACTTTTAATGAGCATGTTACATATTTCCTTAAATCAGAAGGTGATGATTGTAATTATAGTATGTTAAGCAAATTTCTTTGTTTTTGGGGGGTGGGAAAAACCTTTTATTGAATAGTCTAAGAATAAAATTAAAACAATTATTGTAGAAAAGTAGCATGCTTCTATATTTATAATAAAGCTGGCAATGTAATTGTATTTAGCGTATGTTATCTGGAACTGTACGATACTTCTAGAACAGTATGGATTGGGAGGAGGTCTTTAGAATGTGCTATTCTGTGCTAAAATAGTGGAAATTGAATCCAATACAGTAGACACATATTTTTAAATTTCTTCAATGTGATGTTGTTGTGGTGACTCTAATGTCAGAAAAATGAAACATCTTTAAGTGCTTTCATTCATGCAAGACTGGAAAGCTCTTATGGAATACAATCTAACAAACTCAAAGTACAATATTGGCAAGGGTTGTAAGAAGGCACAATTTAACAGAGGTGCTCATACAATTATCAGAGAATTGCACATGGCATGAACATATTGCCACAGCTGTGCTCAGCCTAGTCACTAAATTATTAAAGGCATTTAATACATGCAAAAAATGTCCAGTGGTTATATAAATCAAAACACATCTTTGCAGTAAACAAATCCAAAACAATAAATAGAGAGTACGGTTTACTTCTACTAAATTTATATCTACCATAAATAGAGAGTAAAGTTTACCTCTACTAAATCTTTATCTACCATAAATAGAAAGTATGGTTAACTTCCACTAAATCTATTTCTACTGTAAATATAAAAGTATGGCTTACTTAAATGCATAGTATTTTGCTATTTTTGACTATTTCAACATGAAGAAATATATGAGCCAAAAATAATCTTTTCTCTAGATGGTAGTTTTGAGATTCAAGAGTCATATTTTTGGTCAAAGAACCCATTATTTGATTTCTCGAGATACAACTAAGCTGTCAAACAGTCAGTAGCTTATTTTTAAAATGACCAAAACTAAATTTGTAGGCACCCAATGCCTTTTACCTAAATGAGGGCCATGTTCAACACTATTCCATGTCCTTAAAATATGCAAATATCACTATGATTGGTTTAAGTCCTTGTATCAAGCAGAGTAGTCTATCAGCCAAGTACAAAGCATATATCTTCAACATATTCATATTCTAGATAGAGTCCACAAAGCAAGATCGAATAACTTTGTAAATAAATATTTTATCTTAAGCGCTGAGGGGTCCTTCTTACAGCAAAATATTCACCCTTTTGCTTTGCTTCTTTTAATTTCAGTAGCCGTTCTTAAAGTTTTCCTATTTTGTCTGAGGCTTCCATTTCTTCCAGGTGATCTATGATTTGCTCTCCATGTACCTCTAAAACATATATCTACCTTCTCTTTAGCTCTCTTATGGATTCATACTAAAACTGCATGCTCTACCTCGATAATTCAATTTTATCCAATAATCACTATTGAAAGTTACTGTGTCAAACTCTAGTTCAACTTTTATCTCAGCAAACAGATTTGGGAATTCTCGGTCTATCCTATCATATTTTAAAATTTTGATTTCTTAATCTCAACAAGCACATCTCGCTCTCTCTCTCTCTGTCTCTTTCTCTCTGTCTCTCTCTCTCTCTCTCTCTCTCTCTCTCTCTCTCTCTCTCTCTCTCTCTCTCTCTCTCTCTCTCTCTCATGACTTTGTCCAAAATTGATTTCTTATACCCCATTGGTGACCTCCGAAGTCTCGCTATCGGTTGACTCACTTGCTATGCAAGGATATTTAGTATTATGACCACATTTACTAACTATCCATGCCCAAGTCGTACACAACTGGCTATTATTGTACTATCTCTGCTTGATATTGCTAAAGTTTTTATTCACATGTATTATTTTGTACACCCACACGATCTTCATCGACCAGCTGATGACATTATGGCGAAAAATCCATACGATTTTCACCAGCCAACAATAAAAAGTATAATAGTATAACCCGTATCAATAATTATCTTGCAAATCTGCTAGATTTAGCGTGTCTGTATTCTTCTCGACTGCATTTATAGTCACGTTCAAAACAAAGTCAACTAAAATTTGGTTACCCCAACTGGGCACCTTCGAACAAACAGGAAGTCGAAAGGTCTCGAGGTTACAACTGAACGCTGATTTGTATTAATACGCCAAGACTCTGTATTGTATTCCGAATGAGTGTTAGAAACTTGTAAACATCGCGTCATCGGCGTTCGATGTTCGATTCAGTAGCAGACGACATAAAGTGGAGAGGCAGAAGTGGAGAGTGCAGAAGTTTACATGGAGAAAGGGTTTTCATTGAAATAATCAGGGTAGTGCATACATGCAATTTTGAAAGCAGATGCAAATTATTGGACGATGATATATCTGTATTGTTTATACTTTTAAAAAAAAGATATGTATAAGGTACAGTAAGCATGCTTGTTTCCGTTTGTAAAATGAAAAACTCTGTAACATTCACTCCCCTTCTAATTTATACATAGTAGAAATTGTGTATAGATTTTAGAAGGAGAGGGATATTTTCAGTAACTGTATTTTTACTGAGAGAAATGAGTGCTCGTATCGAATTCTGATTGTGTAGACTTTAATGTCTATCTCTGTCTCCCGAGTCCATCCCAGTTTTTGCTTCCCCTGCAATGTAACTTTTAGAATCATTTATATTTTCAAAAGGAAATGTTTATTTGTGGAATTAGAAAAACAAATTTACATTTAAAATCTTACCATGTGCGTCATCTGATTTTATTATTTCTACTTGAATTATGTGTCGAATTATTGTTTACTTAAATTATGTGTCTGACTATTTTTACTGGAATTATGTGTCTGATTATTTTTACCTTATTGTGTCTGATTATTTTTTTTTTACATAAAATTCAAGTAAAAAAAATATTCAAACACAATAAGGTAAAAATAATCAGGCACATAATTCAAGTACAAATAGACACATAAGTTGAAGTATTGTCACCTAGCAAGTATGTCAGAAGTAGATAGTTAGTTATAGGAGCGAAAATCGATTGCTTTCAATGAATGACTCACGAGCTTGATTCAAGGGCATAAAGCAAACCCCAGGGCCTATATTGTTGGCCTATATTAATGTCTTTTCATGAACTGTAATCGTATATATGGTTATATGGCTGGGATCTCAATAATTTAAAGTTATTAGGTATTGTCCAAAAATTTAATTGGAGTTGTAGTGGTTCCTGTCTTGATAATAAGATGCATACATTAATTAATTTGTCTTTTCGTGCTAGCAATTGTGTACATGGATATAAATTGATATTCTCAAAAGTTTCAAAATTGCTGTTTAGGGGTAGGGATGGAATGCCTTGTAAGTGCCAGTTATATGTATAAATTTTTCTTTGCATGTCGAGTTGGTCTGTGTTATGGTTGATAGTTGATGATCTCAATCATTTTTATGATGTGACCCAGGGGATGCGTTTTTTGTATGGTGGGGATAGACATTAGGGTATCACCTCACCTATTTATATAAACATTTGGTCCACAGATCACATATGGCGTGAGTTACTTGAAACTTATGTAGAATCACCTCTACTCCATTATCCCAAGTTTATTCTGAGCAATTTAGTTTTATTATTTTTTAAACGTATTACTAGTAGCTTGCAGTAACAGTAATAGTTGCAAAAAAGTTACAAATTGGCATCTATACTATACAAGAAAAAAATTGTTATTTTAAAAGTATTTTTTAAATATTATTTGTATTACTTGTAGTTACAATCTGTAAGGGAGGTGGGTTCGGTATCAAGCGTTATTGGTACAATATTGCACAAGTCCCTAATATTCGTTATCTAGAGTATGATCTCTACGGTGTGATATGCCCGGTTATAAAATTGGATATAGCAATCTGAGTCGATATCTTGAACAAAGACAACACACGATCCCCCGTAAAGATATATAAGGATTTAATCAAACTATAATCAAAAGAAGAATTTTCTTAGTTCAGAAGCACTCTAAAACCTAAGTTTTAAAATAATGGATACATTGATTAAAACTCAAACACTAATAAAATAGACGAATTTAGTCTTTAATAGCTGATAGCAAATTTCATCACGAAATCGAGTGTTCATTAACATTGGACCGCTTGGTAAATTCACAATGACTTGTTCGTCGCCTTGGTTTTTCTTTATGCTTGCGTCTCGACTTTCTTGCCCTCTAGTTGAACGTGGGATTCCACAACTGACTTCTAACTTCTTTTCCCCTCCTTTTTGAATTTCAACTTCCTCGCTATTTTTCGCTCTTTACTCAAACTATTTTCCCTTGAAAAGAAAAGGGTAAAACGCCCTAAGTATCTCGTTAGGTTTAAAGAGTTGAGATTGTCCGTCCGTCGTTCTGGCTCGAACAATCAGATCTTACTATCAGTGTTAACCTTTATACGGCTAGCAAATACTACACAAGTCTTCAGATCAATACAGCTATACCTCTAATTATTGACATCAGAATTTGGGGAAGTCACATATATTCCCGTAAATCATTATGTAATGTGAGGCAATATAACATAGCCCACAAATCAATATTCACTAATATGATAAATTCAAATTAATGTAACACTTTCCAATCATAATCGTATACAGCGGGTTTTCTACACCACCCATTAACCTACCTAAGTATATAAGGTTAAAATGCTAATTCAGAATTCAAAAGTACATTACTAAATCACTGTAAAACCCAAACTATTCATTAAAAATCAACACGTCATGCATTTGTAACGACGAAAACATCATATAAATTACATCATGATAAATGTGAATTTGAGTTAAATACCTTGTGTTTTTGGCGTCTTACAATCGTTCCAAATTCAGTTTTTCTTGGAACTACGATTTTACGAACGTCTTTCCTAAAGTGTGTTCGGATTCCTGACGATGTATTTCTATTTTCTCTCTAGCAGAGGTCTTCATAGACTGATTAGATTCATTTGATTCGTAGTATATATTCCCTTCAAAATTCAGGGATCGACCCACCCCTGATTCCACATTTGACCAATCGGAATAAATGCTATTCCTACCGACATTTGAAAACCTGCCTATCAATGTGCCGAAAATGCCACCTGAGATTAAAATAACACCCTATCATTTGTCTCAATCACTTTTTGTCAGTTCTGCGTGCGAATTTAGGGCTTGCTAGCTGCCATACACCCAATTCGTTTTGACTATAAACAATCTAATAATGGTGACCCAGTTTGGAAAACATTCCTTCGTACAAAATCTGCCATACGTTAACAGTTAACTGCTGGCTAGAACTAAAAATTATTTTAATGGATTTCACTGACGAAAAATTTGGTACTTCACACAATCACATGTGGTAATTAATAGGAGTTACTTGAAACATACGTAAAATCGGATCTACCCCTTTATTCCTACTTTAAGCTGAATAATGTTTACCGTTTTTTACTCGAACGTATTTTTTGTAGTTCGTTCTAACTTTACATAATCATAGCTACATTTTCCTATCTTTAAGCAAATATTCAGGTCACCGTCATTCAATGTAGCCAAGAAAATGTAACTGGCTTTTAAAGCTTCTTGTTACACGAATTAGGGATATTTTTTAATAACGAATTATATTAGCAATAATATTAATAATAAAAACAAACTATTACGATAATGGTGGTGGTCTATAAACTTACGACTGTACAATATTGTTTTTTAAGTCAGAAATAGATACATTGATGTATTTACGTTTGTTTGGCATTGTTTACTAAAAGTATATATGTCTATATTTTATGACACTATGTCATGGTTTTAGGTCAGAAATAGATTTATTGCTGTGTATAAGTTTATTTTGCATTGTTTACTAAAAGTATATATGTCTGTATTTTGTGTATTCCGTATCCTGATGCAAGTTATTTTTTTTATCCACAGCTGGCCGTATACCCGACTATACTGGTCTTGTAAAGATGGAAGACATGTTAGTAACTGTAGACAAGAGAGAGTGGAATCTTGAAGTTTACAATGGTCATGACGGTAAACTGATTACATCACACAGACTGGAGTCCGATCCCTGGGATGTCTGTCTTATAAGTAAGAATGAAGTCGCTGTGTGTCTGAGTAACGGTAAGGTTGTAATCCTGTCATTTAAATCGATAGATGACGTAAAACTCGTCAAAACTTTAAATACAGGATTTTATCGTTGTCATTCATTGGCAAAGTGGAATTCAGACAAACTCATTGTCAGCGGTTGGAAAGACGACATGTTGTGTTGGGGAATGTTATCGATTAGAGATGGACGTATGGACTCAACTCACGACATCTGTAAAGGGTTTCTGACTCGCATTGCCGTCAAAGATAACACCGTGTACATCTCGTGTTGGACTGGTGACTCCATTACTGATGGAGTTTATGTTTATGATATCTTGAATCCAAAAACAAAAAAGTTTCTGTATCAACACCAGGAATTAGAATATTATCCGTATTCAATAATGGCTGACAGGGATTATGTGTACGTGTGTGACTCTTACAGAATCCATCAGCTGACAGACAGCGGTCAGCTAGTGACCATACACACAGTGTCATCAAGACTGGATAAAATATTCTATGATGACCAACAAGGATTACTTTACACCACAAGCTCTGGAAGTAATGTGATAACTGTTTACAAAATAGAGTCCTTACATCCACAAGGTAATTCTATTTTATTTTACATTTTCCACAACGAAAACTTCATTTATTTACATTTCCTTATTCACATTTTTGTCTCAAAATATGATTTATGAATATTGTATTCATAACTTTATTGTAAGACAAACATGTAAAACAGATTTAAAATAAAATAAAAGTGGAATAAATATTATTTTATTATTTTGGAAGTTTGAAAATGTCCATCTCGTCGTGCGTGGTCATATTTATCGATTTATAATATACATAAAATATTTTTGTTTATTTTAAATATTATTACAAATTATATTTTAGTCATTTCTATTCATTATTGATTGTTCAGTCGTCTGCTCGCTGGTTGTGACTACATAATATTCATATAAAAATATTAAATCTGTATGGACTATCAAAATGGCTGCTTATCTGCAAAACTCGCCATAGTCTCCAGTTCGGGGCAATGCCTATTTGTTCCCAGAAGGTGGCGCTTTCATTGATAAATCTTTGCATACGACTTGTCATTGCACGCGACATGCACTCGACCGCATCTCGTTCAGCCACAGGCAGTTGATTCAGAGTAAATTCATGTATACACTCACCATATAACACAAGGTACCTAACTCTCGCCCGTCACAATCTAACCCCTCGATGATTCTGATCTTATTTTCTGAATCTATCTTTGTATTCAGTCACTCATAATGTACACCATTGTAAAGAAGACACTCCACGTATTTCACCCACTACCATTCATGTAATCGTACTGATTCTGAAGGGCCGATTTTGCGAAAAGTTTATCCGTTGCTTCGTGTATTCCACTTAGTTTATAGGAATTCCTAGCATCAACTTCCGGTCCACTTCGGAGTGAATGCGATTTGATCGCGATATCTTCAGCGATTGGTTCTTTTGTTGAAAGAGCCTTTTCAAATTTCGCTTTCAATCGCTACATCTCGGCTTAACCCGGCAAATATGTAATCGGAATATCCACGGTATTTTATGTCAAGTCATTACGCTATTCCGATAGTTACATGTGCTCAACACTATTGACATTTTCCGGGAAAATAGTTGTAAACAATACATGTTATATATGCTATTGCTTGTGTTGTAAATATTTCTCAGTACCTTGAATAATAATCGGTGTAAAATGAATAAAGCACAATTATTTGCTGTTGAAAAAGCTGTTGAGGGTCACAATATAGTTTTATTAGGCCAAAGTGGGACAGGCAAAAATTTTTTGGTTAAGGAAATACACAAGAAATTGTCAGGAGCAGGTAAAAATGTCAGTGTAAGTGGCATAACAGGCATCGCAGCATTGAATGTGAAAGGATGCAAAGTGCATTCCTGGTCTGGGATTGGTGATGGTAGATATGACAGTGATGAACTATGTCGAAAAGTTCTCACTGATGAACATTTTGAATCCTATAAACAAAATATTTTGAAAGCAGACTGTCTGATAATTGATGAAATTTCTATGCTTTCACTGAAACATTTTGAACAAATTGAATATGTATGTAGAATAATAAAACATAAAGATTTATATTTTTGGAGGTATACAAGTTATTGTAAGTGGAGATTATTTTCAGCTTCCACCTGTACCTGACCCATTGACATCTGATTCAGGTGAATATTGTTTTAAATCCACCATTTTTGCAATGGTATTTGGGCATAAAATTATCCTTGATGAGGTCATAAGACAAGATGTATTAGATTTCATAAAGGTTATTAATGATGTTTCAAAGGGAGAAATCCCTGAAGATACCAAGAACTTGATCTTGAGGCTGCAGAGACCTCCCCCCCCCCTGGATATGACCCAATAAGACTTTGTGGACGGAACTTTGAATGTGATATATACAATGCATGCAAACGTATAAAAATGGATGGTGTATCAAAATGTTATCAGTCGATTGATGAGGATGCCTATAAATGGTGCAATAAGATGTGTGTTCCAAAATTGTTACACTTGAAAATTGGCTGTCCAGTTAAGCTGGTCAAAAACATAAGCTCAGCACTAGTAAATGGTTTACAGGGAAAGGTTGTGGCAATGAAGGAAGACTCTATGACAGTTGATTTTGAAAATAATTTAGTTCAGTTAGGAAGGGAAACTTTTACTGTTTACAGTAGCATTGATAAAAGATTGTACCCACAAGGAAGCAAATTCCACTCATTTTGGCTTTCAGCATTACCATTGATAAGGCACAAGGATTGACTTTAGAAAGAGTTGAAGTTGAAGCATCAAATATTTTTGCACCAGGCCAGTTAGGTATGGCAATGTGTAGAACTAGAAATAAAAAGGGACTAAGGATTATCAGTTTCACAATTCCAACTCTGTTATTCCACAAAGATCATGCATATATGAATTTTACAATACAAGTTTTGTACAGTTTGATTCAAGTTTAGAATGCTGTAGACATTCTGTTTCTTTATTAGAGAACCTCAACTTTGACTTTGATTATGAAACAGGTTCTGATTCTGACAACTCTGCCTTTACTGATGGAGAAATTTTAGAAGTTGATGATAAAGCAATAACACCAGAGCAAATGAGATTAAAAGTCACACTTACAGAAATCTTCAAAAAGTCAACGAAAGAGTTGAATACATTTTTTTGACTATTGTACCAAAAAATTCAAAGTATCTTTAATAAAGTATGTGGCACCATGGACTGAATATTATTCTGAAATTTACGTTTTCAGTGTCTGAAGAATGCATCCAAATTCTTGAACATTTCTTGAATTCTGTGCCAAATGATGATACTTTTTAAGCATTTGGAAAGATTTTTGACAGAATTTGTGAAATTGTTTTGGACAATAATACTACTGACATTTTCAATACCACACCAGTTGTACATGCACCTTCCATACTTGTATCAGAGCCAGGGCAAGGAAAATTAAGATATATTGCAGGTAGATGTATTGCAAAGAGTAGATACCATAACATGAAGAAAGGAAAGAACAGCTTGTACAGAAAGGACAAAATTAACTTGGTCAGTCAATGCTTCTTACAAGTAAAAATGTTAGACCACCTTACAACTTCAGCTCTTGATTTGATTAACAACAGCAAGTATAAACATACCTTGCACGAGACACAAAGAAGACAGAATATTAACCATGGTCTAACTAACATCAATGACTCAGTATTTAAATTTTTCTTGCAAGTTGATGATAAAAGGAGGCAATATCAACATGTTGATGCATTAAATTGGCATGGTGCAGAAAGTTTACAGTATTGTAAGACTGTATTACTTAAGGATGAGACTCTGTTTAAAACTTGGAAGTTGCTATTCATACAGTTTGTGTAACAGAATTGTTACCGAGAGGATGGTGGATGACATGACAATTGTAATATGAATATAGATATATATACCACAGGCTGACCTTATCTTCCTGATGAAGGTAACCAAACCAATGCTTTAAATACGTTTATACTGAACACACGGACCTAGATAAACTAAACAAAAATAAACCCCAACTTGAGTATTATCTTGTCAAGAAGGTCACGCCCAAATATAAACATTAAATGTATCCTTTCATAAAAATGATTGACAGTTCACTTAATCCAGCGATCCCACTTCTGACACCATTGTAACAAAATTGTTACCGAGTGGATGGTGGATTAAATGAACAACACAAACACAATGTGAAAGATAATGTAAATTTAAGAAATAAATTATTAATGAAAAATAATGATGTATCAACACAATAACTCATGCGTTCAACCCACAATTACACTCACAACCATTCACAATACATGAATAAATTAAATATTAATACACAGATACAAATGAATCTCTTGGACTATACACAGATCCAAGGAACCTTTACAAAAGTTGTATTACCGCAAGTATAAATTACTATAACAAATACAAAACATCAAACTATACTATCGCACGTATGGATTGCGACAACTAGCACGAACATATACATGTATTTAATCAAGCTGCTAACTTTTATTGAGATTCGTGCAATCCTTTGAAATATTATTGTGATTTGAAGTAACTATGTAAATATAACAATGTATTCAATTGTACTACAATTGCAACACACACATGTGTCTCGACCCTGTATAAACCGTACGATTCACCAACTGTTGAATCGCCGCCCAGTTTCCCCGAATACCTAGGGTTGACCAATACTTTTATCGGCCGTTTGCCCTTCACGGATCCACCACAGTTATACGTACAGACAGCATACAGCATCTACTAGAACCAACGTTCTCAAATAGATGCCACCCCGGATGTTTACAACTCTAGACAGCTCCGACACTCGGACTTCTAGATTTCCGGATATTTACACGTCACGACAGATGTAGACGGACAGACAATCCGACGAACAGACAGTCAGATACCTCAATTCGATCGCACAATTAAACAGCACAATAACGGCACAATCAATCACATTCAGCTACAATTCAGAGACATTCATAGACGTTCAGAGACGTTCGGCTACAATTCAGAGATGTTCCGCAACAAATCAGCTACGATATCAAAGATGTTATCAGAGATGCTCCGCTACAATATCAGCTACAATTTCAGCTACGATATCAGAGACGTTATCAGCTACAATAAAGAAACCAGACTAATAATAGTTGTCTCAAAAAATAATCTAAACCTTAGATTACGCTATTGCATTTAAAGTCTAATAGTGACTAGTAATTCCAAATATTCCACGTTTAAAATCTGCATTGTAATGAAGGCATCATTATATGAAATGATAAACTGAATAAAATTCACAATAAAACGAAATATAAATTTAACACTCACTCCTTTGGCTGGAGATAGTATGACGAGCTATCTTTCCTGTGATAAGATACTTTTGGACCCGTAATATTTATCAGAAATATTCTACCTTATATGTCCTCAAATAGGTGAGCAGAATTCACGGCAAAATTACCGTGCACCCCGTGAATCTAATGTTCCGGACTCCATGTGTTTCGAAGTCAGGCACATGCAAATCGTTACACGCCGCTTACCTTGGAGAAAACCACTTATTCACCCCAGGTAACACATGTACGACGAAACAAAAAAAAATGGTGAAATTAGTTTGTAAATGAAGAAGAAAATAAATTCAATTTTCGCCTAATTCTGTGACAGTTTGATCCCAGAATAAGTGTCACACAAGTTGATGACACCATGATTGTTTATTGTACCAGATATCTATATGAATATTTGATAGGACGTTTCAGCAGAATAGGTGACAGTCAATTCAGAAAAGACAGCATAACCAGTCTTGGAAAATTGAAATCAGACAGTTTCAGAAAGAGGGTGGTCATGAGATCAAAGCACACATGCAGTAGCGATGTCTTAGCTTTGAACATGAAACATATTTTGGAAGATCAATCAGAAAATAAACTGTATTCGCACTTAAAACTGAAATCACAAATTTATGATCTGAAGGCTGTAGTATTTTGCTAGCTTCTTGAAATCAGATTTGATTTTGCTGTGTAAAGCCTATGGCATAGAAGCAGGAAATGTACAGATGGGTGATCTAATTAATCAACTATGTACAGTAATACCTACTTTGAATGAAATGCCAATGCCTTATTTTTTAGTACAGAATAATCATGTTGTCAGTTCATGAAACCAATAGTATGATGAAAGGCTACAAATTGTGAATATGGAAATCCTTATTGTCAATAGTGACTTCTCGAGATTACAATGTTTCTGCGATAACTAACTAATAGCGTATGTAACATTGCTCTCCTTTATCATGCTTGCATAAACAATATTATAATAAAAAATGAAAGTATTCTGTCTTATAAATAGTTGTTGCCTCATTTAGCAGAAAACGTATTTTTTCCACGTTTCCCAGGTATCACATTCATGATTGGCGTTTTAAGCTTAAAAGTAACATAGATTAATATTCTCTTTTCAATTTCTAATTATTTGCATTATGAGTGAAGCCCTGGAAAACCACTGTGGGACTGTGTTATATGGTGAGTGTATACATGAATTTACTCAGAATCAAGTGCCTGTGCTCCGGTCATGATTTATCTCATTTGGAATGTTTTCTTTTTTATATAAATTTTTAAGGGTCATAACCGCTACGATACGCGTACAACATAGTAAATTAGCATATTAGTTGAGATAACGTACGTAATTTTATTTTCCAATAAGCGTTAAAGAAAATAATAATTAAATTTTAATTTTATAATCGATGGTTCTTACTTTCGGTATTCACTGTTTGCACATGTAATGCCCAATAGTGGCATTCACTCCGAAGTGGACCGGAAGTTGATGCTAGGAATTCCTATAAACTAAGTGGAATACACGAAGCAACGGATAAACTTTTCGCAAAATCGGCCCTTCAGAATCAATACGATTACATGAATGGTAGTGGGTGAAATACGTGGAGTGTCTTCTTTACAATGGTGTACATTATGAGTGACTGAATACAAAGATAGATTCAGAAAATAAGATCAGAATCATCGAGGGGTTAGATTGTGACGGGCGAGAGTTAGGTATCTTGTGTTATATGGTGAGTGTATACATGAATTTACTCAGAATCAAGTGCCTGTGCGTTCAGCGTCTAAAATTCCCACGTTGAGATCATTCGTGTTGATGAAGAATGATGATATTTCAAGGTGGATTTATTAATGAAAAAACTCCAATCGGATAACAAGATAGCTGGACATTTAAGTTTTTAAAAAAAAATTATAAATCCCATTTTTGATATTCTTTGGTATGTTATGTAATGCGCGTTATATTTACTACGATCTGTTCACATTTTCGTTGAAGGATGCAATTATATTGCAAACCGAAACAGACGAGGTTGAAAATGGAGGTAGGGCTTAGATGAATGAATATGGCGAAAGATTATAGATATAATCTTGTCAAGTAATATTGTAAAATAACGGCCGACATTTTTATTAAAATTAAAAAGTTGGATGTGGAAGTAATTATTTATATTGTTTGTAAGACGCGTGCTATGTTTAAAAAAAACTGATCTGAAAGTAGCAGCAGGGGACGCCGATCACGAATAACGTTTTCTCAAAATGTCAACCTCATTACACCTGGTACTTTCTCCGCTTTAATATGTGAAAAGCCGACAATATTACTTCTGAATCTATTCATGGCTGAAAGGTCAAATATATGTAATTAGCGTATATGACATTGAGCCATTTCTACAACTTGTTCAGCAGAAAGAAACGAAAACCAAATTTTTCAAAACACTGAAAAACGAAATAAACGAACATATACGCTCACCTTCGCCTTGTTTTTTAAATACTTTGGAGTTCTTTTTACGAGAATAATGGTAAAATATTAGCGGAAAACCCACAAATTGCGTCTTTTTCAAAGGTCACCCATGCCAGCAAGAACGATAACTCTTTACGTACGAAATGTAAACAATGACAACAATACGACATAATTTGGAGTAAAAAATACACGAAAACTTATTTGTATGAAAAGGTTGACGTTTATAGCAAGTAATCGGATTATAGAGACGTACTGTCATTCACGATACCAAATGTATTAAAAAATATTTGTACGATTTTTGTTGTGTAATATATTTTCGATGTTAGAGACTACGGGAATATCACCCACTGATTCAGTGATACTATTGATAATATGTATGTGATTGTGATCACTGAGATATTATCAGAAACACTGGTATTAAAATGAAAATGTTCATGTTTAGTATAGACGGAAAAGAGGTAATAAAACAAAGTTAAATATTTTTTTTAGAATTTTGAAGAATGAAAACAAATGCATTTTATTTTAATGCCATTTTTTGTAAATATCAATATGAATGTTGTCATCATAAGCCAATGAATAGAGAATCAAACTGTAGTATTTCTCCATTTAAACAAATAATCATAAATATTTCTTGAGAAACAACTCTGTGCCAGTTTCTTTTCTATCTCTGATACACATTTGTTTTTTTTCTTTTGTCATTGATTTTATTTCATTGATATGAAAACTGACCAAATATACCTTATGATAACTAAATTCTAATAAAGCAATTGTTATGTACTAAATTGTGATTTCAGATCAATGAATGTACAAGATCTTTAATGAATATACACTATTGGTTGCAACAGTAACATACAATTTCAACTTTGTATGACTCATGATTATTTTATTTCATGCAAAAATGTTAGGGTGGGTGGGTGTGATAACAAGGCACATAAAGTCTTCAGATGTACTTACAACATAAAGAAAAGTTAATTTATTCTTGAAGCTGAATGCTCACAACCCATTTATGTAGAAGCATATGTGAAAAATATGCAACTTTCAGCATGAAATAACATGAGGTCAAGAATTTTCAAAGTTACTAAATACCAATATTAAAAATGGTGGACGGTACATGTATTTGAATGCTTACTGTGAATTTATTTGAAAATATATCATACAGATGGATACAATGTTTTAATCTGCACACTCAAATTATGCAGAAAACATATTTTTACATATTCTATAATCATGAAAAAATCATCCCCTGTTGCTACTGAAAGGAAAAAAATCATAGTGACAAAAATGTTTTACATTACCCCAATGAACCGTTATGTCATATGACCCAACATGTATACATGGAAATTATTAAAATCTGCAACATCAATTTGAAATACATTAATAATGTCTAGATTACCTATACTTTGTTCAATCGTTGTCATCATATAGGTTATTCAAATATAAGATAAAAAATATGTATATGGTGTAGACAGGTTTGTACAAGATTAATCCGTGTAGGAACATTTTAGTACTTGACACAAAGCAGGGGTACTGTCACAAGGATTTATATTGTTTACAATTTGCCTATAAATTCTACATGCACTGTATCATGTTATGACCTAAGTTAATAGTAATATATAGTATGTGATTCATATGTAAACTATAAGCAACAATATAAGTCCTTGTGGGTATCTGTATAGAACTAATTTCAATAATTTTAAACAAATCAAACTGTACATCAGTTTTTAACAGAGTTCAGAATGGTTGGAGATCAGACATACTTTTAAGCTTTATATAACAAACGACTTCCCCAATATATATTTTTTTTCTAGCACATTATATACCCAGACCTAGCTTAACAGTCTTGATATCTCCATACTTTATCTGGGATATTGCAGTTGCAGTCAGTGGTCTGCATGTCTGTCCATCCTTCTATGATAAATCTAGTCATAATTAATTATTCACAATACTTGAAGAATTTAAATGAATCTTTTTACATTTGAAGGGGTAGATACCTGGTTGATTTCTGGAAAGGTTTAAACCTGTGACTGACTACTGAATAATTTCATTTTATGGGGAATGACTAGAAAACAACCCCCCCATCCCCTCAAACACTCCAAATGCGATAATCAGTTTTTATTTCTTTTTAACTTTTGGTTGGAAATGAATTGAAAATTCATTGAAGAAAAAATTGTCGGAATTTTTTTAATTGAACAACAGAGGACTTTCTTTGATATCAATGTTCCAAATGTGAGATGGTGTGATAATGATAATGTAAATTTGTTTGCCAGGAAAGCATGCAACATGTATTGCTTCCCACCACACACATCCCATTTAGATAGGGATGTATACGATGTGTTCCAATGTGTCCATCTATTCACAGAGCACATACAAGAAATGGATATCTATTTTATAAGTATACTAGCCATTGTTGGAAATTATTCCTTGGAAGTAGCAGTTTATACTCTTCTTATTGTTAACACTGGAGCGAATGTTAATTTAAGTAATTTCAATATGCACTTATTGAACTGGGCCATAAAATACATTCCTTATTCTGACAATTTACAAGAAACAAATAGAAGAGGCATGTATAACCTCAAATTTGGCAGACCAGGAACATTTTATTGGTGCCTGTCCATTGTGTCCAGTCATTAGATGACTAAAACCACATCAAACCAGGAATTCCAAACTTGGACAGAAACAGGAACCTTTCGGTTTGGCTTTTTCACTTTTGTAATTTCTTCAAGGTTTGATTTTTAAGGATAATATAATCCTAGCTATTATTAAAAGAAAACACTATATTATAGGAATTAAATAATTAATGCTAAATTTTAAAGTGATTCAACCTAAGTATTATTTTAAGAAATTTTAATTCTTTCATTTTGGCATTGGTCATAGATGTAATTTGTGATGTAAAAGATACAGCTTGGCTTGCTTGCTCGTTTTACCATTTTCACTTCCTAGACATGAAAAAGTATATATTATATAGCCATCTCTGACAAGAGTCTGTATACTTTTTTTATCAACTATTTCCTTAGATGGTACCGGATTTTCATAATTACCAGATGTAAATTAATTGTAGTACAGGAAAGTAGTACATGTATTAAGGTATAACTATATGTTGCCAAAATTAAAAACTAATCAATAAAACCTGCCCATCTTTCACAAACACATAGTAAGTGTAGAGTAGAATCTTATTAGTACCTGTGGAGTCTGCTATATAACAGTAGATCTCTGTTTTAATCGTAGATGATATTTAAACGTTGTGGTTTAATTTTCATTTGCGCAATTGGACACCAATAAATTGTGTATGAGTTTTATTGGCAAAATATATGTTTATCTTGCAGACATGGAAAACAATGATATAGCTTGAACACTCTGGTTTAGCTCTCATAAGTTTTAGGTCCTTATTGTTCTTGTAAAATCTGCATCATTGTTGATAATATACATGTATATCTACATATCTAATCCATTATGTGAACAGGTGTTCCAATAGAAATTTTGAAAATGGATGACAGATCCATCCAAATTTTTAAAGATGCTCTAAAAGATGGAATGGAAACTGTGCACAGCATACGTATTATGGTTGTCGGACACATGGGTGTAGGCAAGACGACCCTAGTCAAGCGTCTTCTTGGAGAGGAGGTAAACATTAAAGAGAGACACAGTACAGAGGGCATAGATGTCTATATCAATTGCTGCGATGTTTCTTTGTCGACCCATGAATGGACAAGACGAACAAAAGGTATGTGAGCTTACATACTCATTAATAATCTACCTCTCTGTATGCAACTGTCAGAAGGTGAAATGTAACTATTTTCTGTCCATCCATCTCTATTTCACTTCTTCACAATAACAAAGTTTTCCGCCATCTAACGTTACCAAATTTTGTAAGTAGCTTGCATTTTGGGCAATGAACAGACATAATTTATCAATTTCTGGTTTAGAAGGTTTAACATCAGGATCAAGGTCACATGGTTAACAGAATAACACTTTTCACAGCAATGACAGATTTTCAAGAGGTTGTACTTTAAGGAGTAACTGTTCCTCCTCATTCATTACTTATTATTATTATTATTTAAATAGAGCTCAGAGATTAAATCAGTCATCAAATCTAGAGCATCCTTCCTCAACCAGCTTTCTGTGTCCATAACCTTTATAGTACTGTACACCAATAAATTAAAAATGGACATCTCATTTAAGGAAAGCAAAACAATGGATGAGGGCATTCGTTTGAATAGGAAAATACACCAAGTAAAGTTTAGTAGGGGCGTGCTCTTTCTCTAACTAGCAAAGCAATTAAGTATTCAGCTGGCATACAAGAGTTTGACAACACAAATTTCGTGGAGATGGAACGACTGTTTAAGGAAATATTGGATTCACTGTCTTGTCACATCATATCCAAAAGGTCTAAATCCAAAAGTTTTTATTGGGGCGGGGGTAATTAAGGGGCATCATGTCGTGATGTATGGATTATCTATATACCACGTCTTTACCAGGAAGCCATGGAAAATTGTTTTTTTCATTGTTTTGATCTTTTGTTCTTAAATGAAGTTGCCTGATTCCATTTTTTATGGGATATCCTGGGTGGACATATGTAGTTCTTCTGTTTTGTTCTTGATTTTTCTCATGATGGTTTCTGGTTCTTTAACTATAGCTATTCTCCTCCTATTGATATATTTCCCATGTTGTATAATAGTTTCATTTTTACAGGTTTCATTATACATGTATATTATATGTCTCCTTTCCTATTTAACCTTTCTGCTAATTTGGTGAAGGTTCTGTTTCTTACATCTAATGCAACCATTGCCGATGACATTGTAGGTCATATTTCTATTAACTTTGCAAACAGACAGTTCACTCTGTCCCGTTTTATAAGAACATTGTAAAACTGGTCCTCACTTATCTCTATTCTTTTAGTGTCGTAGTACTTTTTCAGCTCTGACGATTGCCAATTTCGCACCATTATCCTCCTGTACGTGCAGCACATTTATCACAATTTGCTACTTGTCCAAAGCGGTATTTCAGTATTATATATGTATTATCTTTCTGTTCTGTCTTTGCATATTTGCACAGATTTCTCTACTGCTTTCAAACTTTGTAGTCCTGTACATGTATGACCTTAAAGAGGACATATTTGCAAAACTGAAAATTTTTACCTTTCATTTTTAATCGTTACAAAAATATTTATTTTTAAAAGCCAATCGTTTCTATCTATCTGTCTTAAATAAAACAAAATACTCCTGCCCTTACAAATAGCAGTTGCAACGTCATTTGAGATGTACACACTGGCATTGTGTTGATAATGAATTATTGAGAACTCGCATAGGGAGAAGCATTCTAAGTATTAATTCTGAGATGTCGCTACATGGTTGTTAAGGCTTTATTTATTGTTATCTTTCTTTAACTTATTAAATGTATAAAATTTGTAAATGTTCAACTTTTCCATTTGATCAAGTCGATTTCTCTATTTAAAGAAAAAGAAGTGGTATCTGTCCCTTTTGCTCTGTTCTTCAAATCATTATATACATTTTAATTCGACAAAATAGTGCGGGTGTAAGCATGATGTGATGTCTGCAGTTTTATATATGAAAAGGCTCCAACCTAATAATGAATGATACTTACTCGATAAAAAGCATAATTGACGCATACTCAGGAAATGTGGTCACTACTGAGTTCAACATTGTTTATTTTATTTCTTCTTATTTGTTAGTGTTTGTAATTTTATTATTTCTCAATAAAACAAACTATGTGAAGGAGAAGTTTTAAAAATATTTAACTTCTAAATTGTGAATGCAAAATAATCAGGTTTACGTTATTTTATAATATATAACAACAAGCGAGATTTTTGTTACCTTAAATACATATTTTAACTGCTAGACGTATTTTTGGACAAAATGAGAGTCAGTTGCAGCAACATATTTAAACGTCACGTTTAAATCCTAGAGAAAACTGAATAATATTTCACATGGTCCGAATCAGCAAGGTTAAAGAATCAGCCAGATATCTGGGCCGAATCAGTAAGCAATTTGCATTGAATCAGCCTGGTCTGAGTTTGAGAGTAATTACCACATTAATGAATAATGTTAGTATAATATTTGTATCAATCAAGAAAGTAAACAGCAACATTTGTTTAAATTTTTATATCGTAGTGTTCCGGTATGCAACATCTTTGTTATAACAGTACAGGTCTAAGGCACAAATTTCTATCTTATGAATAATTTATTTAATTCATAGATAAACATTAAATAGGTTTTCTGGGTGACAAGTTTTGGGATGACTTTTGCAACTATTTGGGACAACGTCTCCAGATACGTTCTGCCTAGTTCTCCCAGGGTGAGTTTTCAAAGGAGCAAGGTTTATTTGAACATTCATTAAAATATAAATTCTAAAAGTATTTCACATTTTCTTATCTTGTTTTTTATTTGTTTGGTCCCTCATAGCGAGTACCCTCATAGTAAATGTATGTTGTTTCTGTTTTGTAAAAATTGCAAAATAATTTTGAAATGGGGTTTTGTAGTATAGTACACTTACGTATTCTAGTGTAACATTAGCTCTACAACCCGAGCTGAGCTATTATATGAATACAGTCGACTCCTGTTAACTGCACACCCTCGGATCCGTCAAGAGACTATGCCGTGAACCGGAGTGTGCAGTTAACCGAAGTACGGTACAGTACAGCTTTACATCAGAACGGCACGAATGTATGTGAAGAATGAATATAAACAATTATTAGAATCCACTCTTTCAACTTTTAATTAAATGTTAAGCTTGATTTCCTTCCTCCGAATACAACTTCACTGATTCAACCAATGGATCAAGGAATTATAGCGAATTTCAAGAAATTCTATAGATCGCTAGTTATTCGAAAACTGATGTCAGACATTGATGGGTCATCTCCCACAGAAAAAGTGTTCAGCTCCAAAGACGTCTGCATCCTTTTTTTGCCGTGTTATCAATTAAATTGAATTCCGTTGCGCATTTTCCATCTTTCCAACCATCCATTTGTTGGTAAATCATTCAAACCCGAACGGTTTAGAACAATGTTTCCCATGCTGTACATGTACTATGATTTTTCCCACGCTATTGCTCTCTAGTGGGCGCGGATATACATGTATATACCACCTAAGGTGTCTTTTACATGTCAGTCATTTACAAAGTCGCATTTACCGGCTTATTTGTCGGCTTGTTTGAAGCTCTACAACATTGGACTGGCAATAACTGATCATGACTATACATTGTGCAGTTAACCAGAAAACAATTGTAATGAATAATGTGCCACGGGCAGAAATGTATCGTGCTATTTTCCGGAGTGTACATTTAAGCGAAGTGCAGTTATCCTAAGTTTATTCCTATTGAAAAGCATTGGGAAAAAACGGGACCGACATGACTACGTGCAGTTATCCGGAGTGTGCAGTTAACCGATGTGCAGTTGAATGGAGTTAACTGTAGTCTAAGCCTTGCCAGGTGTTTGCTATGTTAAATTGCATGCTATCCATGTATTTCTGTTTGGACTGGTTAGACAGTCAAATCATAATACGGAATAACCTATCTAAAAAAACATTACTAGTGTCTACAAGGGAGGTCAAGGCTAGCTTGTGGTGATGGCATGTGGCTCCTCTGTCCAACCACTTCTACCATAATGCCATTCTATCTTTCCCATGCTGTTTTTCCATATCTAATTGTGCTATAGTGCTTGCAATAAGTGTGAAAGAAAACTGAAAATAAAACACGAAACAAGTAGAAATAAAAAACTAAAGAGCATTTTGTTGCAGGTGTGTATGTACTACATAATTTACTAGCTCATATATTTAGTAATATGTGATTGTACTCCCATGTTCATGTTTTCAAAATGTTCTTTTTAAAGTGGCATTCCCTTTGGGGAGATACGTTTGCCTTGTAGCATAGGTATCAACATTATTCACTCCTTACTCGGTAGTCACACACAAGCACACACACACAATTGTTCATACACAAATGTACTAGCAGCACCTTGAAACCTTGAAATAAATTCATCTAATTTCTATCTGATGATGATCTCTACCTCTGCCATTTGGTAACTTCTTTAAATCAATTGAACTACATCTTCCAGCTCTCTGTTATAATAAAGGTTGGTAATTTTGGGGCTTGCTGCTTTGATAATTTGCACTAGATCATAAGATGTGTAGACCAATTCACTATCTGATGACAAACTTCCCATCTGAATATTTCTTCGGACAGGTCCGCACATTTTAGTCCTTGTCTATGAGGATTGACTTGTCTATCTCGATTCAGAGAGATTATTGTCATCACTTTTTCTAATATTCTCAACAGTTCTATGATTTAATTTTCTACAAGCTGCTTTGCAGTTTATCTGCAATGCCCATAGGTGTTTTCAAATTTGGATAATACCTTCGTTTCCATTGCTTTCATATTTTTAGCAAAGTCAACATCCAGTGTAGGTTGTTCCAATATACTATTAGGAATGGCTTTTAGCAAATCTGTGGCCCAATGTGGATCATTTGGTACGTCATTCTGGATTTATGCACCTTGTCCAATGTGGTTACTGCATTTGGAAATAAAATTTTCAATAAGTTAACATTTTCTTCCATCGTTAATTATTGATGCGCAGGGTCCTAGTGAGCATTACTTTATCTCTAGCCCAAGTATAACACTAGTATCATTAATACAGACAGATAATGGTGCACTCAAATTTGGTCAACCACTCTGATACCTCATAACATCTGCTGTAGCAGGCATCATAGTGATCCATTGTAGCTGTAACTTGGGAAGTAAGACTGTTACTAATGTCAACTGAACACTAAGCAAAATGGTTGTCTATTAAATGATATTGCATCTGCCATCATTGTACTCATTTACAATTAGCATTTTTTAACAAAACCAAAATCTAATGTAAAACAATTTTATTAGATATTTATGATGTTATTGTTGTGTTTTTGTGTGTGTGATGTTTTTGGATTTAGAAATTTACATGCATATATTCATTGTATTGAAAAATGTTTACCTTTAGGTGAGATATTTTAATGGGTGAAGAATTATATCCTGTTATTATCAAAATAATATGAATGTGGTATATTTTATTTAACTTGTGAGTTTATGTCTGCGAGTCTCTGAAATATTCTGGAAATTACTGAGTTTCATAAGTGAAGAGTCTAGGACTCCTTATCCTAAACTTTTGTTGAGAGGAATTAATTTCTGGGTTATATTGTGTTATATTTTATGCTCAGATCATTGAGGTCTGCTAGGGTTAAAGTTGACTTGAATCAAGATTTACTTTAATAAGTAAGTGTGACATTCACTGGCTATGGTTCAATTTTTAATGACCTTTGCAATTCATAATCAATGTTTAGTAGTATTTGTTAAGGTAAAGTGTTGCATTTTATTTTACGGAAAGTTATTTTTAAAACTTGTGATATCATATTTGGTGACTTAAGTCACCATGACTTACATTTCAAGTTTTTAAATCATGATTTTAATGTTACTTTCATCATTATGTTTAATGTTATTTCCATCATGATATTTAATGTTATTTTCATCATTGTGTTTAATATTATATTCATTATAATTCATGTTATTTCCATCACGATATGTAATGTCATTTTCATCATTATATTTCATGTTATACCCATCGCTATATTTCATATACATATATTAGTTCAGAAGGTGAGGTGATTTAGAATGAAAGGGGTTGCAAATGCCTTTATATATTTCTTGTTTAAGAAATTCAAAAACATACCATGGTCACATGCACTTGACTTCTGCTATGGGTAAATAAAGCACCCACCTACCCTAATTTTAAAACCAGTGCTATTGGAAACACACATATTTTTTGCACCTTAATCTAGACTGCCAGGAAATTGCAGCAATGGGTTACTTTAGTTTGAAGCTACAGTGGCTGATCGGGGTTTGGTGGTTTGATCTCTATGTAGAGAGTGCCATTGATCTGTTGTACAATATGGCAACCACAGTAAATATCTTGAAATGGTTCTAATTTAGCACTCTTTTGTTTTGTAATTAATAGTGGGTTGGAATTTTAATGAAAAACATATCCACGGTTTTCCTCATTGGTTGTATTGGCTTGTATACAACTTGGCCATACTTCAGATATGTGCACCATTGTCTAAGACGTAGCTCCATCTGGTCATTTTCACTTCCTGTACTCCACTGGTAAATTGTAAGAATAGAGCAGATAACTGCTAATAGTGTACTTTAGATTAATTCAGGCTGATTTTTTAGTCAAAGGGAGCAGTAATTTTATTAAGAAAGACTAGACTAACAAATTGTTCTCCACCTTTTCTTTTATTTTTGATTGGCGGCAGTCATAAAAAGGTGGAAAACAATTTGTTGGTCTACTAATAGACATGAATATAAAACATCTTGAGAAGAATTATGAGCTGGATATGATTTTCGTTTCTTCTAAATAACACATGTTTGTGGATTTCACTATATACACACTGACAGACTCTAGTCCAACATACATACCTGGCCTCACCCATGTGTGCACACAAGCAAGATATGTATGCTCCTATTCTTACAATCGTATACTCATTATTATCACTATGGAAACAATGTCATATGGACAGCGTTCTTTTACATACCAGGGCCCAATTCACTAGGGCCTAACCGGAAATCGCCTCGGACATTCAACTTCGGCTGAATATCCATATTTTTGGTACTATTCGGAAGTATTTGCTTCCGCAAATAATATGCACACGAATGGTTACAAGTAAATTAATTCAGTAAATATCAAACTTTAAAAAAAATTCTGAATACATAATAATTTTAGTTAATAATAAAAATGTTCATCTTATAGGCGATATATACGGTATACGGTAGACGAAACGTTTAAGCTTTGCATATAATAGTGAAACAAACGGTACTCTCCGGAGTCGCACCAACTACTCGGTTTGTGACCGGATGCGGCAAATAGTACATCCAAATACTCGGATTCGGTACTCTGCGAAAATTGTCTACTCGGTTAGGCCCTACAATTCACCTTTATTAAATGCAAGAAAAAATGTAAAGACTTAATAATGTTTCCTACTTTAAATATTTTAAGCATTTTTTTTCCAGAAATTGTGAATACTGGACTTCATTTTTATATTTTCATATTAGACCAACTATTTTATTGTGTCCTCGCCCCAATTTATTCCAGATTGGAAACTTATCCTGCCTTTTTGCAAAGGTTTAAGTGATAAAAGTGATGTGTTAGTGAGTTAAATGAATCTTCGAAAGGTGGTCAAAATCTTTGTCAATGATCATTGATTCAAATATATTAGGCATTTGTATGTGGGTAGTGGGCAGAAGACTGGAAGTCACCAATACCTAATCAATGTATACATATTTCATGAATTGATAGTACATGTACAAATTAATTGCCAAATATAACAAATCTTACATTATAATTATATTAAGTAAATATTGATGCATGTAATTGAAGCCTCTTCCATGGAGGTATTGTCAAGACATTTGGTGGTGAGTAGCCTGGTATTTACTCCTCAACTGCAGCACTTGATATTGTAGTGACTCTGGAGGAGAATAGTTGTACCATAACATTTAGTGGGGAAACAAAACATTATATGTATTGTATTATGCTTTCTAATTTCATTACAATTTCGTAACATTTAGTGGGGAAACAGTTCATATGTATTGCAGTATACTTTCTAATTACGTTATAACTTGATACCCTGATGTAAAGCATAATTTAGCTGTATTCAGTGTTCCTTATGTTTGCAGATTCAGAACAGGATTATAAACTGCAGCGCCTTGTCAAGGTCCTAAGTGAGAATTACCAAACAGGAAGAAGGGAAGTTGATTCGGGACTTGATGCAAGCTCTAATCAAAGGGAGACAACTGATGGCAATCCTTTGAGCCATGTTGCTGACGATAAGAAGAATACAGAAGTAATATATCGCCGTTCTCAACAGCAGAACATTGGCCAAAATCTTTCATCTACAGCTAGTCTACAAAATGAATCGTCTTCCACTGTAGTTCAGGGAAGTCTCACTCAGTCTGAAACAAACACAATACCTGGATCAGAGCTTGGAGAAAATGTTGCCACTGATCCATTAAGGGAAATGTTAAAATTGGTGCAACAAAATCCCAATAAAGCAAAACAAGATATAAGCAAACATGCGCATTTAACAATATTGGACTTTGCAGGGCAGTATGCCTTTTACACGACACACCAAATGTTTCTAACAAGACGGGCCATATACCTCTTGGTTTTGGATGCCAGTCAAGAGGTCGATGATCTTGTAGAAGACGATTTCTACTTTGACATGGAGGGCAGATTGAAATGCAAAGTTCATGGTGAGTTCAATGATGTTTCTACCTAAGTACACCAAAATGAGTATAAATTTTGTTCTAGATTTGCTGCTCCTTTAACATTGATATTATAAATCTATGAGTAACAGGTTTTCTCTCAAACTAATCATTCTTAAAAATAATCTTGTCATAATTATTTAAGGTAAAATTACACCCAACAACAGTATTATATTATACTCAACTGTTTAAAATTTTGTATTAACAGCACGTTGACTTACTTCTAAAGAAATATGTAACACCTGATGAAAATGCATTTCGAGTGAAGCTGGTGCAGGAAGTTGTTTTTGGTCAATTCTACAATTAAGAAATTGAAGGATAAGAATAAAAGTTCTCGCAAAGACCGTTTGGTCTTATATGGAATTGAGATTTCACATGTTTTATTTTTAATTATGTAAAAAAAATCAACATTATTTCAGGGACTGAAAGTGGGTATTTGATTATGAAAATAGCTTGCCAATAATCACGTGTACTTCATTCTGACATTGTTTACATAATCAGTGATGTTTCGTATTTTGACTTTTTCAGCCATAGTTCAGGTCTGGATGAATTCTATACATTCCTGTGCAATACCTGACAAGGAAAACTTGAATTCTGCAAATTCCCATACGTCGTTTTATAAAGTCCTCCCACCACCAGTGATTTTAGTGGGGACACACATTGATAAAATTCCACAGGTATGTCGATAACATCTGGAAGTTGTAATATTTTACAGATCATTACCTTATTCTGTCAATAGTAGGATTCTCTTTGAATGCATGAAGTTACAGTATTATGAGTGTCAGGAAGAGTACAGCTATTTCTTTGCCTTGACTCCTGATTTACACAAGCCTTACTTGATTCGACCCATGCAAGGTTTTCAAGTTGCCTCATAGTGGAATAAATATTCATCCATTTTTAATAGCACCAGTATCATAAATATTGTCAGGTACGCACTCCAAAGTTGTTTTCTTGAAATATACATTATAGCATGCTTAGTTTGCTTACAGACCCTAACACATTAAGCCCTGAATGATTTTACTGTTTTCGCATGAAGTGCAAGTAGGAAATACAATTTGGGGTCTGTTTCTGAATATATCCTTATACATTGACTTCCATGGAAGTTTCCTTTAGCCTAATAGATAGTTATGTTAAAAACATTGTTTTCTATTGAATATTTTACTCACAGATGAGCAGAAGGGAAAAATTCGGATTTTTAATTATTTTTTTTTTGTATGGAGACCACTCTTTATGAAAAATGCCCAACTATAGCCTGACCTGCCTTAGATCTGAGGCAAGAAAAGTGTAAAATCTGGACTCGAAATCGGTCTCCGAGCACTCTCAAATTTTGGGCAAAGAAAAAAAAATAATCCAAAAAGTTAGGTTTTTCCGTCATTATTTTGTAGTACAATTTAAACGTAGATTATTTGGTGTCATTGTAGAGCTAAATCTTTTTACCTTTCTATAATACCACCCACTTTATTGTATCATACGTGACTTTGACAGAGATTGGCAGTACGCTACTAACTCATGGGCCGTAAATGTGGCGCCAGGGTTTAATGTGTTATTAAGCTCCATTTCCGGACGTCTTTTTAAGCCCATATGCAACTGGAATAACAGCAAGTGCAAGGCAATGCAAACCACCACGCTTATTCCATATTCCAATTTTTGACAATTGTATTGCTACTTCTTTTGAATTTTAATGTTAAAATGGTGTTTACTCTCCCATATTGTTAAAAATTCTCTAAATCATCATCGCCAAAAAGGGAACTTGGGATGTTAGGATGACACATGTTAGAAAAGGTATATATATTACAAGTCGTAATTAAATGTACAATAATATATTAGTGGATATTTCACTTGCAGATTTTAAATCAGACCTTAAGATAGATGCTCTGAGTATAAAATTTCCTAGATTTCTGATATCGTTGACTATGCTGACAGTTTGATGTTTCAGTGAAATTGTATAGACGTGGCCAAACCAAAACGTAACAATCAATGGATTTAATTAAAGCAGAATTCATAAGGGATATTCTCTGATTACATTATACAAAGGACACAATGATGAATTGATATTTATCTTTGAGTACATCACACAAAGGGCACAATCTGTGTCTTAAAGAAGTAGGATATGATCTATTCCATCTATGGGGCTTTAGTCTAGAATGAATGATTATGAGCAAAACAGACTCAATGTGTAGAAATTCCTCATCATATTTACAAGTTGTACCTGTTGTTTTCTTTTTCATTCAAGTCACTCCACATGCTAAGATTATTCTCCCCTTTTTCAGAGTGAGGAAAATATTTCCAGTTTTCAGTTTTTATAATAGACCCAGCATTGGGTGATCTTTTCTTCATGGTCAGTGAAAGGGCCGCAATGTTAAATTATATGTTAATCTTACCTTTCCACACTGTTGTTTTAAAGCCATTATACACGAATGGTTGAAACTTTGTGTCACTGTTTTCATTTTACTATAAACAAAATGTGCAAGTGTGAAATTGGTTGTTAGGCATGATGCAATTCATTGATACATTTCGCTGCTACGCTAATTTTGGTATACCATTTCACATTATAAAGTTAAAAGCCAGTATCAGTAATACATTATCAGCTGTTTAGTATATTCCTGGAATGCAAAGTCTGCCATTCCAGCTAATATTTGCTCATCCAACTAGAAATTGATTGCAAATTTTAAAAAATAAAACAAAATAAGATTCCAGTCTGATTTGTTAGTCATATCTAGCATATGGAATATTATTTTTCTTTGGACTTTTGAACTACTTGTGTATTTATGATTCATCAGAGAGTTTTACCTTATTTGTTGCTGATGAGCATTTTAATGGCTAGTCATAGTTTCTATATTGTCTTTTCTCCTCAGTCTTTGCATTATTTGAATTGCCTTTATTTCGTGTGTTTTTCTTCCGATTTTCAAGCATTTGGTTCGTGCCTTGAAAGGCTGTGTTTTTGTTCTTACCCTTGTTATTATTGACATTAGGGTACATATCAACCCTTTTCAGTGTTCAGTGGATTTGTTTTGTATTTTCTTATTTACTGATGAGCTAGGTCACCTAGTGTGGGTTATTGTGGTGAGATAAGAAATTTCATATGACACTCACCTCTCCTGTTTATCATGTATTGGAATTCACACATGGACAGATTTCAGATATGTTACCTGCAATCAAGTGACCTGTGGAACTTTGCAGAAAGTCTTGACACTTGGCTCTCTTTCTCATTGATAATCCAGGATGACCACTTGTTTCCTAAAAGGGGTCTGGATCAAATCATTTTTACTAGAGAAGTTGATTCCCTCAATCAATGAGAGCCCGGACTGGTTTATATGGATTGTAATTTGTTAAAATACCCATGATTCCTGATCCAATGATACAAGTTGCACTGAAGGATAGATACCTTTCCCTTTCATAAGCCTGGGGTACATAGAGTGCCAGTGACCAAAGCAGTACATTCCTTCCTGACTACAGGTACAAGTAGCAATCTTGTTATGATAAATTAGATTGATTCACTTGTCAGATCTTTTTCTCTAAACTGGTTGTTGACTGGTGACATGTGAACAGTCATGGCTGAATTGCTTGGGGTACAAGCACTAGTTACTTGTCATTGCAAGACACATTGATTAACCAGTCTCTAAATTGTAATTGTCAGTCTGGGCAATGTATTGATACTTCCATCAATTTAGTTGTGCTGATATTTACAATGAGAAAAGTCAGTGGCTGAAAAAACTCAGATGTACATGTTGTCTTTGTAGGAGTACATCTGAAAAACATGACCCAATAGGTTGGCAGCAAGTTAAAGTGATTGACTAACTGAAGTGTAGTGAGAACTAACTGATATATATATATATATATATATATATATATATATATATATATATATATATATATATATATATATATATATATATATATTGACTGAATTCAGAGGCAAAATACATAGCAATGTTCTTGTGTATATGAGTAGATCAAATGAACAACTTTAGCTTTCATTATTGTGTTTATTTTGAAGTGTAGCCAAAAAAGTAGTGCACGTGAACTCTAAATCCAGACATGTTGAGAGTTAGACAAAATGCTGTTTGCATATTTGGATAAGGAGTTTGGAGCCACGATTATTAACCAGTGCTAGAAGTTGCTAGAACTGATAGTTCATGTGGAACACTAGGTGTGATGCCTAGCTTAGTCCTTGGAAAAAGACCAGTCCTTGGCCTACCATAATTCACTCTCACTCTAACGGACAAACAAGTGTTATATGTCAATGGTGTGAAGACATTAGAAAATTAAACTCAGTGGCAACCACTGGTTCGTTTCGTCTTTAAAATGTATCTACTTCATGTATCCTCAATAAGCTTCTGAAAGGTAATTGCAATGTTCTTTAGTGGACTCATGATTTTCCTAAAACAGGAGTCCTTGACTACTAGTATTAAAATAAAGTGAGACCTATGTGACCTTGATTCATTATACCTTAGATGATAACTAATAGGTTTCGTATAACATGCACCACTAGTTATGGGGCAATTAAAACATCGGTTTGATATCTGTGTGCCTTGCTCCTTTTTGTTCTCTGTAAAGTGACACTGGTATGAATAGTCTTGTATTTCCATAGGCATGGATTCAAAATAATGAAATCTTTTCCATTCAAGCAAGATCTAATAAGATATTCCCTAACCTTTAAGATAGTCAAGTGGTCGAATGTACTAGCCTTAACGGATCGCTGACATATTTTTTGCCCATGTTAGATCGAGTCTCAGCTCGATCAACATGGGTATGCGAGAATGCTTGCTAGCAGATTCACATCAGTGAGAGATTCTAGCTGGCTTGCTTTCACTAAATATACTAAAAGCCATGAATAGCAAATCACATGCAAAAACATGATGTGAAATCAACAAAAACCCAAACAATACATTTTTTTAGAGTCCAGTCCTCTTTTTTACATGTCAGGCTCTGGAGGAGGAGGAAACCTGGAAAATTGTAAAGGCAGTAAACACTTGTGGCCAAAGCCTTCTGGGCTTGAGAGCAATAGGGCTAATGTCTGGAGAGGCTTATTGACGTCATATCATGTTCAGATCTTATGCTGCTTCCATGCCTTGCAATGGTTTGGGAGCTGGCAGGAATGGTTCTTCCAAGCTTAGTTGCTGCCATGCATCAGAAGGTGATAGGCGTCCCCCTATGTATGCTTTGGCACTGTTTTCACCTCTAGTTATTGTGTGCATTCCCTTGCTTCGCTGGTTTATCCTTACCATGTACAATTCTGCCTTCTTCAGTTTCTTATTGGAATATTCATTGTCTCTAGTGGTGCTTAAGCACTATCTGGAAGCTGTACCTAAAATGTCCAGATATGTGCTCTCGATGTCAATGATACATTCAGTGGATCTTTGCAGATATGTAGCCTTATACATGTCCAAGGTCTTGCTGGATCACATCAAGAACCCGTTGAGTGCATGGATGATGCATTGGTTGTGCTTAAAGGAGAGTAACTAGTTTTATTTCTGGAAACAATCTCCACTATCACAGATTCCCATTTGTTTTTACCAATGTAAACATGTATGACTTTATATCTGATTTTACCCAAGAGTATCCGAGTGGTCTAATGTGCTCTCCGTTATGGATCACTGCCATCTCACCTCTCTCTGCGTGGGTTCGAGTCTTGTATTCGGCCAATGTTGGTATGTGAGAAAGCTTGCCAGTATATTCTCTTGGGTCTGTGGTTTTTTCCTGGATTTTCCTAGATTCTTCCTCCACCATTAATACTGGCTGCCATGTATAGTCTATCATGTGCTGAAAAATGGCATTAAACCAAACAACAACACATCCATGTTCTGAAACAGTAATTAAAGAGTCAGACAGAACACCTTTTGGACAATTTTCTGCACTACATGTGTGTACTTTATGGCACCATGTTGTCATTTTATTCAACATCAAAATCAACAGCATACTGAAATGCATTGATTTATTAACTGAAGCCTATTGTATGATGATTTTGTTTAGCTGCTGTAGATTAAAGTATATGCATACTATTGAATGACAAAAGCAGGAACATAAACAATAGGGAGAAGAAAACCAGTCCACATTTCTGAAGTTTGGAACTAACTACATTCATTTTGTACCAATTATATCATTTTCATAGTCACCCAAACCATCTTGATAGATCTCTTATTTCTGTTGTAGATGAACATATATTTTAGTGGCTATTTTCAACTGGAATCTATTTTCTTCCATATAGTAAATTCTCCTGGACTAATGCCACAATGCCCTGGATTTAATATGGATCATGGTAAATATCGAAAGGGGACTAAGACTTCTCGTCTCTAGCATGCAGGTCATTAGTAAGGTCATAACTTGGTCATACCATGATCATGTAACAAACAGTTTGCAAATCTTACCTGGAGAGTGCACCTCAGCTGCGGAAATTAGCAGGTTTGAACCCTGGCCGAGTCATATCAATGACTCATAAAACTGGTACTACCAGCTGCCTTGCTTGGAGCTCAGCATTAAGAGATTAGTACTAGGACTGGATGGCCTGATACAGTGTTACAAAATCGGACATCCTGATGCCCGGGACCCCACCATTTTAGTTCAAATTGAGGTGCCTGTCAGACTTGTCAAAACAAAATAGTTTGCTTCAGGAAACTTTGATCGAGCTGATGAAATGAGTAAATGTACATGCCAATACACGCTGCAGTCTAAATCAGATTACCACTGTCCTGTGTGAAATTTGAATCTGTTTCTGGAAAATACTTTTTGTTTAGTTATCTTTCAAAAAACTACAGAAGGACTACAATAAAAACTGTTGAGACTATGCCCTTTACATGTAATATGTATACACAGCAATTTTAATGATTGGACCTGATATCAAACTGGATGGTTTAAATAACGGCAGTTAAAGGAATAAGAGGTCTGATATAAAACCAAAGTTTCCCATTAACTGGCTGAGATGTGTTTATGGTTGCAGGAAGTGAACACGTTGTGATAATTTACATAGGTATGATTAGGAAGTGGAACAACCCATTATAGTTAAATCAAAGAGATGATAAATGCGTGCACAAAAACAAAATTTATTTCTTATTATCGTCTTGAACGAGAATGTTTATATTTTTGACAAGCTTATGAACAGCGGCAACTTTTCTTCGAAGTAGAATTTTACTGCATATATAGAAAGCATAATCATTTCTGTTATGGGAATAGTGTTCTAGCGTAAATCAATTTTAATACTGTTTATATTAAAATTGTAGTTGTTGCAACGTAATGCGACAGTATTAAAAAAGGGTAAATTTCATTTTTGTGGATACTGGAGTGCAGCATTCCTGTCAACTTTTCAAAAGCCAAGTAGGGAGAATAACAAATAAAACAGAGCGTTTTGGACAGCAATTGAGGATGTTTTTAGGTGGTATTTTTTAAGTGTCAGTTTTAGTAAGTATTGACCGATCTTTTAGGTACAATAAGGGTAAATTTCTCAAAGGATGTGCCCCAAGAAACCTTTTTGTCTGGGGTGGGAGGGACCCAGAGTGGTCAGCCATAACATTTTATGGATATAGGCCAAAACATATTAAAAGATTTCATGGGGGGGGGGGAGAACGATTGCGATATTCCTTTGTTATATTTTAGTCCTGCTATTTAAAATTCACCAATATGATAGAGAAGAGCCCCGTGTTTACTGGGTGGATTTCTATGAGGGAAATCGAGATGTGATTTTGTTTGCAGAGAAATTTAAACAGCATACATTGATCATTCATATGATTGAAACTAATTGGTAGCAATAATATTATTTTTAATTTGTTTTCACTATAATACTGTTGTAGGGGTTTAAAAAAATAGTATATAATGTTTTATCTTAATTTTCTCATTACGGAAGAAGAAAAAACTTTGTAATGTGTTAAGAATGTATTGCATTAGAACAGTTTCCCGAGGGATCAAACAGAACATGTCATCTGTGGATTGGATATGATATATCTATTTATATAAAAGTATGTTTTCCAGGGAAATGAAAATTGAGAGACATAATGTAATAAACAGGAGTTCTCTGTGAAAAATTGTGAGATATATGAGATCGGGTGATAGGTGTAGTAATACCCCCAGAATTGGGCAGTTTTTCTTCTGGCTTTGAGACTTAACAGAAATATGGAATTTTGGTCAGGGCTGTGAGTTTATTAAAGTCACCAGCCCGAGGCCTGTGCCTAAAAAAGAAATCTTAGAGTACTGCCTGGTGTCGGGATAGTGTAACTGGGTGTGACGTCACACTACATGTCTGCGGCATGACACCCCAGTCCCAGACATTACTAACAGTCACACTGCAGACATTGTAGCGATATTACTGAAAAATTAGTAAAGCTACGTTAAAAATCTAAAACACACACATACCTATAGGATGCTTGAGTCGATACACAGTCAGGGACTTTGACTCCGTCTTAACTTCCTTTCTGAAAGCCTCAAATTAAGGCATTAATAAAACTTTCCTTTAGCTTAGATGAATTCGATTACCTCTTCAGAAAAGGTAAATGTTAGGAATATTGAAAAAAAGATTATTTCCAAATAACCACCATGGTTATTAATATCTCCAAAAATACTTTTTACTCTTTGTTAATTCAAAAATCCTCTATGAATCCACCACTTTTTCAGAGTAAATGAATGAGTATTTTACTCAAAAGATGGAGACAAAGTTGGATCTGCCATTGCAACACATCATGGTACTATCTTGATCTGTTTACTGGATAACTGCAGAAATAACAGTAGTATTCAAAGCTTTGAATTAACTGAAATGTCATAAACAAACAAATTATATCAAATCTTGGGATTCCCTTTCATTGTTGAAAACTGCAGAATATTAAAATGTTCAAACTTTAATATCCCAGATATTATGGAAAGATGATGTTCTTGTTCAGCATAAGAATATTATTCTGTACTGTTCGCTGCCTAGTCAGTATGATATACAGGGTATTTAAAGTGCAGATAAGGAAATACTGCCACTTCTGCCCTACGATCACCCATTTCTAACTGAAACAATTTCATATAATGACGTAAAGTATTTTCTATATCTGTATGTTTGTCATGCTTTGCAAAATATGTTGAATTGGTAACTCCACAAACTTTATGACAGCAAAACACTATATGAGAGAGACATCCCTCATATAGAACAAATCAGAGATGAGATGGTATGGTGCCGATCATATATCCAGAACACATGCCTGACTCGTGTATACATCATGAAGTGTGAACCTCAGCCAATGTGTGTACTATGCCCCTAATATCCACATACAGTGGAGCACATAGTGTTTGAGCCATTACTTGGGTGACGGGGGTAATGGTCATACACACAAGATCTTTACTGGTCCATATCAGGTAATATATGAATGACTGGTGTTTCGTATATCTGATTTATTTTATTTTTGATTCATTTTAATCGTCTTTGTGTTAGTTTTAATTTTTTCTTATTCCATTGGCATTGCATGCTATTGTTGTGTAATTTTCTTTACTGAAGATGATAATTTTCAGAACTACAGTTTAGTTTTTGAAATCCTAAAATTAGGAACTCTGCATGCAAGTTGACCTGGTTCCTCACCTTTAAACCTGATTTGATGTAAAGAATTTCTTTTTATTCCTTCTTAGTCTGAGATTTCATATAGAGTCAAATCGAGACTACTAGTTTACATGACTTTAAGATGTAAACATGATGACGTGACCCTTGATTCCACAATTCAGGGATTTCCAAAACTGAGTCTTAGAGTAGTATAAAACCTTTCTCTATAGAGAAGTTGGTCAGTTTGGGCTTTTAAACACTTGATGACATGTTGTTTTCTTCTGTTGTCAGTGACAGTTTTGAGTGTTTGAGTTTTATTTAAAATTTTCTTCTGATTATTTGGATTTTAAGAGATTAATTTGTTTCCTTTGAGAATTTGTTACTGTTCATACATAATTCTTGGACAAAGGCATTTATTGAAAATTTATTCAGAATTCGAACACTTGAGTGTAATTTGTTGTTATTCTACAAAGAACTGTAGACACAGCAGTACTATACAGGTTACAGGATACAGCATCATTTTCCATTTTGGGATTTCATTGTGACTCAAACTCAAATGCATTAGGACATTTTATTACTAAGACTTTTGATTTTTAATTCTGGGAATATTCTTGGATTATTTGGGGATTTGATTACTAAAACCGTAAGTTCTAATTTTTATTTTTACCTTGTTTTCTAGGGAAATAAATTATTTGTTACATTTTACAAAGCTGGTTGATTTTCATTTTTCTTAGCTTCTGTTTAATTGATCCTAAACACCTAACATCGGTTGATGCACTGTATCCCTCATATTCTCTTTCTCTTGGACCTTCCCCAATGTTAGTCAGCTGTGACTCATCTTGCTTTAATCCCCAATTTAGAGACATTCAATCTCATCCCTTCTCAGAACTTTGTGTTCATAGAAATTATTTTCTTCATCAGGCAGAGAAGGGAGGGTTCATCCTCAACCAGACAGGATCCAATATATTTTTTCCCTCATAGTGGGTCGTATCACCAAATCTTTGTTTCCCGAGAGTTTCGAACATGGTGGTAGAATTGCTTCCACTAAAGAGGCTTCACAAATACACCATATCCAGTTGATGCTTTAGCACGCTGAAGACTGTACATTTACCCACTTGTCAGCTTTGATGCACTCTAGTGACTGATTTTTGCTACCACCTCTGTTGATTTTTAGAGCAGAACCATTTTGTTTCTGGACTCATGACTCGTACTTTTCGACCCCACTCCTTTCTGTACACTTTGCTTAAATATTTCTGATGCCAAATGTTGTCAATCATCAAAGGATTCTCCCTCTTTTAGTTCATTGGAATTGTTTTCACAATTTATCATGCATTGTCATCTTCTAGTTATCACAAGAAATAAACAGTGTTTACAAAGACAGGTTGTCATGTGATTGTCTGGTTTTAGTCTCATTCATGTTCAGTTTCAGTTTGTAACTTATGAGAAACAAGCTACTAAGACTAATATACCATTTTAGGTTGTATTTATAATTATTAGTTAAATTTTTTTTTAATAAAGAATTAGTTACAGTAAATCTTGTTAAGGATTAACATTCAAGAATTTATTGTTGGAACAAATGTTAATGTACTACATGTATATTGATAAATTAACCACATTCGTGAAGTTTCCATCAGGTAACTGGATAATATTGAATATATCATGATTTTGCATGACTATTAATTAAGCCTTAATCTTTAGTACGAATTAAAGTATTACCTCTTTGTATGGACTTAATTATATTCATATAACAAATGTCCATTTGTTTAGAAATAAACCAACATTCATAATATTTATGTATAGCAGACCTGCCAACCCTACTAAAAAAATCCCGATTTTCGGTCCTATCTCCCGATTTTTAAGAAAAAATCCCGATTTTTCCAGCTAAGAAAAATTCATTTTTTTGTTTTTATAAAAAAATTTATTTTCCGCTTCCATGTTTCTGTATCTGTTTTCTCTGTGTCAGGTATGCATCTTAGTACTTTACCTTATCCGGTTTCATTTCCGGTTTTCATCAGCTTCATGTACGGATTGATGAGCTTCTCCTGGATATTTATTTTTATCTGGAACTGAGTGATAAAAGAGTGCGGGATTTTAAGAATTTTCAATTTCTGCATAACGATGAAGTCAGAAAAATCTTGAAGTATTACCCAACTAGATGGCTTTCTCTTGGAATGTGCATTTAATCGTCTTATATAGTTGTGGATGCCACTTAGTGAGTTTATTGAGAAAATGACGTACCCTTGCATACTGCCAGTTTTTAAGCGGGATTCAGAACAGTTTTGACAGACCCAACAAAGCACTACAGCATGACAAGCCCTTAATTCGCAAGACCAGATACATTTTACTATCTATCTACAGAGAATTCCTTTCAATTGTTATTAAACCAAAGTACATTGTTGACAAAACAGACATCACAGCAATTGATGTAAAAGATGATTTTTTTTACATTCGTTCTCAAGACTTGTACTTGAGTGAGACAACCAACACACGTCTAGAGAAGATGAATTCTGATGCACAGTTACAGACAAGAATGCACTATAGGGCATTTCTAATCAACATACATGAAGGAAAAATTTCCATTAAAGGATGACTGGCTCATTCATTCAAGCATTGCAGATGTGGCTAAATAATCTGTATCCTAATTTAAGGACCTCGCCTTTTACTCCAGTCAAAGGGAAGGAATCAACACTGATAATCTGCATAGAGTTTAGTCTTTACCAAACTACAATTTAGAAACAGAATCAAATATGGAAACAGCAGATCATCAGTGGGTTTCTCTCATGTAAAAAAAAGGATGCATCTGGCCAATTGTTGTTTCCAACCCTTTCAATACCACACAGCAACAGCAATGCCGAGAGAGCATTCGTAATTGTAAAAAAACAACAGAACTAATTAAAGAGCCAACCTGTCAGCATCAACTCTGTATGCTATCTATTCTTGTTAGCATCTAAGGACAAATAAATTATGAACCTATTCAAGTCCACATCATACAATGGACTGAAATAACAAAACTAGAATCTTTAGCATGATATATACACCTTATTCTTGTAACTCCTGATTTTTAACAGTGATTTTCCTTATTTTGATTTCTTCAGTTTTGGCTGGTCTGATTTAGACATCAACTAAGATTCATGAAATATATGTTCATGTATTTAGGCATCATTCAACATTTATGAGATAATGTCCATGTATTTAGACATCAACCAACATTCATGAAATTTATGTTCATCTATTTAGACGCCAACAAACATTTATGAGATAATGTCCATATATTTACAAATCAACCAACATTCATGAGATTTCTATCAGGTATTTGCTAATATCAGCTGGACATACAGTTTGTGTTATTTTACATAGGTTGTAATTTTACAATACAGCATAAGTCTGATTATAGAAATTGTTAACTAATGAGTAATGTATGGCAGTTGAGAGATAACATCTTGGGCCTCTTCTTGTTAAACCTATTATTTTTGTCTTTTGATCATTATCGGAATGTACATACAGTATGAAGAAATCACTTTCTTCCATCATTTCAGTAACTGTCATTGGTTTTTGAATCCTGTCAAGATTAGATGTACAAAGTATTTGGGGCCCCGAGTGGCCGAGTGGACGAAAGCGCTCTCCATTACGGATCACTGCCATCTCACCTCTTTCTATGTGGGTTCAAGTCTCAGATTCTGCACGTGTCAGTATGTGAGAAAGCTTGCCAGTATCTTCTCATCGATCATTGGTTCTTTTTGGAGTTTTCACAGGTTCTTGCACCATCATTAATACTGGCAGCCGAGCATTGCCTACCTTGTTCTGAAAAATGGCGTTAAACCCTACTACTAAACAACAAAAGTATTTAATGTCTTTCTTTACCATGATTTAGATAGAATTATTGCTTTATCTGATTATTAGCTGGATGCAGTATATGATAGAATTCAATGATTTTATAATAACTACTCTCAAATAGTTTAGTAGCTGAATGTAAATGTTTGGACACTTTATCTGAGTATGACATCTTATGTACCTTAGGTTGTGAGTGGGATGTCATAAAGTTGGAGTATATTTATATGGACAAATTGCATACTATTCTACTATCTCCTTTTTATTTTCAGAACTTGTCAGCAATGGTTGGTGGTTATGGAGGTCAGAGTCTCATGCCTGGTTTTTCAGGTAGTAGCAACCCTGGTCCAAGAAGCCCTGTCCAGGATGATGTACAAGCTAAAAGGGTAAGTTGGTCTTCACTTTTATATTTGTATCTTAGCAATAATATATTGATGGGTCATGGTATGCTGTCCATACATAAGAAAGCTTATTCACCTGTCTAGGTATTTTTTTCTTCTTTTCATACCAGCTCATTTAAACTCTACATTATAATGCCCTTATCTCCAACAACATGCCTTTTCTCTTTTGCAGAATGTCTATTTCTATTTGTCATGAATAGATTATCTTTATATAGATGATTATTGCCTCTGTTGTCAGTTTTTTTCTTTATTCATATGACATGTTAATGTCATTCATCTGAGTTGATGACTGATTGGTATTGTCAGTTTTCTTCAATCCAAAAGGAATGATAAATATTGTCATTTATTCCAGTTTCTGACACCTTGAAATTGCCTGGATCTTTTTAATGGCATTTGTTTCTTCTTTAGAGTAGCTGACATTTTGGTATGCACATAATAACAATTTGCACTACTGCAGGCTTCAATACCTCAAATGCTGCTAACTGCTGTATTATCATTCAGATAGGATAGTGTACAAAACATAGATCTGTCTGCTCATCGAAACTTGACAACAAACATCCAACTACATCGGCTTAAAGCAAAATATATCATGATTTACTAATCAGGCCGAACAACATACCAACTGAATAAATGTCAAGAGACTCGTTGGTTCACCTCTAAGATAAAGCCTGCATCCCAATAACATTAACTATAGCAGGCACAATCAGTGAAATACAAAAGATATTTTGTTTAATTGAATTCCAGTCTGTTTAAGATTTAACCTTTAAAGGCCCTTTACAGTTCCAGAAATTGCTATGGCTTAGGTGGTTTTCTAACTGCAGAATCTGTAATCAAGGATGTATGTATACTGATTAATATATGTTTGATCCATGAGCACTCGTATAGTTTTTGGTTATTCAGATGTTTGTATCATGGTATTTGCATGTGTTTATTATAGGAACTGAATTAGTACAATGAATCCTTCTGTTGCATTAGTAACTGATGGATTCACAGATGTGTTGCCAATCCTTATCATGGGGAGATTACTCTAACTGAATTCTTGATTGGCAGACAAGTTGTAGCTTTTTATTCAATGGAGCAGGGGCTAGTTTTTGTGTACAAATTTAATACTGCAATCAATGATCTAGTATTAAAACTTCATACAAAATCAAATACACAAGTGAAGTCAAAAAATGTCCAAATAAGTTTTGGATACCTGAATTAAAACAAAGCATAAGAATAGTATCCACAATACGAGAGAAGTCAGTGGCAGTTCATAGCAAAAGACGTTTTTTCATGTATGAAGTCATTGTTGACATAATGTAATACTCACAGTGCAAACACAAATAACAATTCATTCTTCCAAAATATAGCAATCAGTATACCACATTCATCACTATTTCTATACACTAATCTCTTATGTCAACTTCACAGTTGTCTAAGACCATTCCACTGGTATCATTCAACATTCACAACAGTATGTTTATATAGGAATCTTCTAACGGCCATCTACTCCTGTCGAGTTATATTTTAAGAATGCATGTCGACATGCTATGCAATTGATTATGTGTCTGTATTGACATGTGGTGATAATATTCATAAAAATAGGGGTGTAGTCATTGACAGCTACAAGATGAACAAGACCATACATTATGGTCACCATTTTTGCCCAATATTTATTAAGATAGCCCCAAAATATGGTACTTTGTCATGATATAAACAGTTCTCACTTTGATTTAAAAAGTACAGTTACCTCCCTCTCCAAAAAGCATCCCATACAACACTAAGTGATGTATGGAAAAAAGGAAGGAAATATTTTAAAACTAATGCATACAATTTATTTAAATATACACAAAGATGCAGAAAGGTATAATAAATATGGCTGACTGCACTGTAATTTTTTTTAATTTTCCTTCAGAGGGCAGGGGCCAGTTTTAATGTGCAAATTTAATGCTGCAATCAGTGATCTAGTATAAAAAGATGATAAAACTTAATACACATGCGAGGTCAAGACGTTCCATATTTTTAGATACCTATATTAAAATGAAGCGTAAGAATATTATCCACTTGAATGTAAAAGTCAAGGGCAGTTCATAGCAGAATACGTTTATGCACCCGAATCCCAAATTTATACTATACACTTTCATGTCTGAAGGTCATTATTGACACCATGTGATGTTGACAGTGCAAACACAAGCTCTTTTCCTTGTTGACAATTCAGCAAAACAGTGCGTTTTAATTAAAAAGGCTGATGCAATTGAAAACATTTGTCATCCAAACCATTTCTGATATATTCTACTTGCCCCAAACCCATGTGTTTACTACTATGGGAGGCTAGCTCATCTTCCTTGTCACTTTTGGTATTTGACTATCAACTTACTGCATACTAACTATGGAAGGTCTATATGCCTGACATCAATGTCAAGAACAACTCAATCCTAAAACACCTAGTTCACAAATATATCTATATTATTTTAAATGGTAAACAATAATAGCTATAAAAAAAACTCACACAATAGCCTGCAAACTAGATGATTTGACCCTAGTTGCATGGTTGTAGTAGTTAATAGTTAATAGTTTTACAAAAATGGATTATAAGGAATGAATGGCTGGATTCTGAATTGTATTATATAACATAACAAATCTTTAGGGAGTTACACATATCCTTTGGATTCTTAATTATCATATCCTTTACATTGCTCAATCGCCATACATTGAAGAAATGAACTACCTTAGAAAAATACATGCTGATCAATTGTAATTAAATACAAGCAATTTCTTGAAATTTGCTTATTACTGTTGGATTGCAGACCGTAAATTATTATTTAATATTTTCTTTTTCATATGAAGAAAGTTATTTTTTTTCAAATACTTGCTGAAATTTTATTTAAAATGTTGTGTTGAAAGAATTGAAAACTGGCAAACAAACACTCATCTAAGTTGTAGTACCTTTTCAGTTTTTCAATATTAACAAGAACTGTTAGACTAATGCTGAATTTAACAATAACTTTATACTGATTTGACATATTAAATGAATTTCCATTGTTTAATGCTTTGTAAGAGGTGTTGACTCAGATTGCACATTCACCTAGCATTGGTATTAGCAGCAACGATTAATGGATTTTAGTGATGGGGATTGGATCTAATTTCTCAACTGGTCATTTTCACTTGATCCATGATCAGTTTATTATGTTTACTATCTTTACTTAGTGCCAGAAAAACTTAATGCAAGCAGAATATTTTGTTTAATTATCTCCAAAGAAAATTATCACAAGCAGAGTAATTTGTTTGTAATTTAATAATCTAATTTACCTTTTACCTATATTTTACCTTTAATCTATTTAATCTATTTTACCTATTTTACCTTTTTCACCAATTAGATCTCCAATATGACCACCATGTTACTCATCTGATAAATCTTGTTATGGCTGTTTATGTTGCATTGATAATCATACTGATGTGGCCTTTTTAGAATAAGACTTCGTATGATATCGTATCAGTCATATGTGTATTAACGGCAGCAATCTAACATCTAGTATGGGTACCATGGTAGCCTCTTTAAAGATTTTTTTTATCAGCATTCCTCATTAGCAAATGATGATATTAATATAGCATTTCATTGAAAGCCTTAGTATAATGTTTAGTTAGTCCCAAGTGAAAATGGTACCATCATCACGTCCAGTATCGACATCCTGGCAGCCAAGTTTGGAAACTTGCTATGGCAGAGGGCTGCTACTCAACTGGGTTTTATATTCACAGTTTAATATGGTGATATATTAGTGTTTAACATGTTTAAAAAATGACTGATTCAGACATATTTGTTAGCATCTAAAGCAGACAACCAAATGGTCCGAAAGTAATGATTGGGTTTATCAGCAGATAATACCTGCAAAAATTAACAAAATCGCAGTACACCAACAAAAAGTTTATCATTGTAAAGCTCTTTATATAAATAATGATACCCTTCATTTTTATTTAAGAGATTGGTTGTCCGTTACTTTATTTAAATTGTCTTTACTTTTCTAGGATTATCGCCGTGAACATGGACAGAGATGCCTAAAGGAAATCCGCTCTCACTTAAGCGACAAACCTACTACAGTTCACTTGGTTGATGAGGACTTTGCCATTGACAACACAATTCTCGACATCAAATTGGAGGAGTTGAAGAAGAAAATTGTAGAGGTGGCTTCACAGCAGTCATACTGGGAAGAGCAGATACCCACTCGGTGGTTTCTCCTGGAACAGCAGCTGATGAGGCTCAGGGATGCTGGTGAGAAGGTATTCATTTAAATCATGATTAACATTAATATGTGCCATTTCTATAAAGCCTTCGCATTACACAGCCCTTCATATTTGACCTATTTTGATCTTGCATTATTGCTCATGACAAGTGAATTTTGATAAATTGTATCCCATGAATTTTATATGGCAAGCTGCTTTAAAGGTTTAGCTCTCTGTCAATTTATTACATTTAATAAAAACAAAGTTTGAATGTTGAAAAGTGAATTTTGTTACAGATAACATGTGTAGCATCAACTTTACCAGAACTGTTCAACATTGTTGTAACCAACAAGAACAAAACAAATGGCAAGTTTCATTGGACAAGGGACAACAATACTTACCACTTCACATGAATGGAGAAGTGTTTTGAAAAGTCAATGACTACCCTTGTACACAGATCAATTATAATGTCCAGCAATGGTTTTGGATGGCCAGTATCAAGATGCAATCTGTAATTGTTTTAAGATTTAGAGAATTAAAAGTATTTTCCAAGTACCCTTGCCAGAAGTTACTTTTCATAGGTTTCTTAATACTAAGAGATCTTTCAGATACCAGATCTCATTATGTTTCAATCCCGATAATCATTCATTTAATTTAAAGATATTGGGGCATTGTGGCTGTGTAGTCTAACATGTTCACCCTTACTGATCACTCTCATCTCAAGTATGTCCATATGGATTTGAGTCTAGACCAGTATTGGTACATGTTTGTGTGAAAAGTCTGCCAGAAGTTTCCCATTTGTTGGTGGATCATACGGGTTTTTTTATATGGTCTTCCTCCACCATTTATGCTGGCCACCATGTATTCACTGAGATATAGCATTAACCCATAACATCAACGAATGAAAGATATGTAACTGGCATAATATCCTTAACTGTAGATTAGAGAGTACACAAATTTAAACTGTTTTGCAGTATATCAGATGTCTTCCATTTCAGTCACTGTATTGAAACAGGTGTGTGTGTGTGTGTGTGTGTGTGTGTGTGTGTGTGTGTGTGTGTGTGTGTGTGTGATTCCTGCCATTGTTCAAATGCATAACTTGATAATATCACTTAGCATTCATTTTATGTTTTCATTTTTTTTCTTGGTTATTATAGACTATATCCTGATGCCTAACATACAAGGAAATTATTTCTACACATTGTAAATGTCCAAATGAACATGACCTTGTTCCAATGCCAATATTAACATATGATTCCATCTCATCTCTATTTCCATGGGTTTGACTCTCAGGGCCTCTGCATGATTTCTAGTCTCACGTTCAGCCAATGTGGGTATGTGGGAAAGGTTTCCAGTAGCTTCTCGTGGGTCGGAATTTCTTTCCAGGGTTTTCCCGGGTTCTTCTTCCACCATTTATACTGCTACCTTGTATAGCCTATCTTGTGCTGAAAAATGGCTTTAAACCCTAAAACAACAACATCATCGTCATCGATTTTCTCCTTTAGCATAGTAAGATCAGGTATTGCACATGTTGTCTATGGGAGAAATTGGGTTGGGAATAAACATGTAACTTAATAAATGTGCAACAGTTGTATTGTTGTACCCTGTTTGCATGTCATGTATTATAGTACCTGATTTGCATGTCAGTCTTCAGTCATGACATTGTCACTTTACTGTATTATTTCAATGTCACATATTTGTATACTGTCGTTCACGTGTCTTTTTCCTGTTTCTGTCATCTACCTGTGAGTTTTCTGTCTTGTGTCATTTACATTTAGAAAAATACATAGGCGTAGCGATGATATTTTGCGCCCGGGGACGAACTATAAAATTGGCGCCCCAGCGATCTTGTGACCGATTTATTACCCTTGTTTACTTATTATAATGTAACGTTGTAAACCTCATTTCGGCGCCCCTGTACCTTTGCGCCCGGGGACATATGTACCCCCCTGCCCCCACCTCGCTACGCCTCTGGAAAAATATTTAATTAGTACGAGCATATACATGATTGGTTTGAGGCATCCTATAATTTGTAACTGTTCATAAACAATAATTATTAGATGTGGACTGTCCTTAAAGTTATTCAGTCAAAGCTCAAATGACATCATTCGATCTTATACGGTCCTTTAATATTCAACTCACTTGTGCTTCTTATAATATAGACCAGTATATCATGTTTAACATTTTCATCAGTGTAGTCTGAGTGTGCAGAAGCAGTTATTCATGTATACATGCATGCAGGATACAATTACATTGTAATGAGGTGATAAAATAAACCCATAAGCTCACATGCATATTGGGAAAGTCGTCATTGTAACATTTAACACACGCTTTTGTTGATGGATACCGGACTCTAGTATGTAGCATACATATGCTGTTTCTGACCAATGCCTGACAGTGTAGACGATAGTATACATGTGCTTTTGTTTCTGGATGTCTGACACTAGTCTGTAGTATATACATGCTGTTTCTGATCTATGCCGACAGTGTAAACAGTAGCATACACATGCTATTTCTGATCTATGACTGACAATGTAGACTATGACTAAAGTGATCTTACGGTCTCATACCAAAGACCTTTTTTAAAAAAAACTGTACCAACAGCTGCCTCACTTTGCACCCAGCATTAAGAAATTAGTGTTATTACTTATTTAGATATCGACTGCTTTTGTGACTTAGTGGTTAGTGTCCACCCCAAATGTAGGATGTTGTGGGTTCAAACACTGGATGAGTCATACCAAGAAGTTTTAAAAAAACTGTACTTTCAGCTTTCTCACTTTGCACACATCATTAAGATATTGTTGTTATTACTGGTCGGTCTGGTGTCAAGATAATTTGAATGGGTGAAACATCACGCTGTTGCATGGTTCCCTGTGCTAGACATTAGTTTACACTGCAGACATTATAACAGTATGATTGGAACATTGTTAAAGCTATGTTAAAAATCTAGATCATTCACACACTTAAATATTATCCATGTGAAATATGAACACATATATCTTGCTTTATGGTGATTATAAAATGAGAGTTTAAAACATATTTTATTTATAAACTAATGAGATAAATGTGTTTGTTAACTTGCAGGTGATTTCCCACTCTAGAGTGGTAATGTTAAACAAGGAAGGAGCTGTTCGAATAGAAAAAAGTGAAGAACTTGATGTGTTTCTTAGATATCTTCATGATACCGGAACTGTCATCTACTTCAGGTAATACTATAGGTCAGGGGTAAGTGTATTGTGTGCTATTATCTACTTCGTGTGAGATTTTAAGACTGATCAGCAGTAGTACTTAGTGGACTTTAGTATCTAGAAGCTATCAGTTGAAAATGAATCATTATTTTATAAAAGTACATGAAGATTTTCTTTTTCCTGATTTGTTTATCAAATGGAACATTTTCTTTGCACAGATTCATTAAATTGCTCAATAAGTAACGCAAAATAAAAACGGTTGGCAGTAATGATGGTACTTATCAAATATATATATATATATATATATATATATATATATATATATATATATATATATATATATATATATATATAATGTGTGTGCGTCTGTAAGTTTTCCTTATTGATTAATTTCTTAAAAACATAAAACAGAAACTAAATTGTAAATAAAATTAGCTCTATTGACTTTGCATCGACTTAAACCAAGAATCTTAATTTAAATAAAACAGGAGTCATTATTTACAAACAAGGCTCTTTGAAATATTGGTTGTTTTTTTCAGCACAATTGAAGTATTGAGAGATAATATTCTATTAGACCCAGAGTGGATGATTGATGCATTGAAGCTCCTCATCAATGCTCAGCCTAATGTACCCAATAACCCAGTTGACCATGACACTGAATCAAATAACCCTGCTGCCAGTGCTGCTCACAGTGATATCACACAGAAATTGTCTGACTTCAAGGAGAAAGGAATCCTTACTGTTGAACTTGTTGGTCTGTACATTATTTTGTTCTGTTACCATTTCATAAAATACATATCATTTTAAAGTAATTGAGAGGTACTTTAAGTGTTTTGCAAGTTTGTTAATTGTTTTCATTGTTTTGTTTATTACACCCTGAATATCTCAGACGTACACTAAGGACATTTGGAAACATCTTAACAAAAGTAGCACAACCATATTTAAATGTGAGTATTGTTACCTACTTCACATTAATATTTCACTAACACAATGTATAAAGATGTCAATAACATTGGGACAACATGACAAAAGTGATTAATGTATTTACTTTTGTTTCCCATGCCTTTTAATACTGAACCCCTCATCACCCACATTAAAACTATTTGATATATGGATACATCTCAATGAAAGCAACGCATTCACCCCACATTAAAACTATTTGATATATGGATACATCTCAATGAAAGCAACTTATTCACCCCACATTAAAACTATTTGATATATGGATACATCTCAATGAAAGCAACTTATTCACCCCACATTAAAACTATTTGATATATGGATACATCTCAATGAAAGCAACTTATTCACCCCACATTAAAACTATTTGATATATGAATACATCTCAATGAAAGCAACGCATTCACCCCACATTAAAACTATTTGATATATGGATACATCTCAATGAAAGCAACGCATTCACCCCACATTAAAACTATTTGATATATGGATACATCTCAATGAAAGCAACTTATTCACCCCACATTAAAACTATTTGATATATGGATACATCTCAATGAAAGCAACGCATTCACCCCACATTAAAACTATTTGATATATGGATACATCTCAATGAAAGCAACGCATTCACCCCACATTAAAACTATTTGATATATGGATACATCTCAATGAAAGCAACGCATTCACCCCACATTAAAACTATTTGATATATGGATACATCTCAATGAAAGCAACTTATTCACCCCACATTAAAACTATTTGATATATGGATACATCTCAATGAAAGCAACGCATTCACCCCACATTAAAACTATTTGATATATGGATAAATCTCAATGAAAGCAACGCATTCACCACAGACCTTGGGTTATTGTGACATAAAAGCAAGGTTGGATGATTTTTTTTAATTTAGCTCGATGTTAATTACACCCACATCCACTATTTGATATCAGTAAATGAATAAGGTATATATGTGCATTTCATCAATACCTCCCAATAAAAGCAAATTAGATACATAAATATTATATCACTGTGACCCAAATTGTATGATTGAAAATGTATCAGCCATGTTTTGGACAGAAGTTAAGGATGAATCAAGAAAGGTTTATTAACACTTACCATACCAGTAAACCTGAACTTGGATCAGATGATGCAGCAATCCACGCTGTAAGACAAAGGACCACATGATGAAACTGTCTACAGTATGATTTATTGGCAGTCCTTGGATACCATGACGAAACTGTCCAGAAAACGATTTGGGTCTAGCAGTATCAGCTAGTAATCGTTTGACCCCATTCAATATGGCTATTGGACCAGGTTTACCCAACTCTAAATGTAAAAGAAAAATCACAGATAGGTAATTTTCTAAAGAAAAATAAGCCGGTGAGCTTTTTATGGTAAGCTATATATCAGCACAGGTTAATGCATAATAACGGACAATACCCAATATCCAAATGTGCAATAAGTTAGGTAATAACACTGTTTTTCTTGACAATGTAGTCATAACATAAAGGAGGAGTAAGACATAAAATAACATCATAGCTGGAATGTATGATGTATAGGGTAAAGAAACGGAAAGGAAAATGGAAATGTTTTCTCTTGTATCAGTGATATGAAGTTGACCTGTTTATATGTATGCCTGAAATGTGACTGGTAATATAAAATTATGTACTGCTGAAAACCAGAATATGGGATAATCATTACATTATAGTTTTATTGTGAGAGGTACGTTCACTGCTGGAACAGTAGATAGGTGTTTTATGACAATAGTGTGCAATGATTTTGTGATAATGGTATCATTCGTTCATACTGTTAAAACTGCTTGTTTTGTCATTCATTGACCAGTTACAAGCCCAAGAAATACTCGTCTTCCAGTTGATGCAGAACCAGCTTTTCTCCTGATGAGAATCTGCAGACAAATATGTAGATACATATGTCAGTTGAGGCAACGAATTGTGAAAGACTTGCTTTTAAAGATTGACAAAATTCAACAATCATTTACATTTCACAAGGCAGAGATTACTCTGTAGAGGAATACGTTAACATCCAATAATTAAAACTGTTGATCACCTTTTTTGACCTGCAAATAATGCCAACCTCTTCTTTAGCAATGCCAATATAACTGTACAAATTAAATGCATGGGCAAATGATTAGATTCCCATGTTAATGAAATTAAACTGAAAAAAAATATTGGATCTAACAATATTTTTTGCAGCGGATTTGATAGGCAAGATTCTGCAAAAATTATTATGAAGTGTTAAGTTCTGTTATATATCTTCATTTGGGCTTTTTACATTTTGTATTAAGTCAACTACTTAGCTAAAAGTTTTTTTTATCTTTTTCTAGTGATTTTCAAAACTCTGCTTTAAAGCCTACGACTGCGACCTTTCTTAAAATGAAGTGTGGTTGTTCTTTCTGTGACAAATATGGGCATTATATCCAATGTCTGGAATATGATAGAAGAAGGGGCATTTTTTGTACATTATATTGTTATACTCATTAGCTAGCTAGGATAGTGAAACAATCTAATTAAGAGCTTCAATCAAAAATGTTTTGCTATCCAATGGCAGTTTGTTCGGTGCTAGGTCTTCTGTGCAATAGAATTGGATGATAATTACAACACTGTTATTGACTAATCTCATGATTTTTGTCCATGCTTCATGAGCTGCCAGATACTCCCTCACTATGTGAAATACAGCGTTTCTTTCTACTTCAAATATCATTAACTTTTGTGATTCCGTTGAAATAAATAGTGTGTATATGCACTATTAGTACAACATCTTAGATTCTTCTGTTATTGAAACATATATTGTCACTATATGCAATGTGGTTCAAGATTTACAGCAATACATTTTTTTTTCTATTTCTACAACAACCGCGTTGAATGTCTTTCTAGCATGGTGCATAGGATTGTCAAGTAGTGGACATTTTCCTATATTGCTTTATGATTATGCAAATATTATCAAAGAAAAAAGTTAAGTCATATTTTCATTTCTATTAGTTACGGATGTAATCAATTTTAAAATTCTAAAAATGGTGGATTTTAGTCAGTTGAATGGATTGGTAATTACTCTGGACTCAAACAATACTCCTTAATTTTGCTACGGTCATACTAGAGCAGCATGTGCAGCATACAAAGCATCATAAAAGGTAAAACTTGTGACATGTTTATATATACATATCTATTGGACAGGACAGGCTTAATATCTAATCTCAATAATGAATTGTACCAAAATCACCAGTCTTTTTTATCAAGACACCATCACTTACTGAATGCAGGTAAGCATCTTTAGTGAAATTGATATTAATTACTTCATTGATGGTCGATAACATTTTATATCCATAACCTGTCATCAGCAGCAGCTAAAGAAAATGAAAATACAATTATAACCTATTTCCTGAAATCAAATTGGAAATTAAGCTTATTTGGAGAGTTTCATCTGTTAAAGTCTTGTTATCTGATTTTGTTTGCAGATATTAATGCAATGATTATATTTCACACACACACAGACACACACACACGTACACATACACATAGAGACACACACATTTATAAGTGTATGTTATACATTGCTGATTTTAATGGTTTGTATATTGTCAATGAAATTAAATATTTAGATATAGCATTTGCACTTCCAAATCTTTGCGAATAACTCTGGCTCTGATGTTTTGATGTAAATATTTTAAAAAGTATTACATTATTAAAAATGTCCTATTGAATCTAAAGTCTGTTTCTTTATATTCACAGATGCTATCTGGACAAAGGAGAATCATCCAGAACTACATAAACACAAAGAACACATCTTGATGATAATGGAACAGCTAAACATTCTTGCCAAACCGCTATCATTTAATGAGATGGGAGAGAAGCCAAAGGTGAGTTAATATGAAAGTTCCACGTTTTATTCTCCTATTGCATGAGTTGCAGATTTCACACTACATAATGCCATTTAAAAGTTGTTTTCAACTGCAATTTCAATTATTTCTGAGATGTTAAGGAACAAGAATCTGTGCAAATTATACTAAATATATACTTTTATTATTTATACTAAATATATACTTTTATGATATTATGTAGTGTGGATTTTGCTGATGCGATATTTAACCCAGTCATACATACATACATACATACATACATACATACATACATACATACATACATACATACATACATACATACATACATACATAAATACATACATACATAAGAAAGCATGCCAGTAGCTTCTTGTGAGTCGGTATTGGAAAATGAACTATAGTAAAACCTGTCTTCAAAGAGCACTGTCTTGAGAGACCACTTTTTCAGTGTACAAATTTATTATATAGCAGTGTAAATTATTTTGAGAGACCACCTGCGTTCAGAGACCATACATTTTTGGCACAAGAGGTGATTTTTCAAGATGAGTTCTGCTATATTACCAATTCAAAACATGCTAATTTGATGTCTTCCTGTATTTCATTGATTGTTGTATTATTTAGCATGTAGGGATTTCATGCTTCATAGCCTTTTATATCGCCTCTACTGCCTGGTGCAAGGATATATTTGTATTCCTAACACTTTTTGATGGTAAACACTTCTGGTATTTTGCGCCCTGCAAGGCCAGGAAAAATAAATAAAGGGACATAACTCAAATTCCGATCAGAGTAGTAAGTATTTGGAGTGCCTTCATGTTTTGTTTTGTTGTCTTCAGGTTTATATGTATCACTTCATTATAAATAGAATCAATTAAAATGAAAATGCTGATCAACTGTTTTTTGTTCCTAACTATTTGTTTCAAAACATGAAGTATTATGTTTATGAATAAAGGAACCAGATTATAACCACCTCACGCTTTATTTTCATTTGTTTTGATCCAGTATATAGTGGATATTTTATTTTCTTAGGTTAATGCCGGATGACAGTTGATCGTAATGGAATTAAAAAATGTCTATTTTTGGAAGCATGTTCCGACTTAAGCGACTTACCAAATAAAGATTGTTTCTTAACTTGAATACGAAATGAGATCAAAAAGGAGAACAATAAATGTATATGCAGTGCAGTCAATCAGAACATGAATTAAGTGACATGAAACAAAATGAATTATGGTTGCCCGTTCTGGAGATTTCATTCGCTCCGGAACGATCAGTCATTATACTATCAACCTACAGAATTATCAACCTATCTAATAAAGTACGACCAATTGACGCGTGCATAACTAAGAAAAAGTAAATAATTTGTATCAAAATATAATAAATCATATTTTATTTTGCTTTATTCTATTATACAACTTAAAACAAAAATAATGTGTAAGCGAAAACCGATATATAAGGAGAGAACATGTAAATGCATGTGTATTTCGGTGTATTTTTTTTCTTTAGTGTATTTCGGTGTTTCTAGTAACCCTGTCAAAATATATTTTTCACATGTAAGAAAATACACAAATTATTTTTCCAATAAGTATATATACTTAAGGCTTAGAGACCTAAACACTAAGTAACTTTGGACTTGTAAAGCAGAATGACTTTTGCACTTTGAAAGAACATAACTGTTCCAATTTAGTAAACTTGTGTGAACCATTCAACAAATTGTGCATACATATTATAACTTATAAAATTCAGGTGCAAACATGTAGCACAACAGGTAAAATGCACAAGCAATTATTTAATTACCACATTACATGAACAATAATTTCAAACATTTCATCTAACTCAACGATTTCAATGTATTCCAAAGCTTTTATGGAGCCATCTAACACTTCAGTGAGTCCAACTCTCTCAGAAAACTGAAATAAATCACTTTGGCTCGTTGAGAACAAAAACGTGTGGAGTTCACACTTCGTCTGGTACAAAACCTTTAAAGTCCTCTTCATCGTCATCAGTGTCGCCCAAAATAACATTTAAATGCATCTCCAGATATTTTCTCTCATTTTCAATCCATTGTGTTAGGTCATAACAGCTTAATATTTTGATAATTCATTATCTGACACTTCATTCTCATCTTGCTTCGAACACTGCCATTTTGAATAGACATTCACCATTCGTAAAACACGCTTAGAATGTGCCTGCTTGCCTCGAAATTTCTAGTTGAATTCAAGCTAACTTGTGAGAAAATCCAAGTATAATATCTATATTACAATACGAAACTTCTTAGAGATATCCCGAAATGTATCTAGTCTGGAAGTATGACTTTAAAAAAGCACACTGCCCCAGATCGGTATACCGTCCATAAGGTGTACAGAGTTACTTCTGCTAGAACGGAAAACCAGTCTGCATTGATGAAAGTTTTTTTCCAATAAATCTATATACTTCACACTGATGTATGTATTACAATATAGAGCATTATTTCTAGACAATCTGTGTATTCAATAATTTGATTCTATTTTAAATAGCATTACCTGAACCCTCTTGATAGTATGTGCATTCAATATTTTCATTCTGAATATATGAGACCTAGACATTATGTGTATTACATGAAACCTGTACATTGTGTGTAATGAGTAATTAATTTTGTACTGTATAGCATTACCTGAAACATCTAGACAATCTGTGTACTGAATAATTTGCTCTGTATAATATAGCATTTCATGAAACCTATAGAAATGTATGTACTTAATCATTTGTTCTTTTTAATATAGCATTACATGAAACCTCTAGAGACTTCTGTACTGAATAATTTGTTCTGTTTAATATAGCATTACAAGAAACATCTAGACAATCTGTATTCTCAATAATTTGTTCTGTATAATATAGAATTACATACTACCTGTACTGAATCATTTGTTCTGTTTAATATAGCATTACATGAAACCTCTAAAAATTTGTGTACTGAATAATTTGTTCTGTATAATATAGACAACTGTACTCAATAATTTGATATTATATATATATATATATATATATATATATATATATATATATATATATATATATATATATATATATATATATATATATATATATATAGCTTTACCTGAACTCTCTATACAGTCTGTGTGTACTACTAAGTAATTTGATTTGTTAAAGTAATTAAGCTCAAAATGACTTAAGTGACTTAAATCAGTAATGTTATAAGAAAAGTGCCAAAATAAATGACATACAGTAACAATTTTATTGAAGTACCAAAATATCCAAGAAATCAGATTTGTGGACACTTCTTTCCAGGCACCAAATTTAACACAAATCCATCTGTCATGGAATGTTTTCGAATTAAAATATGCTGATATATTGTAAAATGTGGTACAAGTTACAATATGTTTTGTTTTTTAAAAGACGTCTTAACAAAAACTAATTTAACCTAATGGCACAATGAGTGTTTTGGTATTATGAGCTTCAAATTTTGTAGCAATGATGCCAATCCGTCATTAATTTCATTACAATACAGAAGAACTATTTTCAACAACGATATAAATATTTGACCTGAACGTATCAGATGGAAATGGCTTTTAAATTTGTGCTATTGATGCATACTAACAATTTAATATGGCTGTCTCGACTTTTATAAAACATGATAGAATTTTTGCAGAAAGAACATTGCATAAAGGACTTTCATGTATGTTCATAAAGAAGAAATTCAGATGTCAAATATAGCTGCCATTCTTAAAAATGTCCATAACTTTATACAGCATCAGGTCCACAACCTTTACTAAATTTGATAAATTGTTCCAAATTTGTCATACACAATGACTACAATTTCTAATGAGAGTAAATTCTTCTGTTAACCTGTTCTCAGAATTTCTTAAAAGATGCCAATCTGCTTTCAAATTCTGTCTTTGGAAAGAAACAAACCCTGTTTCTAAAAGTAAACGAACTTGAACAGCATATTCTAAATCATTATTGAACAGACTTTATTCAAATTTAACAAAACATGGCATAATGATAATTCATATTTTACAAATTATGCCAAACTGATCATTGCTTGATGATAACTCAGATTGTACAAATGATGCCAAACTGATCATGGCATGACGATATATCAGCTGTTACAAATGATGCCAAACTGACATTAATTATGGCAACTTTTGCTAAATGTATACAAATATGTGTATTATTTATTACCAAACATAAGTCGACAGTACTTGATGACAATGGAAAAGTAAGAAGGACTTTAAAAATAACAAATTGCCTGGACTCAATTTTCAACAGATATATTGATCGTTAGTGTATGTAGAGTATTAATTGGGGCATCAGATAAAATTCTTTATATTTCTAATTAATGTTGCTACTAGAGAGAACTGTATCGAATCCATTGATTTATATTGTCTCATATTGGATATAACGTATGTTGTGGTCAGATTGGTTAAAGTGGTTATATGTTTGGAACTCCTCATTTTGGATATTTTTGAGCTGTATTATATTCTCCCTTGGAATTCTGTTTTAGTCTTACAAACATAAGTTGTTTACTGTATGCGTTGCAGGTGATTAGGTAAATAACACTTTGTTTAGTACAAAGATTTTTTTAACTTGGAAGAATATTTGAGGAGTGTAAGTGTGCTTCCAAGTATTTAATTTTTATTCATTATCTTCCAATAACAGTCATATGATCTAATACTTTGTTTCCAAGTTATTTAACTGCAAAATCGGGCTGTTTTCTTGAAACCTTTACTCTATTAAACGATTGCGTGATTTAATGCCATATCTGACAGTCAGATTGACAAACAGCTGGAAGGATCTGAGTGCACATCAGAAAAAATAATTATTCTGTCATATGAAAACAAATGGATTTTAAGTCTGAACAGATATAAAAATGAAGCTCATCCACCATTAAATTTGATTTTCATGAACAAAACTTGAAAAAAATATATAGGATTTATCCAAGGATTCATTGGCTGAAAATAGCTGACCAAACTTTGTACAAATCATCCTGAAACTAAAGGTCTTTCTCACGATGTATATTTTATACTTTCAGGTGGAGGACTACTTCCTTACACCTTGCATGCTTCGTCAAGGATCTCCAAAAGCAGTTATCTCCCCTGAAGAAGATCCCCGCTTGGTGAGAACACCAGACATGCGCTGCAAATTTACAGGGAAGTATTTGCCAACTCCCATCTTTCACAGGCTTCTTGCTGCCTGTGTAGCTCGCTGGCCCATTGCCAAGAAGAAGGAGACATCAGAAAATCTAATTTTTTGTGGATGCGGTGTCTTTGACTTAGACCTTTTCCACAGATTAACAGTCTACATTAAAAACCATGTTGTATTTGCAAGAATAACAAGGATGGTGGTTGATGAAGTCAAGCCCCCCGATACAAAGCTGTGCAGCAGAGTTAGAAGGTTCATTACACTGAATCTCTCCAAGATTACCTCCTACTTGGGCCCGAACTTGCAGTATGAGTTGCACGCAGCATATCATTCATGGCTTGCAGATGAAGTGAGTTGCTTATGGAGGGGAAAATAATTTATTTTTGCCAACTCCATGGATATTGTTCTTAGTAGCATTGTCTAGTTTGGTATATAAGATACTTGATCAGGAGATAAGGTCCCTATATCCCATCAGATAACATTGTAGAAGAATGATTTCGAAGTGAAATGGCATCATATATATATTACATCATATAATGTAATGTGACAAGGGTCCAGTGTGCACATAGTAATAGCATACATACCAGAGTATACGGGGAATGTGTACTGTCTAAAATATATTCCTGTAGTTATTTAGTTTGAATCTGATGATGTATCATGTTATATCCTAAATGATTTTTTACTTACCGTGCTTTGACGATCTATACACAGTAAAGCAGTTATTAGGTTGGAAAATTGTAAAAATGTTTAATTGTGCTTACATACCATTACTATGAGGGAACAATCTGACAGTATTAAAACCTATTGCTTATATTTTATAGGAGTGAAGGAAACATAGAATAGTTTTTTGATTAAAAATTTAGATGGAAGGAAGGAACACACACACAATATCAAACGACTGTCTATATTATGACTTTCAACATGGCTTGGGGACTGTCATAAAATAATAAGCTACACAATAAAGGTCAATTTGAAAACATTTTGCCATCAATGTCCTTAACTTCTATCTAATACATGTACATTCAATACAAATTTGCTTTGGAAAAATACATACTCTTTTGAGCTTTAATATATGCACTATCACAACAAATGGCAATTGCCTATGCATCATTTTTGAATTTAGAGTAAATGTCAGTACAGTTGATAATTAGAGTTGCCAGAAAGATGTCAAATTTAGACCTATAGCAAGCGAAACAAACTATATAATATCACCTAACTGGTTTTCCAATCTTGAGAATTTTTCTTCAGACTTATCATTCATTATTGCTATCTGCGCAAATATTGTGTTTATTCTATCAGCATCTTCATCAGTTCTTTGTAAGGCGTTATCATTTACAGGAGCTTTCGGACTTTGTGATATACAATCACTGCGAATGGAGTTTAAACACTGGGATGATCTTGTTTCATGATTATGTTTCAATACCCATTTAGATATACATGCTTTCATGTCACTGTAATTATTTTCTCCTTCAATGAAATGTTATATAACATAAATATCTTCCGATAACTTATCCTCCACAGGAGCACTATTTGTTCCAGGTAAACGTTCTACTAATCAACCATCAGGACAATCATATCTCTTCCTTTTTGCTAAATCAAAGAGAGCTTGCCTAGAATCCCCGAGACCTTTGACATAGTTTGTTGATTTCAATCTTTTTTTGAAGGCACTTCTATTAAGAGTTCCAAATTTGGTTTTGATTTGCATGTACATGCCTTCATTAATTTCGTCTACATATGAATCATGCTCTGCTTGCTATGCTTGTGTTTCATTTAATACTGACATGACCCTTATAGACTGTCTTTTTATCTTGGATCAAGTTGTCTAATTTAAAGCTCTGAAAAACAGATAATAACTCGTCTAGTATGCTGATTTTAGTTTTGTTCGTTATAGCACAGCAGAAAAAGTAGGTTATTTAGTGCCAAGGAAACACCATGTTAGCCGACCTAGGTTGGTCTTATTACCATGTTAGCCTACTTGGATTGGTCTTATTACCATGTTAGCCTACTTGGACTGGTCTGATTACATGTTAGTCTAATTGGACTGATCTGATTACCATGTTAGCCTAATTAGATTGGTCTGATTACCATGTTAGCCTACTTGGACTGATCTGATTAACTTGTTGGCCGACCTAGGTTGCTCATATTACCATGTTAACCATACTTGGACTGTTCTGATTATCAGATTAGCCGACCTAGGTTGGTCTGAGTGAAGGATTTAAAGCAGCAGTCCAGTGCAGAATAAGTATTGACCATTTACACTAAAGTATATGGTACTGGCCAATTCAAAGACAGAAAAATAGTTATGTGGTGTGAAAAGATAAATAAGAGTCTCCAATGTATAAGCAAGGACATTTAAAATATACACAGGATTAAATGATGTAATGAACTGCCTAGGTTAATTTCCTAGTCAATGATTGCTAGGAAGTACTTTATGCTTCCTGCCACTCAACTTCAAATCTTGATTGGTGTGGATTATAACATTCTAACCTGATTGTTTATATTGGTATCATTCTTTTAAATTGATTTCACACATTCTTGTTTCTAAATATCTACTGTAGACTAATGGATCAGAGGCACTTATATAATAAATACAAAAACATCAACACATAGAATGTGTGATGCACTTCACTTTATTGCTTCATCAGACAGAGAGAGAGAAATTAGATATAATTTAATATTTTATATGCACCGCCTTCTGTGTTATTTTTACTATATGTTCAATCATTCATGATATATCAGTATATTTAGTCATAGATGGCATATTATCAGTATGTTTAGTCACCGATGACATGAATCTTGTAATAATATTGACCTTTTCTCTTTCTTTAGGTACATGATCCTGATGCACCCATCACACGTGAGCACATGAATCATGCCCGCCTCTGTGTTGTTCTGGTAACGGTTTGTGGAAATGCAATGAGGGAAATCCTCAGTAACCATGTCCCTTCTCCACACACAGACATCCACCAGGCAATCCTGGCCAATAAAGTCAAGCTGACCAGTAGACAGGGAAGACCCCTTCTAAACTCTGATCAAATACAGCTGGTTTTCCCAAATTCACCAGGGAAGACAACAGGAAAGGTTGATCAGTTTGATCTAACCCTACTTTATATTCTGATCAGAAATATCAGCACAGTTCCTGCTCCAGTAACAGGTTGGGGATATGAGCCACAAGATCAACCAAGGGACAACTCGCTAGGAGCTAGTGTGGAGCGAATTCGTTTCTATAGGAATCATGTTATTGGTCATTCCATGGATGGAAAGATGAGCCAACAGAACGTTGATGATTATTGGAGCAAAATTGATGATGTTCTTGATGACATTGAACTTAAACTTGGTAAACAGGGATACAGGGCACAGTTAGAGAAACAAAAGACACAGGTGATCTCTATATATGAATCCTGCTAGCTGCAAACGAAGATCATGAAGCATAATTAAGAGACACAAAAAGAACAGTGCATACATAATTTGAGGGAACAGTATTCAATACAACTCATGGCATACACTTTTGAAAGGAAAGAACATGTAGCAACCATCTTTATCAAACTGAAGAATGCTTATGACACCACATGGAAGTGCAGCAGAACGAATGACCTTTACTGCCAAGGCCAAAAGGACTACCTTCCTAATTTTACTGCCATGTTTTTGAGAGACAGTTATTTCAGGGTTTAAATAGAAAACACCCTTTGTTGAAGCTATCCCCATGACTCAAAATCCAAGAGCTATCCTTGTATCAGCGACCATTTTTACCTGCTAGAAGGCAATATATATAATGTGTAGTGCCACCTATAAATAAACTGGGTCGTATTTGACGAAAGGAAATGGATTCTAATTTTGAAAATCTAACACTGAATGTACGTCTGCTGATTATATTGAATTCAAAATGACCCAGATATTATTCCAGATGTTGAGAAACAAAATTTGTGAGCATAGTTGGGGTCCAGCATCATGTGTAATCCATTGTCAAAAGTGACTACCATATGAGAGCATATTTTCGGTCTAGCATCATGAATAATCCATTTTCAAGAGTGACTATCAGATGTGATCACAGTTTGGGTCCAGCATCAGAAATAATCCATTGTCAAAAGCGACTACTGGATGTCATCATAGCTGGATTCTATCGTCATGCATAATGCATTGTCAAGTGTGACTAAGGAGGGACTAATGGCTGTGATAATAATTTGGGTCCAACATCATGCTCAATTCGTTGTCAAGAGTGATTACTAGATGTGATCATTGTTTGGGCCTAGCATCAGGAATAATCCGTTACCAAGAGTGACTACTGGATGTGATCATAATTTGGGTCTAGCATGATGCATAATCCATTGCCAAGTGTGACTACTAGATGTGATCCTAGTTTGGGTCCAGCATCAGGAATAATCCATTGCCGAAAGTGACTACTGGATATAATCATAGTTTGGGCCTAGCATCATGCATAATCATAAGCGACAAGACATTACCGTGTGTGGACTTAATTTGGGCCCATCATCATGCATACAGTCAAAAATGACTTTTGCCATAATTAGAGCTAGTTTAATGCATACTCCCATGTTGAAAGTTGCTAAAGTATTTGATCATTTTAGCATTTTAGGCCATAACTATAACACATCATTGTGCATAATACAATACCAAGTGACACTACTGTGCATTGAGCATAATTCCATACATGTATACTACTGCCTGTTGCCATAATTAGGATCGAACATTGAGCGAAATCACATACCAAGAGGCACTACTTGTATGAATTATATGATCTAGAATTGCAATGTGTGAGCCCTATTGGAATAATTGAGTAATACATTGCATGGTCATGTGACTGGTCATTTTTGGATGTGTAAGTGGTGAGCAAAATCACAAAATCACAAAAGCAGTTATAGCATTGTCTGTTGAGATTATTCCTGTTATGTGTTGAAAATGGTGAATAATAGTGGTGCTTTCTCTAAGAAAATCTATAACATTTCTTTCCGAATAGTAATATCCATTGAACTGACTATTTTATTAGCTGTTAATTTCTTCAGTATTTTTTAATTGCCAATGTTCTAAATTCTCTGAAAGTATTTGTGCCCTTTCTGCAGTGGCACAACATTGATTCTGCAATGCAACTGTTTGTAAACAATATCTCATTTAGTAATTGCCTTTAGTTTTACATCTTACACAGACATGTATGATCTTCACAATGCAGATAGAGCAATGATAGTTTTCAGGGAGCTTTCAGCTAGAAAAAAGAATGAAGATGCATTCAGTGACCCTTGTATTAAACAATAGAGATTAATGATCATACTGAACATCAACAAAAGAAATCAATTTGAAATAGTTTGATCCATTACATTTGCTTTATTGTACAGAATTATAGACGCAAAGTATGGGGTCTTAGGTTAACTATAATACATATATTACATGTAGTTGGTTCTTAATTAAAGGGGTACGAATCGTAAAGGTATATTTTTGAAGATATTAACTCCACCTTAAGAAGTGATTGTTTTCAATATTCAGTTGTTTGTTTTAGCAATGTACAGTCTGCACATCGCCCTTGCCACAGTACGGAAACTACTCTTCTAAAAGTATTGAATGACATTCTCTCTGCTTTGGATAGTGGAAAGATTACAGTCCTCACTCTACAGGATTTATCTGCAGCATTTGAAACAATAGACCATGATAAATTACTTCACCGTCACCAGCATGTATTTGGCATTCAGAATATAGCCCAATTAAAAATATATGTGACTGATAAATGGAAAAATATGTGTTTGCTATATCGTGTCATTTGTGATTATTATCGATATTTGCTGCTGGTTAACCAATGAAAAAATCCTCTTTCATCTGCTACAAGCATGCTTCAAGCCTTTAATATATGTGGTATAAATTCAGGTCATTTTCAATTAAACTTTATAAAATAAACCTACATTTGACATTTGACAGCTTGAATCTTCCATTATTAAGACATTCTATCTTCAGAAGTTTTCACAATATTGGGATAGGAATTTATTTACAACAAGAACAGGCTTTGATAGTCAAGATATAAATATATCCACAATTGAAACATTTGTTACCTGTGATTAATATACAAAACATGAGTAATTTATGTGCTTAAACAATTAATTATTTTAATTTTAATTAAAACAGCTTGACTGATAAATGCAAATACAGTATGTATGCTATTCCCTCCACATTTTTTGTTGCACTCAGCAAATCCACTTGTTACAACAGTTAAACTGAGGATATGACATTTGCTTTATTAGTTTTCATAATGCAAAATATGGACTTGAGACAAACAAACAGCTGAACAAAGGTTATTTGGTTGCATGAATGGCGTGTGTGAGTTATTAATATTTTTAATGTAGCTTTAATAATTTTTCAGTCATCGCTACGTTGTCTGCACTGTGGTATTGTGACACAGATTTGTGGCATCATGTCCAACCCAGTCACATTATCCTGACACCAGGCTGACCAGTCCTAAAACTACCCTCTTAATGCTGTGAGCCTAGTGAGGCAGCTACAAGTACCATTTTTAAAAAAAATGTCTTTTGTATGACTTGGCCTAATACATCTGATGGGTTGCTCTACTGCTTAGGCCACCGTAGCAGTATGCATGATTGGTTGTAAAGAGAGAATACATGAAAGGGACAATCAGAGAAATGTGACTAAACATAAAAAATGTGAATAAACTGGTTGAAAACAAGGAATTGTATGTGTTCAATTATTTTTCTATCCCCATATCTGAATTGTTACAAAGCTTGAACACCACTTCCTCCACCATTAATGAAAAAGTAGTACCTGCATCTTACCATACTGGTGAGAAAAACTGAAGTAAGAAAAAAGGTTTATTCAAATTACATGCACAAGTTAAATCATGTGGTGTTTTAACGTAGCTTTAACAATTTTTCAGTCATATCACTACAATGTTTGCAGTGACGTAGTCTATAATGATGTCTAGCACTGGGGCATCAAGCCGCAGATATGTAGCATGATGTCCCACCCAGTCAAATTATCCTGACACCAGACCGAACAGTCCTAACACTAAACTCTTAACGCTGAGCGTCAAGCGAGGCAGCTGTTAGTACCATTTTTGTAAGTCTTTGGTATGACTCGGCCAGGGATCAAACCACATCTCACTTCCGCGGCAGATGCTCTAACCACTAGGCCACCAGAGTGGTTGTTGATACCCTTAAAAATCCAACCATTAAATTTGGTTGCATGAATGGGTGGAGAGAGAGTAAGATTCTCTATCTTAAAAGTATCTAAATGTGAACCCAAATACAAAATGTGAATCCAAATACAAAATGTGAGTCCAAATACAAATTGTGAATAAAGAACTGTATCTATATAATTATTTATCTACTGCCATATTTTATTTGTACTTGAATACCGCTTCCTCCATCACTGGTGAAAATGTGATATGTGCATCTAACCATGCAGGTTTGACAAACAGTAGGAACAAACTAAAGTCTAGCAATGTTTTAATTCAAAATACATGCATAAATTCATCCATCCAGATTGAGTATACATGTACAATAATAGTATGACATATTGACCAAAATACTCCAACTTATTTTTACCTAGGTTAAGCACTTGTATTTTTGGTAGTAAGAAATAAACCAAAAATAAGATAAAGCTATACTGCAAAGTGGGACAATGTCTTGCTTGATTTCATTACTCGTGTTGTAAGTTTGGAATACAATGTCTTACAGTCCATTACGACAGCTCAAAGAACAATTCAGTCCATCCTTGTATTTTGGCTATAACATAACACAATCTAGAATAATGCAAACGTTTTGAAGAAATGTATTAGTCAACATTAATTTGCATCAAGTAGCTTCACTAAGAAAACTAATGCACTATAAAGCGTATACACATACCTTACTGTGTAAAGAAAGAATGTAAAAAAATGAATATGGTATAATTAGGATTACTTACTGCTTTGAATGAAAAATAAGCTCAAGTAAAATGATACAATTCATGTAAGAATTGAAATACTTTCGAAACACATTTGTGCAACCCTAAAAATGTTTAAAATAAAGTCTAGATTCATGTACTGATATATGACATCAATTATGTTGGGAATTATTCTCTGGAAGGATTTTGATACAAGATTATACTATTGTAACACCATAATTGCCACAAAAAGATGTGTCAAAGGTTACATGAAACTGATGCTTACAGCCTTCTATAAACTACGCTTGTCTAATGATTAAATTAGATGGTGAGTTACAACGTGTTTTCAGAAAGGATAATACTACATTCTGTACGAGTTTAAATATTAAGAAAACTTGACGTTGGTCACTCCAATAAAAAGGCCAACAGCATAAAAAATAAAACCATGTACAAACACAGATACCTGGAATTTATGTCGGGTGTAATATAAATTCACATATGTAGCTCATACAAAATCAGGAGTATGACTTTCAAAGATTTTTGTACCAATTTATAAGAGCTTCCTTAAATTTCTCTTCTTTTGGAGGTTGGTGGTTTGGGTTGTGTTTTAAAATGACAATTCCATTTTACCTTGCTAATATTATCACTATATAAATACATACAGAAATAGAAGGCACATCATAACTATCCCATCACCAAAACAAACGGATGCTATTCCATCTTGTATCTTCCTCTGTTGTATGTCATTTGATTTTCCCAATTTTATTTTTCCGCTTGTTCTTTATTTGTTAAGTATACTCTGAACTTAAATAATGAAAGTTGAATAGGTTGGGGAGAAAATGTTCTTTAATGAATACATGGATTTTTCCATAACAAACCAACCTTTTATAATATTTGAAACTTTGAAGGAAATGCCTTAAAATTTATGATTTTTTTATAAGGTTGTATGAAGTATGACATTCTCTGTGTAGTAAATGCTTATATAATGTGATTTAGGAGGATCCTGAAAAAGTCTCAGAATTCATTTTTTTACAATATCATTGATTGATGAACCCTTGTCAGACAAAATCAAGACAAATCAGGATCGTTAATAACACATGCTTTTATATTAACCTACTTAACTCAATATGTTGGTATGATAATAACACATGCTTTTATATTAAACTACTTAACTCAATATGTTGGTATGATAATAACACATGCTTTTATATTAAACTACTTAACTCAATATGTTGGTATGATAATAACACATGCTTTTATATTAACCTACTTAACTCAATATATTGGTATGATAATAACACATGCTTTTATATTAACCTACTTAACTCAATATGTTGGTATGATAATAACACATGCTTTTATATTAAACTACTTAACTCAATATGTTGGTATGATAATAACACATGCTTTTATATTAACCTACTTAACTCATTATGTTGATATGATAATAACACATGCTTTTATATAAACCTACTTAACTCAGTATGTTGGTATGATAATAACACATGCTTTTATACTAACCTACTTAACTCAATATGTTGGTATGATAATAACACATGCTTTTATATAAACCAACTTAACTCAATATGTTGGTATGATAATAACACATGCTTTTATATTAACCTATTTAACTCATTATGTTGCTATGATAATAACACATGCTTTTATATTAACCTACTTAACTCAATATGTTGGCATGATAATAACACATGCTTTTATATAAAGTTACTTAACTCAATATGTTGGTATGATAAAAATGCATGCTTTTATATAAACCTACTTAACTCAATATGTTGGTATGATAATAACACATGCTCTTATATGAAGTTACTTAACTCATTATGTTGCTATGATAATAACACATGCATTTATATTAACCTACTTAACTCAATATGTTGGTATATTAATAACACATGCTTTTATATAAACCTACTTAACTCAATACGTTGGATTGATAAAAATGCATGCTTTTATATAAACCTACTTAACTCAATATGTTGGTATGATAATAACACATGCTTTTATATTAACCTACTTAACTCATTATGTTGGTATGATAATAACACATGCTTTTATATTAACTTATTTAACTCAATATGTTGGTATGATAATAACACATGCTTTTATGTAAAGTTACTTAACTCAATATGTTGGTATGATAATAACACATGCTTTTATATGAAGTTACTTAACTCAATATGTTGGTATGATAATAACACATGTTTTTATGTAAAGTTACTTAACTATATAAGTTGGTATGATAATAACACATGCATTTATATAAACCTACTTAACTCAATATGTTGGTATGATAATAACACATTCTTTTATATAAACCTACTTAACTCAATATGTTGGTATGATAAAAATGCAAGCTTTTATATAAACCTACTTAACTCAATATGTTGGTATGATAATAAAACATGCTTTTATATGACGTTACTTAACTCATTATGTTGCTATGATAATAACACATGCATTTATATTAACCTACTTTACTCAATATGTTGGTATGATAATAACACATGCTTTTATATAAACCAACTTAACTCAATATGTTGGTATGATAAAAATGCATGCTTTTATATAAACCTACTTAACTCAATATGTTGGTATGATAATAACACATGCTTTTATATTAACCTACTTAACTCAGTATGTTGGTATGATAATAACACATGCTTTTATATTAACCTACTTAACTCAATATGTTGGTATGATAATAACACATGCTTTTATATTAACTTTTTTAAGTCAATATGTTGGTATGATAATAACACATGCTTTTATGTAAAGTTACTTAACTCAATATGTTGGTATGATAATAACACATGCATTTATATAAACCTACTTAACTCATATGTTGGCATGATAATTACACATGCTTTTATATAAACCTACTTAACTCAATATGTTGGTATGATAAAAACACATGCTTTTATATTAACCTACTTAACTCAATATGTTGGTATGATATTAACCCATGCATTTATATTAACCTACTTAACTCAATATGTTGGTATGATAATAACCCATGCTTTTATAGGAAGTTACTTAACTCAATATATTGGTATGATAATAATACATGCTTTGATATTAACCTGCTTAACTCAATATGTTGGTATGATAAAAATGCATGCTTTTATATAAACCTACTTAACTCAATATGTTGGTATGATAATAACACATGCGTTTATGTAAAGTTACTTAACTCAATATGTTGGTATGATAAAAACACATGCTTTTATATTAACCTACTTAACTCAATATGTTGGTATGATAATAACACATGCTTTTATATTAAACTACTTAACTCAATATGTTGGTATGATAATAACACATGCTTTTATATTAAACTACTTAACTCAATATGTTGGTATGATAATAACACATGCTTTTATATTAACCTACTTAACTCAATATATTGGTATGATAATAACACATGCTTTTATATTAGCCTACTTAACTCAATAAGTTGGTATGATAATAACACATGCTTTTATATTAAACTACTTAACTCAATATGTTGGTATGATAATAACACATGCTTTTATATTAACCTACTTAACTCATTATGTTGATATGATAATAACACATGCTTTTATATAAACCTACTTAACTCAGTATGTTGGTATGATAATAACACATGCTTTTATATTAACCTACTTAACTCAATATGTTGGTATGATAATAACACATGCTTTTATATAAACCAACTTAACTCAATATGTTGCTATGATAATAACACATGCTTTTATATTAACCTATTTAACTCATTATGTTGCTATGATAATAACACATGCTTTTATATTAACCTACTTAACTCAATATGTTGGCATGATAATAACACATGCTTTTATATAAAGTTACTTAACTCAATATGTTGGTATGATAAAAATGCATGCTTTTATATAAACCTACTTAACTCAATATGTTGGTATGATAATAACACATGCTCTTATATGAAGTTACTTAACTCAGTATGTTGCTATGATAATAACACATGCATTTATATTAACCTACTTAACTCAATATGTTGGTATATTAATAACACATGCTTTTATATAAACCTACTTAACTCAATACGTTGGTATGATAAAAATGCATGCTTTTATATAAACCTACTTAACTCAATATGTTGGTATGATAATAACACATGCTTTTATATTAACCTACTTAACTCATTATGTTGGTATGATAATAACACATGCTTTTATATTAACTTATTTAACTCAATATGTTGGTATGATAATAACACATGCTTTTATGTAAAGTTACTTAACTCAATATGTTGGTATGATAATAACACATGCTTTTATATGAAGTTACTTAACTCAATATGTTGGTATGATAATAACACATGTTTTTATGTAAAGTTACTTAACTATATAAGTTGGTATGATAATAACACATGCATTTATATAAACCTACTTAACTCAAAATGTTGGTATGATAATAACACATTCTTTTATATAAACCTACTTAACTCAATATGTTCGTATGATAAAAATGCATGCTTTTATATAAACCTACTTAACTCAATATGTTGGTATGATAATAAAACATGCTTTTATATGAAGTTACTTAACTCATTACGTTGCTATGATAATAACACATGCATTTATATTAACCTACTTTACTCAATATGTTGATATGATAATAACACATGCTTTTATATAAACCAACTTAACTCAATATGTTGGTATGATAAAAATGCATGCTTTTATATAAACCTACTTAACTCAATATGTTGGTATGATAATAACACATGCTTTTATATTAACCTACTTAACTCAGTATGTTGGTATGATAATAACACATGCTTTTATATTAACCTACTTAACTCAATATGTTGGTATGATAATAACACATGCTTTTATATTAACTTTTTTAAGTCAATATGTTGGTATGATAATAACACATGCTTTTATGTAAAGTTACTTAACTCAATATGTTGGTATGATAATAACACATGCATTTATATAAACCTACTTAACTCATATGTTGGCATGATAATTACACATGCTTTTATATAAACCTACTTAACCCAATATGTTGGTATGATAAAAACACATGCTTTTATATTAACCTACTTAACTCAATATGTTGGTATGATATTAACCCATGCATTTATATTAACCTACTTAACTCAATATGTTGGTATGATAATAACCCATGCTTTTATAGGAAGTTACTTAACTCAATATATTGGTATGATAATAATACATGCTTTGATATTAACCTGCTTAACTCAATATGTTGGTATGATAAAAATGCATGCTTTTATATAAACCTACTTAACTCAATATGTTGGTATGATAATAACACATGCGTTTATGTAAAGATACTTAACTCAATATGTTGGTATGATAAAAACACATGCTTTTATATTAACCTACTTAACTCAATATGTTGGTATGATAATAACACATGCTTTTATATTAAACTACTTAACTCAATATGTTGGTATGATAATAACACATGCTTTTATATTAAACTACTTAACTCAATATGTTAGTATGATAATAACACATGCTTTTATATTAACCTACTTAACTCAATATATTGGTATGATAATAACACATGCTTTTATATTAACCTACTTAACTCAATATGTTGGTATGATAATGACACATGCTTTTATATTAAACTACTTAACTCAATATGTTGGTATGATAATAACACATGCTTTTATATTAACCTACTTAACTCATTATGTTGATATGATAATAACACATGCTTTTATATAAACCTACTTAACTCAGTATGTTGGTATGATAATAACACATGCTTTTATATTAACCTACTTAACTCAATATGTTGGTATGATAATAACACATGCTTTTATATAAACCAACTTAACTCAATATGTTGGTATGATAATAACACATGCTTTTATATTAACCTATTTAACTCATTATGTTGCTATGATAATAACACATGCTTTTATATTAACCTACTTAACTCAATATGTTGGCATGATAATAACACATGCTTTTATATAAAGTTACTTAACTCAATATGTTGGTATGATAAAAATGCATGCTTTTATATAAACCTACTTAACTCAATATGTTGGTATGATAATAACACATGCTCTTATATGAAGTTACTTAACTCATTATGTTGCTATGATAATAACACATGCATTTATATTAACCTACTTAACTCAATATGTTGGTATATTAATAACACATGCTTTTATATAAACCTACTTAACTCAATACGTTGGTATGATAAAAATGCATGCTTTTATATAAACCTACTTAACTCAATATGTTGGTATGATAATAACACATGCTTTTATATTAACCAACTTAACTCATTATGTTGGTATGATAATAACACATGCTTTTATATTAACTTATTTAACTCAATATGTTGGTATGATAATAACACATGCTTTTATGTAAAGTTGCTTAACTCAATATGTTGGTATGATAATAACACATGCTTTTATATGAAGTTACTTAACTCAATATGTTGGTATGATAATAACACATGTTTTTATGTAAAGTTACTTAACTATATAAGTTGGTATGATAATAACACATGCATTTATATAAACCTACTTAACTCAATATGTTGGTATGATAATAACACATTCTTTTATATAAACCTACTTAACTCAATATGTTGGTATGATAAAAATGCATGCTTTTATATAAACCTACTTAACTCAATATGTTGGTATGATAATAAAACATGCTTTTATATGAAGTTACTTAACTCATTATGTTGCTATGATAATAACACATGCATTTATATTAACCTACTTTACTCAATATGTTGGTATGATAATAACACATGCTTTTATATAAACCAACTTAACTCAATATGTTGGTATGATAAAAATGCATGCTTTTATATAAACCTACTTAACTCAATATGTTGGTATGATAATAACACATGCTTTTATATTAACCTACTTAACTCAGTATGTTGGTATGATAATAACACATGCTTTTATATTAACCTACTTAACTCAATATGTTGGTATGATAATAACACATGCTTTTATATTAACCTACTTAACTCAATATGTTGGTATGATAATAACACATGCATTTATATAAACCAACTTAACTCAATATATTGGTATGATAATAACACATGCTTTTATATTAACCTACTTAACTCAATATGTTGGTATGATAATAACACATGCTTTTATATTAAACTACTTAACTCAATATGTTGGTATGATAATAACACATGCTTTTATATTAACCTACTTAACTCATTATGTTGATATGATAATAACACATGCTTTTATATAAACCTACTTAACTCAGTATGTTGGTATGATAATAACACATGCTTTTATATTAACCTACTTAACTCAATATGTTGGTATGATAATAACACATGCTTTTATATAAACCAACTTAACTCAATATGTTGGTATGATAATAACACATGCTTTTATATTAACCTATTTAACTCATTATGTTGCTATGATAATAACACATGCTTTTATATTAACCTACTTAACTCAATATGTTGGCATGATAATAACACATGCTTTTATAGAAAGTTACTTAACTCAATATGTTGGTATGATAAAAATGCATGCTTTTATATAAACCTACTTAACTCAATATGTTGGTATGATAATAACACATGCTCTTATATGAAGTTACTTAACTCATTATGTTGCTATGATAATAACACATGCATTTATATTAACCTACTTAACTCAATATGTTGGTATATTAATAACACATGCTTTTATATAAACCAACTTAACTCAATACGTTGGTATGATAAAAATGCATGCTTTTATATAAACCTACTTAACTCAATATGTTGGTATGATAATAACACATGCTTTTATATTAACCTACTTAACTCATTATGTTGGTATGATAATAACACATGCTTTTATATTAACTTATTTAACTCAATATGTTGGTATGATAATAACACATGCTTTTATGTAAAGTTACTTAACTCAATATGTTGGTATGATAATAACACATGCTTTTATATGAAGTTACTTAACTCAATATGTTGGTATGATAATAACACATGTTTTTATGTAAAGTTACTTAACTATATAAGTTGGTATGATAATAACACATGCATTTATATAAACCTACTTAACTCAATATGTTGGTATGATAATAACACATTCTTTTATATAAACCTACTTAACTCAATATGTTGGTATGATAAAAATGCATGCTTTTATATAAACCTACTTAACTCAATATGTTGGTATGATAATAAAACATGCTTTTATATGAAGTTACTTAACTCATTATGTTGCTATGATAATAACACATGCATTTATATTAACCTACTTTACTCAATATGTTGGTATGATACTAACACATGCTTTTATATAAACCAACTTAACTCAAAATGTTGGTATGATAAAAATGCATGCTTTTATATAAACCTACTTAACTCAATATGTTGGTATGATAATAACACATGCTTTTATATTAACCTACTTAACTCAGTATGTTGGTATGATAATAACACATGCTTTTATATTAACCTACTTAACTCAATATGTTGGTATGATAATAACACATGCTTTTATATTAACTTTTTTAAGTCAATATGTTGGTATGATAATAACACATGCTTTTATGTAAAGTTACTTAACTCAATATGTTGGTATGATAATAACACATGCATTTATATAAACCTACTTAACTCATATGTTGGCATGATAATTACACATGCTTTTATATAAACCTACTTAACTCAATATGTTGGTATGATAAAAACACATGCTTTTATATTAACCTACTTAACTCAATATGTTGGTATGATATTAACCCATGCATTTATATTAACCTACTTCACTCAATATGTTGGTATGATAATAACCCATGCTTTTATAGGAAGTTACTTAACTCAATATATTGGTTTGATAATAATACATGCTTTGATATTAACCTGCTTAACTCAATATGTTGGTATGATAAAAATGCATGCTTTTATATAAACCTACTTAACTCAATATGTTGGTATGATAATAACACATGCGTTTATGTAAAGTTACTTAACTCAATATGTTGGTATGATAAAAACACATGCTTTTATATTAACCTACTTAACTCAACATGTTGGTATGATAATAACACATGCTTTTATATTAAACTACTTAACTCAATATGTTGGTATGATAATAACACATGCTTTTATATTAAACTACTTAACTCAATATGTTGGTATGATAATAACACATGCTTTTATATTAACCTACTTAACTCAATATATTGGTATGATAATAACACATGCTTTTATATTAACTTACTTAACTCAATATGTTGGTATGATAATAACACATGCTTTCATATTAAACTACTTAACTCAATATGTTGGTATGATAATAACACATGCTTTTATATTAACCTACTTAACTCATTATGTTGATATGATAATAACACATGCTTTTATATAAACCTACTTAACTCAGTATGTTGGTATGATAATAACACATGCTTTTATATTAACCTACTTAACTCAATATGTTGGTATGATAATAACACATGCTTTTATATAAACCAACTTAACTCAATATGTTGGTATGATAATAACACATGCTTTTATATTAACCTATTTAACTCATTATGTTGCTATGATAATAACACATGCTTTTATATTAACCTACTTAACTCAATATGTTGGCATGAAAATAACACATGCTTTTATATAAAGTTACTTAACTCAATATGTTGGTATGATAAAAATGCATGCTTTTATATAAACCTACTTAACTCAATATTTTGGTATGATAATAACACATGCTCTTATATGAAGTTACTTAACTCATTATGTTGCTATGATAATAACACATGCATTTATATTAACTTACTTAACTCAATATGTTGGTATATTAATAACACATGCTTTTATATAAACCTACTTAACTCAATACGTTGGTATGATAAAAATGCATGCTTTTATATAAACCTACTTAACTCAATATGTTGGTATGATAATAACACATGCTTTTATATTAACCTACTTAACTCAATATGTTGGTATGATAATAACACATGCTTTTATATTAACCTACTTAACTCAATATGTTGATATGATAATAACACATGCTTTTATATAAACCTACTTAACTCAGTATGTTGGTATGATAATAACACATGCTTTTATATTAACCTACTTAACTCAATATGTTGGTATGATAATAACACATGCTTTTATATAAACCAACTTAACTCAATATGTTGGTATGATAATAACACATGCTTTTATATTAACCTATTTAACTCAATATGTTGGTATGATAATAACACATGCTTTTATATAAACCTACTTAACTCAATATGTTGGTATGATAAAAATGCATGCTTTTATATAAACCTACTTAACTCAATATGTTGGTATGATAATAAAACATGCTTTTATATGAAGTTACTTAACTCATTATGTTGCTATGATAATAACACATGCTTTTATATTAACCTACTTTACTCAATATGTTGGTATGATAATAATACATGCTTTTATATAAACCAACTTAACTCAATATGTTGGTATGATAAAAATGCATGCTTTTATATAAACCTACTTAACTCAATATGTTGGTATGATAATAACACATGCTTTTATATTAACCTACTTAACTCAGTATGTTGGTATGATAATAACACATGCTTTTATATTAACCTACTTAACTCAATATGTTGGTATGATAATAACACATGCTTTTATATTAACTTTTTTAAGTCAATATGTTGGTATGATAATAACACATGCTTTTATGTAAAGTTACTTAACTCAATATGTTGGTATGATAATAACACATGCATTTATATAAACCTACTTAACTCATATGTTGGCATGATAATTACACATGCTTTTATATAAACCTACTTAACCCAAAATGTTGGTATGATAAAAACACATGCTTTTATATTAACCTACTTAACTCAATATGTTGGTATGATATTAACCCATGCATTTATATTAACCTACTTAACTCAACATGTTGGTATGATAATAACCCATGCTTTTATAGGAAGTTACTTAACTCAATATATTGGTATGATAATAATACATGCTTTGATATTAACCTACTTAACTCAATATGTTGGTATGATAAAAATGCATGCTTTTATATAAACCTACTTAACTCAATATGTTGGTATGATAATAACACATGCGTTTATGTAAAGTTACTTAACTCAATATGTTGGTATGATAAAAACACATGCTTTTATATTAACCTACTTAACTCAATATGTTGGTATGATAATAACACATGCTTTTATATTAAACTACTTAACTCAATATGTTGGTATGATAATAACACATGCTTTCATATTAAACTACTTAACTCAATATGTTGGTATGATAATAACACATGCTTTTATATTAACCTACTTAACTCAATATATTGGTATGATAATAACACATGCTTTTATATTAACCTACTTAACTCAATATGTTGGTATGATAATAACACATGCTTTTATATTAAACTACTTAACTCAATATGTTGGTATGATAATAACACATGCTTTTATATTAACCTACTTAACTCATTATGTTGATATGATAATAACACATGCTTTTATATAAACCTACTTAACTCAGTATGTTGGTATGATAATAACACATTCTTTTATATTAACCTACTTAACTCAATATGTTGGTATGATAATAACACATGCTTTTATATAAACCAACTTAACTCAATATGTTGGTATGATAATAACACATGCTTTTATATTAACCTATTTAACTCATTATATGGCTATGATAATAACACATGCTTTTATATTAACCTACTTAACTCAATATGTTGGCATGATAATAACACATGCTTTTATATAAAGTTACTTAACTCAATATGTTGGTATGATAAAAATGCATGCTTTTATATAAACCTACTTAACTCAATATGTTGGTATGATAATAACACATGCTCTTATATGAAGTTACTTAACTCATTATGTTGCTATGATAATAACACATGCATTTATATTAAACTACTTAACTCAATATGTTGGTATATTAATAACACATGCTTTTATATAAACCTACTTAACTCAATACGTTGGTATGATAAAAATGCATGCTTTTATATAAACCTACTTAACTCAATATGTTGGTATGATAATAACACATGCTTTTATATTAACCTACTTAACTCATTATGTTGGTTCGATAATAACACATGCTTTTATATTAACTTATTTAACTCAAAATGTTGGTATGATAATAACACATGCTTTTATGTAAAGTTACTTAACTCAATATGTTGGTATGATAATAACACATGCTTTTATATGAAGTTACTTAACTCAATATGTTGGTATGATAATAACACATGTTTTTATGTAAAGTTACTTAACTATATAAGTTGGTATGATAATAACACATGCATTTATATAAACCTACTTAACTCAATATGTTGGTATGATAATAACACATTCTTTTATATAAACCTACTTAACTCAATATGTTGGTATGATAAAAATGCATGCTTTTATATAAACCTACTTAACTCAATATGTTGGTATGATAATAAAACATGCTTTTATATGAAGTTACTTAACTCATTATGTTGCTATGATAATAACACATGCATTTATATTAACCTACTTTACTCAATATGTTGGTATGATAATAACACATGCTTTTATATAAACCAACTTAACTCAATATGTTGGTATGATAATAACACATGCTTTTATATTAACCTACTTAACTCAGTATGTTGGTATGATAATAACACATGCTTTTATATTAACCTACTTAACTCAATATGTTGGTATGATAATAACACATGCTTTTATATTAACTTTTTTAAGTCAATATGTTGGTATGATAATAACACATGCTTTTATGTAAAGTTACTTAACTCAATATGTTGGTATGATAATAACACATGCATTTATATAAACCTACTTAACTCATATGTTGGCATGATAATTACACATGCTTTTATATAAACCTACTTAACTCAATATGTTGGTATGATAAAAACACATGCTTTTATATTAACCTACTTAACTCAATATGTTGGTATGATATTAACCCATGCATTTATATTAACTTACTTAACTCAATATGTTGGTATGATAATAACCCATGCTTTTATAGGAAGTTACTTAACTCAATATATTGGTATGATAATAATACATGCTTTGATATTAACCTACTTAACTCAATATGTTGGTATGATAAAAATGCATGCTTTTATATAAACCTACTTAACTCAATATGTTGGTATGATAATAACACATGCGTTTATGTAAAGTTACTTAACTCAATATGTTGGTATGATAAAAACACATGCTTTTATATAAACCTACTTAACTCAGTATGTTGCTATGATAATAACACATGCTTTTATATAAACCTACTTAACTCAATATGTTGGTATGATAAAAACACATGCTTTTATATTAACCTACTTAACTCAATATGTTGGTATGATAATAACACATGCTTTTATATTAAACTACTTAACTCAATATGTTGGTATGATAATAACACATGCTTTCATATTAAACTACTTAACTCAATATGTTGGTATGATAATAACACATGCTTTTATATTAACCTACTTAACTCAATATATTGGTATGATAATAACACATGCTTTTATATTAACCTACTTAACTCAATATGTTGGTATGATAATAACACATGCTTTTATATTAAACTACTTAACTCAATATGTTGGTATGATAATAACACATGCTTTTATATTAACCTACTTAACTCATTATGTTGATATGATAATAACACATGCTTTTATATAAACCTACTTAACTCATTATGTTGGTATGATAATAACACATGCTTTTATATTAACCTACTTAACTCAATATGTTGGTATGATAATAACACATGCTTTTATATAAACCAACTTAACTCAATATGTTGGTATGATAATAACACATGCTTTTATATTAACCTATTTAACTCATTATGTTGCTATGATAATAACACATGCTTTTATATTAACCTACTTAACTCAATATGTTGGCATGATAATAACACATGCTTTTATATAAAGTTACTTAACTCAATATGTTGGTATGATAAAAATGCATGCTTTTATATAAACCTACTTAACTCAATATGTTGGTATGATAATAACACATGCTCTTATATGAAGTTACTTAACTCATTATGTTGCTATGATAATAACACATGCATTTATATTAACCTACTTAACTCAATATGTTGGTATATTAATAACACATGCTTTTATATAAACCTACTTAACTCAATACGTTGGTATGATAAAAATGCATGCTTTTATATAAACCTACTTAACTCAATATGTTGGTATGATAATAACACATGCTTTTATATTAACCTACTTAACTCATTATGTTGGTTTGATAATAACACATGCTTTTATATTAACTTATTTAACTCAATATGTTGGTATGATAATAACACATGCTTTTATGTAAAGTTACTTAACTCAATATGTTGGTATGATAATAACACATGCTTTTATATGAAGTTACTTAACTCAATATGTTGGTATGATAATAACACATGTTTTTATGTAAAGTTACTTAACTATATAAGTTGGTATGATAATAACACATGCATTTATATAAACCTACTTAACTCAATATGTTGGTATGATAATAACACATTCTTTTATATAAACCTACTTAACTCAATATGTTGGTATGATAAAAATGCATGCTTTTATATAAACCTACTTAACTCAATATGTTGGTATGATAATAAAACATGCTTTTATATGAAGTTACTTAACTCATTATGTTGCTATGATAATAACACATGCATTTATATTAACCTACTTTACTCAATATGTTGGTATGATAATAACACATGCTTTTATATAAACCAACTTAACTCAATATGTTGGTATGATAATAACACATGCTTTTATATTAACCTACTTAACTCAGTATGTTGGTATGATAATAACACATGCTTTTATATTAACCTACTTAACTCAATATGTTGGTATGATAATAACACATGCTTTTATATTAACTTTTTTAAGTCAATATGTTGGTATGATAATAACACATGCTTTTATGTAAAGTTACTTAACTCAATATGTTGGTATGATAATAACACATGCATTTATATAAACCTACTTAACTCATATGTTGGCATGATAATTACACATGCTTTTATATAAACCTACTTAACTCAATATGTTGGTATGATAAAAACACATGCTTTTATATTAACCTACTTAACTCAATATGTTGGTATGATATTAACCCATGCATTTATATTAACTTACTTAACTCAATATGTTGGTATGATAATAACCCATGCTTTTATAGGAAGTTACTTAACTCAATATATTGGTATGATAATAATACATGCTTTGATATTAACCTACTTAACTCAATATGTTGGTATGATAAAAATGCATGCTTTTATATAAACCTACTTAACTCAATATGTTGGTATGATAATAACACATGCGTTTATGTAAAGTTACTTAACTCAATATGTTGGTATGATAAAAACACATGCTTTTATATAAACCTACTTAACTCAATATGTTGGTATGATAATAACACATGCTTTTATAGGAAGTTACTTAACTCAGTATGTTGCTATGATAATAACACATGCTTTTATATAAACCTACTTAACTCAATATGTTGGTATGATAAAAATGCATGCTTTTATATAAACCTACTTAACTCACTATGTTGGTATGATAATAAGACATGCTTTTATATTAACCTACTTAACGCAATATGTTGGTATGATAATAACACATGCTTTTATATTAACCTACTTAACTCAATATGTTGGTCTGATAATAACAAATGCTTTTATATTAAACTACTTAACTCAATATGTTGGTATGATAATAACGCATGCTTTTATATTAACCTACTTAACTCATTATGTTGATATGATAATAACCCATGCTTTTATATAAACCTACTTAACTCAATATGTTGGTATGATAATAACACATGCTTTTATCTTAACCTACTTAACTCAATATGTTGGTATGATAATAACACATGCTTTTATATAAACCAACTTAACTCAATATGTTGGTATGATAATAACACATGCTTTTATATTAACCTATTTAACTCATTATGTTGTTATGATAATAACACATGCTTTTATATTAACCTACTTAACTCAATATGTTGGCATGATAATAACACATGCTTTTATATAAAGTTACTTAACTCAATATGTTGGTATGATAAAAATGCATGCTTTTTTATACACCTACTTAACTCAATATGTTGGTATGATAATAACACATGCTCTTATATGAAGTTACTTAACTCATGATGTTGCTATGATAATAACACATGCATTTATATTAACCTACTTAACTCAATATGTTGGTATATTAATAACACATGCTTTTATATAAACCTACTTAACTCAATACGTTGGATTGATAAAAATGCATGCTTTTATATAAACCTACTTAACTCAATATGTTGGTATGATAATAACACATGCTTTTATATTAACCTACTTAACTCATTATGTTGGTATGATAATAACACATGCTTTTATATTAACTTATTTAACTAAATATGTTGGTATGATAATAACACATGCTTTTATATGAAGTTACTTAACTCAATATGTTGGTATGATAATAACACATGCTTTTATGTAAAGATACTTAACTCAATATGTTGGTATGATTATAACACATGCTTTTATATGAAGTTACTTAACTCAATATGTTGGTATGATAATAACACATGCTTTTATGTAAAGTTACTTAACTATATAAGTTGGTATGATAATAACACATGCATTTATATAAACCTACTTATCTCAATATGTTGGTATGATAATAACACATTCTTTTATATAAACCTACTTAACTCAATATGTTGGTATAATAAAAATGCATGCTTTTATATAAACCTACTTAACTCAATATGTTGGTATGATAATAAAACATGCTTTCATATGAATTTACTTAACTCATTATGTTGCTCTGATAATAACACATGCATTTATATAAACCTACTTAACTCAATATGTTGGCATGAGAATAACACATGCTTTTATATAAACCTACTTAACTCAATATGTTGGTATGATAATAACACATGCTTTTATATTAACCTACCTAACTCATTATGTTGGTATGATAATAACACATGCTTTTATATTAACTTATTTAACTCAATATGTTGGTATGATAATAACACAAGCTTTTATGTAAAGTTACTTAACTCAATATGTTGGTATGATAATAACACATGCTTTTATATCAAGTTACTTAACTCAATATGTTGGTATGATAATAACACATGCTTTTATGTAAAGTTACTTAACTATATAAGTTGGTATGATAATAACACATGCATTTATATAAACCTACTTAATTCAATATGTTGGTATGATAATAACACATTCTTTTATATAAACCTACTTAACTCAATATGTTGGTATGATAAAAATGCATGCTTTTATATAAACCTACTTAACTCAATATGTTGGTATGATAATAACACATGCTTTTATATGAAGTTACTTAACTCATTATGTTGCTATGATAATAACACATGCATTTATATTAACCTACTTTACTCAATATATTGGTATGATAATAACACATGCTTTTATATAAACCAACTTAACTCAATATGTTGGTATGAGAAAAATGCATGCTTTTATATAAACCTACTTAACTCAATATGTTGGTATGATAATAACACATGCTTTTATATTAACCTACTTAACTCAGTATGTTGGTATGATAATAACACATGCTTTTATATTAACATACTTAACTCAATATGTTGGTATGATAATAACACATGCTTTTATATTAACTTTTTTAAGTCAATATCTCGGTATGATAATAACACATGCTTTTATGTAAAGTTACTTAACTCAATATGTTGGTATGATAATAACACATGCATTTATATAAATCTACTGAACTCAATATGTTGGCATGATAATAACACATGCTTTTATATAAACCTACTTAACTCAATATGTTGGTATGATAAAAACACATGCTTTTATATAAACCTACTTAACTCAATATGTTGGTATGATATTAACCCATGCATTTATATTAACCTACTTAACTCAATATGTTGGTATGATAATAACACATGCTTTTATAGGAAGTTACTTAACTCAATATATTGGTATGATAATAATACATGCTTTTATATTAACCTACTTAACTCAATATGTTGGTATTATAAAAATGCATGCTTTTATATAAGCGTACTTAACTCAATATGTTGGTATGATAATAACACATGCGTTTATGTAAAGTTACTTAACTCAATATGTTGGTATGATAATAACACAAGCTTTTATATAAACCTACTTAACTCAATATGTTGGTATAATAATAACACATGCTTTTATAGGAAGTTAGTTTACTCAATATGTTGGTATGATAATAACACATGCTTATATATAAACCTACTTAACTCAATATGTTGGTATGATAAAAATGCATGCTTTTATATAAACCTACTTAACTCAATATGTTGGTATGATAATAACACATGCTTTTATATTAACCTATTTAACTCATTATGTTGGTATGATAATAAAACATGCTTTTATATTAACCTACTTAACTCAGTCAGTATGTTGGTATGATAATAACACATGCTTTTATATAAACCTACTTAACTCAATATGATGGTATGATAATAAAACATGCTTTTATATGAAGTTACTTAACTCAATATGTTGCTATGATAATAACACATGCATTTATATTAACCTACTTTACTCAATATGTTGGTATGATAATAACACATGCTTTGATATAAACCAACTTAACTCAATATGTTGGTATGACAAAAATGCATGCTTTTATATAAACCTACTTAACTCAATATGTTGGTATGATAATAACACATGCTTTTATATTAACCTACTTAACTCAGTATGTTGGTATGATAATAACACATGCTTTTATATTAACCTATTTAACTCATTATGTTGTTATGATAATAACACATGCTTTTATATTAACCTACTTAACTCAATATGTTGGCATGATAATAACACATGCTTTTATATAAAGTTACTTAACTCAATATGTTGCTATGATAAAATGCATGCTTTTATATAAACCTACTTAACTCAATATGTTGGTATGATAATAACACATGCTCTTATATGAAGTTACTTAACTCATAATGTTGCTATGATAATAACACATGCATTTATATTAACCTACTTAACTCAATATGTTGGTATATTAATAACACATGCTTTTATATAAACCTACTTAACTCAATACGTTGGTATGATAAAAATGCATGCTTTTATATAAACCTACTTAACTCAATATGTTGGTATGATAATAACACATGCTTTTATATTAACCTACTTAACTCATTATGTTGGTATGATAATAACACATGCTTTTATATTAACTTATTTAACTCAATATGTTGGTATGATAATAACACATGCTTTTATGTAAAGATACTTAACTCAATATGTTGGTATGATAATAACACATGCTTTTATATGAAGTTACTTAACTCAATATGTTGGTATGATAATAACACATGCTTTTATGTAAAGTTACTTAACTATATAAGTTGGTATGATAATAACACATGCATTTATATAAACCTACTTAACTCAATATGTTGGTATGATAATAACACATTCTTTTATATAAACCTACTTAACTCAATATGTTGGTATGATAAAAATGCATGCTTTTATATAAACCTACTTAACTCAATATGTTGGTATGATAATAAAACATGCTTTTATATGAAGTTACTTAACTCATTATGTTGCTTTGATAATAACACATGCATTTATATAAACCTACTTAACTCAGTATGTTGGCATGAGAATAACACATGCTTTTATATAAACCTACTTAACTCAATATGTTGGTATGATAATAACACATGCTTTTATATTAACCTACCTAACTCATTATGTTGGTATGATAATAACACATGCTTTTATATTAACTTATTTAACTCAATATGTTGGTATGATAATAACACAAGCTTTTATGTAAAGTTACTTAACTCAATATGTTGGTATGATAATAACACATGCTTTTATATCAAGTTACTTAACTCAATATGTTGGTATGATAATAACACATGCTTTTATGTAAAGTTACTTAACTAAATAAGTTGGTATGATAATAACACTTGCATTTATATAAACCTACTTAATTCAATATGTTGGTATGATAATAACACATTCTTTTATATAAACCTACTTAACTCAATATGTTGGTATGATAAAAATGCATGCTTTTATATAAACCTACTTAACTCAATATGTTGGTATGATAATAAAACATGCTTTTATATGAAGTTACTTAACTCATTATGTTGCTATGATAATTTCACATGCATTTATATTAACCTACTTTACTCAATATATTGGTATGATAATAACTCGTCCTTTTATATAAACCAACTTAACTCAATATGTTGGTATGAGAAAAATGCATGCTTTTATATAAACCTACTTAACTCAATATGTTAGTATGATAATAACACATGCTTTTATATTAACCTACTTAACTCAGTATGTTGGTATGATAATAACACATGCTTTTATATTAACCTACTTAACTCAATATGTTGGTATGATAATAACACATGCTTTTAAATTAACTTTTTTAAGTCAATATGTCGGTATTATAGTAACACATGCTTTTATGTAAAGTTACTTAACTCAATATGTTGGTATGATAATAACACATGCATTTATATAAATCTACTGAACTCAATATGTTGGCATGATAATAACACATGCTTTTATATAAACCTACTTAACTCAATATGTTGGTATGATAAAAACACATGCTTTTATATTAACCTACTTAACTCAATATGTTGGTATGATATTAACCCATGCATTTATATTAACCTACTTAACTCAATATGTTGGTATGATAATAACACATGCTTTTATAGGAAGTTACTTAACTCAATATATTGGTATGATAATAATACATGCTTTTATATTAACCTACTTAACTCAATATGTTGGTATGATAAAAATGCATGCTTTTATATAAACCTACTTAACTCAATATGTTGGCATGATAATAACACATGCGTTTATGTAAAGTTACTTAACTCAATATGTTGGTATGATAATAACACAAGCTTTTATATAAACCTACTTAACTCAATATGTTGGTATGATAATAACACATGCTTTTATAGGAAGTTACTTAACTCAATATGTTGGTATGATAATAACACATGCTTATATATAAACCTACTTAACTCAATATGTTGGTATGATAAAAATGCATGCTTTTATATAAACCTACTTAACTCAATATGTTGGTATGATAATAACACATGCTTTTATATTAACCTATTTAACTCATTATGTTGGTATGATAATAAAACATGCTTTTATATTAACCTACTTAACTCAGTCAGTATGTTGGTATGATAATAACACATGCTTTTATATAAACCTACTTAACTCAATATGTTGGTATGATAATAAAACATGCTTTTATATGAAGTTACTTAACTCCTTATGTTGCTATGATAATAACACATGCATTTATATTAACCTACTTTACTCAATATGTTGGTATGATAATAACACATGCTTTTATATAAACCAACTTAACTCAATATGTTGGTATGATATTAACCCATGCATTTATATTTACCTACTTAACTCAATATGTTGGTATGATAATAACACATGCTTTTATAGGAAGTTACTTAACTCAATATATTGGTATGATAATAATACAAGCTTTTATATTAACCTACTTAACTCAATATGTTGGTATGATAAAAATGCATGCTTTTATATAAACCTACTTAACTCAATATGTTGGTATGATAATAACACATGCGTTTATGTAAAGTTACTTAACTCAATATGTTGGTATGATAATAACACATGCTTTTATATAAACCTACTTAACTCAATATGTTGGTATGATGATAACACATGCTTTTATAGGAAGTTACTTAACTCAATATGTTGGCATGATAATAACACATGCTTTTATATAAACCTACTTAACTCAATATGTTGGTATGATAAAAATGCACGCTTTTATATAAACCTACTTAACTCAATATGTTGGTATGATAATAACACATGCTTTTATATTAACCTACTTAACTCAATATGTTGGTATGATAATAAAACATGCTTTTATATTAACTTATTTAAGTCAATATGTTGGTATGATAATAACACATGCTTTTATATTAACCTACTTAACTCAATATGTTGGTATGATATTAACACATGCTTTTATATTAACCTACTTAACTCAATATGTTGGTATGATAATAACACATGCTTTTATATTAACCTACTTAACTCAGTATGTTGGTATGATATTAACACATGCTTTTATATTAACCTACTTAACTCAATATGTTGGTATGATAATAACACATGCTTTTATATTAACTTTTTTAAGTCAATATGTTGGTATGATAATAACACATGGTTTTATGTAAAGTTACTTAACTCAATATGTTGGTATGATAATAACACATGCATTTATATAAACCTACTTAACTCAATATGTTGGCATGATAATAACACATGCTTTTATATAAACCTACTTAACTCAATATGTTGGTATGATAAAAACACATGCTTTTATATTAACCTACTTAACTCAATATGTTGGTATGATATTAACCCATGCATTTATATTAACCTACTTAACTCAATATGTTGGTATGATAATAACACATGCTTTTATAGGAAGTTACTTAACTCAATATATTGGTATGATAATAATACATGCTTTTATATTAACCTACTTAACTCAATATGTTGGTATGATTAAAATGCATGCTTTTATATAAACCTACTTAACTCAATATGTTGGTATGATAATAACACATGCGTTTATGTAAAGTTACTTAACTCAATATGTTGGTATGATAATAACACATGCTTTTATATAAACCTACTTAACTCAATATGTTGGTATGATAATAACACATGGTTTTATAGGAAGTTACTTAACTCAATATGTTGCTATGATAATAACACATGCTTTTATATAAACCTACTTAACTCAATATGTTGGTATGATAAAAATGCTTGCTTTTATATAAACCTACTTAACTCAATATGTTGGTATGATAATAACACATGCTTTTATATTGACCTACTTAACTCAATATGTTGGTATGATAATAAAACACGCTTCTATATTAACCTACTTAACTCAGTCAGTATGTTGTTATGATAATAACACATGCTTTTATCTTAACCTACTTAACTCAATATGTTGGTATGATAATAACACATGCTTTTATATTAACTTATTTAAGTCAATATGTTGGTATGATAATAACACATGCTTTTATGTAAAGTTACTTAACTCAATATGTTGGTATGATAATAACACATGCATTTATATAAACCTACTTAACTGAATATGATGGCATGATAATAACACATGCTTTTATATAAACCTACTTAACTCAATATGTTGGTATGAAAAAAATGCATGCTTTTTTATAAACCTACTTAACTCAATATGTTGGTATGATAATAACACATGCTTTTATAGGAAGTTACTTAACTCAATATGTTGGTATGATAATAACACATGCTTTTATATAAACCTACTTAACTCAATATGTTGGTATGATAATAACAGATGGTTTTATAGGAAGTTACTTAACTCAATATGTTGGTATGATAATAACACATGCTTTTATATAAACCTACTTAACTCAATATGTTGGTATGATAATAACAGATGGTTTTATCGGAAGTTACTTAACTCAGTATGTTGGTATGATAATAACACATGCATTTATATAAACCTACTTAACTCAATATGTTGGCATGATAATAACACATGCTTTTATAGGAAGTTACTTAACTCAATAAGTTGGTATGATAATAACACATGCTTTTATAAGAACCTTCTTAACTCAATATGTTGGTATGATAATAACACATGCTTTTGTATAAACCTACTTAACTCAATATGTTGGTTTGATAATAACACATGCTTTTATATTAACCTACTTAACTCAATATGTTGGTATGATAATAACACATGCTTTTATAGGAAGTTACTTATCTCAATATGTTGGTATGAAAATAACACATGCTTTTATATTAAACTACTTAACTCAATATGTTTGTATAAAAATAACACATGCTTTTATATAAACCTACTTAACTCAATATGTTGGTATGATAAAAACACATGCTTTTTTATAAACCTACTTTATTCAGTAAGTTGGTATGATAATAACACATGCTTTTATATAAACCTACTTTATTCAGTAAGTTGGTATGATAATTACACATGCTTTTATAGGAAGTTACTTAACTCAATATGTTGGTATGATAATTACACATGCTTTTACATAAACCTACTTATCTCAATATGTTGGTATGATAATAACACATGGTTTTATAAGAAGTTACTTAACTCAATATGTTGGTATGATAATAACACATGCTTTTATAGGAAGTTACTTAACTCAATATGTTGGTATGATAATAACACATGCTTTTATATAAACCTACTTAACTCAATATGTTGGTATCATAATAACACATGCTTTTATATAAACCTACTTAACTCAATATGTTGGTATGATAAAAACACATGCTTTTATATAAACCTACTTTATTCAGTAAATTGGTATGATAATAACACATGCTTTTATATAAACCTAGTTTATTCAGTAAGTTGTTATGATAATAACACATGCTTTTATAGGAAGTTACTTAACTCAATATGTTGGTATGATAATAACACATGCTTTTAGAGGAAGTTACTTAACTCAATATGTTGGTATCATAATAACACATGCTTTTATATAAACCTACTTTATTCAGTAAGTTGGTATGATAATAACACATGCTTTTATATAAACCTACTTTATTCAGTAAGTTGGTATGATAATAACACATGCTTTTATAGGAAGTTACTGAACTCAATATGTTGGTATGATAATTACACATGCTTTTATATAAACCTACTTAACTCAATATGTTGGTATGATAATAACACATGGTTTTATAGGAAGTTACTTAACTCAATATGTTGGTATGATAATAACACATGCTTTTATAAGAACCTACTTAACTCAATATGTTGGTATGATAATAACACATGGTTTTATAAGAAGTTACTTAACTCAATATGTTGGTATGATAATAACACATGCTTTTATATAAACCTACTTAACTCAATATGTTGGTATGATAATAACACATGCTTTTATAGGAAGTTACTTAACTCAATATGTTGGTATGAGAATAACACATGCTTTTATATTAAACTACTTAACTCAATATGTTGGTATGATAATACCTTTCACCAGCAATAAAGACAAATTATCTAACAATCCTACCAAAACCAATTAGACTTGTTCCATTTAAATATGTATGGTACCTGAGGAAGGTACTTTTACTTAAATATTTGTCAGGGTACTTTGAGTTCAGACATCATACTAAAAATGAAAAGAAAAGTCTAAATTGCATTTATGGGTGAGTATCCATATGAAAATTCATATTCTTGGATATGGGTGAGTACACATATGAAAATTCATATTCTTGGATATGAGGTGAATACCCATATGAAAATTCATATTCTTGGATATGAGGTGAGTACCCATATGAACATTCATATTATTGGATATGAGGCGAGAACCTATATGAAATTTCATATTCTTGGATACGAGGTGAGTACCTATATGAAAATTCATATTCTTGGACATGAGGTGAGTACCCATATGAAAATTCATATTCTTGGATATAAGGTGAACACCCATATGAAAATTCATATTCTTCGATACGAGGTGAGTACCCATTTGAAAAGTCATAATTTTGTATATAGGTGATTACCCTATGAAAATTCATATTCTGGGATATGGGTGAGTACCCATATGAAAATTCATATTCATGGATATGAGGTGAGTACCCATATGAAAATTCATATTCTTGGATATGGGTGAGTACCCTTATGAAAATTCATATTGTTCGATATGGGTGAGTACCAATATGAAAATTTATATTCTTGGATATGATGAGAGTACCCATATTAAATTAATATTCTTGGATATGAATAGTTTAACATTCCTTAAATAGATACTCAACATAAACACACTGATTTCTTACGCATGAAAATATTAAACCCGAATTTCCACATGTATCATAATCAGTCTCTACATTGTGCCAGAGACTGCCTGAATATGTAGATCTTGAACTTTTCAAGCCCTGCCACCTCCCCCTGTTGGTAGATAGTACTGTATTATACCTTCATTAGTACTATCAAACAACAAATATCCATACATGACATAACGTGTAGGATAGTCACACATCAATACAACATATATCCATACACTTTGACATAACGTGTAGGATGGTCACACATCAATACAACATATATCCATACACTTTGACATAATGTGTAGGATGGTCACACATCAATACAACATATATCCATACACTTTGACATAACGTGTAGGATGGTCACGCATCAATACAACATATATCCATACACTATGACATAATGTGTACGATGGTCACGCATCAATACAACATATAACCATACACTTTGACATAACGTGTAGGATGGTCACACATCAATACAACATATATCCATACACTTTGACATAATGTGTAGGATAGTCATACATCAATACAACATATATCCATACACTATGACATAATGTGTACGATGGTCACGCATCAATACAACATATAACCATACACTTTGACATAACGTGTAGGATAGTCACACAACAATACAACGTATATCCATACACTTTGACAGAACATGTAGGATGGTCACATATCAATACAATGTATACCCATACACTTTGACATAATGTGTACGATGGTCACACATCAATACAATGTATATCCATACACTCTGACATAACGTGTAGGATGGTCACGCATCAATACAACATATATCCATACTTTATGACATAACGTGTAAGATGGTCACGCATCAATACAACATATAACCATACACTTTGACATAACGTGTAGGATGGTCACACATCAATTCAACGTATATCTATACACTTTGACATGACATGTAGGATGGTCACACATCAATACAACATATCCATACAGTTTGACATAACGTGTAGAATGGTCACACATCAATACAACATATATCGATACAGTCTGACATAACGTGTAGGATAGTCACGCATCAATACAACATATATCCATACAGTTTGACATAACGTGTAGGATAGTCACACATCAATATAACATAACATTTTATATGACTGATCATACACCTTAACATTTGCTTTTAAACAGCATGGAGAATGGTTTCATCTTGTAGTGTATTAATAACAATACGTGAAAGACACCAATACACAAAGAGCATGTCCAACACACAAGCTTCAATAATTTCATACTGTTCTTATCACTATTAAAATGGACAGTGCACATGCAACTCACCCTCAAAGATACGACTGCCTCAATGGCATTTTCTTGCAGGGGAACACAGGCTCCATCCGTTCAATAACCATTTCAGTAATTTTCTTTCAGTATTTATTCTTATTGTAATAAAGCATCTTTTGTTTGTCGTAAGGTTCTTGTATTTCTTGTCACATAAAAAATTAGACTCCATATTTATGACTCAGATGATAGAATTGTGATACGGGCGGTCACCCCTTCACGGTTAAATGAACTTTTGTACACTTTTCATGGGTACAAAACATTTACATTACAAAAGCCTTCAACTTTAAGGATGGCATGTCAGCTTTAACAATGAAATAAGGTGCATACAATTTTTAAACCATGAAAAAATGTAATTCTTTTTTCATATTTAGAACATTGACAGAAATAGTTTTTGATGCAGCATGAGTTATCTATCATATGTGGAGAGACTAAAACAACTGGGGCTACCAAGTCTACTGTAATGTAGATTACAATCTGATTAATAGGGACTTACCAGTGGAAGATTAGCCAAATTAACATATACACATATTTCTAAATAAACACGGTTTCAGCAAGAGAAAATTCTAGAAAACTTGAAATATAACATTCAAGACCAAGTATAATACAAAGTTCCTTAAGGTACATGATTATCAGCTTATTGTGCTAGTGGTATGCATCAGTTTCCTTAATCCATGATACAAGTCAATTTTCTCACGATGTGATACGAGTCGGTTTTCTTAATCCATGATACAAGTCAATTTCCTCATCATGTGATAGAAGTCATTTTCCTTAATCCATGATACAAGTCAATTTCCTCATCATGTGATAGGAGTCGGTTTCCTCACAGAAGTGATATGTGTCAATTTCCTCAATAATGATAGAATCAAACTCAATCATTTGTGCTAAGATAATCCATTAAAATCTAAATTCGACTGCTAAAAAGATTAAATTCATATTAGTTTTTTAAAAGAGATCGTTATAAACTACAAACTTCTTCAGGACCAGTTACTTTGGAAATACCTGGCAAACGTATTGATTGCAAAACTGCTTCTATTAGAAAAAATAAATGCTCATTTCAAAGGACAAAGAAATGATGCTTTGATCCAAAACTAATTTTTACAGCTTTTCCAAATATTTATCCCAGAGTTATGTAAATAATTCATAGGATCCATGACAGACACAAAACCTAGAGTACAAATTAATTATGGAACACCAGTACTTTACATATACAATTATATTAAGATTGCAACATTTTTTCTTCAGGTATGCACAGATGCCTTCTCTCATTTTACTGGGGGCAGTTTTCTTGTAACCTTTATTGATGTTTACAAACAAAAATTCTCTGACAATTCTCAACTATAAATTGTTTTATTGAGATTGGAAAAAGTCCATATTTATAGTACTTGCTATTTAGCCACGAAACAAACATAAGTGTGTAGCACAGAGTTTATATAGAATGAATATTTCATTAAAAAAGAAGAACATTTATTGAGAAATTTGTTCAACTTGTATCCATTACAGTGGTGTCAGATGACAAGGCTGATGCATCCTTCTGAATATTTTCAAACATGGAAGCAAGCTCCGAATGGCTTCTGATCTGTGCCAAACATTCATTCATCTGGGATTTTTATCTGTAAACAAATATTCATTGTAAAATAGCTAAAATACATGTCAATCCTGAATTCAAGTAAATATGAAAACAATTTGAATCTTTGAATTTTTTCAATACCTTTGCATACACATGCATATTTCATCCTAATTTACCTAGTTCTGTTAGAATAGAACAAATGTATGCAATTTGTCTTCTTAAGTAATAATAAACAGATAGGGACTTACTACGAAATTTTATGGACATGTTGCAATACAAGTAAAATATGCTAAAGGACCTTAAAAAATTACAAAGACAGGATAAATTAATTAAATGCAACAGAAGCTCATTCAAAGTCAAATCAAGACTTTTAACTGAGTGACAAATCGATCTAACATTTCGCCATCTTTGTGACACTGCTACAGCAAGATAATGTGCGCTGAGAAAGTGTTTTACACCTGTTCCAAAGGTACAATTTTAGGTGATTTACATGAAACCCCTTTTTCAAATATTACCTTAATTGGGCACAAAAGTATAAAAAATGCCTTAATCCCATCATTTCGCATGATAATGCTATGAATCCCCAAAATCATGAGCAAAATACCTTTACTTTATTCCATTCAAAATGTTCATGTTTACGTTATTAATACATTTCTTTTATAATGTTGAATTTTATTTCATTTAGAAAACTCCAATCAAAAGTATAATAAATGAGAATCTAAACACTTTTCTTCATGCAACGTGCTTTTGAACTAATAAAATTTGAAACTATTTACATTACATTTTCATTTTCTTTCCACTGCAATTCACAACTGATTAATAATTCAATGGAACTGAAGAACAAAAGATGTTGACATGGAAGGGGAAGTAACTATTCAAAGAAGTTTAATTTATGTTCTACAAATCACTCATCAATCCGGACTATTTTACAGTATTGCACAGGCTTCTTAATTCACATCTTAAGATGGAATTAGGCATACACAGTGAAAAGCTGTTAACTGATTTCATGTCATGGCTGAAGTGATCAGTACACACCTGCATCTGGGACAATTAGAAGAGACGCCACAGCTCTCATTGCTGATCATTTCAACTCGTCCTGTTTTTCAAACTCCTGTTTGACAAGAGTTAGCCTTCACCTTTGTGGTACATGTTGCTCTTAACGGCTCCACCAATCTGTCAAGCCCTGCAAAAATAAGATATAGTTGGATGATTGATCCAGACATAAAACTGATACTGTATCCACACTGTTACAAGATTTTTAAAAAAGGCATACATTATTCTATTCAACACTGTTCACACTGACACTAACAACTTTCATATCTGATGAAGGGTAGGAGAGCAGTGATTGTCTTCCAAGATCGAATAGTTTGGTTACTTCTTTAAATGTACCAGGATTTTTGACCTGCTGGCAGCTACTAACAAGCTTTCTCACATAACTACATTAGCCAAATCTTAGAATCGAACCCATGCAGAGGTGAGATGGCAGTGATCCATAACGGAGAGCGCTTTAGACCACTCGGCCAATTGGCAAGTTTGTGCAGATGTAGATAAATATCCCATGATTATATTCATTGAAAGGATAAAAGCTTCATCTCAGATTATAAAAGGAGATATACTGGAATATACACATCTACATGATCTAGCACATCAACAAGGATATGAGGAACATAACAGAACCTGTATGTTTATGTGACCAATGCATCTAATACAAGATATTATCTCAGCCTCTGTGGAATTCGCTGTTTAAGATGAACACATAACCAGATTCATCTTGTCATAAAAAAGTGCCAGAGATTTAAACATTAACAAAATGTAAAGATTCTGGCAGCTATCTGATTAAAACTAGGTTATGGTTAAAAGATTTAACTGTCTCATATACACATACATACAAATATTTAGCACACCTGGACACATACATACAAATATTGAGCACACTTGGACACATACATACATACAAATATTTAGCACACCTGGACACATACATACAAATATTTAGCACACTTGGACACATACATACAAATATTTAGCACACCTGGACACATACATACAAATATTTAGCACACTTGGACACATACATTCATACAAATATTTAGCACACCTGGACACATACATACAAATATTTAGCACACATGGACACATACATACAAATATTTAACACACCTTGAGACATACATAACAATTTTTTTAGCACACCTGGACACACCTACATATCAGTGTTTTGGAAGTGAGCTTATGGCACAGATGCCAACTCACAATCATGAAATATGTAATCACATTCTGTAATGCTCAAGAAAAAAACATTATGTAGTTATACAATTCAAAATCAGATTTTACACTTGGTATTATCACTTTACTCTTAGCAAGAAGGAAAATTATCTTTGAAATAGTCAATTTTTCAGCAGATCTGGTAATCATCTTTCACAAAATATTTTTCTATTCATTTCCATACAGAAAAATGACTATTATGGTCCACAACAAAGTAACAAGTCATTCTGCCTTCATAACTACATTAATGTGTCTTAATAGACAATTCTTAAATGACCTTGCTCCAACTGTGTGTGTATATATATATATATATATATATATATATATATATATATATATATATATATATATATATATATATATTGTGTATATGTCATCTCTGTCTAAAACTAGATAAATACTTATGAAATTTTCCGTCAGTTTCTCCTTTGTACATGTATGCCTTAATCATGTAAAATTATATACAATTTTCAAAGAAAATATTGGTGTGATGTTAAGCCACTAATTAAGACATTGTTTTTTCGTTTATAAATATTGTATACATGATAGGATTTTGTGCATCCTTGAGTGCTTCGTGGGAGAATACATAACACTTCCAAATTATATGATCACTTGCTGTGAGTTCAATTTATGACCAGTGAGAATGATATGGTCACTTGCTGTGAGTTCAATTTATGACCAGTGAGAATGATATGATCACTTTCTCTGCAGTTCAGTTTATGACCAGTGAGAATGATAGCACACCTGGACACATACATACAAATATTTAGCACACTTGGACACAAGTGTCTGCAGTTCAATTTATGACCAGTGAAAATAATATGATCACTTAGTCTGCAGTTCAATGTATTACCAGTGAGAATGATATGATCATTTACTCTGTAGTTCAATTTATGACCAGTGAGAATGATATGATCACTTGCTCTGCAGTTCAATTTATGACCAGTGAGAATGATATGATCACTTGCTCTGCAGTTCAATTTATGACCAGTGAGAATGATATGATCACTTGCTCTGCAGTTCAATTTATGACCAGTGAGAATGATATGATCACTTACTCTGCAGTTCAATGTATTACCAGTGAGAATGATATGATCATTTACTCTGTAGTTCAATATACAGTCATATCCACTTATATCAACATCACATGTGTTAACAAGCCACCTATTTAGACAACAAAGCAAAGTCCCAGTCCCTTGGTCTACTATTACTACGATAAACATACCTCTCGACAGAAGCTCTTGGTCCCAGCTTGAACAAATCCTTTGTTTTACAATCATTTATGTCATCAAGCTGCCAGTTCCAACCCATACCTTGTTCAACAATTAGTTGATGTTGCCAGGCTTTAATTTTCATGCCTAATCATTTTTGTTCATCACATGCCTGTTCTGACCCATACTGCCAGGCTTTAAGTTTGCCTGTCCCAACCCATAATGCCAGGCTTTAAGTTTCCTGCCAGACTTTAAGTTTGCCTGATCCGACCCATACTTTCTTCAACAATTAGTTGATCTTGGTGCCAGGCTTTAACTTTCCTGCTTAGTTATTTATGTCAGAAAGTTTGACCTGGGCTTTGTTCAACAATTAGCTGATCTTGCCACAATGCTTTAATGTTGTGGTTGGATAAAAGAAACTACAAGCTTTCGCTTGGTCCTAGAAAGTTGCCCACTTGCTGTTACTTAAATTAAAGTAATTACGTCTGATATATTCTTGCATTTTCCAAAGTGATCAGTAACTAAAACAAGTTTATCGTGTTGTGAAAGTTTCGTTTTTAAATTTATTTATATTTATGATGGCTACCAACAGCAGTGTAAAACGCATATTATATTTACATTCACTTGAAACTAAATATCTGGCTGTTAAGGAAGTTATGGGCAGAGCATCTCACAAATATGTCTGTGAAAATTTTCGCTTAAACATAACACCCTGTCAGGATGGATGAAAGCTGCTGAGTCTATAGAGAAAGACTTCGTTTTAGGTAACATCGATCCCCAAAGAAAGACGCGAAGGACAGCTACATTTGAAGAAGTGGAGAAAGCCACAGCAAAATGGTTCAATGAAACCTGCATTGCACATTCCACCTTTTCCAAAGGTCATAATATGATCATTGAGAAAGCGAGAAAAAAATAGTGTGGAGAAATGCACTGCAACAAGTGGTTGGTTCAGTCGCTTAAGCATTCATCATAATATCAGATACAAAATAATTTGTGGAGAATACATATACAGTTTAAACCAAATTGTTGACAGGTTTTCATTTTCCTGTGAATAGCCCCATCCCCTTGGTATGCCTCAATACAATGGGAACAGACTGACCAAAATCTAAGCTAATTTAAGTACATGTACTTAAAGCATGTAAAAAACTATGCAACCATTTGATAATGCCGGTATTGAATATCGTAATGCTCTTCATATCAGGATGTGACTGATGCAATATTTTACTGTAGATTTTATTACACAAAGGTAACCAAAATGTAATTTGTCAACAGGCATGTGTATTTCACACTGGTTTTGTCTTCATGTACTCAAAATGTCCATTCTTTTCTCAAAGTGACAACAGGTCACCACTTGCTGGCGAATTTAACTTGTGTCTTTATTCAGACACCAACAAAACTTATCTCGACATCTGCGTATGTAAACAATATTTCCTCAGGCCAGTCCACTAAAGATGGTCTGAATGATTTATATATACAATTCACGACTTACAAATATAAACATTACCATATTCCATAGGATCAAACTGTCATAATCAAGCACATATGATTACATGATTAAGCTGTAAAGTTGTTGAGTTAACAAATTTCACCAAATTCTTATGGTTTGGTTTAGATTAAACCATGTACTTATGTACTTTAAATTATAGACACATTACATATGAATGAAAATATTTTGGGGAAATACAACAGTATTAGCAGCAGAGAGGGTGAACAGACCTAACTTTACAGGCGTCAATTTAGCAAACTGAGGCTTTCTCTAAATTGCTTAATAGGCCTCAATTTAGTAAACTGAGGCTTCCTTGAAAATTCTTAATTAAATTTTTCAGTAAATTTAGCAAATTTATGAAAATACTTAATTAAATTTTTCAGTAAAAAAAAAGACGCCATATAGTTGGCGTTCACCCTCGTTGCTGCGTTACGCTAACCGAATTAGCTATAGATACGGTCTAATCCGACTCGATATCGTGTTCGAGGATCTGATAAATTTATCGTTATAAATCCGTGAGGGGTAGCTCTTGCGCTGTTAAAGAAGTTTTTAAATTTATTAAAATCCATATCACCGTCACACCAGTAATTATAAATATTTTGTAGTGTGTATTTTCCAGTACCGTTAAATACACATACTAAATTGCAATTTTCTCTTATTACACTTGGAATCTGTGCATATTTTTGAGTTACATATATCACGTCAGAGTTTTTGTGATGTCCTCGAGAAAATATCATTGCTGGATTTTTTTGTTTCTCCAACATAACATCGTCGTACACGACAAGATTATTAACGAATCCATCCAGGTCTTCCACGGATGGCGCATCGTTGATATCTGTGATAAATTCAATTACAATTCCACCGTAAGCTTCTGAAGCTTTTTCGTTGTAATCTTTTAACACCTGATAACAATGTTGATCGTCTACGCTTGGGGCAATCAAATATAATTTATCCCAGGTGAGATACTTCATTATCATCGTAAGCAATAATTGTGTCTTACCACTTCCTGATGGCCCAATGATAATCATTCTGATTGAGTTTGGTAACATCGGATGATGTTTTACTGGTTGTTGTTTTTTCAACGCGGAGAAATCGATCACTTCCATTTGTTGATATAACATAAATATAATTATGGATCTATATTGTGTGAAATGTAGAGCGCGTACACCGACTATTGACCCAACGACTGTTACCACAAAAAATAACAGAAGCGCGGTCACCGGTAAGTGTGAAATATGCGGTACAAAAAAATATCGATTTGTGAAAAATCCTTTAAAAAAAAGGAGGTGATATCGCCGCAAAGTTAGCTAAACTCCCAGGGTTACCATGGTCAAAATATCGAGAAGAAAAACACCTTCCCGGGTTTATTTATTGCTGGCCGGGAACACGATTAGATATAAGACTTGATAGTCATGATAATCCTAATCCGGGAGAAAATCCTATAAACGCTATCGATGAAGCGTGTCGTGTACATGATATAGCTTACCGGAGCGGTGATCTACAACAGCGTCATCTCGCAGATGTAGCGTTGATTCACGCGTTGAATGCTATTCCAGATAAATCCTTCAAAGAAAAATTGGCTTCGTGGTTGGTAAAATCAGCTATGAAAGGTAAATTGATGTTAGGTGCTGGTAATTAAAAATATGGAATCTATTTATTATTCTCCGAGAGGATACTGGAGGGGCAAGGCAGCAATCAATAAACTCGCTAGCGCATCAAAGGTGAAAAAGACCACTGCAGCGAACTGGTTATCTAAACAGGCTATATGGCAAATTTATCTACCAGCGCCTAAACGAATTAACTACTCGCATTTTGATGTGACCGTTCCTAATGAGGTTCATCAAGCTGATATACTATTTTTACCACATGACAACGGTTACAAATACGCGTTAACGTTAGTTGATGTTGCAAGTCGATACAAACAAGCAGAACCGCTGAAGACAAAATCATCTACTGAAGTAGCTTCTGCATTTGAAAGGATTTATCGACGAGGTCCACTACGCTGGCCAAATCTGTTACAAGTTGATCCTGGCAAGGAATTTCAAGGCGCTGTTTTAACAACAATGAAACATCATAATGTCACCATCAGACGGGGGCATACTGCGCTACATCGCGATCAGGCAATTGTTGAACGATTTAATCGGACACTTGCTGAGAGATTATTTGGATATCAATACGCGAAGGAATTCATCCATAATAAACGATCTCGTGAATGGGTCAAGAGATTACCTGGTGTAGTTACCGCGCTCAATAACGAGATTACTCGAACAATTAACATGAAACCTGTCAACGCGTTTAAGAAAGCGTCTATATCAAAAATGGAAATCCAAGGAATTTCACAGAAAAATTTCAAGGAACAAATTCTTGGTAGTAATGTCACTGTAAGGTATTTATACGAACCAGGAGAGCTTGAGGGTGGTAAAAAAAGTGCTACCGATCCTATTTGGAGCGTCACTACGCATAAGATATCCGGTATAACACGATCAACTGGTGAAAACGCTAGCGTTTCTAGATCAGCAATCTATAAACTAGATTCAACTGCTCCTCAGCGAGGATTTACTCGACAACAACTACAGGTAATTCCCGAGGATACTCAATTACCACCGCGTGGTCTTAACTAGCACCCCCCCCAGAGGCATTGTGCTGGCACCCTGGCGTCTATTGCACTCAAGACAAGTCAGCATAACATTATCTTTGGTATGACCAATGCTGCTATTCTTTCTGTCTACGGTAAATTGGCGAGGATCTTTATTCGACCAACTCCAACGCATTATACAATTGCAACTCGCGCAGTGATTATTCTGTTGTTGCTTCAGCGTAATTATTAATTCAGCATCAATGTCAAATTTTCTATTATTTTTTTTATCCTGTTGTTTATAACCAGAGAGTTTTTTTCTGATTATATCCTTGACTCTATCAACGCTGACAATATCACTTATTGAAGTGTCATTATCGTCACTGACTTCGTCAACAACAATTCTTCGGAGTTGATTTATACTTCGTACTCTGGATACTGCGAGATAAACTAAATTTGACCACTCAATGCGATTATCTACTATCGAAACAATTGTGTCTGTGACAGTTAATCTCTGTGAAGAGTGTATTGTCGCTGCGTAACCTAACGTCCATGGGGATTTATCAGCACGCAATGCATCTTCGACGACGCTGATATCAACCAGCACAATATCATTTAACACTAAATTCTGCTTTTCACGTTGTCCAGGAATGTCAACGAAAATATCCTGCTTTCGTGTATCTGAAGGTCTATAACACAACGGTACTGGAAGTGTTGCAAATTTACATTTATGCAATTCAAATAATTTCATCTGAAGTTTATCTCTGACTATTTTTCTACTTGCTATTATCAAATCGTCTGGTCTCCATGTTTCCCAAAAATCATTCATGGGAGTTTCTAAAATTATTTCACGCATTATTTCACATTGGATTCTATCCGGTTGTAATCTGATTAGTTGTTTCAACTCCTTTAATACTTCATCTAATGATCTAATGTCATCGTTCATCTCTTCGTAATGATCAACTTGATCTTTGAGCCAGTCATGAGGTGGTTCACCGAAAATTGGCGGTGGTTGACCTTGATCACCACACATAATAATTTTTGTATTTTTCGTTTTTAACCAACCAAGAAACATTTTTAATATATGTAACGGTACAGTACAAATTTCATCCCATAATATCACCGGTGGAATATATTTATTTCCCATTCTTTCAGGGGTCCACTGATCTCCTTTCCATCGAAAGAAACTGTGATAAGTATTAGATTTTACATCTCGTTTGGTTATATCTCTGGCAAGTTTATGAGTTGGTGTTAGCGCTTTCATGTTGATTTTATCCTTGAATAAATTAATTACTCGTGTTGTCTTTCCTGATCCTCCTAATGCGTTTATATAAACGATTTTATATCGCGTAATTGGATCAGATATCGGTGGTGCATTAGAAAATTCTGAACACTGGTTGCTTTTCAAGTATTTATCGTCGTTGGTAACATCTGCCGATTCACAATACACGTGTAGCGTCTCCTTTTTAAATCTCCAACATCCCCACGCTTCCTCCTGGGATGTAAATTTAGCCACGTATGATCTGTATTTCTCGTGTATATACATCGAATCAATAACTACTCTAACCGCGGTATTAGGAAATCTATTTATCATCGAAAATAGATTAATAGTAGAATAACCGAGCATAGATGATCTCAAGTGTGTATACTGACAACTATATCCATCGCAGTAGGTAACAATTGTACCTAACTTAGTCCCATTGGATAGAAAAGCATCTTTACGAGTTGCAAGTTTTCCTTGTTTCGTTAAATCTGCTGTGATAAAATCGTATTCAGCTTCGTCTATGATCAACCGCGAAGAGTATTTTGCATTGTCGTATCTTCCACCTTGAGTAAATTTACCGATTATTTTTCGTCCAAAATCTTTTGCTAGTCCATTTTCAATTTCAAATATCTGCCTAGACAAATCCATGATTTGTTGTTCATTGAAAATCTCCGATTTTCCATTCGAAGAATTTCCATCAGAAAATTGTTTTCGTTGTTCGCGTATTATACTATCTAGATCGGGTTGTGGTAGCCAAACTTCTTTTTGAGCTCGATAGCATATAATTGCTTCACCGACAATCAACGATATCAGCATACCACTATTAATCATATATCGTAGTAACACTATTGGCATCCAGTGTTTCACAGACATATGTCTACCAATCCAAACATAACTACATGGATGTAATCCTGACGCTAATTCAAATGATACAACACGAGCGAATCCAGTTAAATCAAAATCAGGCAATGGACCATTAACCGAAACACGGTTCATTTCATGTGTGGGGTGTCCAAATCTTTTAAAGTACTTGGCACATTCTCCATATCCTAGAAAACTCCCTGGATAACACGCAGATATATCAATTGAAATCATACCCTCGCGATGGTATTTTGTATTCCACAGTCCTCCATGACTGAATTCAAGACAGATAGATTTAACATCTTCGAGAAAATCACTTTGTGTTGGACGCCATGAGTTCTTTTCTCGTGCAAAATGAGCTACCACTGATGTAATCGTAAAACTATCCGTGAGTAGTTTTTCTTGGAAAAATTCTTTAGAATTTTCATGGAAACTCTTCGAGTTGGAAAATTCTTTGGAATTTTCACTTGAGTATTTTACAGCGATATTTTTCATCCTTGAGTGTAACGCTTCAGTGCGATATAATTCTCCATTCGGTCTTACAAACTGATCAAATCCTGATTCGGAATCTTCAGCGCTGCGAAGTAGCCACACTGACACAGGATCATCTCTACACAACGCATGAATAACATCGAATAACCTCTCTTCGTGGAACACATCCTTACAAAACCCCCTGGAAAATCCCCCGGGGATATATCTCACGATTCGTTCTCGTGGATCTACCATTACTGCAGGTGTCCATGCGTGTTTGTTATGATCAATAATTTCAATTGGAGCTCCTCACGATTGATATTTCGGTTCGTATAATACTTCTCCGGTTATTGTAGCTACCGATATTGGAAATTTTAATGATGCTTCTAATTTAGCTATATCGGAAATCATTGCCCCGCGCTGTTTCACTGTCAGTTCCCATTCGGTTATTTTCTTACATCGTTGTTCAGTTAGTTTATTTCCCCGGGATGCATTCGTGAAGTGTTCCATTACCAGTGTTGCTACACAATTGAGCCTTGACGAAGTCAATGATGACGCTGTTTTCATAGGAGCTAGTTTTGCAATACTTGGCTTATCATTTAGCGGATATATTCCGTAAACAACTGCTGTTACAGGGTAAGATCTCTCGTAGTATGGTTTGTCAATTCCAGTTAGAATTCCTGGTTTGGAATCTCTACTCACAATGACAGTTTTTTTATCCTTGAGAATTGGTTCAAATTTATCCCTGATAATCCATTCACCTTCGACTTCGATAATGAATTTTATTCTGAAAAAATACCTCTGTTGGAAATTACTTTGTTGAAATCCCTTGGATGCTACACTTTTGGATGCTACACCCTTGGATTTCCCCCTTGGTTCGCCAAGATGTGAGATTATCTCAGCTGCTCTTGTATCGTTCATGGTAGCATCGATTACGGGTACATTGACATCGTCATGTATAATTCGAAATGTCGACCATGTATGAGATGCTCCATCGCGCTTAAATTCATTAAAACAGTCGCTGATTTTACTCAACATGGTTTTGTAATCTATTAGACTTTTTGGTATATCAGAGATTTTATCGAGATTAAATCTAGCATTTCTCCAAGGATTAATTTTTGATAATCTCTCGAACTCCTTCATATCAGAGATTCTATCGAGATCGAATTTACTATTCCGATTAAATCCATGATTAATTTTCGATAATCTTTTGAACTCCTTCATACTACCGTCTATTAAACGTTTTGGTTTAACAGATACTCTATCCCGATTAAATCCAGGTTTAATTTTCGATAATCTCTTGAACTCCTTCATGCCATCGTCTTTTAGACGTTTTGGTGTATCAGAGACTCTATCAGGATTGAATTTAGGTTTAATTTTCGATAATCTCTTGAACTTTTTCATATTATAATTAAAACAAGTATTTAAATAGAAAAGTATATTATATAATGAATCATTGCAAATGGCTTATGATTGGATCAACGACCCCGTGTAACAAATCATGCAGAAATGAGTTTTGTGGGTATCATATGCAAAGTTTTCGTCGGGGTAGTAATGGTCCTCTCCCATGCCTGTATTGTGGGGTAGGTGTTAGAGGCAAATCACAGTTATGTATTAGTTGTGGTGGTAAGCGTTATAGAGAGTTGAAGCGTTATTATGACAAAAAAAAATCAAAAATCCTGACTCTGTCAATGACGTCAACGACGTTGCCAAAGGCAAAATCATAAAAACTGCTCAGGACTACATAGAAAGATTTTCAAATAATATATCTAAACCAAATAATGATTTAGACAAATAAAATATTATGTATATAAATGAACAAAGAATTTCAAAGACATCCAGTGATCACCAACTACGAAGCCTCTCGTGATGGTGTTGTTAGACACTGTAGACTCAAGAAATCTGTTGGGCGGGATAATGGTATGGGATATTTGGGGTTTAATTCTGGAAAGAAAACTTATCTCAATCACCGTTTCATATATGAAGTGTTTAATGGATTGATCAAGGATGGCCTTGTTATTGATCACATTGATGGTATTAAGTCTAATAATTCTTTATCGAATCTACAAGCTGTTACACAACGCGAAAACATCAAACGAGGTGGGACTGGGAAACACTCGAAAAAAAAAATACTAGACCTGTAAAGTCATTTAACACTGAAAATAACACGGAGATAGTATTTCAATCTTTGTATTCAGCTGGTAGGTATTTTGATATTTCCCCCCTCCCCCTCAGTACGACTTGTTCCAGAGGGAATAACCAAGACCGCTTTTTCAAAACGCTTCAATAATAGTATTCAATTTGTTTATGTATAAGTACGTAAACTTGCATTGTTCAAGGGAAATAACTCCCTTAGGTAATAACGCGTGCGACAAATCACCAATGACAGAGTTACCGTTGGTGAACGCGGAGGTAGTTTTTGATTGGCTGTTATAAATATCGACGAGATCCGTGCTTTGCAATTTCAAAGGACTTTCAATCGTAAATCGCTTTACAATTTCAAAGGATTTTCATAGGAAACAAAATTGATCATGAAGTTTACAAATAATCGTATTATTTTTTTAGTTTTTTTTACAAGTACTCACTATTAATTCTGCGCTGTCAATAATCAGAATTATACACAACAAGAATAAAAAGCACACATCTCTCTATCTAACTTCGTTGTAATGGGTGGTTATATACAACCTGTTCTGTGTTATGTTTGGGCTTTAGCTCGAAGTTCAAGTGCAAAAACAAATCACGCCGTCACACGTGGTGTGAATGTTATTATTGACATTCAAACCGGGTTGGATTTTGGGGTTTGTTTTTGCACTTGAATGTAGAATAGCCCGCGTCATCCATTGTCATTGTCATTGCACATACCATAATCACCCCTATAATCTATTGTTGTGCTGTCCCTATATAATCTATTGTTGTGCCGTCGTCATTATCATCCTATAATCTATTGTTGTGCTGTCCCTATATAATCTATTGTTGTGCCGTCGTCATTCATTGCATTTGTATATAACCATTGTCATTGAATCAATTCATTGTATTATACCATTGTCATTGCATCTGTATATAACCATAATCACCTATAATCTATTGTTGTACCGTCGTATACAACCGCCTACACACTAGAACATGGGGTTGTAATGTGCCGTATGTGCCGTCCTATGTGTATACAACCGCCTACACACTAGATCATGGGGTTGTCGTCATCGTATATATACCCATCATCATCCTATAATCCCATTAAGCTTCTGGACATGCTAAGATGACCAACACCTTAGCGGGTCCAGAATTCATTTTGTGAAACTCATCAATTAAACAAATATACTTTTTCATATATATGAATTCTGAAAAAATCAAATGTATTATTTCGGAAATTAACAAGCTCGAAAATCAAAATATTAAACTATGTTCAGGGTTAGATTGTGATCAAATCATGACCGATTTTGAGGATATGGAATTTGCACAAAACAATGGAAAATATGTACTCGCTAAGCAGTATTATTTAATTAAGCGAATTCAAAAACTTATCCGTGAAAGTTTAGTTAATGTTGAAGACGTTAATGTGTTTGTACCATTATGTATGATCGTAAAAGATGTACGGAAACAATTAAGTTCTGACTACGAGCAAAGAAAACTTATTAATTATAAGGTGAGACAGATAAAAGCTTTAATCGAGCAGGCTGATTCGCACGCGTAGAGAGCCTCCTTCGTATAACCGGTACACAGGTAATGAATGCGTCTCCGATTACTAAAACAAATTTTTAAAACCTGTTGGTGAACAACAGGTAAGTAAAATTGTCATGTATAATACCTGTTAGTGTGTGTGTGACAACAGGGAAGTATAAAAGTTTATGCAGTGATTTTTTTTAGCTCTGAAATCGTGAATGGAAAATTTTAGAAAATATACAAGATTTTTTAAAGATCTTCCACGGATAAGCATGAATGAGTATACTGCATTTTTTGATCACGGGTTAATCTCACCATGGTTATAACGTTTTGCTGAAGATTTAACATTTGATAATCCGTCAGCAAAAACTTTTCCGTGGGAAAATTCGAAGAATTTCCAAGGTTATCTATGACTATATCCACGTAGAATTCACTTGTTGTTGCTCCGTTAAATACCTCTCTGATAGCGTCCACAAGAAGTTCTTTGTCATGGATAGATACTCTCGTGTGCTGATACATTATTAAAGCAGTTTAGTTTTTTTTAATTTGAAATGAAAACCGTTTACGACTTTACATCTAGCGTTATTTGTAGTGTTTCCCTGCGAAGGTCAATTAGGTTAAATTCTTGGTCGGTTATTGAAAAATTCATCTTGGTTATAAAAGGATTAATGGGCTCCAAGTAAGTCAAATTAGGTGGGTTTTTCACTATAAGACTCCCTGATGATACGTCCGGAGAAAATGTGTACATGATATATCCTTGGTTGGCGCTATTTGATTTTGAAACGTCCACGGAGAAACTTCCCAAGATACCATCACAGATAACGTGTATTGCAATAACAGATGATATATCAACGTTACCGGGATATCTGTGTTTGTTGTTGCGGTACACTGAATTCGTTGATGTTAGAATTGCTTCTGGCGGAATCAGTTTAAACCATAAAGCGTGAATCTGAGGAAAGAATTCATCAATGAGTTTTTTCGTTGATGCTTTCATCGATGGTACATCATACCCTGGAGGTTTCCAACTAAATAGAGTTTTATCTGTCAACGATAACGCCTCCATAGCAGATATTCGTTCATTGATATCAAACAAAACATTTTCATCACGGTGGGGTGTGATTATCGTATCGAGTAATGTCTTCGCTAACAAATTCATATCAGCGATAATTTGATTTAGTTGTTGTTGTTGTTGTTTGATTGAATTACGTGTAATTGCTGTTGAAAAATTCAAATAATTTCCGACAGAGAGAGATCCTTGAATAAGATTTTGAAGTTGTTGTTGATGAGTTTGATATAATCGCTTCATGTTGTTGAATCTCGCAGATAAACTATTGTATGTTACAGTGAAATTTTTTCCTGTAGACGCTGATGTAAATGTCCACGTGACTGGACCTTGTGTTATATACTCGGAACTCTGGGTGTTTGTTATTACACGATAATTTTTTATTACATCTGCTGCCGTTGTTGTACGAAAAAAAACATCATCGGAATAATCTAATTGTGAAACGCTAGGTAGTGTATCATCGATGAAGTCAGCATATTTAGGTTCTGGTAATCTTGGATGAAGCGCAGGAAGAGTATCAAGCCATGCTTGGTGAATCCGTGGGAAGAATTCATCGATGGTGTCACTGAGTTTTTGACGCATCCATTGTACGTTATATCCTGGAAACGTAAACGTGAGAATGTCTTCGACGGAGATTTTATAATGTGCTGCAAAATCTCTTCTTATCGTTTCAGGAATTTTCTTATCAAGAATATTTTTAATATTAGCTTTATTATAGTTTTCCATATCGCGGATAATATGGTTACACACTTCCATGTATTTGATGACATCATCACGACGTGGTGGAGTTTCACTTATTGCGGTTATTAAATAACCTAGAAATCGATTAAACTCAGAGTTTATTAATCTTAAATTATCTTCGACAATTTTAACATCCCCTAAAGCATTAGGTGATAACGGTAATACTTGTCCTAAATAATATTTAATTTTAGGAATACCATCAACATCACGACGATCAAACCCATGAGAAATAAAATTAATCGGTGTTATATAATCGGATTTCAATGGTTCCGGTGGTAAATCTTTCACGTCGACGGTGCCTGGAATAAACTCAGGATAACCCAATAATATAGTGTATATATCTACGTCGTAGTCAGGTGAATTTACTTCGATGACCGTTGACAACAGCGGCTCATGTCCTTTTATTTCAATGGGATATTTATCAGATCCATCTTTGACTTCGATGATATTTGGTCCTGTTATTGCCTGGATTGATTCTATTCTATGATTGCGTCATTGATATCTTCGATATCGTATGCACCAGTTGGTAGATGTATCGTATGTGTTTCTGGTTCTGTTTTTGTTCCATCGGGGTTAGTTTTTCTATACATGAATGTAAAACTGTTATTGGGAGGTTTACCATTGAACGGTGTTGATCTTACATTAGGCCAACTGTAGTAGCATTTTAATTGTGTTAACGCGATTGCAGATACCGCCAACGGAGGATTAAATTAAATGCTGAATTCTGGTGTTTTCGTTACCACCGAGATCAATTTTGTTTTTGTGTTAGCGGTGTTTGTTGCTATTCGTTGAAGGATTTCTTGCGACGATGTTGCCATTGTTATTATTGTTATTGTTTTCCAATTTTGAAATCGTTGAATCATACAACCGTACCATCCTAGAGAACTCTTCATCGGATATGATTTGATCATCAATCGATGACGAGATCAGCATTGACAATTCCGAATAAGCGTTTGACGCAGTAATAAGTTTAACAGCGTAATCGTGTAATTTTTGTTGAGAACATGATGATATTTTTTTTGTTATCGTGGTAAATATTTCAGTGATTGTTGCAGCCGCAGATATACAAATTGGTACAACAACTGGAGCTATCATTACCACCGAAGATAGTATTATTCCAGCTCCTGTAATTACACCTGATACCGAGTAAACAGCTACATCTAACGCGGTAATTCTACGATGGTATTTTTTCTTTTTAGTTTTATACTCGGTGATTAACGCTTCAAGTTTATTTTGAAATTCTTTGACAGTGTTATAACGATATTCAAATGCGGTTGGTGCCAATGACGTTGTTGACATTTTATCTATTAACGACGTCAATAATTCTCTGAAATCCTGGAAAATCAGAGATTTTCAACGATAGATTTTAGTTTAACTGTTTACTTAAATCAGCTACAAATTCAACATACCATGTCATTGAAACCCTAGCTAGATTATTATCAGTGGATGTAATCGTGAATTGTTCAATCATATCCTTGTCGATGATTGTTGATATCGTATTATTGACTCCAGATGAACTCGACGATGATAACGTAAACAACGTTGGTGTTACTAACGTTAATCGATAAATTCCCTTTACGGTTGCAGTGATATTTAATATGTTATTTGTAGGTGTCCACGTATATGATCCGTGTTGAATCGTGTATACTACGTTGTTGACGATATTTTTATCATGAGGAATTTTTACTTTTTCAATTATTGTTATCATTCTTGTTGCATCTGATATTATGGCATTTGTGGTCGTTTTAAGATCATCGATGGATTTCTTAATATCTGGAAGTTTTATATCGAGTTTATCAAATGTAGATCCGAGAAATTTATCAACAATATTTCTTCGAAATGTATTAAACGCTTTTACATGGTCTTCGTATTTCCCCTGTAACGCTGTCAACTCCAACAGAGAATCCTTTATCGTGTTAAGATTTGGTGTGGTAACACGCGGATTGCCAAAAAAATCATTCATGGAAATTTCAACTCGTTCGAGGGGACCCCTTTAAAACGTTATAAGATTAGAATTTGCTCTTACATGATCTTCATATCGTTGTTTGAATTTGTTTACTTCTTCGGCGAAGTTATCAGTGGTGGATTTAACATCGTCGATGGTTTTTTGTAATTGTGTTATATCATTTATTTGATCATATATTTTTTTTAATTCGTCTAAGTTTGCTATCGATGAGATAGCCTTATTGATTATTTTTTTTACTTGTCCAACAGTAACTGATTCGGGAACACGTGTTACTGATCTTCCAAAAATATCTGACATTGTTATATATATATTTGTTTGTTAAAATCATCGATGATTCATCGTTGACAATGACTTTGTCATCGTTGTGTATTCGTGTATGGCTTTATGAGGTAATTTAGGATTTGCCGAGATAATCATCAACGCGTTGAGGGTTTCTTGTCCACATATTGGAGGATCTGTTAATGTCTGCGTGGGTAACGTTGAATACCAAACTGGAATTGAATTACTTCGTAATTTAGACACGTATTTGACAAATTCATTCGGAGGTGGTAATCCATACGAGTCAAAATAAATAATTGATGTTGGATATATTGCGTAACAAACCCAATGAGTTCCAGGTCCAGTGTTATCATCAAGAATAATTATCCCAGTTTCTGGTATTTGTGGTTTTGCTGGTAATTGATCTTTCATGAATACACCTCTGAAATGCTTTATTGGGAGTTTTTTTACTGCGTCGAGTAAATCAAAATTTGACATTGGTGAAATTGGAAATCCATAGGATTTCACTAACTGGTTTTGTAGTATCGCGTGAATCGACTTCCTGGTAGTCTGAATCCCTTTCCCTTTATTTTTCTCTTAGATTTTCCGTTTAGACCTTTACCAAGAACTTTATTGACAACAGTAGAAGCAAGTGCTCCGGCTGCCCCAGTTTCTAACGCTCCAAGAATTGCCGGAGCCGCTGACGCAATTAATCCTGGAATTGCAGCCAACAACGGGAAAAATCCTCCGATTTTTATCATATTCGCTATAGCAGCTGCAGATAGCGTAATCTGAACTCCCTTTTTTTCCTTAAAAGCGCTATTGAAATGATTAACCTGTGTTTTCGTCAACGATAACTTATTTGATCCACCAGTCATTTGATTATGTTTTAGCGTAATCGTAGTTCCACATATTTTAGTTGAACTTGATTGAAGTTTTTTTATCTGACCAGGTGTCAACGTAACATTAATAGTGTTATACGACATTTTTATATAACACCAATTGATTCAATTACTGAAATCCTACGGATTTTCCCTTTGAATACAAATCCTCGATTTTCACTTATAGAATTTCCACTGGTGCATCAACGACTCTCATTCTTCCACCACCACCTTCAAGTATCATAGATTTATCACTGAGAAGAACAGTAATTGCTCTAAATCCGTCAGGAGCAGGACCAACACGAGCTTGAAATTTTACATCAACGGTCGAGTGTTTAGATAGATCAGGATGTTGCAACGAAAAGTAATAAATCGGATACAATTCTTTAAAATCTACCTGTGATATCTGAAATCCAGTATCGATGTTTTGATCACGACCCATAAATGACCACAATCGATGATAAACTCGTCCTATTTGATTATGTTCGTAATCGATAATAAGATTTTCTGTGGGTTCTTGTTGATTACTTATTCGTAATGATACTTCACTAACGTTGAAATGATCAAATATCATATGAGATCGCAATTGTACACTATCATTTACCTCAGTGGGTATTTTTTGAGTTCTATTTTGGTGTTGTAATACAACAAAAATATGTCTTGGCGCGGCAACATTTCTCGTCAACGCAAGTTGCCAAGTACAAACTCCAGGACCTTGACTAGACGTAGTAGCTGTTGTAACCTCACACCAACTCATCAACGATTTTCCTCCTTGGTCCATAAACGACAGCAACTGAGTCTCAACGGTCAACGATGGAGTCATAACTGGCATCCACAACGCTAACTTTGTCAATGTTACTTTACCATCTGTTACAGGATCAGGACCATGCCAAAGAGCATATTCGTCAGTTGATCTTCGTGTAAGTGTTACAGTATGACTAGCACCAAATATCACTCGCCGGTCATCTCGGCAAAATCCAAATATATGCAACAACGGAATCGTACATAAAAATCTACCATTGGCGTCGATGTTCTTTTTTCGTGCTGCGAATCCCGCGTTGTAATTAGGATTATCACTCACAACAACAGGTTCACTTTTAGCAGCGTCAGCAAAGGCAGTATTATCTAACTTATTTGGGGTTCTTGTAATAAACTGACGATGATCAGCGTGATTGGTAGTATCCTTCGCAAACATCATTGAATGACCAGCTGATTTAATAAAATCATCAGAATATCTAGCTAAACCTACAACTGTTGTTGCAATATCAACATCGTTATCGATGGATTCCATTTTAGCAGAGCCTATCGAATACCGAGCGTTGCTAAATAACGCCATTATTCCGTTGTTGACGAACCCAATCCGGGTATCTTTAAGATTATCGCCGGCTGCATACCGCCTTCCGCAGTTGTCCTTCTACTTCGATGAATGCTTCACACGGCAAAAAGTATTTAGATGTGTCATCGAATCTAAGATCAATTTGTGACCTTGTATCTGGATCATGTGCTTGATATGAAAAATACTGATAATCGCGTATAGAATTGTTTCTTGCTACGGGATCATTTACTTTAAAAGCATCATCGATTGCGTCCTTGAACATTTTATACTAACATAGTTGATCTAAATGTTTAACCGCGCCAACCCGGAACCAGCAATTTTTCTTCTTCTTAACCTCGCCGCTGCCATTATATTAATCGCGTTACCTATTTTCGGTGGCATTTGTTCCGTAGACTGTAGTTGTAAATTTCTTTGTGAAATTCCATTTCCAATTTTCTTTGAATTTTTATTTCCACGTTTTGCCAACGACATAAGTTTTTCTTTTGCATCATCTAACATATCAAATGCTTTATCACCAATAACCGTACCAGCTCTATCACCGAAAACCCCAATAGCTTTTGACGCTATTTCTTTACTAACCGGTAAAATCTTGGGAGCAATTCTAGTAAATAATCCAGTGACAATATCACCGAGTCCATTTCCATACGTGAGTTTATAAACCGGTAGTAGCGAGTTTACAACATAGACAGGTCTTGTACTGTTCATACTACGATGTACTATCATTTTATTTAAATGCTATATGTCTAATCACTGTAATTCTTGGACTTGCTTGTATACGTTTTTGTGTTTGTCTTAATCGTTGTTGTTGTTTTTTTCGTTCTCGTTTTGTCGGAGTTGGTGGTATAAGTTTTTTTTTTTTGAGCTTCTCTTATTTCTTCGTCTTCAAAATCTTTTACTCTAACAGCAGCATCAAATGCACTATACCGTTTATCTAGTTTACTAACTTGGTTTAATCTTGTATTAATCTTATAAACAACATCAATCCATTTTTTAAAATCACTGATAAAAGTTTTCTTTTGTCCTGGTTTTAAATAATTATATCTATCAATGAAACCAGTAGCTGTAAAATTTATCAATTCTTCTGGATCACTTTTATCAATACGTGCTAAAAAATCTTCAGTAAATCTATCTCGTAACTCTTCATTTCTGCTATCAATTTTCTTTATCGGTTTTTTCTCAAGTTCTACCTCTGGTTGTGCAACAACAGGTTTAGATTCTTTTATTGCGGTTACAACTTGTCCGGTTGCCTCGGTTATAGGCTTAAATAATTCTTTAGTATCAGCGGTAAAATCTTCTTTCGCTTGTTGACGCGCTTGAAGATTATCTCTAAAAGAATCTCTCACCGGAAGATATTTCTTAATTGCAGCTAATCGTTCTCGTGTTAATCTAGTTATTTGTGCCTCTCCGATGTTTGACATTTATATAAAACAATATATCGCTAATTCATCATTGTATATATAGCTAATTCGGTTAGCGTAACGCAGCAACGAGGGTGAACGCCAACTATATGGCGTCATTTTTTTTACTGAAAAATTTAATTAAGTATTTTCATAAATTTGCTAAATTTACTGAAAAATTTAATTAAGTATTTTCAAGGAAGCCTCAGTTTACTAAATTGAGGCCTATTAAGCGATTTCGAGAAAGCCTCAGTTTGCTAAATTGGCGCCTGTAAAGTTAGGTCTGTTCACCCTCTCTGCTGCTGTATTTCAGTTACATAAGACTGATCAGTCATAACAAGTTGTTTTCTAACAAAGATGTAAAACAAAGATAACACAACATAAAAAAAATGCAATATATTTTTGGAATAAATATCATGTACATTTATTATCATTTTGAACTCTTGAGCAAAAGATATAACTGTATAAAGAACAAAAATATAAATTTGCTCTAGGTACCTGATTATGACTAACTATCAGTTGGTTAAGTGGAAATGATTATTATTAAAATTTGATCAATTCACATCACTACTGGCTACATATGATGTAATCAGAAAGGGTCATCTCCCAATGAGACAGTGATTAGTGTCAACTCCTGTGTTCCTGATTTAATACTGGAGTGGAATACAAGTTGTTGTTGTAGTTGTTGTTGTCGTGTTTAATGCCATTTTTCAGCACATGATAGGCTATAAATGTCAGCCAGTATTAATGCTGGAGGAAAAAGCTGGTTAAACCCCCTGAGAGAACCACCAACCCACGAGAAGCTCATAGCAAGCTTTCTTACATATCCACATGGGCCAAATCTGAGTTTCAAATCCATGCACATATAGGTGAAATTGCAGTGATCCATTCTGGAAAGCGCTTTAAACTGCTCGGTAACTCGGTGACCCCATGTTCTTGTACTGTGATGTAACTTGAGGAGGTTGGGAGGGCATATCCATATAATATTCTGATAAATTTTAAAGATGAAAATATTTGGTAGAAAAACTGGTTTTTTCTTCAAACATCATTACCAAATGATCATACCTTAAACGAACAGGTACAAGGTGTAGGGAGTTACACCCCATATAGAACATTAACAGTTCTTAAAAGTATATGTGGCATTTTAAATTAAGAACCTGGCTAAAGCATAGATTCTAAAGGTCAAGATGTGGCTATAGAAAAAGGGAAAATTGTCCATACCCTAAATCCAGTGGAAATCATCATGCCAATTCTCCATAGTCAGAATAGATACTGTAGCTTAAGTAAGAGAACTATATGGCTAACCAACACTTTTTTATCTTTAAAAGCATTTTGAAATTTAAATAAAGCAAAACAAAATCTAGGTGGCAAAACATAATGGAAGTGATCTGGCTACATAAATAGACCATCTTGTCTGCTTTTATTATATGACCTATCAAGGACCATACAAAAGAGTTCTAAAGACATACACAGCTACCTGATCAGTGATTGTGAATTTGATAGCTGTCACCACTGTGCTTCTAGTGTAAGGGGATGGGGAGCCTAGATGTTGTTTGAGATTGGGCAGCAGAGTAGGTGGATCAATCACAGTCAGTGTCCCAAGACATTCAGATGCCACATTCCATGTTCCTTGTTCAGGGCATTCACAATGACTAAATAACATTGACCTGAAATATATGAAGTAAGTCTTAACAGAATGTATCTTAAGAATTTGATAGGAAATTTATGCCATGGACACAGCTTTATTAACTGATTATTATTTAATGACAATATAACCAGATAGCTTCAACAAATAATTACTTTATAATTGCACACTTTAATACACTGCATGATTAAATGATGATTGCTTATTGCTAGCACATCAAGCAACAACGGTTATATCCTGGTAATGGAGTCAGAGTAAAATGCCTTGCTTTTATCAGGGCAGGATTGAACCCTGCACTTTTGTGTTTGCTAGTTTGGCAAACTAACCATTAATTCACCATGAAACTCAAACACAAATTGGTACTTTAAATTTAGTCTCAGTCAAAATAATGCATATTATATTCATAACAGAATAAAATAAGAACAAATACAAACGACCTGCTAAATTAGTTTCTGACTAAAGACAGTGAAATGGATTACATAAGCAAAGATAATGTATTATATATTCATAATTATACACTGATCCAGATTTCAAACTTGTATGCAACTTTTACTGGCAATTTTGGAAACTTTATGGAAGAATTGGGCTGTGCAAAATATGCAACATACTAAAACATACCGTACATAAAGCTGTGTAAAAGTTATAACATAAAATACAGACAGTACACAGGGCTATGCAAACATTATAACACACCATACAGACTGTACACAGGGCTGTGCAAATATTATAACCTACCATACATACTGTACATAGGGCTGTGCAAAATGCATAGCATACAATACAAACCGTATATAGAGCTAAGCTAAATTATAACATATAATACATACATTACATAAGGCTGTTTAAAATGTATAGCATACAATATAAACTGTATATAGAGCAGGGGTCTCAAACTCAAATTATCCGGGGGCCGCAGGAAGTAGATTCTAGGTGAGACTGGGCCGCATCAAGTATTCCACAAAAAAGCGATTACAAATTCAATAACGTACAACTGTTACAATCTGCTCAACCTATATTAAAAACAAATAAAAACATTAAGGGTTTTCAAGAACATAGGTTTCACTTACTTCCTCCTACTCCTTGTTGCCAGAGACCTGGCAGCGCTTCTTCTTACACAGCTGAACAACATTTGGCTTGAGTGAGGAAACAACTGAGACCCTCAGTATAGCTTGAAGATGCTCATCAGTAAGTTGGGCCTGAACTTTTGACTTGTTAAAGTTCATAGTGGAAAAGAGCTTTTTGCACAGATAGGTACTCCCAAAAAGGCACATGATCCGCTTGAACAACCTGGAAATCTCAGGGAAGGTGGAAGGCAATTCTCTCATAAATTGTCCAAGCTTGTCTGTTTTTCCATTCACCTCCATGAACTTAGCTTTGAGTTCAGAATTGCACTGAAGATCAATCAGCTCCATTTGAAGCGCGGGGGGGGGGGGGGGGGAATCTTCCACATTGAACGAGATAGGGTCAGCAAAAATTTGAAATGTGGCTCTGTGTGTTTTGAAGTCTGCAAACCTGTGATCAAATTCTTCCTGTAGCTTTGCAATGGCATCAGTATACTTACTACTGAATGGTGTGCCCGAGTCCATGAGTACTTTGCATGGTGGGAAATGGCAGAGGCTTCTCTGAGAAAGCTGGGCTTTCCATAACACACGTTTTGTGTGATAGGCAACACTGAAAAGCTGCCCCTGGCCTTGTAACTTCTTGTTGTGTACATTCAGCTCCTGTGTAATGTCAACAAGAAAAGCCAAGTCCATGAGCCATTTGGGATCACTTAGTACAGGAACAACCATCTCCTCCTTCTCCATGAAGGCTTTGATTTCTGCTCTCAACTAAAAAATCCTTTTCAAGAAGTTTCCCCTACTAAGCCAACGTACCTCAGTGAAGTAGATAACATCCTCATATGCTGACTCTATTTCCTCTAAAAAGGCGCGGAATTGACTGCCGGTGATTCAAGCCCCTGGATCTGATATGGTTGATGCATTTCACAACGTCAGACATCACATTGTCAAACTTCAGGCATTTGCTGCAAAGGGCCTGCTGATGAATAATGCAGTGTAGAGCAACGGCCTCTTCCACACCCTCCTCTTCCAGTTTTATTTGAACATGTGCCACGAGTCCATTTATTATCCCTGTCATTGATGAAGCTCCGTCGGTTGTTATTCCTGCAAATATTTTTCCACGGTAAACCGGCATCCACAATGGCATAACACAGCTGGCGGAATATCTCCTGAGCAGTGGTCTGAGCAGTGGTATGGCCATGCACTGGAATTACTTTGAACAACTAATACATCACTTCAAAATTATCATCAACACCACGGACATATATTGCGAGCTGTGCAGTGTCAGTAACGTCTGTGCTCTCATTAAGAGCGACTGAGTATGCATGGAAATGTTTACCTTTCTCACACAGTTGATCATAAATGTTACATGACATCTCAGAAATGCTCTCTGCCACTGTGTTGGCTGAAAGGTTGATGTTGCTAAATCGACCCTTCTTTTCCGGACAGACTATACTTGCAGCTTGTAACATGCAATTTTTGATGAACTCGCCTTCTTTGAATGACTTTCCTGCCTTAGCAATCATCTCACTCACCACGTAACTAGCTTCAACTGCTGCATCACTTTCTTTGTTTGCTTTCTTGAAAAAATCTTGCTGCCTCAGTAGAAATGTTTTAAGTTTATCGACCCAGTCTTCTCTCTCATCTCCCTGGTATTTTGCACACTCCTCAAAATGTCTGGTTAAATAATGACGTCTGATGTTGTACTCCTTGTGGACCACAACTTTCTCGGTGCATATAAGGCACGTCGGAATGCCCTTGTGCTCAACAAAACAGTAGTCCGTCTCCCACTTCTCCTGAAATTATCTGTGCTCATCGCCAACCTTTCTCTTCACAGTAGGTTTTGAAAAAGACATGACCGGGGTCGGGTGACAAAAAAAGTATTTGCACTGTGTAATAAAATATATTTTCCCTCTACTCGGTAACACTCCCGAATCACGTATCACGAGACATTGCTCTTAGGGAGATTTAGAAACCAACATAATAAATAAGGCTGCAGTTGTCAGAGAGTGAATTCCCGAATTATGACGTAATTTATGACATATGAAATATATATTTCTCGATAATTTAAAATAATAATGTAATATGTGACCCTCCACGATGGTTTCAGTCACCAAAGCTAGTTTTGCGCTAGCGTTGAAAAAAGACGGTTGGTAACAATGAACTTTTGGCTGATATTGAATCAACAAACATTCTTCTACAGTTTTAGTTACAGTAAATAAATGTACATTAATTTTGGCTAAAACAATAAAAAATCACTGCACATACTTATGCTAGTTTGTTCCAAAAATTAGGCATTAAAACTCGAATATAGAGCATCGCATCAGCCCCAACTAAAACGTGTTCAAACAGAAGGCAGGAGCAGGCAATATTTATGAATTATTGATGCGAAGGAAGACGATATTGTAGGGAGAATGAATTTTGATTTTATTTTTATCGTAGAAAAGGCCTTTTTGACTAACCCTATTTTGAAAGTGACCAAGCTGACAAGCTCGGAATTTCCCTCACTTGTCACTTGTATACACTAGCAGCAATTTTAATAGGGATTCTTTGATACTGTGTCAGATTGCTACGATTTACACAATTATGGTTGTACATTACCCACTAACTGACTTTTTAACTGCTGATATATGTATATACAACATTTGAAGCGTGTTTTCTCAAAACCGCACTTTGGCCATGTTTGTCTCATAAAATAAAAACTTTTAGTTCAATTTTAAAACGGTTTTTACCATTATAATCAATGTCGAAACCTATACAAACATAATACAAATCAGAATTAGACTAGTCGGTTAGATTCAACTGAAACCGTCACGAAGGGTCACAATATAGATATGAGAATGGGGAAAACGCTCGGGCCGCATTAACACTAAACTTTGCTGTCAGGTAGCGGGCCGCAAAATATCGCCTCGGGGGCCTCAAATGGCCCACGAGCTGCGAGTTTGAGAACCCTGATATAGAGCAAAGCAAAATATAGACAGTACATAAAGCTGTGCAAAAAGTATAGCATACAATACAAACTGTACATGGAGCAAATCACAATACAGACAGTACACAGAGCTGTGCAAACATTATAGCAACCCATAAAGACTGTATATAGGATTATGCAAAAAAGTTCTAACTTAACACAGAATGTACACAAGTCCATGCAAATATTATACAGACTGTACATATATCTGCAAATATTATACAAACTGTACACAGGGTTGTGCAAACATTATAACATACCATATATACTTATTTATAAAAAAAAAACAAGTCGAACTGCAAAATACAAAGACCCAGATCTGCTGTCCCATAATGCCTTGGCAGATCTGTGTCTGTCCAGGTTGTTAGGAGTAATCAGTAACCCCTCCCCCCAAACCCCTCCTCCCACCTGATCTGCTTGTGCATTATGCAATGGCAGATCAAGATCTTTCTTGTTTGCAGTTGTACAGTTATAAGTGTATTTATGGTACCATAAAGACTGTACAATTGGGCTGTGCACACTTATACCATACAGACTGTACAATCAGGTTGTACAAAAACGATAACATACCATACAGACTGTACTTAGAGTTGTGGAAAAATTGTAACATACCATACAGACTGTACACAGGGCTGTGTAAACATTGTAATATGCCATACAGACTGTACATAGGGCTGTGCAAACATTATAACATACCATACAGACTGTACACAGGGCTGTGCAAACATTATAGCATACCATACAGACTGTACATAGGGCCGTGCAAACATTATAAAATACCATGCAGACTATACATACGGCTGTGCAAACATGATAACATAAAACACTGTACACAGGGCTACACAAGCATTATAATATTCCAATACAGACTGTACATAGGGCAGTGCAAACATAATATACCATACAGACTGTACATAGGACTGTGAAAACATGATAACATACCATGCTGACTGTACATAGGGCTGTGAAAACAAAACATACCATACACTGTACATAGGGCTGTGAAAACATGATAACAAATCATACTGACTACAAAAAGAGGTGCAAAAAAAAACAATATACAATACATCCAGTAAAAAAAGGTCTGTGCAAAAATGATAAGATACCAGACAGACTGTACGTTGGGCTGCAGCGCATGTACTCCTGCTTGTGACCTAGATTCAGAGCTGATAATCTGCCATATAAAAAATACGGTGTAGCTCTTAGAGGAATCAGTGCAAATACAAATACATAATTAGTTACATGCAACACAACATGAAAGTATTTCTTTAGGGATTTTACTATCTTTTATACTGACATTTTGTAAGACGGAATAATCTTAACCAAGTATACTATTCCAAATTCGGGATATCAGTCATATATGTATTAAACAGTTTCTATTTCTCTTGTTTGAAAATTTCATATAGTCTTTTAACATCTTTAATTTCAAAATGATTTTTACTTTTTGGCATCAGAATCCAAAACATACAAAATTGTGATAAATAAGAAATGTATTTATCAGTCTGATTTGGTTAGGAATTTTATGATATAGTAAAACATAAAGTTTATTTAGTACAGAGGTAAAATGTCTCCACACACACACACAAAGTTAACTGATGGCAGGATTAAATCCAGTACACCAGTGCTGTCCACCCTTTTTGACACCATGGGCCACTGAAAATGTTTCTTGAAGCATGGGCTGCAGAAGAAAACTTAAAACCAACAACTGTAAAAATTATTCACAATTGTCTACCTGGATAAGAAGATATACTAAGATATACAAGGAAAGTGGCCCATTGATTTTTTTTATACATAAATGCAAACATATTGCTCGAGCTCTGGCGGGCCATTTTAAATCAGCCCATGGGCCACAGGATGGACAGCACTAGAGTACACTGTCAATTGTGAGTCTAGTATGCTCAAGAAACAAACAAAAACAACCTGGGAATCTAAACACTTAATGAAAAACTGAATGGATGGATGGATGTATTGATGTGTGTAGGGCGGGATGGATAGATGGATGAATCACATGGCTGGCCAAAAAAGTTTAGAACTAGATGGCTTAATTCTGATAGCGTTGAACATGTCATTTAAACTGATAGCATCACATGACATTGCCATCAAACTGATAGCATCACATGACAATACCATCAACGTATGGGCTATATAACAAAACATTACATTACATGACAATAATATCAAAGTATGGGCTTCATAACAAAACATTGCCATCAAACTGATAGCATCACATGACAATACCATCAAAGTATGGGCTTCATAACAAAACATTGCCATCAAACTGATAACATCACATGACAATACCATCACTGTATGGGCTTCATAACAAAACATTGCCATCAAACTGATAACATCACATGACAATACCATCAAAGTATGGGCTTCATAATAAAACATTGCCATCAAACTAATAACATCACATGACAATACCATCAAAGTATGGGCTTCATAACAAAACATTGCCATCAAACTGATTGCATCACATGACAATACCATCAAAGTATGGGCTTCATAATAAAACATTGCCATCAAACTGATAGCATCACATGACAATACCATCAAAGTATGGGCTTCATAATAAAACATTGCCATCAAACTGATACCATCACATGACAATACCATCACTGTATGGGCTTCATAACAAAACATTGCCATCAAACTGATAACATCACATGACAATACCATCAAAGTATGGGCTTCATAACAAAACATTGCCATCAAACTGATAACATCACATGACAATATCATCACAGTATGGGCTTCATAATAAAACATTGCCATCAAACTGATAACATCACATGACAATACCATCAAAGTATGGGCTTCATAATAAAACATTGCCATCAAACTGATAACATCACATGACAATACACTGTACCATCAATATACTGACTACATCACACAACAATGCCATCAAAATGCTACATTATACAGCAGGTCCATCAAAAACGGACTTTAACATTATGATGCAATATAAAAATATGGGCAGTACCATCAAAATATGGACTTCATCACAAGGTACTGACAACATAACTAAAAGTTTAATTTCACTGGATACTGTCTTTTCTCCCATCCCCAATGTTTCAAATACTCAAAAATTTTCTAAGACTTTTAAGCAAAGACAAGAATAAAAAGAAGTAGACATGTAGTATATTTTCAACATAATGTGAATTGTATAGTCCCTATAATATTGGGCACTAAATTTATATTTACCTTTTCTCAGTATGTTTAATAGAATTTAAATATTACACATTATAGCTTAACATAACTCTATATATAACTTAAAACATGTGAGTATACTCCAAACCTCAAAAATCCTGATCACCATGACACTTTTACAATTGAAAGTGAGAACAGTAAAACATGCCAGAGTTACTTCCCTTTCAACATAGTTGATTGACTTGTAATGGCAAATGCAGCAAATTATTGCCTATATCATGTAAATTGGTATTTTATATGTTTTCAGTATGTTTTTATATTTTCCAATTTCATGGTTTTTGTCATTTGTTTTTCCTATGTGTAGTCATATCATTAAATATTTTGTAAAGCGCTTTGAGCTTCTAAAAATTAGGTGCTATACAAAGTCCTCATTATTATTATTATTATTACAAATCCAATACTCTACCAAGAGGTTAAAAGACCTGGTATTACAAATCCAATACTCTACCAAGAGCTTAAAATGCCTGGTATTACAAATCTAATACTCTACAAAGAGGTTAAAAGATCTGGTATTATCAGTCCAATACTCAACCAAGAGGTTACAAGACCTGGCATTACCAAACCAATACTTAACCAAAAGGTTAAAATATCCCGTATTACCAAACCAATACTTTATCATGGGGTTAAAAGACCTGGTTAAAGGACCTAGTATTACCAATCCAATACTCAGCCAAGAGGTTACAAAACCTTGTATTAATACTCCTATACTCTACCAAGAGCTTAAAGAACCTGTTACTACCAATCCAGTACTCAACCAAGAGGTTAAAGAATTTATCACCAATCCAATACTTTACCATGGGGTGAAAGGACCTGATATTACTAATATTCCACTACTCTACCATGGGGTTAAAATACCTGGTTAAAGGACCTAGTATTACCAATCCAATACTCAGCCAAGAGGTTACAAAACCTTGTATTAATACTCCTATACTCTACCAAAAGGTTAAAGAACCTGGTACTACCAATCCAGTACTCAACCAAGAGGTTAAAGAACTCATCACCAATCCAATACTTTACCATGGGGTGAAAGGACCTGATATTACTAATATTCCACTACTGTACCATGAGGTTAAAATACCTGGTATTAACAATCCTATACTTTACCAAGAGGTTAAAAGATCTGATATTACCAATCCAATATTTAAACCATGTGGTTAAAGAACTTGGTATTACCAATCCAATACTTTACCATGGTGTTAAAGAACATGGTATTACTAATCCAATACCCTACCATGGGATTAAAGATTCTGGTACTACCAATCCAATACTTTAACAAGAGGTTACAAAACCTGGTATTACAAATCCAATACTCAACCAAGAGGTTAAAGAACCTGGTATTACAAATCCAATACTTTACCATTGGGTTAAAAGACCTGGTATTACCAATGAAATACCTTACCATGGGGTAAAAGAACCTGGTATTAACAATTCAATACACTACCAAAACAAACGTTAAATAACCTGGTATTATGAATCACATACACTACCAAGAGGTTAAGAGACATGGCATTACCAATCCAATATTCATCCAAGAGTTTAAAGAACCTGGTATTACAAATCTAATGCTAAACCACGGGGTTAATTTGTCTGTTTGTTTGATTAGGTTTTTCAATGTAGCTTTAACAATTTTTCAGTCATATTGCTATGATGTCAGCAGTGAGGCAGTTTATAGGGATATCTAGCAATGCGGCATCATGCCAAAAACATGTAGCATGATGTCCCACCCAGTCACATTATTCTGACACCAGGTCGACCAGTCCTAACACTAACCTCTTAATGCTAAACGCTGAGTGAGGCAGCTGTTAGTACCATTTTTTAAAGTCTTTGGTATGACTCAGCCGGGGATTGAACCCACAACCTCCCGCGGCAGACGCTTTAACCACTAGGCCACTGGAGCAGTTCCCAAGGGGTTAAAGAACCTGGTATTACCAATCCAATACTTTACCATGGTGTCAAAAAACTTGGTATTACCATTCAAAAACTTTACCATGCGTTAAAGAACCTGGCATCACCATGCGTTAAAGAACATGATATCACTAATCCAATACTCTAACATGGGACTCAAAAGATAAAACGTTTTAAAGCTTGAAAGGCAACTAATCCTCTCTCTTATAGGTAAAATAGGCAATCTGCAATTTAGTAATTTTGTGTCCAGGTAAAATCAGTATGTGATCGAACATTTTGATTAAAAACAAGACACATGCTTTGTAGTCATCATATAAAAATGTCATATACCCTATTCATGAGATTTAAAACCCTGAAGCAAACCCTTTAGTGTGTCTTTCTGTTAACCACACAAGATTTGGGTCTCTCTTTACTTCACTGTGGTATTATGTAATATATAAGATTTATGAAATAGAAAATCCAGCAATTTCTTTTTGTGACCTACATGCAAGATATGGCCCTCTCCTTGACCTCTTGGTCTATGTCAGCAGCTTTCAATCGGGTGAGAGTACAACCATAAAGATCTTTCACATAGGGCTTATAGTCAAATGATGCCTTCATCTCTGAAATTAAACTTAAATTTGGTTACATAAATGAAACAACATACTGGATTAGAAAGAAAGAGAAAGATATATAGTGCAAATATACAATCTGTAATGGCCAAGCACATAATTGCTTATTCCAAAGTGAGATTTTCAAATGTGTGATGGATTTTTAGAGCTAGACTTTCATTTTAAAAGGATTTAATGCTATCTCAGATTATGAATTACAAGTAAAACAAACAGTTCAACAGATCTAGGTCAGTGCTTTTATCAGTCGGATTTACTTTATAAACAAGTAAATACAGTAAACATTTCGGATCAGTCATTAAACCAATCATCATCACACTTACCAAGTGGTCTGGTGACTTTCACAATTTGCATTGCAACCAGGAGTGCCTCAGATGTGATTTTATAAAATGGATCCCCAACCGCAGGAATGATTTGCTGAAAATCATTAATAATTCAGGTTAAAAGTCAGAAACATAATTCAGGTCACAAGTATAAATCTAGTTCAGATTATAATAAAAGTCATCATTCAGGATGTAATCAAACCCATCAATCAGGTTAATATCAGTCACAATTTCGGTTAGAATCAAATAAATTATTCTGGCTTAAATCATAGATATAGTTCAGGTTAAAGTCAGTCGTCATTTAACTTAAAATCATAGATATAGTTCAGGATAAAGTCAGTCTTCATTTAGGTTAAAATCATAGATTTAGTTCAGGTTAAAGTCAGTCGTCAGTTAGGTTAAAATCATAGACATAGTTCAGGTTAAAGTCAGTTGTCATTTAGGTTAAAATCATAGACATAGTTCAGGTTAAAGTCAGTCAACATGTAGGTTAAGTTGTTGTTGCTGTTGTAGGATTTAAAGCCATTTTTCAGTACACGATAGGCTATACACGGTGGCCAGTATTAGTGGTGGAGGAAGAACATGGACAAACCCTCGGAAAGAACCCCCAACCCACGAGAAGCTACTGGCAAGCTTTCTCACATAAGCACATTAACCGAATCTTAAGACTCAAACCCACGCAGACAGAGGAGAGATGGCAGTGATCCGTAGCTGAAAGCGCTTTAGACCACTCGCCCACTTGGGGCCCCCCTCATTTAGGTTAAAATCATAGACATAGTTCAGGTTAAAGTCAGTCTTCATTTAGGTTAAAATCATAGACATAATTCAGGTTAAAGTCAGTCGTCATTTTGGTTAAAATCATAGACATAGTTCAGGTTAAAGTCAGTCATCATTTAGGTTAAAATCATAGACATAGTTCAGCTTAAAGTCAGTCTTCATTTAGGTTAAAATCATAGACATAGTTCAGGTTAAAGTCAGTCTTCATTTAGGTTAAAATCATAGACATAGTTCAGGTTAAAGTCAGTCATCATTTAGGTTAGGTTAAAATCATAAACATAGTTCAGGTTAAAGTCAGTTGTCATTTAGGTCAAAATCATAGACATAGTTCAAGTTAAAGTCAGTCGTCATTAGGTTGAAATCATAAACATAGTTCAGATTAAAGTCAGTCATCATTTAGGTTAAAATCAGATATAATTCAGGTTAAAGTCAGTTGTCATTTAGGTTAAAATCATAGACATAGTTCAAGTTAAAGTCAGTCGTCATTAGGTTGAAATCACAGACATAGTTCAGGTTAAAGTCAGTCTTCATTTAGGTTAAATATCATAGTCATATCGACAGCTTACATCAAAATAATTTCATCTCAAACCTTCAACAAGTAGCAAATCTGCACAAAAAGCCACATAAATGTTTGACCTTAGAAAATAATGCAGCCACAAACATAAGATGAATATTTATATATTGAAACATAATATTAATGGTAAAAATGTAAGCAACCAAAAATAAAATATAACGAATATTTGCCACTTTTATCCGTATCAGTAGTTTCAAACCGCATTTTCAATACATAATTTCTGAGACTGACAGTTCAATATAAAATCATCCCATGACATTAAAACAGCCATAAAATTATGTGCGAGGAATTTGTTTGCTTGATTTGGATTTTTAACATAGCTTTAAAACAATTTCAATTATGTTGCTATGATGTCTGTAGTGAGGCAATTTATAGTGATGTCTAGCGCTGGGGCATCATGCCACAGACATGTAGCATGATGTCCAACCCAGTCACATTATCCTGACACCAGGCAGACAGGTCCTAGCACTAACCTCTTAATGTTTAGCATCAAGCGAGGCAGCTCTTAGTACCATTTTTGTAAGTATTTGTTTTGACTCCGATGGGGATTGATCCCACAACTTCCAACTTCCACGGTGGACACTCTAACCACTAGACCACCGGAGCGGTTGTGCAATAAATAACTGGTGTCATAAACACTATTTCTTATTTATTCGATAAAAACTGTCAAATAGAAAATCTGTCCTTCAACTTTGACAAATGCCAAAAAACTGAAATAGTTGTAAACTATTAATTAGAATTTGTATCAAGTGTAACACAAACAGCCAAACACTACAAAGTGCTCCATAGGGCCTTCTGCAAAAAAAAATTGGCATTGAAAAATGAAAGCTTGAAGATAAGCATTCAAGCACTCTTTAAAGTATGCAATACAGTCAACTGTGCTTATCTGTATAGCCTCGGGACCAGACCCATGCATTGCATATAAACGGCGTATGCATTTAAGTGGAATTCAGGTATATTTACAATACACTTGTAAAATGAAAAATCATACACACGAAGCTCATTTGCTATATAAATGTGCTTGAGTGCATTAAACATTGACGTTTTAATTTAATTTAATTTCACAATACATGTAAATTCAGATAAACACTATTAACTATTATAATGCCTTGTTCCATGGCTGTAGACATATAATTTGCCTGTATCACCTGAAGATTTATTCTGCACCCTAAAATGCAGTATTAAAATATAGGAAATTTGCACAAGATGTAGACATAAAAATATTCACTTGATACTAATCATATGGTATCATTATATTATGTTACGAGATGTATAAATGTTGATATATGCAGTCTGCCATATAGAAGTATTTGGGACATGACGTTTGCCATATCGAAGTAGTTGGGACATGAAGTTTGTGGTATTGAAATGCTGGGACATGAAGTCTGCTATATATGAGATAAAATAGAAGTATCTTGGACATGAAGTTTGCAATATCGAAATAGCTGGGACATTAAGTCTGCAATATTGAAATGCTGGGATATGCAGTCTGCCATATTGAAATGCTGAAACATGAAGTCTGCTATATAAGACATAATATTGAAGTAGCTGGGACATGAAGTCTGCCATATATGACATAATATTGAAGTAGCTATGACATGAAGTCTGCCATCTTGAAGAAGCTGGGACATGAAGTCTGCCATATTGAAATGCTGGGACATGAAGTCTGCCATATTGAAATGCTGGGACATGAAGTCTGCCATATTGAAATACTGGGACATGAAGTCTGCTAGATAAGTTTAGTAATGATCATATTATATCATAAGATAATAAGCAAGTTTATTAATGATCATATTATATCATAAGATAATAAGCATGTCTATTAATGATTATATTATATAATAAGATAATAAGCATGTCCATTAATGATCATATTATATCATAAGATAATAAGCATGTCTATTAATGATCATATTATATCATAAGATAATAAGCATGTCTATTAATGATTATATTATATAATAAGATAATAAGTATGTCTATCAATGATCATATTATATCATAAGATAATAAGCAAGTATATTAATGATCATATTATATCATAAGATAGTAAGTAAGTCTATCAATGATCATATTATATCATAAGATAGTAAGCAAGTCTATTAATGATCATATTATATCATAAGATAATAAGCAAGTCTATTAATGATCATATTATATCATAAGATAACAAGCATGTCTATTAATGATTATATTATATAATAAGATAATAAGCATGTCTATCAATGATCATATTATATCATAAGATAATAAGCATGTCTATTAATGATTATATTATATAATAAGATAATAAGCATGTCTATCAATGATCATATTATATCATAAGATAATAAGCAAGTATATTAATGATCATATTATATCATAAGATAGTAAGTAAGTCTATCAATGATCATATTATATCATAAGATAGTAAGCAAGTCTATTAATGATCATATTATATCATAAGATAATAAGCAAGTCTATTAATGATCATATTATATCATAAGATAATAAGCAAGTCTATCAATGATCATATTATATCATAAGATAATAAGCAAGTCTATTAATGATCATATTATATCATAAGATAATAAGCAAGTCTATCAATGATCATATTATATCATAAGATAATAAGCAAGTCTATTAATGATCATATTATATCATAAGATAATAAGCAAGTCTATCAATGATCATATTATATCATAAGATAATAAGCAAGTCTATTAATGATCATATTATATATCACAAGATAATAGGCAAGTATATTAATGATCATACTATATCAGAAGATACTAAGCAAGTCTCATTATGGAGCAGTCGATCTTTATCTATAACATTATCACATTATATCCAGAATTGCATTAAAATGAACGATAATGTAGGGTTAGAGTAAAGATAACTGTACATACAATTTTATTCTATGTATGTAATTTCCGGCCTATAAGTCGATGTCGAGTATAAGTTGAATTCACCAATTCAAATTATTTTCCATCCTTTGTCTATGGAAAGTCGATTGGGAGTATAAGACGAGGCCAGGTCAATATCTTGGCTTCATATCTTACACTAGTATTTGTATCGTATGATATTCCATATTACCAGCAATCATGAAATTGCATTACCGATGCTAACAAGTTTGTGATTTTACTTCTAAACAAATTACTGCTACATTCTGTTATCAATCAACACAGCTGAATTTTATAATAACTAAAAGCACATCCATGTTGTAGTTCATTTAAATTTTATTAATTGTAGTTACGAAAGTTATATAAACTTTCAATGACACAATCCATATATAAGTTGATTCGGAGTATAAGATGAAGCCAAGAATTTTAAGTAAAAAAGTATTGACTTATAGGTCGAAAAATACGGTAATGCTTTTACTATGTAGTTACGAATTATTATTTGGGTAAATTTCATGAAGTTAAGGCATGGAATTTAACAAGCACTTGTGCGAAGTTAGGTGGCATAAAAACATAAATAATAAAATATGGAGTTGTGACCAGAAAGAGTAATTAATAAGCATTCAGGCTTATTGTGGGTATCGTGTCAAGCTTTTACCTGAAGGAAGTGGATATTCTTGTTCCGTTATGCTGTGGATATTATGTTAGGTTTTAACCAAAAGAGGGGTACGTACTTATTCAAACATGTTTTGGGTATTGTGACGAGTTTCGACCACAAAGAGGGATGTGTACATATTCAGTCATGTTGTGGCTATTTTATTGAGTTTTGACCAAAATGTGAGGTGTGGACTTACTTATTCAGGCATGTTGTGGATGTTGTATTGAGTTTTGACCAAAATGTGAGGTGTGGACTTACTTATTCAGGCATGTTGTGGATGTTACATTGAGGTTTGACCAAAATGTGAGATGTGGACTTACTTATTCAGGCATGTTGTGGATGTTATATTGAATCGTGCTTACATACTCATGGTTAAGGTAAAACGTTCGGTCCAACAGAATCAAATTTTACTAGTGTAAAAGAGTACTGCATAGTGTAAAAGAGTACTGCATAGTGTAAAAGAGTACTGCATATGACTTTAAATCGCCCCATTACTTAATATTTGACCAACCAGGACTAAGCTACAGCAGAATCCCTTTATGGTCTTTATTTTCCAACAAGTTTCAAATGCAGTTCTTATTATGACTGTGGTTAGTAGAAAAGAGTGAGAACATATCAGCTTTGTAAAATTCGAGAAATAATTTATTTCCCTGGAATAAAAGTGAAAAATGTAAAAAGAACTTATTGCATTGTAAAATAATCCAAGAAATTATAACACATGTCCAAATTAGTAAAGTAATTAAGTAACTATGGTGCTATGCTAAAATAAATCCAACATAGGAAGTGGGGATGTGCCATGGTGGCCTGTATCATAGTGATGCGCTATTGGTGGCCTGTATCAAGGGGATGTGCCATGGTGTCTATATTATATTGATGTGCCATGGTCGCCTGTATAATAGTGATGTGCCATGGTGGCCTGTATCATAGTGATGTGCCATGGTGGCCTGTACCATAGTGATGTGCCATGGTGTCCTGTATCATAGTGATTTGCCATGGTGGCCTGTATCATAGTGATGTGCCATTGGTAACCTGTATCATGAAGATGTGCAATGGTCGCCTATATCATAGTGATGTGCCATAGTGGACTGTATCATAATAATGTGCCATGGTGGCCTGTATGATAGTGATGTGCCATGGTGGCTTGTATCATAGTGATGTGCCATGGTGGTCTGTATCATAGTGATGTTCCATTGGTTACCTGTATCACGAAGATGTGCAATGGTGGCCTATATCATAGTGATGTGACATGGTGGACTGTATCATGGGGATGTGCCATGGTGGCCTGTATCACTTTGATGCCAACAGTCTCTTGTTGAATCACAATAATGCAATCATAGCATATATCCTTATTTGAATTTCACTATAATTATCCAAGTCTAAGATGATACAACAAGTTTTACGGAAGAAGAAGAACCCAGAGGATCCCAGCTGTCGGACACTGATAGAGACTATTACAAAGATAGTGATAATTCTGAAGAGTCTGAAGAAGAAACTTCAAAAATAGACAGCACTTTGGAGAAAAAATTCTCCTAATCCAGGCTGTTTTATGAATCTGTTTTGGTAAGAAGTTAAATTCTCTCCAGTATAAGAAATCCACAGATAAAGGAATTGTGATGTCTAAGGGAGATCACTCTGACAAGCAGAATCCAATTGACATTCCAGTAGAATTTTTAGAATGCCCTGATATTGTTACAAGTGCTTTAGAAGCAGAATTTAAACACAGCCAAGATGGTCGACTGTACCAGCAGGACCTTGTTATAGATTGTAAAGAAGAGAAAAAGGATGAGAATGATGGAGAAAGTGGTGGGGAGACTGATCTCCCTTGTGTCTTTAGCAACACAGGTGATCCTTATTCAGGTTTAGTAGCTACAGAGACCTGCTCCACATCACTGTAGTGTTAGAGATTTGTAAACACATTTAATGAGGATACCATATTTATCACAGCCACCTGAAAACAGCATAGATCCAGATTGGCTAGTGCATTATGGGGACTTGTGGTATCTGCTAGTGCATAATGGGTACTTGTGATATCTGCATAAAATCATCATCATATATCAGTTGAACCTAATATTTATTGTCATTGCATGTTCCAAATGAAAAACGCTTAATTATGTTTTCCATCTTTACAGTAGCAGTTTTTGATTTCTTAGTACACCTTACTGAAAACTGGTAAAACTTACAGTGAAGAAAATCAACTGCCTTACTGAGATGTACTCATCAGGGTTGGCAGGTTGGCATAATATCATAGCTGATCAGGGTTGGCAGGTTGGCATAATATCATAGCTGATCAGGGTTGGCAGGTTGGCATAATATCATAGCTGATCAGGGTTGGCAGGTTGGCATAATATCATAGCTGATCAGGGTTGGCAGGTTGGCATAATATCATAGCTGATCAGGGTTGGCAGGGTGGCATAATATCATAGCTGATCAGGGTTGGCTCTGTTACAGTTGGGTCTGTGATAGGTATCAATAAATGTGTTGGTTTTTCATATTATGGTTGGGTTTCCTAATATGAGAAATACTGCTGTACAATTCTAATAAGACTACCTTGTTGCTTAGTGTTTGAATGAATGCAGTTGAACATGTTTATTACCTATGGGAGTAAGTATTTTTGAATATATCTTTGTAGTTACCATGGTAAGTTTTTCATGTTTTGGATCATAGTAATAGAGTATTCTTACTTGGTATGTTTCTTAGTAAATTCAAGACTGTAGTTTTCTTTCTTTTTGCATTATATTCATAATGTGATGCCACTTAAACAGTCTTCACAGAATGTCGGAGTGCAATTGTCTTAGATAAATCACAGGACAGGTGACTTGTTAATCAGAATATTCTCCTATAGAAAACATTTTGCATTTCTTAGAAAGCATCATTTTGATTTTTTAATTGTAATGTCTTGTAATTTAGGGTGGATTAAGTAATTTGCAAGACAGCAATGTAGATTAGGCCCATTTGTACATATCCATGTGTAACATAGAGGTAAATTAAGACCACTTTTTTATGTGACCAAACATTATTGAAGATCTTAGCTTTTTTTCTGAGGTTAGCGATGGGCATTGAATGGACATGCAAATACATACCATTACGAACACATGTACCAATATGTTTATTATTTTGCTATACATGCCATAGTTACTCTTATTGAAATGACCTGCCGTATGACAAAGTGCATTTATGGTGTCTCTGAACCATGTGATATGGCTCCATTCACCAACAATTGTTTTTCGGTATTCTAATTTGATTTCAATCATATTTGGAACATTGGTTTATACTATCAAAATTTTGGAAAAGTCTAATAATGGGCAAGATCTGTGTCTAACATTGAGTTCATGAATCTGATTGGTTAAGTTTTTTTATAACTCTTTATACTGTATTTCTAATCAGAACTTGATCAAACCTGGAATGCATGTTTTTGATGATATGGTCTCAAATGAGCTCAGAAATTACCAAGCTCAATGCTAACATGTGAGTTGATCATACATCTGATTGACTGAGTTTTATTCCTGTAAATTCCTGTACATCAGATCACTCAGTTGGCATAGTAGCTTGAGTGCCTGCCTTGGATGCAGGAGGTCACGGGTTAAATCCTTGGCCAAGTCATACCAAAGACTTACAAAATAGAACTAACAGCTGCCTTGCTTGGTGCTCAGCATTAAGAGGTTATTGTTAGGACTGGTCAGTCTGGTGTAAGGATAATGTGACTGGGTGGGACATGATGCTACATGTCTGTGACATGATGCCTCGGTGCTAGGCATCACTATAAACTGCCACACTTGGAATACGACTGAATTTTTAAGCAAATCTATGTTAAAAATCCAAATAACACAAACTCTTGTAAATTTCTTTTTTTTCACATCAAACATTTTTCTTTGACACTATGTAATGAATGTATGCGATTGTAATTGTTCTATTGCAAAATGTAAGAATTGCTAACAGCAGCTTCTTGCCATTACTTCTACCAGTGAGCATTTTTGTGCCCTTGAAAACAGTATTATCTTATCTCATTAGGAAGGTGCACCCTGCCATATTGGATGGTGAAGGGAGAGCACTGAGTCTGAATTTCAGTGTTGTAATCATGTGTATACCCTAAAGTTTCATTACTGACATTTCGTTTCTCAGTGTGATTAATGACACATTTATAGCTTTTTGTTTTTGATCTTTTCTTGAATACTGAAATATTTTTCTTGTAATAGCATTTTTGAAAGTGTACCTTAAATTTTGTCTGCTTTTTTAATATTTTTTTTGTGTATTTCATATATTATAATCAAATGAGGGGGAGTATCTTGCTTTGCTTTAAGTATAGGGTTTACCGATGAAAAGCCGGGATAGCCTGCCCTGTAAATTTGACGAAAACTGAGGACTGCATTTGTTAAGTGAGTACTGCATTTGTTGTTAAGTGAGGACTGCATTTGTAAAAACAAAAAAGTACTGAATGGTGTATCATAAAATAAAATAAAAATTCTTTCTTTTTGAGTGCTGAGCTGATTGGAGGAAAGTGCCTGGCCTAAGGTCACATCATTGTAGTTATCTCAGGCTGATCTGATGTAATGATTTAAACCCATGCTCTTTTAATCACATGTAAGTCAGTCTAATCACAGTGGTTCCTGATTTATCATGAAGCTTGTATTAGCTTATTACAGTGGGAAGCACAATATATCTAATTCACCTAATATATTTTTATACTACAATTTCAGATTTTTAACTGCTTTAATGCATTTTTTATTTTAGCAGTAAAGTTTATATGCATACATGCACACACAAAGAATAATCAATTTTGTACGTCTTTCCACTAGAAATAGTTTTGCTGGGTAATGATAAACATTTTGTCAACATCTTGAAAGCAAATTAACATATAGGTGTATGCATATACAAGGAACAGACTTTTCATCATGTGCATAACAAGAAACCAGTCAGATTGTAATTTTAATAGAAAATGCAGGAAATGTATGAGGACTAAGGGTAATTATTATTAAGGTCAAAATATGTAAGTATTTGGTGGAATGGATTCATCATTTATTTTCATTGGACCTCCCATTGTTTGTGTAAGAATAGGCTCATGATAAGATCCAATATGATCACATTAAAGATTATTACTGTTAACAGTATGATCATGTCAAAGTTTGTTTTTGTTAACAGTAGGATCATGTCAAAGTTTTTGTTAACAGTATGATCATATCAATGTTTGTTACCATTACATGTATGACCATGGCAAAGTGTGTTACTATCAACAGTATGATCATGTCAAAGTTTATTATTGTTAACAGTATGATCATGTCAGAGTTTGTTTCCACAAACAGTATGATCATGTCAAAGTTTGTTAATTGTTAACAGTAGGACCATGTCAATGTTTATGTTAACAGTATGATCATGTTAAAGTTCATGTTAAAGTTTTTCACTGTTAATAGTATGATCATGTCAAAGTTGCTCATAATAGTATGATCATGGAAAAGTTACTCATAATAGTATGATCATGCCAAGTTTATTACTGTTAATAGTATGATCATGTTAAAATTACTCATAATAGTATGATCATGGAAAAGTTACTCTTAATAGTATGATCATGTCAAAGTTTATTACTGTTAACAATATGATCATGGCAAAATTTGCAAGTGTTAATAATATGATGATGTCAGTGTTTGTTATTGTTAACATTATGATCATGGCAATGTTTGTTTTTGTTAACAGTATGATCATGTCAAAGTTCATTACCATTAACAAGTATGACTATGGCAAAGTGTGTCACGGTAAACAGTATGATCATGTCAAAGTTTGTTATTCTTAACAGTATGATCATGTCAACATTTGTTATTCTTAACAGTATGATCATGTAAAAGTTACTATTAACAGTATGATGATGTCAAAGTTTGTTATTGTTAACAGTATGATCATGTCAAAGTTACTATTAACAGTATGATCATGTCAAAGTTAATGTTAACAGTATGATCATGTCAATGTGTATCACTGTTAATAGTATGATCATGGAAAAGATACTCTTAATAGTATGATCATGTCAAAGTTACTTTTAACAGTATGATCATGTCAGAGTTTATTACTGTTAACAGTATGATCATGTCAAAGTTTTCACTGTTAACAGTATGATTATGTCCAAAGATTATTACTGTTAACAGTATGATCATGTCAAAGTTCATTACCATTACAAGTATGACCATGGCAACGTGTTACTATCAACAGTATGATCATGTCAAAGTTTAGTATTGTTAACAGTATGATCATATCAAAGGTTTTTACTGTTAACAGTATAAACATATCAAAGTTACTATTAACAGCATGATCATATCAGAGTTATAGTTAACAGGATGATCATGTCTATGTTTGATTTTGTTAAAAGTATGATCATGTCAATTATCGTTACCATTACAAGTATGACGATGGCAAATGTGTTACTGTTAATAGTATGATCATGTCAAAGTGTGTTACTGTTAGCAGTATGACCATGTCAAAGGTTTTTACTGTTAACAGTATAAACATATCAAAGTTTGTTACCATTACAAGTATGACCATGGCAAAGTGTGTTACTGTTAATAGTATGATCATGTCAAAGGTTTTTACTGTTAACAGTATAAACATATCAAAGTTACTATTAACAGTATGATCATATCAGAGTTATAGTTAACAGGATGATCATGTCAATGTTTGATTTTGTTAAAAGTATGATCATGTCAATTTTCGTTACCATTACAAGTATGACCATGGCAAAGTGTGTTACTGTTAATATTATGATCATGTCAAAGTGTGTTACTGTTAGCAGTATGATCATGTCAAAGGTTTTTACTGTTAACAGTATAAACATATCAAAGTTTGTTACCATTACAAGTATGACCATGGCAAAGTGTGTTACTGTTAACAGTATGACCATGGCAAAGTATGTTATTGTTAACAGTATGACCATGTGATGAATTGGGTTATTGAAAGTTGTGTGATGTGTCTCGATCCATCCAGTGGATGGTACATAGGAATTAGTGTATGCATCAAGATTCTTTGGAATTTTGCAATATGTGTCTTGATCCATGCAGTTGATGGGTTAATGGAATTGGTGATATGTTTCATGATTCATCTTGTAGATGGGACATTGGAATTTGTGGTATGAGTCATGACCCATCCTGTAGATGGGACATTGGAATTTGTGGTATGAGTCATGACCCATCCTGTAGATGGGACATTGGAATTTGTGGTATGAGTCATGACCCATCCTGTAGATGGGACATTGAAATTTGTGGTATGAGTCATGACCCATCCTGTAGATGGGACATTGAAATTTGTGGTATGAGTCATGCCCCATCCTATAGATGGGATATTGGAATTTGTGATATGTGTCATAATTTATCCTGTAGATGGTACTTTTGAATTTTTTATGTATTAAAGTTTTCTGAGAGTTTGGCAGTGTTAGTTATCTATCACTTCAAACACATCTCTAGTTAACATTTTTGTGTTGCAGGTGAAAAGTGAAAGTAAAAATGTACCGTAAGAAAAGAAATTCCTGAAATTATGTACATTATTTCAGCTAAAGAAGCAAGCCCATTCTGTTAGATGGGAACTCATCTTTGTTGAGAGAGTTTGTGAATATGAATTACCAAAAACATTTCGATTATGATTTAAGTTTTCCATGTTGTAAATGATTTGTCTGTTTAATAGATTAACATAACATCCGAGACATGGAGAAAAAGAACTATTTAAATGTTTCTTACACAGTAGTTATCTGTTGTGTGTTACTAGTTGTTATCTCATTACTGTGTAATACAGTGAGCGTATCACTGAGGTATGCAACCGTTGGTTCACCTCACGAGATTATGCAGCTAGTGGTTCAGGTCAATAGAGAGATGCAACCAGTTGGTCAGATCCTTTATATTTACAGCAAGTGGTTCAGGTCATAAGACTACAGCTGTGACTCGGGTCATAAGACTACAGCCAGTGGCTCGGGTCATAAAACTACAGCCAGTAGATCAGGTAAATAGATGCAATCAGTTGGTCAGATCCTGTGTGTATGCAGCCAGTGACTCAGGTCATGAGACAGTACAGCCAGTGACTCACATGAGACTGTACAACCAGTGGCTCAGGTGATAAGACTAGCTGTAGAGACTCAGGTAATGAGACTAAAGAGACAGTGACTCATGCCATGAGACTACAGCCAGTGGCTCAGATCATGACTGTACAGCAGTTACTCAGGTCACGAGACTATGCAGCCAGTGGTTCAGATCCTGTTAGTATACAACCAATCATTCAGATCATTTGCTGTACCCATTAATTCAGCAGAAAAGACAACATCAATATGTTGGAATGTAATAATGATTGGAGACAAGGTCTCTAATTAGATACATATATGTTCTCAGTATTGCAGTTTCATTACAGTCCACAGCCTGACCCACCCACTCCTCCCTTTCCTCATGCTGGTATCCTGATGGATAATTATTTTACAGGGATAGTGTGATACTGTTCATCTCTCCCTATGTACAGATAAGATATACATGGGGCCAGGAGTGGTCTAAAGCACTCTCCGTTATGGATCACTGCCATCTCACCTCTGTCTGCATGGGTTCGAGTCTCAGGTTTGGCCAATGTAGGTATGTGAGAAAGTTTGCCAGTAGCTTCTGATGGGTCGGTGGTTCATTCCTGGGGTTTTCCCAGGTTCTATCTCCACCATTAATACTGGCCACCATTTATAGCCTATTGTGTGCTGAAAATTGGTGTTAAATCCTACAACAACAACAACAAGATTTACAGATGTGCACACATACAGATGTACAGAGAGACATACAGATGTACATGCAAAAAACAGACAGACAGACATGTAATATCCTTGTACACCTTCGCCATTACTGCTAGAAACATGAAACTGAGTGATTGATACTCGTGTGCAATATAAGTTGTGTGTCTCACATTTATTATAAACACCATATGTAATACATGATCCTAGTGACATTATATGGTATGGTTAGATAAGTGGGTGATGTTCCAGCATATTTCTCAAATCAGAGTACTTTTACTCAGGGTCTTAACATGGAAACTACAGAGCTACCCACCATCCACCCACTTACTGAGCATAAAAAATATATACATGCACTGATAATGACAAACTACAGAGCTACCCATAATGCACCCACTTACTGGGCATGAAAAACATTTATGTACATGCACTGATATGACAAATTAGAAAGCTACCCACCATCCACCAACTTGCTTAGCATGAAAAACAAATATATACATGTACTAATAATGACAAAACTACAAAGGGATAAGCCCTTGTTGATATCGTGGAATGTATTGAGTTCTGATTGACTCCTCATGATTTTTTATATAGTTAAATGCATCCAGTTGTCATGATCTCATATAATTTGGTTTTATAATCAACAGCTATTTCCAGTAGAAAATTGCAACACTGAAAACAAAGTATCTGTTGAAATAGGTGCCTCTTTTAAAGTCATTATTTTATAAAATATTTTTAACATCTTTTTAAAAATTGTTTTTTTATATGTTTATTCTGGCTATATATCAATATTTTTGGCAAATGAAATTTTGTATGGATCTTTTTAGAGGCAAATTTTAAATATTAAGTTTAGAGAGAAAAAATGCTTTAATATTTTTCAGCAAGAAAACTAAATTCAGGTTTGTTTCCTACATCTTTTGTTCCTTCAGACATCATGAATTTTATTTTAAGATAGTGTCAAATACAAGATGCATTTATTTAATTTGCTTACTAACTATTAACTTGGTTTTTAACACATGCTGACTGGTTGAATGTAAAAGTTAGATACATAGATAAATAAAGCTTAAAGTCCAGGTGTATGTGTACATACATATCCATTTGCATGTATGTATGTGTGTCTGTGTGTGAATTTTGTTGCTACATCAATCAGGGCCATATAGTGACAAATAAGTTTAAATATTCCTAAATGGGCAAAAAATCCTAAACTCCTTAAAAAGTCAGATTTTTTAATAGTGACTACCAATACACACAAAGTCCTAGACTTTGTCAGTTGCAGAAAACATCCAAAGGTAACAAAGGTTGCCTCCATTAGGAGACTCGTAAAAGATGCTGATGAGTACATTTGGCCTATTCCACATAGTTTAGCTGCAGAGAGATTGATAAAGCTGTGGTGAGGCTGATAATGCTGCAGTGTATTACGTCATGTATTTAGCATTTAATCAGAAACATAACGGAATGTTGTTCTCTTTGGATAAACTGACTCTTTATGCTTGTGTAATATCATTAGTAGCATTTTAAAAAGGGTATTTTATTTTTTATTTTTAATTTTTTATTTTTGCTTGTTTAACTTAACAGAAATGTATTTTCAATAAACCATTATGTCATCATGTTGTATTTTGTATACTTTAATACCGGATGTAGAACAGGTATGGGTTACCAGTTGTATGCCCATATATGGTGTGTTATGTTTTTATGTTTGAATATACTGTGTTGTGTTGTAGTGGTAGAGTGTACTGTGTTGTTTTTATGTTGGAATATACTGTGTTGTGTTGTAGTGGTAGAGTGTACTGTGTTGTTTTTATGTTAGAAGATACTGTGCTTTGTTGTGGTGGTGGAGTTACTGTGTTGTTTTATGTTGGAGTGTACTGTGTTGAGATAGAGTATTATGTTGTTGTATTAGAGTGAATTATGTTGGGCTTTTTATATTGGAGTGTACTGTATTGTGTTATGTTACTCCATATTATATATGAAATATACTGTGTTGTGTTGTGTTGGTAGAGTGTACTGTATTGTGTTATGTTACTCCATATTATATATGAAATGTACTGTGTTGTGTTGTGTTGGTAGAGTGTACTGTGTTGTGTTATGTTATTCCATATTATATATGAAATATACTGTTTTGTGTTGTGGTGGTAGAGTGTACAGTGTTGTTTTATGTTGGAGTGTACTGTGTTGAGATAGAGTATTATGTTATTATATTGGAGTGAATTATGTTGGGCTTTTTATATTGGAGCGTACTGTGTTGTGTTATGTTACTCCATATTATATATGACATATACTGTGTTGTGTTGTGTTGGTAGAGTGTACTGTGTTGTGTTATGTTTCTCCATATTATATATGAAATATACTGTGTTGAGTTGTGTTGGTAGAGTGTACTGTGTTGCTTTATGTTGGAGTGTACTTTGTTGTGGTGTTGTGTTATAGTTTACTGTATTATGTTATTATTTTGGAATAAATTATGTTGGTTTGGAGTGTATTGTATGTATTGTGTTATGTTAGAGTATATCTCAGAGTGGTCTGTTATGTGTTGAAAGATACTGTGTTTTGTTGTTATTTTCAAGTATACTGTGTTGTGCTAATATGTTATAGTGTTCTATATTGTATTGCTAAGTTGGAGTGTACTGTGTTGTTTTTAATGGTGGTGGTATCTGGTGTTTTATTTTTATGTTGGAGTACACTATTTTGTGTTGGTATGTTAGAGTGCACTATGTTGTGTAGTTATGTGCAGTGTGTATTGTGTTGTTTTTAATGGTGGAGTGTACTGTATTGTGTTTTGTTGGAGTGTACTATGTCATGTTGTAGTGTACTGTGCTCTTTTTGTTGTGGAATATACTGTGTCGTGTTATTATGATAGTCTAGAGCAGTGGTCCCCAACCTTTTTATCGCCGCGGACCGGTCAACGTTTGATAATTTTACCGCGGCCCGCTGAGGGGGGAGGACGTTGATTGTTTATATTTTAGATTGTTTTGATTTAATAATTTTAATTTAATTGTATTTAAACATGCCTTCAAAATAAGATACAGTTACACCAAAAAATGAATATAAAGTGATTTAATATTTTATCTCACTAGAACGCTAAATCAATGAGAACCCTGAGCTTGTTTCTTTGCAACGAGACGGTTCCATCTGGGGGCAATAGGAGACAATGACAACCGAAGTGTGTTGCTTATGTTCAGTTTATTCTGTTGTTTTTTTTTTGGTTGCTGTCACTGCAGAAAACCCCGCTTCACACATATAGGATGTCGGAAATGGCAATAGGGCAATCTCAGGGTATTCCGCCATGGCTTTAATCCGGAACACCGGCAGAGTTGTTGTCTCGAACGTAGTTTTAAGGCCGCCGTCATTTGCAATCTCCAGCAGTTGATCTTCTTCTTGCACAGACATGATAGATTCGCCTGGTTTGTTGACAAATGGGTCGCGGATCCATTCCTTACCTGTTCGTGGGTCTTTTGTTGTTGGGAAGTAGCGCTCAAACTCTTTTAAAAGCAAAGATAGGTGATCGTGCACCAACTGGGAGAATGAATGCTCAGGCTCAGTCTCGTCTAAAATCCCCGCTAATGTTTGAAACATGTCCAAAATGCATCTGTTCACGCGCCGTCCCCAGAACTGCAGTTTAGCTTTACATGCAGCTACTTTGTCTGCCAACTTGAAAACAGTTGTCATTTTCCCCTGAAGGGACAGATTGAGTTCATTGAGCAGGCTGAATGTGTCACACAGGTATGCCAGTTTTGCGACCCATACCTTGTCACTGATATGTGCTGCCAGCGGTGACTTCTTTTCTGACAGAAATCTTTGCAATGGCTCTCGTAATTCATATACTCTGGTTAGCGATTTTCCTCTGGATAACCATCTTATTTATGTGTATAAGAGAAGGCATCTGTGCTCTGCGTCCATCTCCTCACAACGCTGCTCAAACAGGCGCGAGTTAAGGGCGTGTGCTTTGATGTGGTTAATAACTTTAACAACATCAGTCAATACGCTGTTAAATTCCGTTGACATTTTTTCGGCTTTCCAGCATTTCCCTGTGAATGATACAATGCATAGATTCACTCTCAGGTGCAACCTCCTTAATCCGAGCAGTTAAACAAGACAGTCGTCCGGTCATGGCTGCACTGGTTTAACTGCGTCTGGGTTAAATTTGAGCAAACACAATATACACGTACACCAAGCACTGTTAGACATGAGAAAGTACCGGTGAACAGAGAAAAGAGCGATACACACCTTCTCTCCACCAAAGCTACAACGCCACTGCCACTTGCAGCCGCTCAGCTCCAGACATCACCTAAAACCGCCCCGATATCACGATATTTTGCGCATGCACGGTATTGGTGCGGCTTTAGGTGACGTTTCTCAGCTCCCGGTTAACCTCTTGTCCATGGAAAGTCGCACAAACCCGATATAAATACACCACAGTAAACAAAATGGAAATAATTTAATGTTCCTTGGGCGGCCCGGTACCATTTGATCCACGGACCGGTACTGGTCCGCGGCCCGGGGGTTGGGGACCACTGGTCTAGAGTATATTGCATTGTGTAATGTTAGTGTGTTATTATGATAGTCTAGAGTATATTGCATTGTGTAATGTTAGTGTGTTATTATGATAGTCTAAAGTATATTGCATTGTGTAATGTTAGTGTGTTATTATGATAGTCTAGAGTATATTGCATTGTGTAATGTTAGTGTCTACTGTGTTGAGTCGTTATGTTGCAGTATACATTGTTGGTATAATGTTAGTCTTTTGTGTTGTCATCACCTAAGGTTCTGAATTTAGGTGCGTTTGTCAGGTTTTTGTTTGTCCAATTGACAAACAGCTTGTTATGTACACATACACTGGTGAGTCTAATACCATCTTGTAAAAAGGTGTAGCTTTACATCACTTGTGTCAGCATTTGATTTTAGATCAATTATCCATGTATAATATATCTGACTCAGAAGCCTACAACATGTGTATGGATGTATCTTGGTGTGTACAACATCATCTGACAAAAAGTAGGCCACGGTGACCTACGTTTTGTGAATAATTTGCTTGGTAAGGTTTTGCGTTCGAGTTAATTTCTAAAGAATTATTGATCATGTGCAACTATTTGTGTCAATGAGAATGGTGATGCAAACGACATGTTGCCAAAATTGGGTCAATGTGATCGACATTTCACACTTAAGTAACTTTATGCCACGTTTTTCATTCAGGGGAATTTCTCTGTGATTTTCAAACACACATTAATTCAACGTGGTATACATTTCCTTCAAAATCACAAACTTGTACATAGCCAGGTCCACATATAAACTGTTACATCAGAGGGGACACGTGTTAGTGATGTATCATCGAAAAATTATTAAAGGGATGAAGTTTGACTCTGAGAAGATGGAGAGAACGGAGAGAGTTAAAAATTAAATTAGGCTTTTTTAAAAAATTGTGCTGGGAATAATTGACAAGGAATGGTCTTTTTTTGTGGTCTTAAGTTGTTTTCTTTTCTTTATCAGTTATGTTTATTTTCAGGATAATTATCTAATAAGCAGTAGTTCAGATTGTTTCATTATCCGTTTAAGACGTTGTTCTTAAACCATTGTTTTTGCATTAGAATTTGGTTACATTCTAGTCTTGTTCTTGATTTAGAACGTTCATTTCTTTAGATAAATAACATCATAACGTGCACTGTTTTCATTTTTTAAAATTACTCTACCAGTTAAATATTCGTGCTCTGATTTCAGTGCAAATAAACATGAAATATCTGCTGTTTTAGCAAACCTCTGTGTATTGGGAATATTAAGTTTAATAATAACTTTGAATCTCACTTCTCATAAAACCATTTAGTTCACGCACAGCGTATGCATTAACTGAAATCCCCTGTTAACTTTGTTCACAATTGCTTTAAAGTTAGTTCCCTTGCTAACCTGGATCACGCATGCCTTGAACTTAGTTCCCTTGGTAACATTTATCACATTTGCACAAAATTCGGTTTCTTATTAACTTTGAGCACATTTGCTTTAAAGTTACTTTGATTGCTAACCTTGTTCACATTAGGTTAACTTTGTTAACGTGGATCACATTTTCTTTAAATTTAGTTTTGCAGTCGAAAGTTCCAAGCAATGCTAATTGAGCCAATCAAAACACTAACTTAGCAAATCACATCAATAATTGAGCCAATCCCAAGACTGAGTCAGTCCCAATGCTAATTGAACCAGTCGCAATAATTGTACCAATCAGAGAACAATTAACACAATTAATTAGCAATAATCAGATTTGATTGCATCCAATCTAATTCTAAACAAATCATTATTATATTTCTTATATTTTCATATAGATTTGCTAGCCAGTGAAGACTGCTGCTTACATTCAATGACGCTTAATGAAACGGAATCACTGATCTTTGTCACCTCATGACAATATATACGTTGTGAATGAAGGTTTTTTTTCTTCAAGGTAGTGTTAGTTTTGGGTACATCCTTATTTCCAGAGAAATGAATGTGTATACATTTTGGCCTTTCAAAATACAGGTGGTATTCACATCTGTTTATTATTTTTTTTAGTATATTAATAGCTTATTAGTTTAAAATATTAGTCTCATGTTTGAGGAGTATGACAAATGATTCTTTGTCATTGGTTCAGTTTCTTTCTCGGGGGTTTAATGCTATGTTCCAACACATGGCAGTCAGTATATTTTAAAGAGTCCAGAATAAAATCCAACCCTAGGGAAGCTACATACAAAGTGCACAGGTATGCCTTGATGGCTATATAGACAGTGATGTGTACAAGGTGTTGGATATATAGGCCGTGATGTGTACCTGGCGAACGGGTATACATGCCATAATGTGTATAATGTGATTGAACATATATGCCGTAATGTGTACAAGGTGAATGGGCATATATGCAGTGATGTGTACAACATGATTGCCGTAATGTGTACAAGGTAAATGGGTATATATGCCGTGATGTGTACAATATATGTTGTAATGTGTACAAGGTGAATGGGCATATATGCCATGATGTGTACAATATGATATGCCGTAATGTGTACAAGGTAAATGGGCATATATGCAGTGATGTGTACATCATGATAGGGTGTGATGAGTACAAGATGAATGGGCATATAGGCCGTGATGTATGCAAGATAAATGAGCATATATGCCGTGATGTATATAATGCAAATAGATATAATATAGCCTGTGAAGATGTGTACAAGATGCAGGGATATATAAATTGTTATAACCTTGACCGTGTTCCGCGTTATTCACATCTAATTCAAGTAATGTATTATTATCATTTTTTTTTAAAATCTTTTTTTGATATGCATGTTTCTCGTATTGGACAAGCGTATAGTTTTGTAAACAGATAAGCTTCTTGTACACAGGGAAAATATTTTTTTATATTTCTTATATTTAAAAACTTTCTTTTAGCTCGTATTTACTTATTAATCTATATGGGGTTTAGAAAATGCCATGTTTTAACACATGGCTACATTGACAATAATAAAAAAACAGCCATTGTTTATAAGTATTTAATTGCAGTTACTCACAAAACCCTTAAAGTATTTTGTTTTTAAAAAAACTTGAATTCGTGTTTATAGTGAATCCTTTCAGTAGTCTAGATGCAATAATTTAGCTTTTCAACGAGCTATGAGGTTTATGAGTAAAATATGGACAAGTTAAGAGACATTTAATGGACATATTACATCTCGTCAGACATTGTTTAAATATGCAGCATTGCTAAAAGTAAACGCATTAACATATATTTATATCGGTATTTAATTTCCTCTCTCTCTCTCTCTCTCTCTCTATATATATATATATATATATATATATATATATATATATATATATATATATATATATATATATATAGTACACAAGTACATATGCATGTAGTTACATTTCTACATATGGAAAATGTACATAAATCTCCTATATAAGTACTTATCTACAATTAGAGGTAACTAAACCTGATCGTGAGTGATTACGTTAGTCATGTTTTACAATCTATCGTTTTAATGTTCTTTTGTTGTAGCTAATCAGGATACACATAACTTTTATTGATAAGGATAGCCTATCACACAATTCACTGCATTTATAGTTTGTTTTTCAAACTCTGACGGAAGTATAGATCCTGTCAATTGAATTAATATATCATGCCTTGTATTAATTTAACCATTACATTGTGCCTTTCATAACGGATTTGCAACTGGGATTAGTAAATGCTTTGTACATCGGGGAGTTCCCAGTTAAAAACACAATAGCTTTGAATATATGGCCTCATATAGAGACCTATTCACAAGAAGACGCGGCAAGCTAATGATATGTTCAATTATGTGTGGGTGCGGGAGTTATTTAAAAAAATATTTCATATTTAAGTCGCATGCCAGTCTATTCTCACCCACCTAATCTCCCTCTCTCTCTCTCTCTCTCTCTCTCTCTCTCTCTCTCTCTCTCTCTCTCTCTCTCTCTCTCTCTCTCAGAATGATGGTCTGTCAGTCGAGTTCACAATACAATTATGCAACAGGTTGCATTGTATTTATCTAATGTATGAATTTGTTTAAACATATGTTGTTGTCCCAATAAGATAAAACAATATAGGACACAATTTTTAACATTTCTATTATCCATCTCCCTTCACGATACTATACTGCATTTTAATATTATACGAGTAAATAATAATTAAAAATAAACAGAGAGAGAGAGAGAGAGAGAGAGAGAGAGAGAGAGAGAGAGAGAGAGAGAGAGAGAGAGAGAGAGAGAGTTTGTGGACAAAATGGCAGCGTTCACAACTCGAATAAGTTACTGAATATTCCAGTATGCATGCATGTTGTAGAATTATATAGCTTTTATTTTCATTACTTTTTTCTCCAAGAATAAAACCTAATATATCACCTGGATATGGTACTGATAGTAACTTTCTGAGCAATTTAGTTCCTGACTGACGATACTTCAGACAGAACACGACTAAATTAAAGGTGGTTTCTATTCAGTTACAGGAATAAAGAGGGGAGTCAACAAGCTGAAGGTAGTAAAGTTAGCTTACATCAAAGGTCTCAAACACGGGGCCGTCAATCCGTATCATGTGGCCAGTGGCGTAACGAGGATATTTGGCTCCCGGGGCAAAACACCCAAATTTGCGGCGCCCAGAGCAAAACTCCCAAATTTGCCCCGCCCCGGCTCCCCCTGTTGCGCAGTTATGTTGATACTTTGGGCCTATTTGTGCCCCATTTGGCGCCCCCTAGCCACCGGCGCCAGTGTGGAATGCCCCCCTGCCCCCCCCCCCCCCCCCCCCCCCCCGTCGCTACGCCACTGCCTGTGGCCCACCAAATATGATTGGGGTCACAAGGTCTCACGAAGGATACAGTTGGTGAAAATGCCCTCATGTGTCCCTCAAGGGACAACGATTTACATGATTTAATACTCTAGTGTGGATAATATCTGACGATCGATGACTGGACTTTATTTATCAGTTGTATGTATTTATTCCAGTCGATTTGTCACCATGATTGAATTTAGATTTCCGTGCACAGTTTACTTTCCTCGTGGTTAGTCATTATTCATAATTGGGAATCAATACTCAGTGTGTCAGGTGGGAAAAATGTAACAGTTGTGGATGGAATACACAGATATGAGAGTTCTAATAATTTGGTTGTAAATATACCGTTTGCAGCATAAGTATCTTTTGATGTTAGTGAAAGGTCTGTACAGTTAGTTCTTGTTACCAGAGCGTCGAATTCGTTGTGATAGCTTTGCTAGAAATCCAGACACGAATCTTATAGGCCGCTTGGAGAATCGACTTGCTATGGTCATTAAATTCTGTATCAATTGTCAGTGTAAAATAGTTATAACGCTACTTGGAATGGTCGGATCAAGCAAGGTTTTGGTAGTAGAAATACATTTTTGGGTACCGTTTGTTATTACATTTCGTATATTATATTTTGACATAACATCGCGTAAGTTTAAACCGATATAACTTCTCAGGAAATCAACGTTATAGTCGTCTATAAGAATAATATCCAAACATGTAACTAATGATATCAACTAAGATTTCAGAACTTTCTAAGAAATGTGTTTGATAGTAAATTGATCCATACCATGGCTACATTACGTGAGGGTAACGTAATTTTCATCCACATAAATTGATTGTCACGACAGCTTTAAGTTCGAGTTATTTCAACCATTGATAACTAGTTTATCACGAATATATAAGATAATGAGGCCTCCATGACAGTTTATGTATTTCGTCTAAAACTTTCTTTAAAAATGTATCTCTTCCTGACACAATGTATAGTTACTGTATTATTGGAGCTGTACATCATCTAGACACAAAATACAATATATTATTAGATACAAAATATACAGTTTATAATTAATGGATTCGCACCTCTTATATACACAAAATGCAGTATAGTATTACTGGATTTGTTCCTCATGTGGACACAAAATACTGTACCGTTAGGTCAGATGCCCTTGATAAATACCCTTTAAAAGAGTGGCCGTTGAAATTGTAGGACCTATATTACCCCATACATAAGTTTGATCGGAGGGAAAGACATCGACGGACGGAAAGAAGGTATAGATCGGAAAAACCGATACATCTTGATGCTGGTAAATTACGCTGCTAGATACCCAAAGCCATAGCTTTGCCATCGACATGTTCAGCAGGGTTGGAGTGCCCAAAGATCATGTTGAACGCCTCAGAGCCGATCATGATTAAAGGATATCCAATACCCTTTAATGAGCGGGAGACAATCAACGAAGAAGTGATGAAAATGTTAGACCAAGAAGTGATCAAACCTTCCAGTTTCCCGTACTCCTCCCCCGTTGTGATAGTCCGAAAGAAAGACGGGGCGAACCGTTTTTGCATTGAGTGTCGGCAATTGAACAAAATCACCGTGTTCGACGCGGAATCAATGCCAGACATGGTAAATTAATTTTCAAAGTTGGCAGGTCATTTTCAAATTAGACCTTGCGAATGGATATTGACAGATGCCAATCTCTGAAAAAACCCGCGAGTTAACGGCATTTGTGACTCACAAAGATCTATATCAATTTAAAGTATGCCTTTTCGTTTAGTCAACGCCTGTGTGTGGTGCGTTTGTTTCATGCGCAAACTATTAAACGTATCGGATTTAAGAAACGTTCATTTTCCGAAATGTGCGTATTTCGTCTGTAATGCCCCTTTAATTTACAGTCACGTGGTTGTATCCGAAATGTTGATATTTTGTCTGTCATACCTCTTTAATTTACAGCCACGAGTCTGTAGCCGTAATGTGGACTTTTTATGTCATATCCTTTAATTTACAGCCACGTGGTTGTATCCAAAAGTCATACTTTGTATGTCAAATCCCTCTAACTTAAGGTGCTATGTTTATTTCACTTCGTTCACAACATTAGGTCCGATCAGATTCAGAAATATAGATGTTTCGCTTGGGTATGACCTTTAAGTCCAAATATAACGCTGAAATATGTTGTCTGGATATTGAAAACGATTTGGTCAAAAATGTGCTTTTGTATCATCGTCTGTTATTGCAGCAGCTGGGATTTTGATAAAATCAGCATGGACCGCTTATATTGTGTATTGCGAATAAACAAACACAAATATGTGTACAGCGTGTGCAAAACCAGTTTCACTATAGATTGTCTTTAATTACCACAGCATGCATTTGATCATATGCTGCAAAAAGTCCCCCACCCCCATTGCACTTCAACATATTAGGGTGTTTTATCTGTCGATAGTATCTTGATTGCATTATATATGCTAACTGCTGATGTATGTATGTATGTATGTATGTATGTATGTATGTATGTATGTATGTATGAGTGTGTGTGTGTGTGTGTGTGTGTGTGCGTGCGTGCGTGCGTGCGTGCGTGGATGGATGGATGGATGGATGGATGGATGGATGGATGGATGGATGAAATTTATAGATAGATAATCACTCGGATCTTGAAAATTGTATTACTCTTTGTTCAGCTTTTCTCTGACGGTACAGACCGGTTAAACTAACGAATATTACCATCGAATGGGAAGAAACTGGTTACGGAACCCGTGACGTTTGACAATGTATGTCTGACACGTAACACTTATATACCCTTATTCACAATCGTGTTTGGGCATGGAATTAAAGTAATTGATCGTAAAGGAATACCATTATAAACACTGTACTGTCTTAAGGTGTGTAAGCCTAACTCGTAAACTGCTAGGATTATTCATGACGCCACTCTTGCACCCAGCAATAATGCATACAAACGGACAGATAGACGAACGGGTTGCATCTTAACGTCTGATGTGAATCGCTGGCATTGTACTAGATACTTGATTTCGATAACATTGAAAGGGAGAAATCGATCTATCTATCTATCTATCTATCTATCTATCTATCTATCTATCTATCTATCTATCTATCTATCTGTCTGTCCGTCTGTCTGTCTGTCTGTCTGTCTGTCCATTCATCCATCTTCTCTCTCTCTCTCTCTCATTCAAAAGAGGAAGCTACGAATTACTATATGCTAACGCAGTCGATTATTTTGAAATTGTTTGTACATTGAAATCCTACACTAAGCCATGGGACCATGGGAGAGTCTTACTTTATTATAAACACCTATTGTAGAACAATTTGATTGACTTACAATACAATACCAATTCATACTCGGACCAATTCATACTCGGCACGTGGTACACACTTTTGTAACACTATATTTAATGCATTATCATTAATCATAATCTAAATCAAACTCTAAACACGCCATTATTCAATGAAAACTATAAACTGAACCTAGAATGTAATATATTACTGGGCGTAAAGCCAGTTGCGAACAAGAGTCATTGTGTTCACCGCCGCACTACGAATTTATGAAAGCAAGCACATATACAAAGTCCATAAATTGGTTCGATTATTCCCGAATGACTCTCAGAGAATGTGTTGCCGTTAAGGACATAACTGTGCATCTCGCAAATACAAGGAAACAATACATGGTATATGGCTTGAGTACTGTCTCGCCTGATTCATTAGACGATGAGTAAACAGGCTTTTGTTTGGAGTGTATCCTAAAAACTTAAGAAATATCTGACATTGTGCATGTTGAAATTATTTACTTGTGATAGTCTATACACAAACTTATTGAAACCTCGATTCATGGAATTAAATAAATTCTTGTTTCTGAAATTTTAAATGCATGTATGGATTGTAGAGTAACGTTTCCAAATGTTAGTTCAAATGATGCTCAGGAAATGGATCTGGATTATCTTTTTTGAAGCAAGCGATTTCTTATAAATCCTGAACAAGTTAGTACCAAAACATAAAACATTTTTTGTTAATTTGTTTTTATTTTTGGGTGAAGGCTATTTTTAAAGCCTTATTGTACAGAAACCTATCGTGACATCCAAAATGTCTCAACCGATCGGTTGGTCAAATTCCCGGTTAAGCCAGCAGCACTACAAGACTGCATTCCCGATATTTTCTGACACTCGTGAGTACCTAAACGTACACAGAAATACTACCAGGCGACTGCTACCAAGGGAAGCGGTAAATGCCACGCCCAAAAATGTGGCTCTTGCCCGAAATATTTTGCATAGGCAGCGCGTGGAGATTCGTTTATATTCTGGGAGTCGGTAATCACATAGAGATCAAGAGACATTCAATATGTCTAAAAATCGACATCAACCCAGCCATTTACAGCTATTTTATAGGCAAGGGACATGCGCAGATGAAGTAAAGCAGCTATCTGACGACCAAAGTACTGATGCTCAAAGCCTGCATTAGGAATATCAATTCAACACTGAACCATCTTTGCGTGTCATCCGTGCGGACAGACATTTAAAGGACATGTTACCACCCATCAAATTTGCAATCCCTCCTTATACGGTGGCCTCACATTACACGTCAGATGACATGAATAGGATTTTTAATCGTCTATCAACGTACGACCCTGAAAAAATTCCAGATTCAAATGGTTACTCGATTAAACTACCGACGCCCATCGTGTATAAGAAGAAATACACGGACGAAGACATAGAAGCAATCATCAAACGTCTGACAATCAACGACCACATGAAAGGTTTGGTAGACTCGCATGGCACCGCCCCGGCATGCGTCGCGTCTGTGCCAAGACAGACTTTGGCTAGAATTAAAAGGTGTTCAGCAGAAGAGGTACAGAAAATCGTCGAAAGATTGTGCATGTTTGACATTTCCCAATGTCCACCCGAATCAAAACTTACAACTAGGTCTGCTCCATGAGCCTTAAGTTAATGGTGTCGGAGTCAGGTGGTGAAATGAAACAATAATATTTCAGGAAATGCAATACTTTTCTGCTTATTGGTATTGGATTTCCCGACGTTTGATTAAACGATCGCGTTTTAATGTTGCAGTGTATGATGGTAAATTGTAGAAATTCCATTGAATTATTAACGACAATGCTGTGATATATACGTACATGTGATAGAGACACATGTAAGTGTTCCATTATTTGTATTACTTGAATGAAAATGTAATTTTTCCAATATCCATCCATTCCGTCCTGTCCAAGCAAAGAGTTTTGTTCCTACTCAGCAATTTTTTTGACGCAACGCGTTCTTCGATTCCAATAATGCAGGGGCGTCCGTGTTTCCAAGGATATATTTCTTGCTTTTGCTTGTGGCGCCATTACGGTGCATTGATCATCGAACCTTAAAGTAGAAATAACTAGCTTCGAATAGCATATACTGGTAGCTACGTAAAATAGCATATACTGGTAGCTACGTAAAATGTTTTCTGCTTTAATGGGGGAATCAGAGAATATGAAATACTGGCATTGATAATTGCAAACCTGGAAGTTCAATGAAATTTATTGTCGTTCAAGCAGTGCATATGATTTAGAGTGTATATACACATTAGGTCAATATAAAATCATCACTAGACATGAATGTGTGTTCAGGGTTGAAAGATGCACCATATTTCAACGTTTTCTTGAAAGATAGATGCTAGAAAAACACACACACACACACACACACACACACATAAATATATATATATATATATATATATATATATATATATATATATATATATATATATATATATATATATATATATATATATATATATATATATATATATATATATATATATATATATATAACATTTTCTTGCAATCCGGCCATGTTGATGTTTCGATGAAGTAATTACAATTTTCTTTTCGAACTAAGAACTAAATTAAAAGAAAGTTGTATGTTATATGTATCATGGTAATTTGTGTAGGAAATAGTCACTCCTAAAACTCAACATATACTTATGTATGTATGTATGTATGTATGTATGTATGTATGTATGTATGTATGTATGTATGTATGTATGTATGTATGTATGTATGTAGGTAGGTAGGTAGGTAGGTAGGTAGGTAGGTAGGTAGGTAGGTAGGTAGCTACGTATGTAGGTGCAACGATGTGCATCGTTTTAACATTATTTAAGATTATAACTTTGTACATTATATACAACATATCTCAATACATCCTCGAATGCGTGCAGGCGAAGGAATAGGGCAATCCATACGAGATGGGAGTGGAGGAGAAGCGATAATGACATATTTGGATTGTTAGTAGTTTAGTGAGCGTTGTGGATTTATATCGAGGAAAATGTTTTTTGTATCAAACAGATAACTTCTAAACATGAAGAAATTCTTAAAATCAGTTTTGCATCATTACCTGACATTGTCTCACATAACATGACAGAAGGCCATAAAAGTGTCACAGGAAACAAAAAAGCAAGGAACAAGGCCGTAGAAGAGATCAGGGGCCCTTGGGTAAGAATCACCCGGGCCTCTCCTAGTTCGTGTTCAACAAAATTATTTTTTTTTTAAAATTAAAAAGTGGTGTTGGGATGTTTCCCCCACTCCTCTTGTTAGCCCTAGCATGGAAACCAGCCGAAAGGTGTACTACCTTGATGTAGGGAGTATAAGCCAGTAAAAAAGTAATACTTCTGTATCGGAGGCAGAGCAAAAGGGAACCCAAAAATGGCGACCCGAATAGATGTGGCTCTTTAAAAATCAAACCAGAACCGTAATCCAAGAAACCTAAAATGTCTTAAAAATTCTGTTTAATTTTAAAAAATCAATATCCACACATTTAAAAAAAAATACAGATACAGAATCCTTTTTAAAAAAAATCGCGGCCAAAGGGGGCATTTCAAAGATCAGTAGCTTAGCTATTGAACTGATAGGCGTTCACACGAATAACGGTTAAACTGCCCTAACTGTGATACCCATTAACGTACCTTCGTTATAATAGGCTGTTAATCGATTTATCTAGCTAAAAGATGAGGTCATATGAAGGTGAGATTAGTCTTTGTTAACTGTAACGGTGTGTAGGCTTGCATAGAAACTTCAGCTTATTAATTCAATAATTAATGCAATAGTCAATAAATTTTTTCCGTCACTACTCTCAAAGCCGATCGTGTCGGAGACGGGTAGCGTTTTGTACAACTATAATATTATGTAAGTGTACATGTGTGTTTTCACCAGTTTTCTCAGGCTTGAACTTGTAAACTTGTTTTGCATATGTATTATTAAAATGTATATCTTGGTGCAGAAGAAACACAAATCGGTGCTGTGCTTTGACAGTATGCTTAATGACTGTACTCATAACTATATTGTTTTTTTTTCTATTCCATGTTATATCTTATTTTTTGAATACACTATATATAATACTGTACACTATACTATATTTTACTGTTGTATTGAATATTACAGGTTGTGTTATATTAAATATTCTATGAGGAGTTAGGTACAAATGTTTGTTTTCTTGTATCTTAGAAACACTATTAACTATTGAAAAAAAGTAGTCCAGATAATCAACGGTTTATTTTGTTTATTCAGTGTAGACGTCTTTACTCCTTTTTAGCGCGGTCCCTTTCACAAGGCGGTTGTTGCAACATCAGCAGTCTCAAAATAAGCCGGCATCGTACAGGGCACACTTATTGGCTGATTAGTTGCACGTTGACAAATACGTGTACCCTTCACAGACCTACGTTGTTTGGAGCTAAAAGCGCGTTATAAGCCGGTAGAGATGTTAAACACAACGAAATCATAATTAATGTTATTACCATACATAGATGCAGAGTTTAATGAACACGAAAGAAACAGTTGTAACTCATTTAATTAAAGGATATTACGCAAAGTGCAACTCCTGAAGGCAATATGTTCAATTTTAATCAATTTTGATTTTCCTTCAACTAATTCAGCTGACGTTTTGCAAACCTTTCGTGTGAAGTATAGCTGAGCATTTACTATAACAGTAGTGCGTCCATCCGCCGTCTATCAAATGCTATTTTAAACTTTAAACATGAAAAACAAAACAAACACACACACCTAAGCAACAAAGGAACAAATTTCAGCCAGGTCTGGAATAGACAATTGTGGTATACAAGTCTTTAATTTTTAAATTTTACAAATGATTCCATTCCAAAATCAGATATGGCCGTCGTTACCAAAATTATTAAATTGCAGTGGTAGCTTAAAACGATCACTTCTAATAGAAAGAGTTTGTCAGAATTCTATACAAGTTATGATAATTTCTGTCTTTAACGCATGTCAAGCTCATATTAATAACACAATAGTGAAAATGTATTCAAGTTATTATATAACACTTCTTTATGTTATGAAAAGTTTTTTTTATTAAAGATTTTGTTATGAAAAGATTTTGTTATACAAGTTTGTGGTGAGCTTATCATCACCTTCTTCTCATTTCTTGCTATAAGAAGGAATTACCCTTAAGTTAAGGAATGTCGATGTCCATGAGAGAGAGAGAGAGAGAGAGAGAGAGAGAGAGAGAGAGAGTGTGTGTGTGTGTGTGTTCAGGCTCTCTTCAAAGAAGTGTCGCCACGATGATGAGAAAAACTACATATGTAATGAGAGAGAAAGAGTCCGTTTCTGGCTCAGAGTGAAAAGCACTTTATTTCAATACCTACTACACATAAATTAGTTTCAATAACTACTACATATACATTCCAGGAATACATATATAAGCTTTATATTCAAAATACATGAAACACGTATGAAATTATACTTTCCTTTAGATCTTATCACTTCATTCATTAACCGCTTCGGTGGCCTAATGGTTAGAACGTTCGCCGCGGAAGCGGGAGGTCGTGGGTTCGATTCCAGGCCGAGTCATACCAAAGACTCACAAAAATGGTACTAACAGCTGCCTCGCTTGACGCTCAGCATTAAGAGGTTAGTGTTAGGACTGGTCGGCCTGGTGTCAGGATAATGTGACTGGGTGAGACATCATGCTACATGTCTGCGGCATGATGCCTCAGTGCTAGACATCACTATAAAAACTGCCTCACAGCAGACATCGTAGCGCTATGACTGAAAAATTGTTAAAGCTACGTTAAAAATCCTAATCAAACAAACTTCATTCATTTCTATAATTTCTGCATTTTAGAATACAATACAAATAGTTAAATCTCAAACACTTTCATGAGAGCTAAAGAGTATAAAATGTAGTAGCTGCGATTAATTCACAATCATTTCGAATGAATGTATTTTACTCGTTTTAAATATAATACTGATTTAGAATATTTTACTAACTATTTATCTCTGTTACTACATTGAATCTAAACATGAAGTTGGAAGCGAATCCATCTTTTACAATACATTTACCATATATATAAATGAATCTGAATTCTTTAATACAATATATTATAAAATAAAATAATTCAGTAAAAACATGTTGCAAACATACGAACTCTGCCGTTACAATCTCTATACAAACATAAACGGTATTTACCTGTAATGAGAGAGAAAGAGTCTGTTTCTGGCTCAGAGTGAAAAGCACTGATTGGGCGCGTGTCGCATGTTTGAATACACGATTCGGACGCAACCACGTGACCATTTATGGTAGTGCAACACATATCGATGTTCAATTTACTCCGGCCAGAATCAAAGACCCTCATCCCTACTACAGGACGTTCATGTCTGTTTGCGTCATTCAACCGAAAGTTAGATGCGTCAACAGCTCATTCGCTGAATTAAAATCACTCTCCAAAATTGGAAGTCTATGAGTGTCTGAAAAATCTGGCGTAACAGTAAACCACACACCTAATTAAACTCAATCTTCAAATTGAGATTCTAGAAGAGCATCTAATAATAACGATAACTTCCTAGTTTCATATTTACATCTCAGTCTCGTTACATAACGATAAATTCATAAATTCATATTTACATTGCAGTTTCGTTACATGAACGATAAAATCATGACATACTTACCTTTGCTTTGGTAACTCGTTATATGAACGATATAACCAACATTACAGGCATTTACATCTGTCTCGTTATACGAGCTATATATATTTGTAAATTCATACGTGTACTTGTGTATTTTGATCTGGTGATCTGACGTATTTCACGTCAGTTTCAAATGTCTTTTGTTGAAATCATCCTTTGGGTTTTTGTCATTGAGTTACTTGTTATTGATAGTTCCATGTTAGGAACATTATAATTGTTCTTATCTTTTGTTTATAATGGTGTCAGAATTGATTATATTTAAATTGCGTTTATAAATACACATCTTATTAACGCAGTTGCTTTCTGTGTCTGCGCTAATCCAGTCCCAACCCAGCATCATTCTGTGATACTCGCAAGTAGAATGAGACAATAGAACCTCAGATGAAATCTTTTTTGCTGGTTTTACAGGATACTGTATTCAATAAACAGGTTGAATCCACCTCTGTGTTACTCTACTGATGCGGTATGGCAATCGTGTTAGACGACAATTAGCTACCAGAACGTTCTTACCTCTTTTCAATTCACGAGTTTTGTCTCTTGTCATAATTTCATATTTCACCAGCTATGTGTTGTCCGACGTCATCATGTTTCTATTCGGGTAGAGGCTTTGGGTAGGCCCTTGTCAGATCTTTGATTTATTTTTAATCTTAAAGTATACAGCAATGCTGTTTTCTTCAAGAAATGACACTGGTGTCAGAGTGGTCTGGGGCGCTCGCTTTTACAGATCAGCATATCACCTTTCTGTGTGAGTTCGAGTCTCAGGTTCGGACAACATGAGTACGTGAGAATGCTTGCCAGTAGTTTCCCGTGGGCTGTGTGGTGTTTTCTGGGATTTTCATGTGTTCCTCCACCATATATATTGACCGTCATGTATAGCCTATCATGTGCTGAAAATTGGCGTTAGACTCTATTCAATACAATTTTCAACTACATGTTAAGAAAGGTTACCACGACACAGTGTAAATAGTATTAATAATATAGACTGTCAAAATATTACTTTTTAATCGATTCCTTTCAGTTGAGTCCCGTCTTAATCAATAGCTATATTTGATGATAGTGGCATTGTGCAAAGGCAAACTATTCATTACTTTAAGGGAGGTAACTAAGACGTCCATATACTATTACATTTGTGTTAAGTAATGCTTCTCACACTTTACATCAAAATGTAGAATGTTGTTAGATTTATAACGCACACAGTGATAAACATGTATTGTACATTTTGGAACAATGAAAAAGAAATGATTTATACGATCAGACAATGCAAATGCATGAAGATCAATGTTAAATTTGCTACGGACAAAATCCCACATCTATGGGTATTGGTGATGCTTACTGATGAATACAGTATATAGGGGTTAGGTCTTGAGTGTTTCATGTAGATTTCAAAATAATATCTGGTTGTAGGTTTTATGACATATATATACAACCTTGTAGAAACAACGGAGTAGTAATAACTTTATTGATGTAATTCTTGTTATAATCGTCGACATTTGAGGTGGTTTCAATATAGGTATAGCGTCATCGGGAATAATATCAGTAAGAGTTGTTGTTGTTGTTATTGTTTTTATGACTGTGGAGGTTTTGAGAGGAGAAGGAAGGAAGAAAAAGGGGGAGAAAACTGATTTCGACCCATACTACTTGTATCGGATGGACAGACGGAGAGAAGGAAAAACATACACGAGTACTGGGGTTACAGAGGTCAAATAAATAACTGAAAGATATGCATTTTAACCTTGGAATTATGTGGTGATAACTGAGCGCTTATTCATTATTCACCTTATCCTATTTTCTTTACATTATCTGCCTGGATTTGATTGAACAAACCACATGAAAGAGGTATACATATAGCAAGAGAAACATAATTTGGTCTTGTCATATAATCTATTCACGACCTAGCTTGTTCCTGTTATGCTTACAGTATTATCTGCTGTGTTTGGGTTGTTTGTTTATAGCAACGTGTGAATTTGCAAAGGCAGCCTAAAAGAAATATATGGTGTAAATTAAGAAAGGTTGTATTTTGAGGGGTTTATAGAAACTTTTCAAGTATCCATCTTCTTGATTTAATTATTAAATTATAGAAATACACCTTTGTATTGTATTTGTTTATATATATTATCTAGTCAACGTATTGTGCAGGTATCGATCTAACTAAACTCATATACGTGTTTACAATTACTGGAATTCCTATCTAGTTACTGTATAAAGTGATATTGGAATTACAGTATTGTCGAAGTAATTTGTTTTACGGTAATGATACGCATCACAGCATATCTGAGTTCAGAAAAACTTGAGTGTAGGAAAGTGACTGATAAGTACTCTGGTGCATGCATTGGTTGAGATAATGCCATTAACTACCTGCAATGGCTTCAACAAACACCGCATACATTCCAACATTAACTACCTGCAATGGCTTCAACAAACACCGCATACATTCCAACATTAACTACCTGCAATGGCTTCAACAAACACCGCATACATTCCAACATTAACTACCTGTAATGGCTTCAACAAACACCGCATACATTCCAACATTAACTACCTGCAATGGCTTCAACAAATCACATGAAAGGGGTGCATACATTCCAACATTTGATACTCATAAAAAGGCCATGCAGTTTGCATCAAGGAGACACATAAGGTAACTTTGGTAAGGTATTTGTGACCCGGTCTCCCTAAACACAGTTTCTGTTTTCATTTAAGAGACTCCAAAGCTTCAGTTGAGCAGGAGGATGAAAGGTACTGTTCTTGCAAATTTGCTGAAAAACCCCAGTCTACCAGGTGATCCAATTGCTGCTGACATCTTGTTCCGGTACCATGCCGAGAAAGGAATACTATTAAAAACAACTGGGAACGGAGACTGTCTTTTCAATGCCGTCTCAATCATTTTGTGCGGTAATGAATCCAAGTCCAATGAACTGCGATACAAGACAACTTTAATGATGGTGCTTGAAGAGTCGGCGATTTTAGGGCATCCAAATAGATCAAGTATTCATTTATTATCGCCGATTCTTCGAATGCAGCATTAAATTGCGCTCAGATTGGGATATTTTCCTCGGCGTGGACTATAATTGCCCTTGCCATGGTTACAAAGCGTCCGTTACGTAAGTGTTTATCCAGCTGTAAACTGGGCCCTAAATGCAACCTTTAACCATGCAGCAGAAGGATCGACGATTTCAATGATGTGGGGCAATGTAACCAATCCAGCTAACTTTCTTTTAGTAAAAAAAAAGAAAAACATGAACCACTAACCATTTCGTGGCATTGGTTGAAAATAACGTCAATGACACACCTATCAATAACCATACCATCAGTGAACCATCAATCAGTAACCCGACCATCAGTACCACGACCATCAGTGAACCTCCAACCGTCAGTAAACCCCCAAGCAACAACCTGACTATCAATACTGAAACTGACAGTGAACCATTAACCGTCAGAGAACCACCAATCATTAAGCCGACCATCAATTAACATCCAGTCAGTAACCCAACCGTCCCTGAAAGTAAATTCACAGCCTCAACTAGTATCCTAGCCATCAATGACTATCCCAGCAAATACACACCTGAACATGACGTTAGCATGGAAACTTCCACACCTAAGCGTCAATAAGATGACGGTGACTGGCCGACTCCGAACGTCGTTACTCCTCGTGGTCATTCAAGAATAATGATTCCACATACGCAAATTGTTCGAACATATATACCAGCCTAGTTGACAAAGATGTCACTTATGACCTCGCACTGGAATCATTAAAGCCAAACAAGGTCTGTAGGAAAAATGTTTCTGTAACAAACAATGAATCGTCATCAATAGCTGGGGATTCTGGTATGGTTACTCTTGCTGGGTCTCACAGTGGGATTTTGAAGAATGAGAAGTTTATGAACATAACAGAAACATTAAGAATATTGAACCTAAATGAATATCATATTCACTACCACGTGTATCGGAGGCATACAAAGATGGCATAACAAACGTGTTCTTCATAGCTGACAATACACTAAATGAGGAGAGAACGAAACGGGTAAGAGGAGAGAGTTTTGGGACGACTGTGGTACGTGGGTGAAAGGTACTTCTCTCCTAAATTACTTTGTTACAGTAAACGAGAAACTCGTCAGCCTTATAAAAAGAGCTGACAAAATTGCACTGAAAAACAATTAAACGGTGTGCGCGTCTACTGCCCACTTGAACCACAACCAGATACTTCTGTCATGTTGGTTGTGCATGGGGCATATAGCAAGCACAAGAGCTCACTAACATACAAGCAACGTGTAACTTGGATAGGAAATGTGCCACACTCTATGACACTGTCTAAATTTGTCTAGATTATGGAGTATGTTGGTGTATTTCCCGGGAGGACTATTCATGAAAATACATTAAGACCAGAAGTACACGAATAATACATAAGAACTACACAACGCTTAAAAGTTGTGGCTGCAAGTATGGTAAAACATGACTCCGCAAAAATGAGTACGACAAAATAAACCAAGGAGAAGATGTTTATGACATTCCCAGAAATATCAAGGATGTCCAAAACATTAACAGAAAAAAAAAGACAAGAACGTCAACCGGCCAAAGACGTTTACAACAGAAATCTGGGCGACCACATTCTTAATGTAGAAAGTAAAGTTTATTCTCAGCACCATTTCATTAGAGTTGTCCGACACGTTGATTCTGGCGACTCCATCATACTGTACACTGACAAACAGATACAGGATATTAAACGATTCTGTTGTACGATGGATGGAACGGTATTAGGTGTGGACAAATCATTTAATCTTGGAGAAATGTACTTAACATCAACGGTTCTCAAAAATCGAGCACTTTTACCAACCGATACCGGAGAGTCTCCTATTTATTTCGGCCGCTCTTTTCTACATGGTAAATCTGACTTTGAAATTTGCAATGGTTTCTTCTCACAAATTGCCAGTCATTTCACAGATGAAGAAATATAAAACATGGTTGTCAGCTTAGATGACGAAACTGCGATTCGTAAAAGTTTAAAGCGGCCATTCCCTGGAGCCACACAGATTGTTTGTACACTTCACTTGAAGAAAAATGTCACTGGTTATTTAAAAATAGGGTCGGCGTCAACGTCAATGATAGAAAATCAATTTTAAACATCCTTTTCGGTGACGAAGGAATTGCACAATCCGATAATTCAGTAGAAAACAGAATAAAACATGCAACAGATGTCATTTCGGAAAAAGTGTCGGGTTTCCAGCCATACTTCGAGAAACGAATGCTACCAATACTGAAAGACCATGTTAACTATCCTGCGAGGGTAAAAAAATGTTGACGCCACTGGACAAATAATAATGCAGAGTCTGCGAATAATATCCTGAAGATTTGAACCAACTGGAAGCAAAAAAATATATCCGATCTGATAGACGTACTACAGTCGATTGTCAGTTCCCAGTATAAAGACGCCGAAAGTTAATTGATTGGAAGAGGCAATTTCAAGCTGGCATCCAATTATAGGTATCACATAGTTTCTATTGACGTTTGGTGTGAAGAAACAGAAACTGAACGAAAAGAAATATTTAGAAAGTTATTTAGACAAGGGTATAAACAAGTTAACAGTAAGGTCGACAAATGGTAAAACCACTATACCAAAGACACCTTCAGGAGGGGAAAAAAAACCTCACCAGAGAAAAAGGATGAGAGCTGAGCGGAGTCAGACGAGAACAAAATAAAAAAGTGGACAGTCTTAGCAAAGAATATATATATATATATATATATATATATATATATATATATATATATATATATATATAGAGAGAGAGAGAGAGAGAGAGAGAGAGAGAGAGAGAGAGAGAGAGAGAGACAGAGAGAGAGAGAGAGAGACAGACAGACAGAGAGAGGTTTTTGGCATTATTTTATTTAAAGCGTATTATGTACACTAATAAAACAATATCACAACAACATTTGTTATTTATGATTTATGTATTTAAGTCCCTACAATAAAAATTATAATATTTAATGTAAATTACTATATTCTATTTTTATCCCCATTCCTGTCCATTACAGTCCATTTATGTCTATTACTGTGTTTAGGTAGACCCGTTGTGACCTAGCTCGAATCAGACAGGTAATGTAAATTGTACGTAACCTAGCAGGTTGGTATATGCTTTTGAAATACTTTACCCAGATTGGCTTGTTTGTTAATAGCAACGAGATTTGCCGGGGAAGGACAGGACACACCAGGCAGCAACATGATTTAACCCAGTAAAAGTTTATGGTGTGTAATTCAGGAAGGTTGTATTCTGAGGATTTTTTTGCAAATTATGCAAGTATCAGTCTTTATATACTTATACATACACGCAGGTTACATATTACATTATCTGTGTTCACATTGGGGGTAGGTTATTACAGCCTTATCAATATATTAATCATGTATAGGTCTTGCTAAAGAAATACGTATTCATATTGCCAGTGTTCACGATAAGGAAGTATTATCAGGTAAGTCTATTTTCCAGATAACATTCTAACAAAAGAAATAATCATATATAATGTCAGTGTTCAATGTTCATAGGGATTAATTTCTAATTAGTTTATTTTCCATTATCAATCCAATTAGACGATGCAAAATGATATTCCCGACATCAACGTATTCTGCAGGTATCGATTTACCTAAACTCGTATACGTGTTTACAATTACGGGAATTACTATCTAGTCCCTGTATAAAGTGATATTGAAATTAATGTACCGTCGAAGTAATTATTGTTACGGTAATGATACGCATCACGCATACAAAGCATATCTGAGTTCAGAAAAACTTGAGTGTAGGAAAGTGTCTGATAAACACTCTGGTGCATGCATTTGTTGAGATGAATACAATATTTTTTATGGAATTTAATTCGTTTGGGAAGGGGTAATAATGAGTCACTGGTTAAGGTACTCCTCCATAAATACCAGTCTGATAATAAAGCCTTTAGGTGTTCATTCATTCAGCCACGTACACGGAAGTATAATCAACTACGTCCTAATCAGAATGGACTATGTTATTCACCAAGATTGATCAGGTCCTGTTCATAAATGAACCCTCGAGATTTATTGTCAAACCGGAAGAAGTAATACGGACGACAGACGTACGGCCATACCTGGACCTTAGTTGACTTCTATTAGATAAACTAAGGCCAATGTGTGAATACTCTTTCCCACTTTGTTTGCAAAGCAATATTTATTATACAGTGTTTATAAGTGTACATGCACCATGCATATATTCTAGACTTATTTTGGATGTTGTCGATTAGAAGTTCATTGTTACTATATAGAACAAGACATGTTATACATGGCGGTCTGTATAAAGGGTGGAGGAAAAAGCTTGGTAAAATTTTTCGATACACGGAAAGTTACTGGCAGTTTTGTCACATATCCATATTAGCCAGCCCGACACATACGCAGACAGATGTGAGATATTGGCTAATGGCTACTCGTGAACTCGAGACACACTGTAAGTTTGGTATTCTGTAATAGTAACTATTATTTTTTGCCAAAGACGTTAGTCTTTTAAACACAATCTGATATCTCTTCGATTATTTTAAAATTTAACAGTAGCTATTCCTTGATTTCGACTGGACGTTTGCTGTCTATATTTTGCAGACCGGACCTAACTAGCATGGTCACTGTATTTGGTTAACAACTCACATCACCTAGAGTCAATACATCTGTATCGACATTCCATTGAAAATACACGATGGCCACTGTAAGATCGCAAGATGTCATTTGCAGAATAGTCAAAGATGGGATTCTGGAACTAGAAACGACAGGTATGTAGATATACCAATAGATAAGTCATATATAAAAACCTTGATGATAATTACTAACACATTGATACATATACATCGTGTTCCAAATTATACTAAACACAGTAGGTGCAAAATACATAGAGACGACGATAATGATGACGATGATGATCATTCGGTGGCAATGGCCATATTTTGAGCCGCGTGTTACGACTTTGTTGATGAATAACTTGATGATGAAAATTACACTTATTTAATAGGATCAGAAACATTATTTCGATAGCCACACGTAAATCTAAAATTCCAATTATTTGTTCTTATCAAAATGTTCAGTCCAACCTATGAATAAAGAGTCGATGTATAATTCACCTGACAACCCCATGACCTTGGCCTTGGCGTGTACTGAAAATAAATCACAGTAAAGGTATCACGGTACCTTTTTCCAAAGACCTCAATGCTAATGTTTTGTGAAATAAATATACTTTCTATCCTACATCAGCATGCATGTCACACACTGTCATAGAGAACAGTGTTAGATTGTCAATTTGACAATGATAGAACCAGGTACTACATTGCATTTAAGAGAGATAACTCTGCTGGAACTAGACAGTGGTATGAGTTATCTAGTCACACCATACCTATTTTCAGTCATGTGTATCACATTTTCAAAAACTCATAAAAAATACAAAATATGATCCATATAGGAATTAGCATAAATTCACTTGTTGCCAAGAGGCTAAACTTTTTTTAAGCCTAACAGAAAGTACAACTCGTATATAATCCACTAGTGTTGTTGTTTGTTTCTGAATGCAATGGACCCCACACTTTAAGCTCCACCCATCTGGACTTGCGCATTTGGTACCGTTATACATAAAGCAGTAACATGCTACTAGACGAAAATCACACCTTTGATACATGCAGCACACTCGGTTTAAAACTTTAGATCACGTTTGGTGCAAACCGTGGGGTGTTTGGAAATAAATGGAAGATTGGTCAAAATGCTTTAGTTGAATAAGCCACCATTTTTTTTCTTGCAGCGATGGAACACATGCCTTTATATGCTATAATGTCGAACGCTTACTAGTCAGAATATACCGATCACGTCATAATGAAGCCAAACCATACAATGGTCCCCTATCGTACATATACATTATGTTTCAAACGCAACGAAATCGTAACCTTTCCTAATTCAAAACGGTCACGGATACTGTAACTAATGTAAACAAAATGGCCGATGTGCCAAATGCTATCTAATTTTGTATGTACTGATTTAAATCAACCATTATATTTTATTGGAAAAAAATAATAAGAGAGATTTTAAATGTACTATTGTACAGTTCAATGTTTTAACTGTTTTACTAAGGGAATGTGTTTCAAAAGGCATGCAGCTCTGCAACACTTGATACAAACAATGGCGTTTTGGATGGAAAGAAAATGGTTATGTGATAATTATTTAATGACAATAGCTTGCCAGCACATTGAAAGTGCCATGTGTATACTGTTATGCTTCTAAGGACACAACATCGCTTGCCTAATAATCCTTTTGCTGTATGCTACCAACCACCTGCAAATCTGCAAGCAATAAGCATATGCATTGACTTATATATACTACGAGACACGCATAATTCTCAAAAATAACTTGAAGCCATAAAGTCGTGGAATAAAAAACAATGGAGGCAATATACGTTGTGTTGCTGTTATGTAGATAATATTCCAAAGTTATCATGACAGTATTTTTACAAAATCATATTTAAGTGTATTGGTCATTTTGCCTTTGCTAGACTTAGCTTTACAAACAGACTGATAATATGAATTATTGTGATGTGGATTTTAAGATGAAGGTTTACTCAGTTTATTTCTTAAATAATTTGCAAAATTTGACTTACAAATAAATGAACAATTTAAATAATGACAAATTAGGGAAAATATCAGTGTTTAACTTTCTTTTATTGATTGTAAGCAGACATTGGACCACCTTAATGAGATACAAGTAGCACCAAAAGATAGACAAGCATGGCACATGAAATACAGACCCTAGTGATGGTGTAGTTATATTATCCGTGATGGGGGAAAGATACTACAGTGTAAAAGTGCTATATTTAAACATAGTTTAATTCCTGTGAAGGGTTGTTGTTGCATCCTACTGTGTAACAGTGCTATATTCAAACAGTCACATTCATATTACCTGTTAAAAGTGGGTGGTGGTGCATACTAAAGTGTAACAGTGCTAAATTCAAACAGTCACATTTATATTACCTGTAAAGGGAAAACATTCTAATGTGCATCAGAACTCTGTTTAAACAGTCACAGAGGTATGAGAAGTCATCCAATGTTTGATTTTAGGAACGTAGACATAGGAACAGTCGTATTCCATGGGAGGTGGGGGTGCGAGTAGCCGTGTGGTCTAAAGCGCTCTCTGTTACGGATCAGTGCCATCTCACATCTGTCTATTTAGGTTAGAGTCTAAGATTCGGCTAGTGTAGTTATGGGAGAAAGCTTGCGATTAGCTTCTCGTGGGTCTTTGGTTCTTTCTGGGGGTTTTCCCGGGTTCTTCCTTTACCAATAATGCTGGCCATTAACAATAACCTCCGAGAAGACTTTGTACGTGTGAGAACAGAATTTACGTAACCTACTCTTGTGTCTGGAGACTATGTAAATGAGTGTAAGCACAGAACAGTTTTTCTTTTGTGACTCAGATTACCCCACCCATTTAATCGCATTATATCTGATAGTTCGTGGGTAACACACGTTACTCAAGTTGCCTGAGGATTAAATAACCACTATAGGTAACTGTATATGAAATGATCATGACATACCCGAACTCCGATCCCCATCCTCTCTTTAACTATTTCATGAATTTAGGTTACAATAACAAGCGGCTGACGTAGATACAAGGATCAATCAAAATACATCCAATAGTTTGGTTTAATTGTATCTGATGTGCCTTATAGCTATCAAACAACACATCAACCCAAACCATTGTATTTATCAATATATGCCTTATAGCTATAAAACAACACATCAACCAAAACCATGTATTTAGCAATATGTACCGATGGTTTTGTAAGCAGAAAGTGCACTGACCTTTAATTCGCTTCAAAATATCATTTTCCTGAGAATAACAAATAAGCCAAATATAATAATGAAGAATGAGAGGAACATTGCTATTCAGGCACAGTTTGATATTTAAACAATGGAAAGCATCAATCATGACGTCTGCTCACAAGACATATCTTAAAACACTTTCCAACTGCATAATAAATACCGTCTCAGTCAATAGAAAAATGCCCTCTTCCTTCCAGAAAATAAAAGAATACGACGAACCGTAACATCAACAACAACATATTTAAGAAAAACAACTAGAAATATCGTCCACATCATCATCACAACAGCAACATTACGAAAATAACGGAACTAACGGTCATCGTACAAGACCTTGATAAGAACAAAGATGATGATAGTAATCATTCAGTAGGAATGACCATATGTCAGGCCGCTTATTACGATGATGTTGATAAATAACTTGATCATGATGATAATGGTGTTGATGATGCTACTTATTTAAAAGGATCCTAGCCAATATTTCAATAACCAGACGTACATTCTATTTAAAAAAAAAAATGTTTTTGTTAAAGTGTACAATCTAACCTATGAATAAACAGTCACTGTTAAGTTACACCCGACAACCTCGTGACCTTGGCATTGATGTGTACAAAGAATAACAGTCACAGTAAAATGCTAGTCAAAATCACACCTTTGATAAATGCTACACACTCAGTTTAGAACTATAAATTGCGTTTGGTGCATACCGTGGTATCTTTTGAAATAATGGAAGATTTGTCAAACTACGTAGTTGAATAAGTAATGAATTCTTTTCTTGCGGCGATATAATACAACAGGTCTTTAGATGTTATAAGGTCGAACGCTAACACGTCACTATATACCGATGACGTCATACAGAAGCCAAAACACAGAATGGTCCCCTGTCGTATATTTACATTATGGTACGAACGCAACGAAATCGTGACCTTAATTCACAACGGTCACTGATACTGTAACTAATGTAAACAAAATGGCCGATGTGTGCAATGCTATGCAATGTTCTATGTACTGATTTAAATGAAATATTTTTTTATTGGAAAAATAATAATTCTAAATGTATTATTGCACAGTTCAATATTTTAATTGCTTACTAAGGAATGTGTTAGAAAAAGCATGCAGCTCTGGAACACTTGATACAAGAAATGGCGTTGGGGATGGAAATAAAATGATTGTGATAATTATCTAATGACAATAGCTAGCTAACACATTGGAAGTGCCACCGTTATCCTGTTCTGTCTTAAAAGATAACAAATCTTGTACTAATAATACTTTGCTGTATGCTACAACCCATCTGCAAGCAATAAACATATGCAATGACTGTTACGAAGAGACTAAAAAATCGCTTTAACTCACAAAATCGAGAGAAATAAGAATAGGTGGTTTACACGTTTTGTTACTGTTATGTACAGTAGATAATATTCCAAAGTTTCCCTGACAGTTCATTTAGAAAATGATATTTAAGTGTAACAATCCATATTGCCTTTGCTAGATTTAGCTTTGCAAACAAACTGATAAAAATTTGTATGAATCATTGTGATGAAGAGTTACTCATTTTTATTTCTGAAATAATTTGCAAAATTTAACTTACAAATAAATGGAAACTTTAAAATAATGACAAATCAGGAAAAACAGCTCCTAGTGTTAAACTTGTTTTTATTTTTTGTAATCAGACAGTGGATCACCTTAATGAGATACAGGTAGCATCAAAAAATAGACAAGCATGGCACATGAAATGTAGACCCTAGTGATGGTGCAGTTATATTATCCGTGATGGGGGAAGGATAATACAGTGTAAAAGTGCTATATTTAAACATAGTTTTATTCCTGTGAAGGGGTTGTGGTTGCATCCTACTGTGTAACAGTGCTATATTTAAACAGTCACATGTATATTACCTGTTAAAAGTGGGGTGGTGTTGCATACTAAAGTATAACAGTGCTATATTCAAACAGTCACATTTATATTACCTGTTAAAAGTGGGGTGGTGGTGCATACTAAAGTGTAACAGTGCTCTATTCAAACAGCCACATTTATATTACCTGTTAAAAGTGGGGTGGTGGTGCATACTAAAGTGTAACAGTGCTCTATTCAAACAGCCACATTTATATTACCTGTGAAAAAGGGGTAGGGGTGCATGCTAAAGTATAACAGTGCTATATTCTAACAGTCACATTTATATTACCTGTTAAAAGTGGGGTGGTGGTGCATACTAAAGTGTAACAGTGCTATATTCAAACAGTCACATTTATATTATCTGTGAAAAAGGGGTGGGGTGCTTACTACAGTGTAACAAGACTCTATTCAAACGGTCAGTTATATTCCCTTTTAAGGGGAAAACATATTACAGTTTAACAGAACTCTGTTCAAACAGTCACAGAGGTATGAGAAGTCATCCAATGCTTGATTTTAGGAAATGTAGACATAGGTACAGTCGTATTTCGGGGGGGGGGAGGAGGGAGCCGAGTGGTCTAAAGACCTATGTTATGGATCACTGCCATCTCACCTCTGTCTGTTTGGGTTTGAGTCTAAGATTCGGCTAATGTAGTATGCGAGAAAACTTGTGATTAGCTTCTCGTGGGTCTTTGGTTCTTTCAGAGGTTTTCCCGGGTTCTTCCTCCACCAATAATACTGGCCGCCATGTATAGCGTATTGTGTGCTGAAAAATGGTGTTAAACCCTACAACAACAACATATTTCATGGGAAGGTGGAGCACATTACAATGAATGATCACTCTACACAAACCTTGGAAAATCAAATGGGAAATAAAAGTCAATACAAGGTTAAATATAAAAAGTTTTTGGGTAAAAAAATTACGTTTTGAAGTTTTGTTTCGAAAAATGGGACACGTAAATAATGGTATGAATTCCTTTAGCGTACTCTTCTTTACATGTTTTGTGTCAAATGATTCCAGATCCCAAATATTTACAAATATGTAACCAATAAAAACTTACCAAAATGAGCATGAAAGTCTAATCAGGTTATTTCAATATATTAATAATATGCCTATAAATACAAGGTTCTTAATGTCTATGTATTAAATTGGAACACAAGTTCTCAATTATAATTACTTTTAAGGATCATGTTACATATTTCCTTAAATCAGAAGGTGATGATTGTAATTATAGTATATTAAGCAAATTTCTTAGTTTTGGGGTTTGGGAAAAACCTTTTATTGAATAGTGTAAGAATAAAATTAAAACAATTAATGTAGAAAAGTAGCATGCTCCTATATGTATATTAAAGCTGGCAATGCAATTGTATTTAGCATATGTTATCTGGAACTGTACGATACTTTTAGAACATTATGGATTGGGAGGTCTTTAGAAAGTGCTATTCTGTGCTAAAATATGTGGAAATTGAATCCAATACAGTAGACACATATTTTTAAATTTCCTTCAATGTGATGTTGTTGCGGTGAATTTAATGTCAGAAAAATGAAACTTCTTTAAGTGCTTTCATTCATGCAAGACTGGAAAGCTGCTATGGAATACAATATAACAAACTCACAGTACAATATTGGCAAGGGTTGTAAGAAGGCACTATTTAACAGAAGTGCTCATACAATTATCAGAGAATTGCACATGTCATGAACGTATTGCCACAGTTGTGCTCAGCCTAGTCACTAAATTGTTAGGGGCATTTAGAACATGCAAAAATGTCCAATGGTTATTGAAATCAAAACCCATCTTTGCTGTAAACAAATCCAAATTAAATGACAAATGTTACAATGTTAGAACATAAGCTGTTGCCCACTTCAAAATGTTCATCTGATAAAAGCATTCTATGCTAAATTTGTATCGAACGTATTGTCAACCTCTTCTAAAACTATAGCTACCAAAACAGAGTATATGGTTTACTTCTACTAAATTTATATCTACCATAAATAGAGAGTATGGTTTACTTCTACTAAATTTATATCTACCATAAATTGAGAGTATGGTTTACTTGTACTAATTTTATATCTACCTTAAATAGAGAGTATGGTTTACTTCTACTAAATTCATATCTACCATAAATAGAGAGTATGGTTTACTTCTACTAAATTTATATCTACCATAAATAGAGAGTATGGTTACTTCTACTAAATTTATATCTACCATAAATAGAGAGTATGGTTACTTCTACTAAATTTATATCTATCATAAATAGAGAGTATGGTTTACTTCCACTAAATCTATTTCTACTGTAAATATAAAAGTATGGCTTGCTTAAATGCATAATATTTTGCTATTTTTGACTATTTCAATATGAAGAAATATATGAGCCAAAAATATTCTTTTCTCTAGATGGTAGTTTCGAGATTCAAGAGTCATACTTTTGGTCAAAGAACCCATTATTTGATTTCTCGAGATACAACTAAGCTGTCAAGCAGTCAATAGCTTATTTTTAAAATGACCAAAACTAAATTTGTAGGCTCTCAAGGCCTTTTACCTAAATGAGGGCCATATGCAGCACTATTATCTGTCCTTAAAATATGCAAATATCACTATGATTGGTTTTAGTCCTTGTATCTAGCAGAGTAGTCTATCAGCCAAGTACAAAGCCTATATCTTCAACATATTCATATTCTAGATAGATTGATTCCACAAAGCAAGATCGAAAAAAATATTCACCCTTTTGCTTTGCTTCTTTTAATTTCTGTATCCGTTCTTAAAGTTTTCTATTTTGTCTGAGGCTTTCATTTCTTCCACGTGATTAATGATTTGCTCTCCATGTACCTAAAAAACATATATCTACTCTCTCTTTAGCTCTCTTATGGATTCATACTAAAACTGCATGCTCTACCTCGATAATTCAATTTTATATAGTCATCACTACAGAGGCGTAGCGTAGACCACCGAAGTTGGTCTCTAAACCTTTTTTTTATTTTGACTTTGCGGCTTGTAAGCCGCAAAGTCAAAATGAAAAAAAGGTTTATAGACCAACTTCGGTGGTCTAAGGCGTAGCGATGATATTTTGCGCCCGGGGACGAACTATAAAATTTGCGCCCCAGCGATCTTGTGACCGATTTATTACCCTTGTTTACTTATTATAATGTAACGTTGTAAGCCTCATTTTGGCGCCCCTGTACCTCGGCGCCCAGGGACATATGTACCCCCCTGCCCCCACCTCGCTACGCCTCTGCATCACTATTGGAAGTTACTGTGTCAAACTCTAGTTCAACTTTTATTTCAGCAAACAGATTCGGGAATTCTCGGTCTATCCTATGATAGGTTAAAATTTTGATTTCTTAATCTCAACACGCACATCTCTCTCTCTCTCTCTCTCTCTCTCTCTCTCTCTCTCTCTCTCTCTCTCTCTCTCTCTCTCTCTCTCTCTCTCTCTCTCATAACTACGTCCAAAATTGATTTCTTAATCCCCATTGGTGACCTCCGAAGTCTCGCTATCGGTTGACTCACATGCCATACAAGGATATTTAGTATTAGTATTATGACCATATTTACTAACTATCCATACCCAAGTCGTACACAGCTGGCTATTATTCTACTATCTCTGCTTGACATTACTAAAGTGGATATTCGCATGTATTATTTTGTACACCCACACGATCTCCTTCGATCAGCTGATGAGAATAGGGCGAAACATCCATACGATTTTCACTAGCCAACAGTAAAGTGTATAATAGTATAACCCGTATCAATAATTATCTTGCAAATCTGCTAGATTTAGCGTGTCTGTACTCTTCTCGACTGCATTTATCGTCACGTTCAAAACAAAGACACTGGATGTCAACTAAAATTTGGTTACTCCAACTGGGAACCTTCGAACAAACAGGAAGTCATTAGTTTGGTTCTTGGTTATTGATTTTGTAGATCAAAATGTCTCGAGGTTACAACTGAACGCTGATTTGTATTAATACGCCAAGACTCTGTATTGTATTCCGAATGAGTGTTAGAAACTTGTAAACATCGCGTCATCGGCGTTCGATGTTCGATTCAGTAGCAGACGACATAAACTGGAGAGTGCAGAAGTGCAGAAGTGGAGAGTGCAGAAGTTTACATGGAGAAAGGATTTTCATTTAAATAATCAGGGTAGTGCATACATGCAATTTTGAATAGCAGATGCAAACTTTTGGACGATGGTATATCTGTATTGTTTATACTTTGTAAAAAAAAATATGTATAAGGTACAGTAAGCATGCTTGTTTCCGTTAGTAAAATGAAAAACTCTGCAACATTCACTCCCCTTCTAATTTATACATAGTAGAAATTGTGTATATATTTTAGAAGGAGAGGAATATTTTCAGTAACTGTCTTTTTACTGAGAGAAATGAGTGCTCGTACCGAATAATGATCGTGTAGACTTTAATGTATATCTCTGTCTCCCGAGTCCATCCCCGTATTTGCTGCACCGTGCAATGTAACTTTTTAAATCATTTATATTTTCAAAAGGAAATTTTTATTCGTGGAATTAGAAAACAAATTTACATTTAAAATCTTACCATGTGCGTCATCTGATTTGATTATTTCTAATTTAATTAAGTGTCTAATTATTGTTTACTTAAATTATGTGTCTGACTATTTTTACTTGAATTATGTGTCTGATTATTTTTACCTTATTGTGTCTGATTATTTTTTTTTATACATAAAATTCAAGTAAAAAATATTCAGACACAATAAGGTAAAAATAATCAGACACGTAATTCAAGTAAAAATAATCAGACACATAAGTTGAATTATGGTCACCTTGCAATTATGTCAGAAGTAGGTAGTTAGTTATAGGGAGCGAAAATCGATTGCTTTCAATGAATGACTTACGAGCTTGATCCAAGGGCATAAAACAAACTCCAGGGCCTATATTATTTGCATATATTAATGTCTTTTCATGAACTGTTATCGTATATATGGTTATATGGGTAGGATCTTAATAATTTCAAGTTATTAGGTATGGTCCAAAAATTTCATTGGAGTTGGGGTGGTTCCTGTCTTGATAATAAGTTGTATACATTAATTAATTTGTCTTTTCGTGCTAGCAATTGTGTACATGGGTATAAACTGATAATCTCCAAAGTTTCAAAATTGCTGTTATGGGGTAGGGATTGAATGCCTTGTAAGCGCCAGTTATATGTGTAAATTTTTCTTTGCATGTCGAGTTGGTCTGTGTTATGGTTGTTAGTTGGTGATCTCAATACTTTTATGATGAGACACAGGGGATACGTTTTTGTAGGGTGGGGATAGACATCAGGCTATCACTTCAAGTATTTGTATAAATATTCGGTCCACAAATCACATATGGCGTGAGTTACCTGAAACTTATGTAGAATCACCGCTAGTCCATTATCCCAAGTTTATTCTGAGCAATTTAGTTTTATTATTTTTTAAACGTATTACTAGTAGCTTGCAGTAACAGTAATATTTGCTAAAAAGTTACAAATTGGCATCCATACTATACAAGAAAAAAATGTTATTTTAAAAGTATTTTTATATTATTTTTATTAGTTGTAGTTACAATCACATGTGGTAATTAATAGGAGTTACTTGAAACATACGTAAAATCGCATCTACCCCTTTAGTCCTACTTTAAGCTGAATAATGTTTATCATTTTTGACTCGAACTTATTTTTTATAGTTCGTTCTACATATCATAGCTAAATTTTCCTATCTTTAACTCGGTAAATATTCAGGTCATCGTCATTCAATGTAGCCCAAAAAATGTACCTGTTTTTAAAAGCTTCGTTTGACACGAATTAGGGATTTGTTTTATAACGAACTATAATAGCAATAATAATTAAATAAAATAAAACTATTACGATAATGGTGGTGGTCTGTAAATTTACGACTGTAGAATATTGTTTTTAAGTCAGAAATATATACATAGATGTATTTACGTTTGTTTGGCATTGTTTACTAAAAGTATATATGTCTACATTTTAAGACACTATGTCATGGTTTTAGGTCAGAAATAGATTTATAGATGTGTATAAGTTTATTATGCATTGTTTACTAAAAGTATATATGTCTGTATTTTGTGTATTCCGTATCCTAATGTAAGTCATTTTTTTTCCACAGCCGGCTATGAACCCGTCTATTCTGGCATTTTAAAGATGGAAGACATGTTGGTAACCGTAGACAATAATGCGAGGAATATTCAGGTTTACAATGGTCATGACGGTAAACTGATTACATCACACAGACTGGAGTACCGTCCCACTGATGTCTGTCTTATTAGCGAGAATGAATTCGCTGTGTGTCTGGGTAACGGTACGGTTGTAATCCTGTCATTGAAATCTATAGATGACGTAAAACTCGTCAAAACTTTACAGACAGGATTTTTTCCATGTTATTCATTGGCAAAATTTAATTCAGACAAACTCATTGTCAGCGGTAGGAAAGACGACATGTTGTGTTGGGGAATTTTATCGATTAGAGATGGACGTATGGACTCAACTCACGACATCTGTGAAGGGATATGGACTCACATGGCCGTCAAAGATAACAACGTGTACATCTCGTGTTGGACTTCAGACTCCATTAATCAAGGAATTTATGTTTACGATATTCTGAATCCAAAAACAAAAAAGTTTCTGTATCAACACCAGGAATTAACACCGTGGTCAGTAATGGCTGACAGGGATTATGTGTACGTGTGTGACATGCACTCTAACAGAATTCATCAGCTGACAGACAGCGGTCAGCTAGTGACCATACACACAGTGTCATCAAGTCCGTGGGGAATATTCTATGATGACCAGCAACGATTACTTTACACCACAAGCTGGGAAAGTAATGTGATAACTGTTTACAAAATGGAGTCTTTACATCAACAAGGTAATTCTATTTTATTTTACATTTTCCACAACGAAAACTTCATTTATTTACATTTCCCAATTCACATTTTTGTATCAAAATATGATTAATGAATATTGTAGTCATAACTTTATTGTAAGACAAACATGTATAACAGATTTAAAATAAAATTAAAGTGGAGTAAATATTATTTTATTATTTTGGAAGTTTGAAAAAATCTATTTCGTAGTGCATGGTCATATGTATCGATTTATAATATAAATAAAATATTTTTGTTATTTTAAATATTACTACAAATTATATTATAGTCATTTATTTTCATTAATGATTGTTTAGTCGTCTGCTTGTTGGTTCTGACTACATAATTTTCATATAAAAATATTAAATCTGTATGGACTATCAAAATGGCTGCTTATATGCAAAACTCGCCATCATCACCAGTTCAGGGCAATGCATATTTTTTCCCAGAAGGTGGCGCTTTCATTGATCAATCTTTGCACACGTCATTGCACGCGACATGCACGCGACCGGATCTCGTTCAGCGTCTAAAATTCCCACGTCTTTTGTGTTGAGATCATTCATGTTGATGGAGTGGTTCTGTGATGAATATTCAAGGTGGATTTATCAATGAAAAAACTCAAATACAAGATACCTGGACAATTAAGTTTAAAAAAAAAATTAAATACCATTTTGGATATTCTATGGTATGTTATATAATGCGCGCTATATTTACTACGATCTATCTGTTCACGTTTTCGTTGAAGGATGCAATGATATTGCAAACCGAAACAGACGAGGTTGAAAATGGAGGTATGGCTTAGATAAATTAATATGGCGAAAGATTACAGAAATAATATTGTCAAGTAATATTGTAAAATAACGGCCGACATTTTTATTAAAAATTAAAAGTTGGATGTGGAAGTAATCACAGGTGAAGAAAAAGAGCTTGAGGTGAAGAAAAACATAATAATCTAAAGAAAAAAACCCCAGTGAGAATGGAATTATTTAAATCTGCAACATCAGTTTGAAATTAATAATGTCTAGATTACCTATTCTTTGTTCAATTGTTGTATTCGTATAGGTTATTCAAATATAAGATAAAAGATTTGTATATGGTGTAGACAATTTTGTACAAGATTAATCCATGTAGGAACATTTTAGTACTTGCACACAAAGCAGGGGTACTGTCACAAGGATTTATATTGCTTACAATTTGCCCATAAATTCTACATGCACTGTATAATATTATGACCTAAGTTAATAGTAATATATATTGTGTGATTCATATGTAAGCTATAAGCAGCAATTAAGTCCTTGTGGGTATCTGTATAGAACTAATTTCAATAATTTTAAACAAACTGTACATCAGTTTGGAACAGAGTTCAGAATGGTTGGAGGCCAGACATACTTTTAAAGTTTTATATAACAATTGACTTCCCCCAAGATATTTTTTTTCTAGCACATTATATACCCAGATCTAGCTTAACAGACTTGATATCTCCATACTTTATCTGGGATATTGCAGTTGCAGTCAGTAGTCTGGATGTCTGTCCATCCTTATATGACAAATCTAGTCATAATTAATTATTCACAATACTTGAAGAATTTAAATGAATCTTTTTACATTTGAAGGGGTAGATACCTGGTTGATTTCAGGAAAGGTTTAACCCTGAGACTGACTACTGAATAACCCTGAGACTGACTACTGAATAACCCTGAGAGTGACTACTGGATAATTTCATTTTATGGGGATTGCCTAGAAAATAATCCCCCACACCCTCAAACACTCCAAATGTAATTTTTTTTAAAATTTCTTTTTGACCTTTTGGTAGGAAATGTATTGAAAATTCATTGAAGAAAAAAATTCTATGAATTTTTTTTAAAATTGAACTGCAGAGGACTTTCTTTGATTTCAGTGTTCCAAATGTGAGATGGTGTGATAATGATAATGTAAATGTGTTTGCCAGGAAAGCATGCAACTTGTATTGCTTCCCACCACATACACCTCTTTTTGATAGGAATGTATACCATGTGTTCCAATGTGTCATCTATTCACAGAGCACATACAAGAAATAAATATCTATTTTATAAGTATACTAGCCATTGTTGGAAATTATTCCCTGGAAGTAGCAGTTTATACTTTTATAATTGTTAACACTGGAGAGCATGTTAATTTAAGTAATTTCAGTATGCACTTATTGAACTGGGCCATAAAATGCATTACTTATTCTGATAATTTACAATAAACAAATAGAAGAGGCATGTATAACCTCAAATTTGGCAGACCAGGAATATTTTATTGGTGCCTGTCCACTGTGTCCAGTAATTAGATGACTAAAACCACATTAAACCAGGAATTCCAAACTTGGACAGAAAGAGGAACCTTTAGGTTTGGCTTCTTCACTTTTGTAATTTCTAAGTTTGATTTTTAAAGATAATATAATCCTAACTATTATTAAAAGAAAACATTATATTATGGGAATTAAATAATTAATGCTAAACTTTAAAGTGATTAAACTTAAAATTATTTTAAGAAATTTTAATTCTCTCATTTTGGCGTGGGTCATAGATGTAATTTGTGATGTAAAAGATACAGCTTGGCTTGCTTGCTCGTTTTATCATTTTCACTTCCTAGACATAAAAAAGTATATACTATATAGCCTTCTCTGACAAGATTCTGTATATATTTTTTATCAACTATTGCCTTAGATGGTACCGGATTTTCATAATTACCAGATGTAAATTAATTGTAGTACAGGAAAGTAGTACATGTATTAAGGTATGCCAACATGTCTCAGCATTGCACATGTTGCAAATGTAAATAACTTCACCATAAAACCTGCCCATCTTTCAAAAACACATAGTAAGTGTAGAGCGGAATCTTATTAGTACTTGTTGAGTCGGCTATATAACAGTAGATCTCCGTTTTAATCGTATTTGATATTTAAAAGTTGTGGTTTAATTTTCATTTGCGCAATTGGACATGAATAAATTGTGTATGATGAGTTTTATTGGCAAAAGATTTGTTAATGTTGCAGACATGGATAACAATGATATAGCTTGAACACTCTGGTTTAGCTCTCATAAGTTTTAGATCCATATTTTTCTTGTACAATCTGCATCATTGTTGATAATATACATGTATATCTACATAACTAATCCATTATATGAACAGGTAGGTGTTCCAATAGATATTTTGAAAATGGATGACAGATCTACCCAACTTTTTGTGGTCCATATTTTTCTTGTAAAATCTGCATCATTGTTGATAATATACATGTATATCTACATAACTAATCCAATATATTAACAGGTATTCCAATAGAAATTTTTAAAATGGATGATAGATCCATCCAACTTTTTGTAGTCCATATTTTTCTTGTAAAATCTGCATCATTGTTGATAATATACATGTATATCTACATAACTAATCCATTATATGGACAGGTATTCCAATAGAAATTTTGGAAATGGATGACAGATCGATCCAACTTTTTGAAAAGGCTCTAAAAGATGGAATGGAAACTGTGCACCGTATACGTATTATGGTTGTCGGACACATGGGTGTAGGCAAGACGACCCTAGTCAAGCGTCTTCTTGGAGAGGAGGTAAACATTTCCGAGAGACATAGTACAGAGGGCATTGATGTATATGTCAATTGCTGTGATGTTTCTTTGTCAACCCATGAATGGACAAGGCGAACAAAAGGTATGTGGTCATACATACTCATTAATGATCTACCTCTCCGAATTTATGCAAATTCCACAAGGTGAAATGTGTCACATTAAACTGTTTTGTGTTCATCCATCTTTATTTCACTACTTTACAATAGCAATGTTTTCCACTATCTAATGTTACCAAATTTTGTAAGTAGTTTGCATTCTGGGCAAGGAACAGACCTAATTTATCATATCTGATTTAGAAGGTTTAAAATCAGGGTCAAGGTCACAGGGCTAACAGAATGACACTTTACATACAGCAATGAAATAAGTAACTGTTCCTCATCATTCACTATTTTCACATATACACAGCAAGGTGGAGTTTTTAAGTCTTGATATTTAACTTATACTACAAGTATTTGGTATGTTAGCACATTGCGTATGTTGTTGTATTTAATTATTGTACTTTTAATATTTGCTTTTTCCTCCTTCATGTACTTGCACAAATCTATATACTGCTTGCATCCTGTATGCACCTTTTGGCTTTTATTCACCCTCTGTTGTATGCTGAACTGCTTTGTAACATATCTCCATGGTGAGTGGTATTTGTAGTAACACCATATAAGCCATTAACCAGGCAGCCTTGGTAGAATTGTCTGGGGGTTCAGGTTAGAAGGATTGTTTGTGCTTATTTTTGTGTCCATATACGTGTTCATATTTCGGTTATCATTCTTAGCCATGGCTATACAAAATCAGTTAATAGTCGACTAGCCCAAGGCTGGTAAATTTTCTATTAGTTTTCATAATTTAACTAGTCTAATGGCTGGTTAATCTTGTTATGTGTTAAATTGCTTTGTGGCAAGGATTCAGTAAGAATGAACAGGACGAGAAAATTTATGTATCTATTAGTAATTCTGTCTGCAAAGAAATTTGTTAAATCCTCAGCCTGTGGCTAACCTAAAGACCAAATAATATTTTAAGATTATATTGTAATTATTATTATTATTATTAGTATTAAAATAGAGCTCAGAGATTATATCTGCCATCAGATCTAGAACATCCTTCCTCAACCAGGTTACAACGTTTATAGTACTGTACACCAATAAATTAAAAATGGACATCTCATTTGAGGAAGGCAATAAATGGATGAGGACATTTGTTTGAATACGAAAATACACCTAAGTAAATAAATATGTTTAGTAGGGGTGTGCTCTTTCTCTAACTAGCAAAGCAATTACGTATTCAGCTGGCATATAAGAGTTTGACAACACAAATTTCTTGGAGATGGAACGACTGTTTAAGGAAATATTGGATTCACTGTCTTGTCATACCATATCCAAAAGGTCTAAATCCAAATTTTTTTTTTTTTGGGGGGGGTAGGGGGCATCATGTCGTGATGTATGCATCATCTATATACCACGTCTTTATCAGGAAACCATGTAAAAAAGATTACTTTTTTCATTGTTTTGATCTTTTGTTTTTAAATGAAGTTGCCAGATTCCATTTTTTATGGGGTATCCTGGGTGGGCATCCATTCTATCCTTTGTAACTTTGATGTGAAATATATTTTCAAAGTGCCCAAGTGTGGTTTCTAGTGGGATTTCCAAGGGTAAATCTGATATATGTAGTTCTTCTATTTTCTTCTTGATTTCTCTCATGATGGTTGCTGATTCTTTAATTATAGCTATTTCTCCTCCTATTGATATATTTCGCACGTTGTATTATAGTTTCATTTTTTACAGGTTTCAATATACATGTATATTCTCTAGAGCTGTACCGATGTCACTTTTTGCCAATTATGCCGATACCGCGTATAGCCGATTATCAAAATTGCCGATACCGATTATGAGACCGATTATTTGATTATCATATTATGTACTCGGGTATAAGCTGACAAATTTAGAAAACAATAAAGGCCTGGAAGGGGGGGGGGGATTTTTTTTTGGCAAACAGGAAAGTTTCTCGGCACAATAAATATGTTCTAATCACTATGTAAATTGAGGCAATACTTTTGAGTTTATTGCCGACTTTCTATGAGCAAAGGTCGTCGGCTTGCTTTGACGACAACAAATACTCGTTATTGCTGCGGCAACATCAGATAATTGTAAAACATTGATATAGAATTGTTTTATTTGTTTAGTATATATCGGTGCTTAAAAGGTACAGTAAAACCTGTTATGACTTATGAGAGACCGCCCCTTCTGCCAGATGGTGGCTTGGTGAAACACTAACAAAAGAAATAAAAAATAATTTTGAAAAATCCAGAAATGATTCTCACTTACTAGTATTAAAGACAATGAGTTCGTTCACCCTCCAGGCATTACGGATTAACTGAAAGACAGAAGACGTACTCAAACCTACACTGAAACCCTTTCAAACAATTTCTCACTGAGACATAAGGACTATCGGTGTTTTGTGAGTTTTCATAAAGATAAAGAAAAAACACAAACCTCAAAATTGACTGTGTATATATCCATCATTACTCCCTTTGATGTTAATCTTACTGGCTATTCACATGACTTTGGCACTACAATAGCGGTTAGCGACATGTACTTTTTTAGTCTGGTTTACTGCAGTTTACAAATGTTACCGGACGCTGGAGTTGAAAATTTCGCACAACTGGCAGCAAGATAAATTCTTTTTAAATACTTTATTAGAGCAATCTCTTTGTTACAAAAGATTAATTGATGGTTTGATGTGTTTATCTCGATATATGGTTATTCGACTATACAGTAGTGTTAGTTAATGAGCAACTTGCTTGCATACTGCAATTATCCCGAACTCTAGTGTTACAAAGGATTAAGTTACCGTCAGTCAAAACGCGACTGTATATACAACTTTTATCAGGAAAAATTGGCTATTTAAAAAAATTATTTGCATCGGTACCGATTATTTTTGCCGATACCCGATTATACCGATTATGCTAATAATCGGCCCGATTACGCGTACGGGTGATTAATCGGTACAGCTCTAATATTCTCTGTCTCCTTTCATATTTAACCCTTCTACTAATTTGGTGAAGGTTCTGTTTCTTACATCTAATGCAATCATTGCCGATGACATTGTAGGTCATATTTCTGTTAACATTGCAAACAGACAATTCACTATGTCCCTTTTTATAACAACATTGTAAAACTGGTCCTCACTTATCTCTATTCTTTTAGTGCTGTAGTACTTTTTCAGATCTGACAATTGCCAATTTCGCACCATTATCCTTCTGTATGTGCAGCACGTTTATCACAAGTTGCTCTTTGTCCAAAGCAGTATTTCAGTATTATATATGTATTGTCTTTCTGTTCTGTCTTTGCATATTTGCACAGATTTCTTTACTGCTTTCAAACTTTGTAGTCCTGTACATGTATGACTTTGAAGAGGACAAATATGCAAAACTGAAATTCGCTCAAACTTTTTATATAATTTGCTATATGTATATGGCTCATTTTCTGAAAATTTGTACCTTTCATTTTTAATCGTTACAAAAATATTTATTTTTAAAAAACCAATCGTTTCTCTCTATCCGTCTTAAATAAAACAACATACTCCTGCCCTTACAAATAGCAGTTGCAACGTCATTTGAGACGTACACACTGGCATTGTGTTGATCATGAATTATTGAGAACTCACATAGGGAGAAGCATTCTAAGTACTAATTCTGAGATGTCGCCACATGGTTGTTAAGGCTTTATTTATTGTTATCTTTCTTCAACTTAAATAACTTATTAAATGTATAAAATTTGTAACTTTTCAACTTTTCCATTTGATCAAGTCGATTTATCTTCAAATCATTATATACATTTTAATTGGAAAAAATAGAGCGGGTGTAAGCATGATGTGATGTCTGCAGTTTTATATATGAAAAGGCTCCAACCTAATAATGAATGATACTTGAACTCTATAAAAAGCATAATTGACGCATACTCAGGAAATGCGGTCACTACTGAGTTCAACATTGTTTATTTTATTTCTTCTTATTTATTAGTGTTTGTAATTTTATTATTTCTCAATAAAACAAACTATTTAAAGTTGAACGAGAAGTTTTAAAAATATTTAACTTCTAAATTGTGAATGCAAAATAATCAGGTTTACGTTATTTTATAATATATAACAACAAGTCAGATAATGTTACCATAAATACATATTTTAACTGCTAGACGTACTTGGGACAAAATGAGAAAGTCAGTTTCAGCATCATATTTAAAGGTCACGTTTAAATCCTAGAGAAAACTGAATAGTATTTCACATGGTCCGAATCAGCAAGTTTAAAGAATCAGCCAGATATCTGGGCCGAATCAGTAAGCAATTTGTATCGAATCAGCCTGGTCTGAGTTTGAGAGTAATTACCACATTAATGAATAATGTTAGCATAATATTTGTATCAATCAAGAAAGTAAACAGCAACATTTGTTTAAATTTTATATCGTAATGTTCCGGTATGCATTTTAAGAAATGTAATGAGATTATATGAACACAGACTTTCAGTTATAAGTGAGTTACTTTTTTATTATGACATTACACAAACAAGATGAATGCAGCATATAATCTAAAAAAATGTATTCAATAATGCACAAACATTTAGTTCTTCGTTTTTGAACATATCTCACATGTAAAATATTCTAGTTGTTATTCTTTTGTTTTTCCTGTCTGACTTTGTTTCAGTTTCCCTTCTGAAACGTTCTGGAGTTGGATAGGTATGGTGTTTGCTTCCTTGTACAGGAGAGCCAATACCTGAGAATAAGATGATGCATCATTTGTGTATTCAAATAATGCGGTAACCACCACATGGCAACCTCTTTGTTATAACAGTATAGTTCTAAGGCACACATTTCTATCTTATAAATAATTTATTTAATTCATTGCTTAACATTAAATAGGTTTTCTGGGTGACAAGTTTTGGGATGACTTTTGCAACTATTTGGGGCAACGTCTCCAGATACGTTCTGACTAGTTCTCCCAGGGTGAGTTTTCAAAGGGGCAAGGTTTATTTAAACATTCATTAAAATATAAATTCTAAATGTATTTCACATTTTCTTATCTTGTTTTTTATTTGTTTGGTCCCACATAGCGAGTACCCCCATAGTAAATGCATGTTGTTTATGTTTTGTAAAAATTCAAAAATAATTTTGATATGGGGTTTAGTAGTATAATACACTTACGTATTCTAGTGTAACATTAGCTCTACAACCCAAGCTGATCTATTATATGAATAGTCTAAGCCTTGTCAGGTGTTTGCTATGTTAAATTGCATGCTATCCATGTATTTGTTTGGACTGGTTAGACAGTCAAATCATAATACGGAATAATCTATGTAAAAAAAACATTACTAGTGTCTACTAGGGAGGTCAAGCTAGATTGTGGTGATGGCATGTGGCTCCTCTGTCCAACCACTTCTACCACAATGCCATTCTATCTTTCCCATGCTGTTTTTCCTTATCTAATTATCCTATAGTGCTTGCAATAAGTGTAAAAGAAAACTGAAAATAAAACACGAAACAAGAAGAAAAAAAAAAAAACTAAGGAGCATTTTATTGCAGGTGTGTATGTACTGCACAATTTACTAGCTCATATATTTAGTAATATGTGATTGTACTCCCATGTTCATGTTTTAAAAATGTTCTTTTTAAAGTGGCCTTCCCTTTGGGGAGATATGTTTGCCTTGTAGCATTGGTATCACCATTACTTGCTCCTTACTCGGTAGTCACACACAAGCACACATACAATTATTCATACACAAATGTACTAGTAGCACCTTGAAACCTTGAAAGAAATTCATCTAATTTCTATCCGATGATGAACTCCACTTCTGCCAATTGGTAACTTCTTTAAATCAATTGAACTACATCTTCCAGCTCTCTGTTACAATAAAGGTTGGTAATTTGGGGCTTGCTGCTTTGATAACTTGCACTAGATCATAAGATGTGTAGACCAATTCACTATCTGATAACAAACTTCCCATCTGAATATTTCTTCGGACAGGTCCGGACATTTTAGTCCTTGTCTATGAGGATTGACTTGTCTCTCTCTATTCAGAGAGATTATTGTCATCACCTTTTCCAATATTCTCAACAGTTCTGTGATTTAATTTTCTACAAGCTGTTTTGCATCTTATCTGCAATGCCCATAGGTGTTTTCAAATTTGGATAGTTCCTTTTTTTCCATTGATTTCATATTTTTAGCTAAGTCCACATCCAGTGTAGGTTGTTCCAATATACTATTAGGAATGGCCTTAGCAAATTTGTGACCCGATTTGGATCATTTGGCACATCATTCTGGATTTATGCACCGTGTCCCCTGTGGTCACTGCATTTGGAATTAAACTTTTCAATAAGTTAAGTTAACATTTTCTTCCATCGTTAAATATTGATGCACAGTGTCCTAGTGAGATTTCTTTATCTCTAGCCCAAGTATAACACTAGTCTCATTAATACAGACAGATAATGGTGCACTCAGATTTGGTCAACCACTATGATACCTCATAACATCTGTTGTAGCAGGCATCATAGTGATCCATTGTAGCTGTAGGGAAGTAAGACTGTTACTAATGTCAACTGAACACTGAGCAAAATGGTTGTCTATTAAATGATATTGCATCCGCAATCATTGTACTCATTTACCATTAACATTTTTTAACAAAACCAAAATCTAATGTAAAACAATTTTATTAGATATTTATGATTTTATTGTTGTGTTTTTTTGTGTGTGATGTTTTAGGGTTTAGAAATTTACATGCATTTATTCATTTGTATTGAAAAATGTTTACCTTTTGGTGAGATATTTTAATGGGCTAAGAATTTCTCTCCTGTTATTATCAAAATAATGAGAATGTGGTATATTTTATTTAACTTGTGAGTTTATGTCAGTGAGTCTCTGAAATATTCTGGAAATTCCTGAGTTTCATAAGTGAAGAGTGCAGTATTCCTTATCCTAAACTTTTGTTGGAGGATTTAATTTTTGGGTTATATTGTGTTATATTTTCTGCTCAGATGATTGAGTCCTGCTAGGGTTAAAGTTGACTTGAATCAAGATTTACTTTAATACGTAAGTGTGACAGACACTGGCTATGGTTCAATTTTTAATGACCTTTGCAATTCATAATCAATGTTTATTAGTGTTTTTTAAGGTAAATGTTGAATTTTATTTTATGGAAAGTTATTGTTAAAACTTGTGATATCATATTTGGTTACTTAAGTCACCATGACTTACATTTCAAGTTTTTAAATCATGATTTTAATGTTATTTCCATCATGATGTTTAATGTTATTTTCATCATTGTGTTTAATATTATGTTCATTATTATTCATGTTATTTCCATCATGATATGTAATGCCATTTTCATCATTATATTTCATGTTATACCCATCACTATATTTCATATACATATATTAGGTCAGAGGGTGAGGTGATTTAGAATGAAAGGGATTGCAAATGCCTTTATATATTTCCTGTTTACGAAATTCAAAAACATATCATTGTCACATGCACTTGACTTGTGCTATGGATAAATAAAGCACCTACCTACCCTAATTTTAAAACAGTGCTATAGAAAACACATATTTTTTGCACCTTAATTTAGACTGCCAGGAAATTGCAGCAATCGGTTACTTTAGTTTGAAGCGACAGTGGCTGATGTGGTTTTGGGGGTTTTGATCTCTATGTAGAGAGTGCCATTGATCTGTTGTACAATATGGCAACCACAGTAAATATCTTGAAATGGTTCTAAGGTAGCACTCTTCTGTTTTGTAATTAATATTGGGTTGGAATTTTAATGAAGAACATATCCATGGTTTTCCTCATTGGTTGTACTGTCTTGTATACAACTTGGCCATAATTCAGATGTGCCCCATTGTCTAAGACTTAGCTCCATCTGGTCATTTTCACTTCCTGGACTCCACTGGTAAATTGTAAGAATAGATCAGACAACTGCTAATAGTGTACTTTAGATTAATTCAGGCCGATTTTTTTAGTCATAGGGATCAGTAATTTTAGTAAAAAAATACTAGACCAACAAATTGTTCTCCACCTTTTCTTTTATTTTTGACTGGTGGCAGTCATAAAAAAGGTGGAAAACAATTTGTTGGTCTACTAATAGACATGAATATGAAACATCTTGAGAAGATTTCAGCACAGGATATGTTTTTCGTTTCTTCTAAATAGTACAGGCTTGTGGATTTCACTATATACACACTGACAGACTCTTGTCCAACATACTGTACATACCTGGCCTCACCCATGTGTGCACACAAGCAAGATACGTATGCTCCTATTCTTACAATCATATACTCATTATTACCACTATGAAAACAAAGTCATATGGAAAGCGTTCTTTTACATACCAGGGCCCAATTCACTAGGGCCTAACCGTAAATCGCCTCGGACATTCGCTTCCGCTGAATATCCGTTTTTTTAGTACTATTTGGAACTTGGAAGTATTCCCCTCCTCAAATAATATGCACACAAATGGTTACAAGTAAAAAAAATTCAATAAATATAGAACTTAAAAAAAAATTCTTAATACATAATAATTTTAGTTAATAATAAAATGTTTCATCTTATTGGCAATATATAGGGTATACGGAACATGAAATGTTTAAGCATTGCATACGATAATGAAACGAACGGTACTCTCCGGAGTCGCACCAACTACTCGGTTCGTGCCCGGATCCGGCATATAGTACATCCAATTACTTGGATTCGGTATTCGGCGAAAATTGTCTACTCGGTTAGGCCCTACAATTCACTTTTTTAAATGCAAGAACAAATGTAAAGACTTAATAATGTTTCCTACTTTAAATATTTTAAGCATTTTTTGTTCAGAAATTGTGAATACTGGACTTCATTTTTATATTTTCATATCAGACCAACTATTGTATTGTGTCCTCGCCCCAATTTACTCCAGATTGGAAACTTATCCTGCCTTTTTGCAAAGGTTTAAGTGATAAAAGTGATGTGTTAGTGAGTTAAATGAATCTTCGAAAGGTGGTCAAAATCTTTGTCAATGATCATTGATTCAAATACATTACTAGTTAGGCATTTGTATGTGTGAATTGGGCAGAAGACTGGAATTCACCAATACCAATTCAATGTATACATATTTCATGAATTAATAGTACATGTACAAATTAATTGCCAAATATAACAAATCTTACATTACAATTATATTAAGTAAATATTGATGCATTGAATTGATGCCTCTGCCATGGAGGTATTGTCAAGACATTTGGTGGTGAGTAGCATGGCGTTTACTCCTCAACTGCAGCACTTGATCTTGTAGTGACTCTGGAGGAGCATAGTTGCATCATAACATTTAGTGGGGAAACAATTCATATGTACTGTATTATACTTTCTAATTTCTTTATAACTTGATACTCTAATGTAAAGCAGAATTTACCGTATTCAGTGTTCCTAATGTTTTCAGATTCAGAACAGGATTATAAACTGCAGCGCCTTGTCAAGGTCCTAAGTGAGAATTACCAAACAGGGGGAAGGGAATTTGATTCGGAACTTGATGCAAGCTGTAATCAAAGGGAGACAACTGATGGCAATCCTTTGAGCCATGTTGCTGATGATAACAAGAATACAGAAGTACCATATTGCCATTCTCAACAGCAGAACATTGGCAAAAATCTTTCATCTACAGCTAGTCTACAAAATGAATCGTCTTCCACTGTAGTTCAGGGAAGTCTCACTCAGTCTGTAACAAGCACAATACCTGGATCAGAGCTTGGAGAAAATGTTGCCACTGAAAATTACAAGATGGATCCATTAAGGGAAATGTTAAAATTGTTGCAACAAAATCCCAATAAAGCAAAACAAGATATAATCAAACATGCGCATTTAACAATATTGGACTTTGCAGGGCAGTATGCCTTTTACACGACACACCAAATGTTTCTAACAAGACGGGCCATATATCTCTTGGTTTCGGATGCCAGTAAAGAAGTCGATGATCTTGTAGAAGACGATTTCTACTTTGACAGGGAGGGCAGATTGAAATGCAAAGTTCATGGTGAGTTCTGTGCTGTTTCTACCTAAGTACACCAAAACAAGTATCAATTTTGTTATAGATTTGCTGCTTCTTTAACATTGGTATTATGCGTCTATGAGTAACAGGTTTTCTCTCAAACTAATCATTCTTAAAAATAATTTTATCATAATTTTTTAAGGTAAAATTACACCCAACAACAGTGTTTTATTATACTCAACTGTTTTAAAAATTTAATTAACAGCAAGTTGCCTTACTATTAAAGAAATATGTAACACCTGATGAAAATGCATTACGAGTGAAGTTGGTGGAGGAAGTTGTTTTTGGTCAATTCTACAATTCAGAAATTGAAGGATAAGAATAAAAGTTGTTGCAAGGACCGTTTGGTCTTATTTGGAATTGAGGCTTCACATATTTTATTTTTAATTAGGTAAAAACAACATTACCGGTATGTCAGGGACTGAAATTGGGTATTTGTTTATGAAATTAGCTTGCCAATAATCACATGTACTTCATTCTGTCATTGTTTACATAATCAATGATGTTTTGTATTTTGACTTTTTCAGAAATAGTTCAGGTCTGGATGAATTCCATACATTCCTGTGCACTACCTGACAAGGATAACTTGAATTCTGCAAATTCCCATACGTCGTCTTATAAAGTCCTCCCACCACCAGTGATTTTAGTGGGGACACACATTGATAATATTCCACAGGTATGTCGATAACATCTGGAAGTTGTAATATTTTACAAATTATTACCTTCTGTCAATAGTAGGATTCTCTGTGAATGCATGAAGTTGCAGTAATATGAGTGTCAAGAACAGTACAGCTATTTCTTTGCCTTGAATCCTGATTTACACAAGCCTTACTTGATTTGAACTATGCAAGTTTTTGAAGTTGCCTAATAGTGGAATAAATATTCATCCATTTTTAATAGCATCAGTATCATAAATATTGTCAGGTATGCATTCCAAAGTTGTTTTCTTTAAGTATACATTATAGCATGCTTACAGACCGTAACACATTAAGCCCTGAATGATTTTGCTGTTTTCGCATGAAGTGCGTGTAGGAAATACAATTTGGGGTCTATTTCTGAATATATCCTAATACATTGACTTCCATGCAAGTTTCCATTAGCCTAATAGATAGTTATGTTAAAACATTGTTTTCTATTGAATATTTTGCTCACGCATGAGCAGAAAAAAGTTGGATTTTTAATTATTTTTTTTTTCGTATGGAGACCACTCTTTATTAAAAATGCCCACCTATAGCTTGACCTGCCTTAGATCTGAGGCAGATTTTAAATCAGATCTTGAGATAGATGCTCTGAATATAAAAGTTCCCAGATTTCTGATATCGTTGACTATGCCGACAGTTTGAATGTTTTAGTGAAATTGTACAGACGTGGCCAAACCCAAACGTACTAATCAATGGATTTAATTTAAGCAGAATTCATAAGGGACATTCTCTGATTACATTATACAAGGGACACAATGATAAAGTCATATTTATCTTTGAGTATATCACACAAAGGGCACAATCTCTGTCTTAAAGGAGTACGGTATGATCTATTCCATCTATGAGGCTTTAGTCTAGAATGCATGATTGTGAGCAAAAAAGTCTCAATGTGTAAAAATTCCTCATCATATTTACAAGTTGTACCTGTTGTTTTCTTTCTCATTCAAGTCACTCCACATGCTAAGATTATTCTCCCCTTTCTCAGAGTGCGGGTAATATTTCCTGTTTTCAGTTTTTATGATAGACCCAGCATTGGGGGATCTTTTCTTCATGGTCAGTGAAAGGGCCACGATGTTAAATTATATGTTAATCTTACCTTTCCACACTGTTATTTTAGAGCCATTGGACACGAATGGTTGAAACTTTGTGTCACTGTTTTCATTTTACTATAAACAAAATGTGCAAGTGTGAAATTGGTTGTTAGGCATGATGCAATTCATTCATACATTTTGTTGCTATGCTAATTTTGGTGTACCATTTCACATTATAAAGTTAAAAGCCAGTATCAGTAATACATTATCAGCTGTTTAGTATATTTCTGGAATGCAAAGTCTGCCATCCCAGCTAATATTTTCTCCTCCAACTAGAAATTGATTGAAAATTTTAAAAAATAAAACAAATTAAGATTCCAGTCTGATTTGTTAGTCATATCTAGCATATGGAATATTATTTTTCCATGGACTTTTGAACTACTTGTGTGTTTATGATTCATCAGAGACTTTCACCTCACTTGTTGCTGATGAGTATTTTAATGGCTAGTCATAGTTTCTATATTGTCTTTTCCCCTCAGTCTTTGCATTATTTGAATAGTTTTAATTTCGTGTGTTTTTCTACCGATTTTCAAGCATTTGGTTCATGCCTTGAAAGGCTGTGTTTTTGTTCTTACCCTCCTTATTATTGACATTAGAGTACATATCATTAACCCTTTTCAGTGTTCAGTGGATTTGTTTTGTATTTTCTTATTCACTGATGAACTAGGTTACCTAGTGTGGGTTAGTGTGGTGAGATAAGAAATATCATATGACACTCACCTCTCCTGTTTATCATGTAATGCAATTCACACATGGACAGATTTCGGATCTGTTACCTTTAATCAAGTGACCTGTGGAACTTTGCAGAAAGTCTTGACACTTGGCTCTCTTTCTCATTAATAATGCAGGATGACCACTTGTTTCCTTAAAGGGGTCTGGATCAAATCATTTTTATTAGAGAAGTTGATTCCCTCAATTAATGAGAGCCCGGACTGGTTTATAGGCTTGTAAATTGTTAAATTACCCATGATTCCTGATGCCTGATCCAATGCTACAAGTTGCACTGAAGGATAGATACCTTTCCCTTTCATAAGCCTGGGGTACATATAGTGCCAGTGACCAAAGCAATACATTCTTTCCTGACTACAGGGACAAGCAGCAATCTTGTTAGGATAAATTAGATAGATTCACTTGTTAGATCTTTTTCTCTAAACTGGTTGTTGACTGGTGACAAGTGGACAGTCATGGCTGAATTGCTTGGGGTACAAGCACTAGTCACTTGTCATTGCAAGGCAGATTGATTAACCAGTCTCTAATTTGTGATTGTCAGTTTGGGGAATGTATTGATACTTCCATCAATTTAGTTGTGCTGATATGTACAATGAGAAAAGTCAGTGACTAAAAAAAACTCAGATGTACATGTTGTCATTGTAAGAGTAAATCTGAAAAACATGACCCAATAGGTTGGCAGCAAGTTAAAGTGATTGACTAACTGCAGTGTAGTGAGAACTAACTGATATATATATATGTATATATATTGACTGAATTCAGAGGCAAAATACATAGCAATGTACTTGTGTATAAGAGTAGATCAAATGAACAACTTTAGCTTTCATTATTGTGTTTATTTTGAAGTGTAGCCGAAAAAGTAGTGCACGTGAACTCGAAATCCAGATATGTTGAGAGTTAGACAAAATGCTGTTTGCATATTTGGATAAGGATTTTGGAGCCAAGATTATTAACCAGTGCTAGAAGTTGCTAGAACTGAAAGTTCATGTGGAATACTAGGTGTGATGCCTAACTTAGTTTTTGGAAAAAGACCTTTCCTTGGCCTACCATAATTCACTCTCACTCTAACGGACAAACAAGTGTTATATGTCAATGGTGTGAAGACCTTAGAAAATTAAACTCAGTGGCAACCACTGGTTCTTTTCGTCTGGAAATTTAGACACTTCATGTATCCTCAATAAGGTTCTACTAGGTGACTGCAATGTTCTTTAGTGGGACTCGTGAGTTTCCTAAAACAGGAGTCCTTGACTACTAGTATTAAAATAAAGTGAGACCTATGTGACCATGATTCATTATCCCTTAGATGATAACTAATAGGTTTCGTATAACCTGCACCACTAGTTATGGGGCAATTAAAACGTCGGTTTGATACCTGCGTGCCTTGTTCTTTTTCGTTTTCTATAAAGTGACACTGGGATGGATAGTCTTGTATTTCCATAGGCATGGATTCAGAATAATGAAATCTTTTCCATTCAAGCAAGATCTAATTAGTTATTCCCTAACCTTTAAGGTAGTCAAGTGGTCGAAGGTACTAGCCTTAACGGATCGCTGACATATTTTTTATCCATGTTAGTTCGAGTCTCAGGTCGATCAACATAGGTATGCGAGAACGCTTGCTAGCAGATTCACACAGTGAAAGCTTCTTAGCTGGTTTGCTTTCACTAAATATACTAAAAGCCATGAATAGCAAATCACATGAAAAAACATGATGTGAAATCAACAAGAACCCAAACAATACATTACTTTAGAGTCCAGTCCTCTTTTTTACATGTCAGGTTCTGGAGGAGGAGAAAACCTGGAAAATTGTAGAGGCAGTAAACACTTGTGGCCAAAGGTTTCTGGGCTTGAGAGCAATAGGGCTAATGTCTGGAGAGGCTTATTGAGGTCATATCATGTTCAGATCTTATGCTGCTTCCATGCCTTGCAATGGTTTGGGAGCTGGCAGGAATGGTTCTTCTAAGCTTAGTGGCTGCCATGCAGCAGAAGGTAATAGGTGTCCCCTTATGTATGCTTTGGCACTGTTTTCACCTCTAGTTATTGTGTGCATTCCCTTGCTTTGCTGGTTTATCCTTACCATGTACAATTCTACCTTCTTCAGTTTCTTAATGGAATAATCATTGTCTCTAGTGGTGCTTAAGCACTATCTGGAAGCTGTACCTAAAGAGTCCAGTTATGTGCTCTCGATGTCAATGATACATTCAGTGGATCTTTGCAGATATGTAGCCTTAGACATGTCCAAGGTCTTGCTGGATCACATCAAGAACCCGTTGAGTGCATGGATGATGCATTGGTTGTGCTTAAAGGAGAGTAACTAGTTTTATTTCTGGAAACAATCTCCATTATCACAGATTCCCATTTGTTTTTACCAATGTAAACATGTATAACTTTATATCTGATTTTACCCAAGAGTATCTGAGTGGTCTAAAGCGCTCTCTGTTATGGATCACTGCCATCTCACAGCTGTCTGCGTGGGTTCGAGTCTCCGATTCGGCCAGTGTCGGTATGTGAGAAAGCTTGCCAGTAGCTTCTCATGGGTCTGTGGTTTTTTCCTGGATTTTCCTAGATTCTTCCTCCACCAATAATACTGGCTGCCATGTATAGCCTATCTTGTGCTGAAAAATGGCATTAAATCAAACAACAACACATCCATTTTCTGAAACAGTAATTAAAGAGTCAGACAGAACACGTTTTGGACAGTTTTCTGCAGGACGTGGGTGTACCTTATGGCACCATGTTGTCATTTTATTCAACATCAAAATCAACAGCATACTGAAATGCATTGATTTATTAACTGAAGCCTATTGTATTGTATTAAAATATATGCATGCTATTGAATGACAAAAGCAGGAACATAAACATTAGGGAGAAAAAAACCAGTCCACATTTCTGAAGTTAGGAACTAACTGCATTCATTTTGTACCAGTTATATCATTTTCATGTTCACCCAAACCATCTTGATAGATCTCTTATTTCTGTTGTTGAACAACATATATTTTAGTGGTTATTTTCAACTGTAAGCTATTTTCTTCCATATAGTAAATTCTTAGGGACAAATGCCACAAAGCCCTGGATTTAAAATGGATCATAGTAAATACTGATTGGGGACTAAGACTGCTTGTCTCTTGTCACCTGTCATGCAGGTCATTAGTAAAGGTCAAAACTTGGTCATACCATGATTATGTAACACACATTTTGCAAATCTTACCTGAGAGTGCACCTTAGCTGCGGTAATTAGCAGGTTTGAACCCTGGCCGAGTCATATCAGTGACTCATAAAACTGGTACTACCAGCTGCCTTGTTTGGAGTTCAGCATTAAGAGATTAGTATTATGACTGGATGGCCTGTTACAGTGTTATAAAATCGGACATCCTGATGCCCGGGACCCCACCATTTTAGTTCAAATTGAGGTGCCCGTCAGACTTGTCAAAACAAAATAGTTTGCTTCAGGAAACTTTGATCGAGCTGATGAAATGAGTAAATGTACTTTGATATACATGCCCATGCATGCTGCAGTCTAAATCAGATTACCACTGTCCTATGTGAAATTTGAATCTGTGCTAAAAATATGACGTTGTGCTCTCAAACCGCATCACATGGTCATGGTCATGGTCAAAAAATACTTTTTGTTCAGTAATCTTTAAAAAAACACAGAAGCAAAACTCCAATAAAAATAACCCCAACGACAATAAAAAAAAACTGTTGAGACTGTGCCCTTTACATGTAATATGTATACATAGCATTACTGAAAAATTATTAAAGCTATGTTAAAAATCTAAAACACACACATACCTAGAGAATGCTCGAGTCGATACACAGTCAGGGACTCCGTATCAACTTCCTTTCTGAAAGCCTCAAAATTAATACATTAATAAAACTTTCCTTTATCTTAGATGAATTTTATTACCTCGTCAGAAAAGGTAAATGTTAGGAATTTTGAAATAAAGATTATTTCCAAATAACCACCATGGTTATTAAGATCTCCAAAAATACTTTTTACTCTTTGTTAATTCAAAAATCCTCAATGAATCCTCCACTTTTTGAGAGTAAATGAAATGAACTCAGAGTATTTTATCACAGCCATATATCCATGTATAAAGAGAACTCAAAAGATGGAAACAAAGTTGGATCTGCCATTGCAACACATCATGGCACCATCTTGATCTGTTTACTGGATAACTGCAGAAATAACAGTAGTATTCAATGCTTTGAATTAATTGAAATGTCATAAACAAACAAATTATATCAAATCTTGGGATTCCCTTTCATTGTTGAAAACTGCAGAATATTAAAATGTTCAAACTTTAATATCCCAAGTATTATGGAAACATGATGTTCTTGTTCAATATAGGAAAATTATTCTGTACTGTTCGCTGCCTAGTTAGTATGACATAAAGGGTATTTAAAGAGCAGATAAGGAAATACTGCCACTGCTGCCCTACGATCAACCATTTCTAACTGAAAGAATTTCATATAATGACGTAAAGTATTTTATAAATCTGTATGTTTGTCATGCTTTGCAAAACATGTTGAATTGGTAACTCCACAAACTTTATAATGGCAAAACACTATATGAGAGAGACATCCCTCATATAGAACAAATCAGAGATGAGATGGTATTCTGCTGATCATATATCCAGAACACATGCCTGACTCGTGTATAAATCATGAAGTGTGAACATCAGCCAATGTGTGTACTATGCTCCTAATATCCACATACAGTGGAGCACATAGTGTTTGAGCCATTACTTCGGTGATGGGGGTAATGGTCATGCACACAAGATCTTTACTGGTCCATATCAGGTAATATATCAATGACTGGTGTTTCATATATCTGATTTAATTTATATTTGATTCATTTTAATTGTCTTTTTGTTAGTTTTAATTTTTTTCTTATTCCATTGGCATTGCATGCTGTTGTAATGTAATTTTCTTTACTGAAGATGATAATTTTCAGAACTGCAGTTCAGTTTTATGAAAACCTAAAATTAGGAACTCTGCATGCAAGTTGACCTAGTTCCTCACCTTTAAACCTGATTTGATGTAAACAATTTTTTTTTAATTCCTTCTTAGTCTGAGATTTCATATAGAGTCAAATCGAGACTACTAGATTATATGACTTTAAGATGTAAACATGACGACGTGACCCTTGATTCCACAGTTCAGGGATTTCCAAAACTGAGTCTTAGATTAGTATAAAACCTTTCTCTATAGAGAAGTTGGTCAGTTTGGGCTTTTAAACACTTGATGACAGGTTGTTTTCTTCTGTTGTCAGTGACAGTTTTGAGTATTTGAGTTTTATTTTAAAAAAATTTCTTCTGATTATTTTGATTTTAAGAGATTAATTCGTTTCCTTTGAGTATTTGTTACTGTTCATACATAATTCTTGGACAAAGACATTTATTGAAAATTTATTCAGAATTCAAACACTTGAGTGTAATTTCTTGTTATTCTACAAGGAAATGTAGACACAGCAGTGCTATACAGATACAGCATCACTTTCCATATTGGGATTTCATTGTGACTCAAACTCAGATGCATTAGGACATTTTATTACTAAGACTTTTGATTTTTAATTCTGGGATTATTCTTGGATTATTTTGGGATTTGATTACTAAAACGTAAGTTTTAATTTTTATTTTTACCTTGTTTTTACTAGGGAAATAAATTATTTGTTACATTTTACAAAGATGGTTGTTTTTCATTTTTCTTAGCTACTGTTTAATTGATCCTAAACACCTAACACTGGTTGATGCACTGTATCCCTGAGATCCTCTTTCTCTTTGACCTCCCCCAATGTTAGTCAGCTATGACTCATCTTGCTTTAATCCCCAATTAGAGACATCCAATCTCATCCCTTCTTAGAACTTTGTGTGCATAGAGATTATTTTCTTCATCAGGCAGAGAAGGGAGGGTTCATCCATAACCAGACAGGATCCAACATATTTTGCCCCTCATAGTGGGTCTTGTCACCAAATCTTTGTTTCCTGGGAGTTCTGAACATGGTGGTAGAATTGGTTCCACTAAAGAGACTTCACAAATACACCATATCCAGTTGATGCTTTAGCACACTGAAGACTGTACAAGGACCCACCTATCAGCTTTGATGCACTCTAGTGACTGATTTTTGCCACCACCTGTGTTGATTTTTAGAGCAGAATCATTTTGTTTCTGGACTCATGACTCACACTTTTGGACCACACTCCTTTCTGTACACTTTGCTTAAATATTTCTGATGCCAAATCTTGTCAGTCATCAAAGGATTCTCCCTCTTTTAGTTCATTGGAATTGTTTTCACAATTTATCATGCATTGTCATCATCTAGTTATTACAAGAAATAAAATCTTTACAAAGACAGGTTGTCATGTGATTGATTATAGTCTCATTCATGTTCAGTTTCAGTTTGTAAATTATGAGAAACAAGCTACTATACCATTTTAGGTTGTATTTATAATTATTAGTTAAAATTTATTTTTTTTATAAAGAATTACAGTTACAGCAAATCTTGTTAAGGATTAACATTCAAGAATTTATTGGTATGTTAGAACAAATGTTAATGTACTACATTTATATTTATAAATTAACCACATTCGTGAAGTTTCCATCAGGTAACTGGCTAATATTGAATATAGGATGATTTTGTATGACTATTAATTAAGCCTTAATCTTTAGTACGAATTAATGTATTACCTCTTTGTATGGATTTAATTTATATTCATTGTATAACAAATGTTCATGTGTTTAGAAATAAACCAACATTCATAATATGTATGTCCATGTATAGCAGACCTGCCAACCCTACTGAAAAAATCGGTCCCATCTCCCGATTTTAAGATAAAATCGCGAATTTTCCAGCAAAGAAAAAATTCAGTATTTTTTTTTTAAACAAAAATTTTGTTTTCCGTTTCCCTGTTTCTGTATCTGGCTTTTCTGTGTCAGGTATGTACCTTAGTACTTTACCTTGTCCGGTTTCATTTCCGGTTTTCATCAGCTTCTCCTGGATATTTATTATTACCTGGAACTGAGTGATTTTAAGAATTTTCAATTTCTGCATAACTATAAAGTCAGGAAAATCTTGAAGTATTACCCAACTAGATGGCTTTCTCTTGGAAAGTGCATTTAATAGTCTTCTAGAGTTGTGGATGCCACCACAGGAGTCTGACGTTTTATCAATAAAGTACGGCGAAATGTCTAACAAAGTGAAATACCCATATCAATAATATATATATTATTATCACCTGTGATGCCACTTAGTGAGTTTATTGAGAAAATGACGTACCCTTGCATATTGCCAGTTTTTAAGCGGGATTCAGAACGGTTTTGACAGACCCAGCAAAGCACTACAGGATGACAAGCCCTTAATTCGCAAGACCGGATACATTTTACTCTCTATCTACAGAGAATTCCTTTCAATTGTTATTAAACCATAGTAGATTGTAGGCAAAACAGACATCACAGCAATTGATGTAAAAGATGAAATTTTTTACATTCGTTCTCAAGACTTGTACTTGTGTGAGACAACCAACAAACGTCTAGAGAAGATGAATTCTGAAGCACAGTTACAGACAAGAATGCACTGTAGAGCATTTCTAATCAAACCACTGTCATACATGAAGAAAAAAATTTCCTTCATACATGAAGGAAAAATTTCCATTAAAGGATGACTTGCTCATTCATGCAAGCATTGCAGATGTGGCTAAACAATCTGTTGCCTAATTTAAGGACCTGGCCTTTTACTCCAGTCAAAGGGAAGGAATCAACACTGATGATCTGCATAGAGTTTAGTCTTTACCAAACTACAAATTTAGACGCAGAATCGAACATGGAAACAGCACATCATCAGCGGGTTTCTCTCAGGTAAAAAAAGGATGCATCTGGCCAATTGTTGTTTCCAATCCTTGGGAGAGTAATGCATGCTATGAATACTTTCAATACCACACAGCAACAGCAATGCTGAGAGAGCATTCGTAATGCTAAAAAAAAATTAGAACTAATTAAAGAGCCAACCTGTCAGCATCAACACTGTATACTATCTAAGGACAAATAAATTATGAACGTATTCAAGTCCGCAACATACAATGGACTGAAATAACAAAACTAGACATCTTTAGCATGATATATACACCTTATTCTTGTAACTCCTGATTTTTAACAGTGATTTTCCAGATTTTGATTTCTTCATTTTTATCTGGTCTGATTTAGACATCAACCAACATTCATGAAAGTTATGATCATGTATTTAGACATCAACCAACATCATAAAATTTATGTTCATGTATTTAGACATCAAACAACATTCATGAGATTATGTCCATGTATTTACAAATCAACCAACAGTCATGAGTTTTATATCCATGTATTTAGACATCAACCAACATTCATGAGATTTCTATCAGGTAATTGCTAATATCAGCTGGACATACAGTTTGTGTTATTTTGCATATGTTGTAATTTTTCAATACAACATAAGCCTGCATATAGAAATTGTCAACTAATGAGTAATGTGTGGTAGTTGAGAGATAACAACTTGGGCCTCTTCTTGTTACAGCTATTATTTTTGTCTTTTGATCATTATCGAAATGTACATACAGTATAAAGAAATCACTTTCTTCCATCATTTCAGTAATTGTCATTTGCTTTTGAATCCTGTCAAGATTAGATATACACAAGTATTTGTGGCCCCGAGTGGTCTAAAGCGCTTTCCATTACGGATCACTGCCATCGCACCTCTGTCTGTGTGAGTTCAAGTCTCAGATTCTGCACGTCTCAGTATGTGAGAAAGCTTGCCAGTAGCTTCTCATCGATCATTGGATCTTTCTGTGGTTTTCACAGGTTCTTGCTCCATCATTAATACTGGCTGCCATGCATAGCCTATCTTCTTCTGAAAAATGGCGTTAAACCCTACCACTAAACAACATAAGTATTTAATGACTTTTTCTTTACCATGATTTAGATAGAATTATTGCTTTATCCGATTTTTAGCTGGATGTAGTATATGACAGAATTCCATGATTTTATAATAACTACTCTCAAATGTTTTAGTGGCTGAATGTAAATGTTTAGACATTTTATTTGAGTATGAAATATTATGTACCTTAGGGTGTGAGTGGGATGTCATAAAGTTGGAGTATATTTATATGGACAAATTGCATACTATTCTACTATCTCCATTTTATTTTCAGAACTTGCCAACAATGGTTGGTGATTATGGAAGTCAGAGTCTCATGCCTGGTTTTTCAAGTAGTAGCAACCCTGGTCCAAGAAGCCCTGTCCAGGATGATGTACAGGCTAAAAGGGTAAGTTGGTCTTCACTTTTATATTTGTATCTTAGCAATAATCTATTGATGGGTCACTGTATGCTGTTCATACATAAGAAAGCTTATTCACCTGTCTAGGAATTTTTTTCTTCTTTTCATGCCAGCTCATTTAAATTCTACATTATAATGCCCTTATCTCCAACAACATGCCTTTTCTCTTTTGCAGAATGTCTATTTCCATTTTTCGTGAATAGATTATCTTTCCATAGATGATTATTGCCTCTGTTGTCAGTTTTTTCTTTATTCATATGACATACTAATGTCATTCATCTGAGTTGTTGACCGCTTGGTATTGTCAGTTTTCTTGAATCCAAAAGGCATGATAAATATTGTCATTTATTCCAGTTTCTGACACTTTGATATTGCCTGTTTTTTTTAATGGCATTTGTTTCTTCTTTAGAGTAGCTGACATCTTGGTATTTTCAGTTTTCTTCACGATAAAGGGCTTGCTAATTATTGTCATTCACCAACAAAACTTGAACTAACTCGACATAGCAATGCATTCAATAAGAGCCATTTCGATAAGGGTTGTTACGTCCCTTGAATTATTAAGTCCCCTAATTTACCCATGATGCAATGCTCTTCCGGCGAGCAAATGTATATGCTGCGATGGAAGCCAACAAAGATGTCAACAAAACCGGTGACCTTGAAAACCTTAGTGTAAAGTGCCTAAAGAAATATTTATGAGATAGAGGTACCCACCTTTCAGGAAATAAAGCCGAGCTACTGAAAAGGGCTAAAGGAGTTTCATATTTTAGATATGAAGACGTTGAGAAAAATAAATGTACAAGACCGAATGAATGAGGAGTTTCGAACATTGAAAAATTCAAGACACTGTTTGGGGAGATATTACTTGATCCGAACCAGCTTCGTGATAATTGGACATGTAATGTTGAAGACATACCATATGTTAGTGAAAATGACTTGTATAATTATCTGGTGCTTAACAGTAGGCGTACATTTGACATTGAAAGTATGAAGGCCAAAAGACAGCTGAAGGCTAGAGTCTTTTATGAAGACCGCCATGTACAAAGTACTAAATTCCATCCCCTATTAGAAGACTGCACAGATATATTTGTTAAGTGCAAAGTTGTTCCTTCCCTACCGACTCTGACAGAAAATGAGAAACCTAACTATGATGTTTGGATTTGTTTATCCAAGGAAACCTGGAGCGTTTATTCTGATGGTTGTACATGTAGTGCTGGGTAAGAGTGTTTCCTTTTTTTTTTAAACAAAAATAATAAATATTAATTCGTAAAAAACTATTCTTTATTTTGCACACTCTCTGCAGCATCCATTCAAACTAAAGCTGCTTTTATATTAACATTCATTTACTCCATCGGATTTTAAGTCTAATGTTCTCGTACCGTTGCAGTTTGTATATATTTAATGCTTATTTTGGGGCTTTGAGTCCATTTTCAAGTGAATGAATGTTAAATTAAAGTGAACCTGCCATGAAGGGTCATTATTCACTGTTTTATCTTTCAAAAGAAAGTTATTTAAATTTTCCTGTGGGGTAAGGAATGGTGCCACATCACGTGTATGCACACATAGTGTGCTATTTAATTTGATCGTCATGTCGCGCCCCTATTGAGGGACTGTCGACATGAATGTAGCACCTGGGTAAGTGGAATGGATCAAACAAGCATTCAACCCTATCAACCAATCTGAAGGGGTGTACTATAGGTGCAATGGCACCAAATAATGACTGGTGAAAAATGGCACTAGCAGCACTATTGTATGCCTTGGTTGACATATCTTCCAGAAAGAAAGACGGCTTTAATTCACCAACTTATGATGCTTGAAAGTGGAAGACGCCAAGAGCAAGGAAACTGAGCCCAAAGAAATCCCAGGATCTTACTTTTAAGAAATTAAAGTTTTCAACAGAATGCACATTAGAATGAAAGTCACAAGCGAAGTCCAGCGTTAATGTCAGTCCTGGAATGCCTATTGAGCCAGTGGATGTGATGGAATTTAGTAACAGGCTCAAATTGATTAACCCTTATGCAGCCTTTTTACATAGTACAGGTGACTATGTTAAAGCACCCATCCCAGAAAATGAAATACCCAAATTACACCACATTGATCTTATTTATTATGACAAGGCCAATATGCAGAGTGATGAATGCAAGAATTATTGTAAGGACTACTTTGCATCACTTCATTGTGAAAAGGAAGAATGTGAAAGAATTCAAGACATTACTAAAGGACAGGTAAACAAGAAAAACTGGTTGGTAGCACGTATTGGCAGAATAACAGGCTCAAAATTTGGACGTGTTTGTAAATTGAAAAAGAGTACTTCGCTTAATTATACTGTAAGGAAAGTCATGGAATATATTTGTTTGACAGTGACAGTATAAGATAGGGTAGAAGACGTGAGCTAGCAGCAAAACGCCTATACCAGATTAAATCGAAGGTCATCCACATTGACATTATTGTAATAGAAAGTGGATTATGGGTGAATGAGGAATTTCCCCATCTAGGTAGTAGATGGTTTGGTGACCTGCAAACACTGTGAGGAATCATTAGGGTTGATAGAAGTGAAATGTCCATATAAATTTAGAGACATGACACCAATGGAAGCAGCAAAAGACCCATCTTTTTGTTGCGAGGTGATTGGTGCTGAACTTAAGCTTAAACAATGTCATGATTATTATTATCACGTTCAAGGTCAGATGGGAGTTTGTGATCAAAAATGGTGTGATACCCTTAGGGTATATCATGTGGAAAGAATTTTCTCTGATGAAAGATTTTGGATCCTAATGCTTGAAAAACTGAATTCAATTTATTTAAAGGCAATTATACCAGAGCTCTTCTCTGAACGTATCAAGCGTGGCATGTCATTATATAATCAATATGTATAATGCGCATTAGTCCACTTTTACACCAAATTACATTATCACGGACTGTATAATTCCTTTTTTACCAGTATATACGTGCATCACTCAGCTGTATCTGTCAAATGAACTATGACCATTTACAAGGTCCATCAATGTAGACATTCAAACATTGTGTCCAAAAATATGCCATGTTCAGGTCATTCTGAATACAAACTTTTCGTGTGTGTCAGTGTTGTTAATATAGTTTTATTATACTTATGTACATAGTTGAGGAGTTGGGGTTAGAATTAATGTTTTAGAGAAAGCACTTGTCAAATACAATTTTTAGGAAATATTGGGCCAAGTTCATGTGTGTTTGTGTTTGAGAGAGAGAGAGAGAGAGAGAGAGAGAGAGAGAGAGAGCTCTTGAGAAAATTTGTATCTGTGTGAAACACCAAACACGTGTGCAAGAACATAATTAATTGCTTAACAAGTGCATGTGTGTTTGTCACTGTCACAGCAATTTAAATATGTGTATCTTGTGATATGTTAACTCTGAATTTAACTTCAGTTTCTATATATAATAGAAACATAATGTTGTTGGATCATATCATGTGCATTCAATAAAAAATGATAGAAACTGATTTTTGTGCTTGTTTTCATTTAATTGTTCTCTCAATACACAAATGCTACATAGCAATGATAACTGAGAAGATGTTGACTGATCATGCATTGTACATATAAAGGTATAATGTTACTGTGATACTTATAGGACCACTGATTGTACACTTACTTCTTATGAGTAGAATATGTAATTTATGTTCATTCTTTAAAGAAAGATTTTGCATGGGCCAATGTGGCTGATATATTCCAAGTCTTTATTTGAAGTAAACATCATGCTATATAGCATACAAGAAAAATATAATAAATTTTCACAGTATAGATTTTGATTATTATGGATGTTCAGATTTAATCATAATATATACATGTAGGTAAACAAAATCAAAATGGTTACCATGGTGTAAGAAAATGTGTTAAACCAAAAATCCAATTGTGACCTCTTGCTCACATAGCCAGAACATTGTTGTATAGTTAATCAATCATTTAAATCAATCATGTGTTCATTATCATGAACTAGTGGTTGTTGGAGATTTGCCAATGCCACACAAATTTTCCAACTGTTGCTAGCCTGCTGTGCTAGAGTGATAGGCATGACACCCTGCAGAATGCGAAAGTTCTTGACCTTCTCAATAGCTCTTTCTACATCTATTCTTATATTTGCTATTCTTCTTGTTTCTTTAACCTGATGTCTATTAAATCTCTGAAACTTCAGTGCTGGAATGATCAACTGGATTTCTCTTTGAGTAGTCAAGTCAGATATAAGGAAACTTTTATCAGCCATAATTGCATCTCCTAGTTCACACTTTTCCTATATCCCACTAGCCTAGGTGTAAGCTGTTTATCACTGATACTTCCAGCCCACAAATCTGATACAAATGTTATTAGACCAGAAGGTAGGTCATATGTGATTTGTAGTTTGAATACATCAGTGACTTGTTTGCAAGTGATTGAGGTGTTCTGTGTATATTTCTGTACAGTCAATTATTACTCTGCAAGAAGAATACTTCTTGAATTTGTGAGGCATATACTTATTAACAAGTGCACGCGATTGCAAGGAAATCAAAAAGCACAATTTCTCACTCAAATATGATATGCAACTGTTTGTAATGTGACTTCACATAGTCTTTGAAATATGAAATCTTCCTGCCAAGTCTTCCAACAAAAGACAAAGCCGTAACCACATCAAAACTAAAATAAATTCATTCATTGGTCTTAAAAATCTGGGGTGATTCTGATTTTTGCCATCTACTTTTCATTGTGATGTACTCCAGCATCATTCATTGTATCAAATAAAAGACTTTTTCCTGAATGTCTGTAGGTGAGTCCAGCTGTATAACCTTACAAAATGTCTCAGTCTGACATGAACAGTAATTATCATCTGTCTGTATACCAACAGTAGTGACTAAAGTCTCTGAAACTGTTTGAACTCCATTTTCATTACAATCTACAGTTAATGGATATATATGGATGTCGTTCTGTTAGAATCTACACATCTTATTCTCCAACTGCTCCATAGTAGTAATTGAAAATCAGTTATACCTGTTCTGCGCAACAAGTTGTCTTCAGTGTTGTTCGGTCTTCACTTTTTTCAAAATCACTCACAGCATCAGCATTGAGATCCATTGAATTAGGCTGTTATGCAGCTGACTTATCTGAGGAGCCCTGAAAACATATGTGAAATTTAACAATATTGGTCATATATCATTTAACATTACCGTATTTTCCCGCATATATCCCGCGTGTTATACCAGATTTTACAAACCCCGCAGGGGGGGGGGTGCGGGTTATATAAGGGTGCGGGTTATATCACAATTTTTTTTACACATAATAATATTTCAGTATATTGTTTGAAAAACAACTACATAACTTATATATTGTTCTAGTTTTGTTTTGCTAGGGTTGGATATTATGGCTACTACGGTGACTTTACAACAACTTACGGTATCGGGACCAAATCAACATTTCGGGAGAAAAACTTAAAATTTCGTATCCGTCACGTTTTCATAATCAATATTTTCTGTTTTCAATTGAAATAACTACCTAATTTTACATATTTTGAATTAATTAATATTTTAATGATAAAAATTAAAAACACGTGTTTTGTTGTTTATCTTGTTGACTTGTCTCGAAAAGACCGCTTCCGATGATTGAAAACAAAGACGTAATAAATAGCAAAGATGAAGACAAAAAAATCAAACTTTATTTTCTTTGGTTGATATTATTTTACTATAAGCTATGGGTCCACCGACATTGTTGCCGGAATGTCGAAACACATCGGTACTTTGTCCATATTAATAATGGCAGAATGGGGAAGGTCAAGCTCCTGAATTTCCTTGGCGACGAATTCACAAAAATCATCCATCTTCTTCTCTCAATTCTTGGGTAGACGTTGGCCGACGGTCGTTCGTGTTCTGACTGACAATTGGTTCCTCTTCATAAATTTATATACCCAATTCACTCCTCCTTTGAAATCATCAATGTGCTTCTCTGCCGCCATGAGATTGGCCTTCAGTTTGATGGCAACTGTCGAGACTGGTCGGTTGTTGTCCCGCTGGGCCACGATCCACTGCTTCAGGTCAGCTTCAAGATGAGGCCATTTTGCTTTAGGTCCGCGACGAGCACGTTTTCGTGGATTCATCTTCTCCAACGTTCCTTTTTCTTTTCTCCAACCTCGGATTACACTCTCATCGATATCAAATTTTCTGCCTGTGGCTCTATTGCCATGCACTTCAGCATACGCAATGGCAGTTAGCTTGAAGTCGGCTGTGTAAGACTTTCGTTTCGGCATTTTTTAAATTAAACAGAAAGAAATTATTTAAACTCGAATCTACACTTCACAAGAATACAAGATTATTTAAAAATGTCCGTGTTTATGTAGCCTGTAGTTGAGGCACAGCTCCAATAGACAGCCTACGCGCACAAGCACTGTGTACCGAGCCTGAATAGTTACTGGTAAATGACGTCATGCGAGCTACATTCGAAATTGACAATTGTGGCATTCAGCCTCAGAACCTCACACCATCGCATATCCGGCTCACAAGTACCTGACTTCAAAATTCAAATCTGCCGACTGCCAGCCGGAATATAGTGGAGGCAGGGTGACTAACTTGAATTGATGCAGAGGGATGATTATGGACCGGGGCCGACTGAATTGATAGCGTAAATACAAATTTGCATGTTGGGCGGGTGAGTGAAAATTTATTAGTTGTAGTATCGTTCGTCATCCACGTGTGAGCATCGACGAATTCGGTCCTTCTAAAAACAGTAATGGTAGACAATGTGAACATACACATAAAAGTTCATCAATCTATGGTTGCAGGTTATACAAAGGTGCGGGTTATGCCAACGATTTTTTTACACAAAACCCCAAAACCCACAGGCTATATGAGGGTGCGGATTATCTGCGTGTGCAGGATATATGCGGGAAAATACGGTATTTAAGTTTTCAATAACTTAACTTATAATTTCAGAGCAAAATAGTATGTGCTTTAACCTTATGCAAATATAACCTAATATAAACTACTGGTTCCTGAAGAAAGACAACCACTTAATCACAAATGATTCCGGAGGGGCTAAAACACAAGTGGACTACATCCTACTGAAAAGGAGGGATCTTAAACGAGTAAAGAATATCAAGGTCATCCCAGGAGAGGAATGTGCAACACAGCACAGGCTTCTAGTATGTGATTTCCTGGTAATGATATGCCCTGAAGCACGCCACAAGTTTCAACCCAAAGTCAGAACCTGGAAGCTGAAGGACCAGGAAGTGCAAAAGAAATTTCAAGAGGCCTTTTTTGAAACCATAAGGGATTATCAGGCAGCTGGCGTAGAGGAATGCTGGCATCAGTTCAAAGAGGGTCTGCTGAGTAGTGCTAAGTGTTTGTGGCCATACAAAGAAGAGCATATGGAGGAAAGAGACTTGGTGGTGGGATGAAGAAGTCAACATCGCAATACAGAGAAAGAGGAGATGCTACAAGGTCTGGAAGAAGGGTGGCAGCAGAGAGGAGTACACACAGGCAAAAAGTGCTGCTAAAAAACTTGTTTTCTTAGCCAAGCAAGCTGCCGATACAGCCAAGTTCAGCCACATTGACCCTAAAGGTAGTGATATATTCAAGGTTGCAAAGCAGATGAGGAGGGAAAATCAGGATGTTCTAGGTGAAAAATGCATAATAGATGATGAGGGTCAGCTTTCTTTAGACGATAAAGCCAAACATAGGGCCTGGCAACAACTCTACGAATCATTGCTCAATATTGAATTTTCTTGGAACCCTGACCACCTAACTAAAGAACAACCGGTGCAAGGCCCACCAATAGAAATCAGCCCAGACATTATAGAAAAGGCGTTAAAGAAAATGAAAAATGGTAAGGCAGCAGGACCTTCTGGTATTGTGGCAGAAATGATGAAAGCAGCGGGAAATGAAGGCAGTCAGATCATGTCAGACCTAGCAAATACCATCATAAGAGAAGAGCGTGTGCCAGAGAGCTGGGGAGAGAGCTATATCATCAACTGCTATAAGGGCAAAGGTGACGCCCGGCTTAAAGGCAACTACAGAGGCCTGAAACTTTTGGAGCAAGCAATGAAGGTTATTGAGCGAGTGGCAGACAGTATCATCAGACAGCAAGTTGACATCAATGAAATGCAATTTGGATTCATATCTGGAAGGGGCACAACTGATGGATATTCATCTTGCGTCAGATGCAGGAGAAGTATGTTGGTGCAGACAGAAGACTCTAGATGGCATTTGTGGACTTGGAGAAAGCTTTCGACAGGGTTCCCAGGGATGTGCTATGGTGGGCAATGCGGAAACTTCGAGTAGAGGAATGGCTCATCCGACTGGTAAAATGCATGTACACTAACGCCAGGAGCAGAGTACGGGTGAATGACACATACAGTGATGAATTCAGTGTAAAAGTCCATCAGGGATCGGTCCTCAGCCCCCTGTTATTCATCATTGTCCTTGAAGCCCTCTCCAGAGAGTTCCGGACAGGATGCCCATGGGAGTTATTGTATGCAGATGATCTGGCCATCATACCAGAGACTATGTAACTATTACTGAAGAAGCTGAAAATGTGGAAAAGTGGTATGGAAGCCAAAGGATTGAGAGTGAATCTGTCAAAGACAAAAGTGATGGTCAGTGGCTCAGAATTACAACCATTGAAAGATTCCGGTCAGTACCCATGTGCTGTGTGCAGGAATGGTGTCAGGTCCAATGCCATACAATGCAGCCTATGTGCCCTATGGGTGCACAAAAAGTTTTGTGACTTGTGTGGAAAACTGGTACCAGACCCCAATTACAAGTGTAAGAGGTGTCTGGGGCAGGCACGCCCACTTGAGGGCCGACCTTACAATGAGGTGAAAGTGGATGAATTCACTCTGGAGGTAGTAGACTCCTTCTGCTACCTGGGTGATATGTTGAGTGCTGGAGGTGGATGTGAACTCAATTCAACCATAAGGGTAAAGTCAGCATGGGGTAAGTTTCGTGAACTATTACCTGTACTAACATCAAGAGTTGTTCCCCTCACCACCAGGGGAAAGGTGTATAGCAGCTGTGTTAGGAGCGTGATTCTATATGGCAGTGAGTGTTGGGCACTCACCCAGTCCTCACTCGTCCGTCTACAATGCAATGACAGAGCCATGATCAGATGGATTTGTAAGGTCAAGCCAGACCAGACCCAGCATATCAGGTCAGATACCCTACTGGAAAAGCTGCACCTACCAAACGATTGAGGAACTCCTAAGGGCCAACCGGTTATGCTGGTTCGGCCATGTAGAGAGAAGCAATGCTTGGATTAACAGGTGTAGAAATGTGGAAGTGGAAAGCCAAAGGAAAGATGGCTGAACCAAAAAAAACTTGGAAGCAAACAATCAATCATGACCGCAAGACATGGAAGATGACCAAAATCGATCCTCAAAACCGTGATGCCTGGAGACTGGGCTTGCTGACTGCCAGAAAACGTCGGAGGAGGAGGAGGAGAGAGAGAGAGAGAGAGAGAGAGAGAGAGAGTTTATTTATTAACATGTGACATTAGATTTAACATTCTTAATTCAAGCATGCATTTGAGATACAAGATGCACAATCTTACTACATATTGGACAAAACTGATAATTTGCTGGGGTTTTTAAAATACCTATATCATTATCTCTCCAAATTAAATGTAACAGATACCTTTCTTTTTAATAAGCACAAGAAAGCTTTTAAATTTATAAAAGCAGTTTTCCAATGGAATTATTCTTTAAAAAATTCAGATTCAATTACCTCGGAAAATTCAAATATCTTTCTTATCGACTTCTTGTTGAAATCGATGGAATGTTGTGTTCTTGGGTAAATTTTCTATCTAAGAACTGGGATGAACACAGGTAGTCATGTCTGTTGTAAGCAAATTGTGGCATCAAAAATTTAATACGCCTTATTCATGCTTTTCCCAACCTTTTGTCTGCAGGAAACTTTTGAAGAATTATAGCTTTGTTGCCAACAGATTTTCACCGATAATTGGAACAGACAATGCAATAATGTTTCTTCCTAGTCGCTTTTGCACGCTAGTTGATGCATCCTTAACGGGAGTATTGCTCGCCAGAAATTTGAATTGTAAATTCACGAAAACGGTTTTCAATGTACCAAAGAGCTCTGCAAGTGAGCCTTTTTCAGGGGTGGTTACAACCCTTGTCGAACTGGCCCATTAACAATTTGATAGTGTTTGATACATTTTGGTAGTAGTAAATTCATAATTTAAGTAGTTATTGGTGGTAATAAAGAGATAATTTAAATAGCTATTAATAGTAGTAAATTTTTAATTTACGTAGTTATTGGTGGTAGTAAATTGATAATTTAAGTAATTATTAGTAGTAGTAAATTGATAATTTAAGTAGTTATTGGTAGTAGTAAATTGATAATGTAAGGAGTTATTTGTAGTAGTAAATTGATAATTTAAGTAGTTATTGTTAGTAGTAAATTGATAATTTAATAGTTATTAGTGGTAGTACATTGATAATTTAAGGAGTTATTGGTAATAGTAAATTGATAATTTAAGTAGTTATTGGTAGTAGTAAATTGATAAATTAAGTTGTTATTGGTAGTAGTAAATTGATAAATTAAGTAGTTATTGGTAGTAGTAAATTGATAAATTAAGTTGTTATTGGTAGTAGTAAATTGATAATTTAAGTAGTTATTGGTAATAGTAAATTGATAAATTAAGTTGTTATTGGTAGTAGTACATTGATAAATTAAGTTGTTATTGGTAGTAGTACATTGATAATTTAAGTAGTTATTGGTAGTAGTAAATTGATAAATTAAGTTGTTATTGGTAGTAGTAAATTGATAAATTAAGTAGTTATTGGTAGTAGTAAATTGATAAATTAAGTTGTTATTGGTAGTAGTAAATTGATAAATTAAGTAGTTATTGGTAATAGTAAATTGATAAAGTAAGTAGTTATTGGTAGTAGTACATTGATAATTTAAGTTGTTATTGATAGTAGTAAATTGATAAATTAAGTAGTTATTGGTAGTAGTACATTGATAATTTAAGTAGTTATTGGTAGTAGTAAATTGATAAATTAAGTAGTTATTGGTAGTAGTAAATTGATAAATTAAGTTGTTATTGGTAGTAGTAAATTGATAAATTAAGTAGTTATTGGTAGTAGTAAATTGATAAATTAAGTTGTTATTGGTAGTAGTAAATTGATAAATTAAGTAGTTATTGGTAATAGTAAATTGATAAATTAAGTAGTTATTGGTAGTAGTACATTGATAATTTAAGTAGTTATTGGTAGTAGTACATTGATAATTTAAGTAGTTATTGGTAGTAGTACATTGATAATTTAAGTTGTTATTGATAGTAGTAAATTGATAAATTAAGTAGTTATTGGTAGTAGTACATTGATAATTTAAGTAGTTATTGGTAGTAGTAAATTGATAAATTAAGTAGTTATTGATAGTAGTAAATTGATAAATTAAGTAGTTATTGGTAGTAGTACATTGATTATTTAATAGTTATTGGTAATAGTACATTGATAATTTAAGTAGTTATTGGTAGTAGTACATTGATAATTTAAGTAGTTATTGGTAGTAGTAAATTGATAAATTAAGTAGTTATTGGTAGTAGTAAATTGATAAATTAAGTAGTTATTGATAGTAGTAAATTGATAAATTAAGTAGTTATTGGTAGTAGTACATTGATTATTTAATAGTTATTGGTAATAGTACATTGATAATTTAAGTAGTTATTGATAGTAGTAAATTGATAAATTAAGTAGTTATTGATAGTAGTAAATTGATAATTTTAGTAGTTAGTGGTAGTTCTACATTGATTATTTAAATAGTTAGTAATGTTAGTAAATTGATAATTTAAGTGGTTATTGCATTGATTATTTAAATAATTAGTAATGTTAGTAAATTGATAATTTAAGTGGTTATTGGTAGTAGTATTTTAACATTTGTACCTTGTGTATGTAACCAATAATATAATCCTCCATTTCCTTTCAAAATAGTAGTGCAACTTGTGTCTTGGCAAATAAAAGACAGAAAGCTTTAGGTCCTATCAACATTAATGACTTTATTAACTAAGTTATATAGGCATTTCCAGACTTCACAAATCAACTTACATTCTTAATGATTAAACAAAAATCACAGTAGTAAAAATGGAATAATTTATGTAATAGCACGGTAATAATAATAATAATAGTTATAATTAATTAATTAATAATTAAAATAATATTAAATATAGTAATAAGATTAATAATAATAATAAAAGTTACAACTTAAGGAACAGCAGTTATAACAATTAACTCGTTTGATTAGTTTATACATGTTGCATAGTGCTGTTCTTTTTTAATAAAAATACCAAGCCTTTTTTTCACGTCTTTTGGCAAAGACAAAGGTACTTTTCTCATGATAAGTATACAAGACAACTTTGGTTTAATCCAAATTTGTGTACATAATAATTTTGACCTTTTCTTATAATATTAAATGAAATAGATTCAATGTGTTTTATCAGATATCAATATTTAATTTACATAATTATCAATTATCAATAATCATGGTGCAAACCACCAACTTGCAAATTAACTCAGGATACAAACATTTGATTTTAGCTCACAATTCTATTTTTTGTATTGCCTTAGAATCCATAAATGACATTGCTTATTTAAATCTTAAATTTTACTAGAATGTGATTAAAGGCCTCCTCCTTTTACTTTACTTTTATCAATTTCTGTTTTTTTTTCTTTAAATGCTCAAAATATCTGACTGTGTACTTACTTGCAACATCTTAGTCTTACACACAAAACTTATAGTTATTACACAATTATGCTTTTAATTCATTTTGTAATATATGAGGAAAAAGAAAACAGTGTTAACATATCATGTTATTTGTATGGAATCCAGATGTCATGACGATTTTTGCTGACCAATACCGGTACTGTGCTAGTTAAAAGTTGACTTTTATCATCTTGATAATTGTAAAAGGTTATAATAACCAGTAATATTTGTTAATGTTTTGGGAGTATAATGATATTTATAAGGATAGGTATATATTATGGTCATGATATAAAGATACACAAACATATATTATCCCTTTCTGCCATGATTTTGGTAGTTAATGTTTTATCTGATTTGTAATTGTATATAGTATACAGCAGAAGTTTGTGAATGCATGATAACCACTCAGTGACTTATGTTTGTCTTGATGGATGTGAAAGCTGGCACATTATAAAGTCATCTGCACAATGTTTGGCTGTTGTACAATTGTTGTATTATCATTATATTCAAAAAGAGTGATACACACTTTTGACTATAGAATCTTATGTATCTTATGGTATGAGGGGGGAGGTATATTTTGTTGCATACCATTCCACAAACTTGTTTTTGTGTCCATAACATGCAATATGGAAGCATGCATAAAAAAAGACGAAGTAAAAATTTGAATGAAATTGAGAAATTACTTTATGTTATGTGTTAACAATAACTAGTGAATGTTTATTTATCAATAATAATAATAATAATGACATAAATTTTCAAAGCTCAGAGTGCTTTTCAACATATATAATGATATGACTACCAAAAAAACACCATCAAATTAGAAAACATCAGAATATACTGAATATATTTAAGATTTGAAACTCATTGGAAAGATGGGTATATTTTATATGAACAGTTGCTTACCAATAGCTCATTTTTATTTTCAGAAAAGGCCAAGCATGTCTCTCATGATTGTTTATTCTGATGGTAACAACCCTGATCCAAGTAAACGCCTCAAGTATGATGTACAGGCTCAACAAGTAAGTTGATGGTTACTTTAATTTTGGATATTAGCCATATTCTGTGGATTGGCCTTGGGACGGTCCAATTGTCGATACATATGTATGCATCCGTGCATGACAACTTGTTCAATGTTCAATGCTGTGTCTTGACTTTTGTTACCTGTGCTATGTTTAGCAAAAGGTTTCTGACAAATTTTGGTATGTGTCAATTGGTATTTTAATGACATTCATGTAGTTTAGTGCTGGACTATAAAGCTGAAAATTGAAAAGGAGATCTGTGTCATTTTTAGTGCAGTGAGACCCACTTATCTAATCCTTGGTTATCTTAAGAACCTATGTATGTAGCGCATTTTGATCTGGTAAAAAAAACCTTTATTATGATATTTGTTCCCTGTTATTTCGATCCCAGTTAAGTCGATACCCTCAATATGACTGCAAGTATTGCAGTCTGATGTAAGATGTGAACCCGGTCAATTCGATGAAGTGCATATTTCATGTTCATTTCTTAGAAATGTTACAAAACATGATCAGCATTCCCTTTAGTACAGGTAACTTGTACCGGCAAGGATGGAATAAGTTGGTACAAGAACAAATTGTACCAATGCTCATGATTAAAATTGAAGAGCAAATCCATTTTAGTAATACTATTACATTATCGAAAGGGCAAACTTATAGGATACACAAAATACTGTTGACTGGCAACTGCCTTTGTGTTTAAAACACACACACACAAGAAATAGGAAAACAGTTCCTACCCTTCAAAACTTCCATCATGCAACGAATTTAAAGGCTGCTAAAAAAGAAGTTGAATTACAAGTTTGAAAGAAATTAGGGAATGTAACATCCACTGTGCTCACGCTAACAACTGATGATTGTTTTGTGTCAATACACTTAGAGCTTGTATAACAGAGAACAATATGAAATTTTATCTGGGAAACGTTCTATCAACGATTTGACATCTTATTCTATTATATGTTATGCATGATATCAATAAAGGTACATTAAAGTTGAGGCAATCAGACTACATGTCCTTGCCTAAGGACACACCATGATTGTTGTTGTTGTTGTTGCTTTGGGATTTATTGTCATTTCTCGGTGCTGGAGGATGAACATATCAAACTCCTGTAAAGACCCACAGCCTCATGGGAAGCAACTGGCACTTATATATCCACATCAACCAAGCCTCAGACGTGGACCCACACAGGCAGTGGTGAAAGAGCTGTATGTGGTATAGCTGAGGGTTTTAAACCTCTTGTTCATTTGGGGCTACCTGACCATGGTAACTGATTTTGACTTGTCTCATCAACAGTGCCACATCAACTCATATCAACATTGATTGGTTGATTATACAAGCAGCATGGCCTGTATCATATTTTCAACTTCTCAGTGTAATATTGTTTCTTGCATCTACTAAAATTAGTTGAATAACCAAACTTTAATTTTGGGATCCTCAGTTTATTAAGCTATTCTACTTAATTTCTACCTGAACTATTTGAAAATTATAAGCGGCTTGTTGATAAACGTAAGGAAATAATTTATATGCAATGATTTAATATATTAAAATTACATAGTAATTTTATGATGAGATTTAACTCTTTGCAAAAACAACTGCCTTCTTTATTTGAAATTTGTTATGATTTTATTTACTAAAAGTTGAAATACTGATGAATTGTAATGCCATCTTTGCCATCTGGTTTATATATTGTATAAAATCAGATAAGGCGACTGGACTTCTGTATAATTCCTACATAATTCTCTTGAAAATCATTCAAGACAATAGCAGTATTTGATCAAGAACTAGCTTATTTATACAGTAACTTAACAAATGTTCATGAAATAATAATTTCCTCATGCAGAACACAATTTCAGAGTTGAGAAATTAACAGAACAAAATTTTCTAAAAACTTCTGAAACATGGTTGCGGAAGTTGAGATGGCATGTAAGTGAATTATATTGATCCACTCCGATGGTCTAGTGGTTAGAGCGTCCATTGTTGGAGCAGCAGGTCATGGGTTCTATCCCTGGCAGTGTCATACCAAAGACTTACAAATATGGTACTAACAGCTGTCTTGTTTGGCACCTTGCATTTGGATGTTAGTGTTAGGACTGTTGTCAGGATAATGTGAATGGGTGGGACATAATAATCCATGTCTGAGGCATGATGCCCCAGTGCTAGGCATCACTACAAACTGCCTCAATGCTGAAATCATATGACTGAAAAATGGTTAAAGCTACGTTTAAAACTCCTAATCAACAAAAAAAGAAAGAATTGTGTTGAAGTCACTGCAATGAAGTCAAACAATTGATTAGATGGAATAGTAACAGTCATGAATACAGTTGCTGATCACTGGCTGAAAACAATATAACATAGGAATCATGTGCTAATTAGATGGAATAGTAACAGTCATGAATACAGTTGCTGATCACTGGCTGAAAACAATATAACATAGGAATCATGTGTTAATTAGATGGAATAGTAACAGTCATGAATACAGTTGCTGATCACTGGCTGAAAACAATATAACATAGGAATCATGTGTTAATTAGATGGAATAGTAACAGTCATGAATACAGTTGCTGATCACTGGCTGAAAACAATATAACATAGGAATCATGTGTTAATTAGATGGAATAGTAACAGTCATGAATACAGTTGCTGATCACTGGCTGAAAACAATATAACATAGGAATCATGTGCTAATTAGATGGAATAGTAACAGTCATGAATACAGTTGCTGATCACTGGCTGAAAACAATATAACATAGGAATCATGTGCTAATTAGATGGAATAGTAACAGTCATGAATACAGTTGCTGATCACTGGCTGAAAACAATATAACATAGGAATCATGTGTTAATTAGATGGAATAGTAACAGTCATGAATACAGTTGCTGATCACTGGCTGAAAACAATATAACATAGGAATCAATGTGCTAATTAGGAGACACACACAATATTTCTTTCTTTAAAAATATTGCTCAATCATAATATCTTAGAAGAACTAATACTACATCACAAATATAGTATTTCCAGGTTGAAACATTTTAACTAAAAGTCTATAAGTTATCTGCCCACGTAGGAGAAGTTAGAATGACTTCCTCTTGGTTCAGGCCTTGTGCCAAATCCTGTGGATGCTTCAGTCACTACTTAAGCTTTTGCAAAGCCAAATGCTCTTTTAAGACAGAGTTATCTCACATGCCAATATCAGTATTCTGTATGTTTTCTACTTTAAGGCAAGTTGGAAGAGATTTTTGTTCAAATGGAATTATTCTTGTTCTTAATATCATGGCTTTGCCTATTCATACACATAGGCATCCTTGAACACGTCATTTGTCATCCCCTCACACTGCAATAGGTGTATTTAAATATATCCAGCTTTGGTGTGATAAGAAAAATTAATTCACTATTGCTGACAATTTTCCACTATCATTGGATACATGCATGTAAATTTTCTGTACTAATCTTATTGTCAGTTAATAGTTGTTGTATTTTATTGAAAATGCTGAAATATCCTTTGAGGGATGATGATACCCATGCAGCTATGATTTCAGTAAAAGCATCATGAGCCATCATGTTCAGAGACAGATCCAGCTCCTCCTTCACACCCACAGTTAAATAAACATTTATTGGCCATAACAAAAGCTTGTTTATCAATGCGTTGGACACCAAATCACTTGGTGGGTAGTGAGATAGTTACCATCTCGAATATCAGATTTACAAACCAGCTATTGGGTTCCAATATCCCATACCTTATGATCTTGACATTCTCATGCCAACCTTTATCATCTAATCTCCTCTTTAATGGTCAGGTTGAGGAAATATTAATACAAGCCACAAAGTAGACCAAGACCATTGCACCCCCCCCATCTCATATACAGTGGGGGGAATGTCAGGAAAATTAACAAAATTTGACATGGAACCTCAAGACACAATCCTCAAGGAAGCAGCCCTACTGAATCTACAACTGATGAAAAGTTCTTTTCTCCCAAACAAAAGTAAACAGAAAGCATAAAACTGGTGATCATTTGTGTCAGCGATATATACTCTGATCTAAATAATGACATTGTTTTCATGGCATCTTATCACTGATCCAGATACTATGAAGGCTCCATTTCTTCTATGTCAAGTGGTGACATGATTTGTGATAATGACCTATAGATCCTCATCACACTTCCTCCTTTTTCTAGCTTTCGCTATGGTATAAAGTCCCAGGATTCAGAATCACCACTCTTCAGTGCAAAACAAAAATCAAAAACCTTCTCTAATAAATGGTGGTATAATTTGTCCACAATTTAAATTCACAAGACTTTTATTTGAAGCTGTACCTGGTTCTATGGGCTAATGGCATTATTCACCCCATCATCAACCTAATAAAACAGTTTTCTGTACCCCTTGCTTTAGGGTAGAAACACAACAACAGGTTCTAAATTAAATCCAGGAGGGAGACTACACAGTGTGAATTACAAGATATATCCTAATTTCAATTTCTTCTAGGATGTTTCTTTGATTCTCCTACAATAGCACTGTTTACCACTTCAAAGCATTCTTATTTCGACTCGTCATTAGTCCTTTGGTTTACATTGATGAATCAGGTAAAGGTGACTTTCTGTGCTACTTCCAATGCAGAATGAAATTCTACATAAACATACACTTGTATCTGGGTTTGATCCCTGGTATAGTCATATCAAAGAATTATAAAAATGTTACTAACAGCTGCCTCGCTTAGCACTCAACATTAAAAGGTTAGTTCTAGGACTGGTCAGCCTTTGTGTCAGGATAATGTGACTGGGTGGGACACAATGATACATTCTGTTTCATGATGCCTCAATGCAAGATATCACTATAAACTGCCACACTGCATATTTCATAGTGATATGACTGAAACATTGTTAAAACTATGTTACAAGATCCAAATCACACACACACACTTATATCTGGTTATTATATCTCTTGTCACATGCGTTATTAGCCCAGTGGAGTAGTGAATCAGTGTAACAAGATGGCCCTCCATTTGAAAAGTGCACGAAGGCGGAAGATATTCACACTGCTGTGCACACAATAACAATTTGCACTACTGCAGGCCTCAATACCTCAAATACTGGTAACTGCTGCATTATCATTGAGAATCTGTAATCAAGGATGTATGCATACAGATTAATATATGTTTGATTCATGAGCACTCGTATATTTTTTGATTATTCAGATGTTTGTATCGTGGTATTTGCATGTGTTTACTATAGGAACTGAATTAGTACAATGAATCCTTCTGTTGCATTAGTAACTGATGCATTCACAGACTTAATGCCTATCCTTATCACTGGGAGATCACTCTAACCGAATTATTGGATGGCAGACAAGTTGTAGCTTTTTAGTCAAGGGACCAGGCGCCAGTATTTGTGTACAAATTTAATACTGTAATCAATGACCTAGTATAAAACAAATCATAAAAAATGAAATACACAAGTGAGGTCAAAAAGGTCTGATTGTTTTGGATATCTGTATTAAAACAAAGCATAAGAATAGTATCCGCAATACAAGAGAAGTCGATGGTAATTTATAGCAGAAGACGTTTTATCATTTCTGAAGGTCATTTATGTCACCATGTGATGCTTACAGTGCAAACACAAGCCCTTTTCCTAGACGACAATACTGTAAAAATGTGTGTTTAAAACGGGCTGATGCAATTGAAAATATTTGTCAACCAAGCCTTTTTTTAAAGATATTCTACTTGCTTCAATCCCATGTGTGTACTGCTATCGGAGGCTAGCTCTTCTTACTAATCCACTATTGATATTTCACTATCAACATACCGTATTTTCCGGCCTATAAGTCGAGACTTTTTGACTTGAAAATTCGGTCTTCGTCTTATACTCCGAATCGACTTATATATGGATTTTGTCATTGAAATTGCATCGACTTATATATGGATTACAGTATCCGGTATGCTATTGATATTCATATTGCTCTATAATCGGCATAATCGAAAACAGGTCACATAGAAGTACAAATTCATGTTAAATTACTATGTCAATAAATTGTCATAAAATAATATGACTGCATTTATATTTGTAAGTTTTGTCATTATTTATTTTGCATTCTGCGTGTTTTTTCTTATTTCTCAAATATAAAATAAAAGAAAACAAAATTGGTCAATTCGACTTATACTCCGCATCGACCTATAGGCCGGAAAATACGGTACTGCACAGTAACTATGGAAGATGTACATGCCCGACATCAATATCAAGAACAACACAAACCTGGAACATCTAGTTCACAAAAGAGTCACACCATAGTCAAAAGTTGTATACATATCACCTCTTTAGACATTATCTAATAAAATGGTATAAAGGAAAATGTTTTGTGCAAAATGCTAAAAATGGTATTATGCTTTCAGAAAGTGACTACTTGGCAGCAAAAAGCAATGCATTATTTACATTGTGAGTTGTGACTGACTGCATTTATTGAAAGATTTCAAATTGTTTGCAACCTATGATCCTTTTGAACTTTGTTTACCACCATAGCATCATTAATGTCAAGAAGAGGTTTGGAAGTTATACATTTTAGTAGGGAATGACAGAAATGCTATGTTAGTTGTCAGTGACAGAAGTAAAAAGTTTCTATAAACTTTTCTAGCAAACTTAAAGAAATCAAACATTAATGTCAATAATGTGCTTTATAAGTACTATTAGACTTAGATAAAATAAGCAGTTCCTCAACTTTTCATTATCATTCTGTTGATGCTAATAGTAACTGTAATAGAGACCTAAATATAATAAAAACAATTGACATTGATGTACTTTTAACACTGAGTGAAAACAATAATTTCAGATGCATGAAACTGCCACTTAATTTCAAACTTTTCCACCCTATTCAATTGAACTTCGAAATTTAAAGATATATGCATAACATTGAAACATTTACTATTATCATCCAAGTATGGGATAAGAATCTCTTATGTCAATTTCACAGTGACGTCATGAAGGTAGAAACTATGTCAGTGTGCTAAAACTTTCATTCTTCTCAGTACAGTCGACTCCACTTAACTGCACATCGGTTAACTGCACACTCTGGATAACTGCACGTAGTCACGGCAGTCCCATTTTTCCCCAATGATTTTCAATGTGAACAAACTTCAGATAACTGCTCTTCGCTTAAATGCACACTCCGGATAATAGCAAGATCAGTTTCTGCCCGTGGCACATTAATCAATACAATTTTACTCCGGTTAACTGCACGATGTATATTAATGATCAGTTATTGTCAGTCCATTGCTGTAGCGCTTCAAATAAGCCGACAATGAAACCGGTAAATGCGACTTTGTAAATGATTGACATGTAAAGGACGCCATAGGTGGTATGTACATGTATATACGTGCCCACTAGGGAGCAATAGCGTGGGAAAAATCATAGTACAGCATGGGATACATTGTTTTAAGCCGTTCCGGTTTGAATGATTTCTAACCGAAAAATTGAATGGTTGGAAAGATGGAAAATGTGCAACAGAATTCAATTTAAACGGCAACACGGCGAAAAACAGCATGCAGACGACTTTGGAGCTGAACCCTTTTTCTGTGGGAGATGACCCATCAATGTCTGACAGCAATTTTTGAACAACAAGCGATCAATAGAATTTCTTGAAAGTTGCTACAATTCCTTGATTCGTTGGTTAAATCAGTGAAATTGTGTTCGGAGGAAGGAAAACAAGCTTAGCATTTAAGTAAAAGTTGAAAGAGTGGATTCTAATCATTTTTTAAATTTATTCTTGACATATATTCGTGACATGCTGATTTAAAACTGTACTGTACATCGGTTAACTGCACACTCCGGTTAACTGCAAAGTCTCGTGACGGGCCTGAGGGTGTTCAGTTAACCGGAGTTGACTGTATACCATAAGTATCACTATGTCTAAGACCATTCCACTGGTATCATTCAACATTCACAACAGTATGTTTATATATGATTCTTCTAAGGCCATCTGTCGAGTTATATCACTTTTAAGAATGCGTGTTGACATGCTATGCAATTGATTATGTGTCTGTATTGACATGTGGATAATATTCACTAAAATAGGGGTGCAAACCTTGACAGCTACAAAAAGAACAAGACAGTACATTATGGTGACCATTTTTTCTCATATTTAGTAAGTTAACCCCAAAATATATTACTGTGTCATGATATGAACAGTTCTCACATTTCTCACATTCCGGTAAAAAGTACAGTTACCTCCCTCAGTAGCGGCGGGGGGGGGGGGGACGAACCCTACAAAAGGTTGTGCAGGTCTTATTTTGTTAAAATAACGGTTTCTAGAATTTTAACGATACAGCTGTTAATTTGTCAAAAAAACATTTATTCAGAAATGTGAAATGTCAAGGGGGTGAACCTTGTGTGCATGTTTTATTTTGTTAAAATAACGGTTTAACGATGCAGCTGCTATTTTGTCAATCCCAGAATTAATATTATACGTATTAATAAATGGCAAATATCGAAGAAGCGCAAATTAACTGTATATGCGATATAATCCTATTCGATATCGTGTTACATGGTCTGATAAATTTATCGTTATAAATCCATGAGGGGTTGCCTGAGCACCACTAAAGAAATTTTTAAATTTGTAATAGTCGTAATCCCCACAGCACCATGTTTGCCAGATATTTCGGAGTGTATGAGTGTCAACTCTGTTAAACACCGCTAGCATGTTACAGTTATCGCGGATCACTTTTGGAATTTGAGTGTATCATTGAGTGACATAGATCACGTCGATGTTCTTATGTATGCCGCTGGAAAATATCCTCGCGGGATATTTTGGTTTGTCCAACATGGTATCGTCGTACAGGACAAGATTGTTAATATCCCCAGAAATATCCTCCACGTAAGGTGCTTCGTAAAAATCTGTGATAAACTTTATGATATTTTCTCATGTGATCTCCGAGGCTTTTTCGATATAATATTTTAACACCTGATAGCAATGCTGATCGTCAACGCTCGGTGCCACCAAATATAATTTATCCCAAGCCATCCATTTCATAATCAAATTGAGTAATAGCTGTGTTTTACCGCTTCCTTATCGTCCGATAATTATCATTCTGACGATGTTAAAATACCAAATTAGGTTCATCAGGCTGATATATTATTTCTGCCGTATGATACAGTAAATAAAACGTGTTTACAAATACGCGTCAGTGGTCATTGATGTCTCGAGTAGATACAAAGAGGCCGAGCCGTTATCAAGAAAGAATCTTCGGGATTTGCCTCCCCGTTTAAAAAGTTTTTTCATTGAGGTTCTCTACGATGGCTAAATCTTCAGGTTGATCCTGGTAAGGAATTTCAAGGTGAATTATCGTCAACGATGAAACAACAACACACTACGATACAACGAGGACATACCGCGATCCATCGTGATCAAGCAATCGTTGAGCGGTTTAACAGACCTCTCAGTGATAAATTATGTCACTATCAGTACGCGAAAGAATTCATCGATGATAAATGATCTTGAGAATGGGTAAAACGATTATCGGAAGTAATCGCATCGATCAACAATGAAGTCACTAACACGTTAAATATGAAATCCGCTATTACGATAACAAAAAAATATATAAAAGTATCAAAAAGAGAATCTTCATCGCAAATCCTGCCAAGCAATGTCACGGTGAGATATTTATACGAACCTGGTGAACTTAAATGTGGTGCTACAGGATCAACTGATCCGGTATGGAGTGTCAACACGCATACAATATTTTCCACATAAACATTTAAAAATAAAGCAACGTGTTACAAACTCGATCCAACCGCGCCACAACGGAATTTTAATTGTGAACAGTTGCAAGTAATCCCGGATGATACTCAATTACCACTGACTAATCACCGATGATATCAATTCTCTGAAGTTGATTTATTCTTCGTACTCGTGACACCGCGAGGTATACCAGATTTGACCACTGGATGAAGTCATCAACGATCCACATAACTGTATCTTCAATGGTTAATCCTTGCGATGAATGAATCGTCATCGCGTATCCTAACACCCAAAGAGATTTATTAGCACGTAACACGTCTTCAGCTACTCTAACATCAACTTGTACAATATTGTTTAATACGAGTTCTTGTCGTTGTGATTTTCCTGGAATATCAACCTCTATATTTTGTTGTCAAGTATCTTTAGACCGGTAACATAATGGAACCGGTTACGTCGGAAATGTTACTTTGTGAGTTTTAAATAATTCTACCTGAAGACGATCTTGTATTTTTCTTTCTGCTGGTGACAACTATATCTGCTGGTTTCCATGTGTCCAAAAAGTCGTCAATGGAGATTTCAGGAATTATTTTACGCATTATTTCACATTGTATATAATCAGATTGTATTCTTATCGCGAAATTCAACGATGTCAATTCATCATCAGGTGAACGATGATCCGTGTTGATGTCTTTTACTAATAATCTACATTACTTTTTAGCCATTCGTGAGGTGATTCTCCGATAAATGGCGGTGGTTGACCATGATCTCCGCACATGATCACCGCAGTATTTTTCTTTAGCAACCATGTTAAAAACGTTTTTAGCAACTCCGACGATACAGTATCAATTTCATCCTAAATAATTATTTGATGAATAAATTTCGTTCCCATACGATCAGGAGTCCAATCAGTTCCGTTATATCTAAAGAAGCTACGATATGTACACGCGTTAATTCTACGGGATTTCATATCGTAGGGCAAGACGATGAGTTGGAGTCAACACGATCATATCAGAGTTCTTTCCAAATAAATCGATTACCATTTTCTTTCCACATCCTTCTGGACCGTTTAGATAGATGGTTTTATGTCTGGTTATCGGATCGTACACAGAAGGCGACGACGATACATTATCATTGGTATCCTCGCAATAATTATCTTCGATTGGATCATCAAGTTCTTTATTGTAATTGTATCTTTGCTTGCGCTTTATTCTCCAAGTACCCCAATGTTCCTCAGCGTTAGTGTAGTCGTCAACGCGTTGTTGTTGTTTTACATCGAAATAAAACGAGTCCATGGTAACTCTAACCGCGATATCAGAGACTTTATTTAACATCGAGAACACATTTATCAAAGCATAACCGAGAATCGAAGATCGCATAATGGGTAAACTGCGGTGATTCTCCTTCGTAATATTTGACAATGATTCATAGTTTTTCCTTGTTGGATAAATAAGTTGTTGATCTCTATATAAACGTTCCCTTGGTTGTCGTATCCGCGATGATAAAATCTAATTCGGTGTCGTCAATTATAACCAGGAAGTTCTTCTTTTATAATCTTCTGATGCACCTTGGGTAAACTTCCAGATTATTATCCTCCCAATATCTTTTGCTTGATCCTCTATACATTTTTATTTTTCTCGGATCATCATGTTCTTCCGGAGTCGGTAACCAAATATCTTTCTGTACCCAGAATGAAATTATCACCTTGGATATAGTCAACAACGTTAATATATTTTTATCTAATGAAAACCTTAATAGTAGTATCGGGGCCAATTTTTTACATGAAGATGCTTCCACATCCAGACATAAAATACCAGGTGAAGATCATTCGCGAGTTTACACGATGTTGCCTGGGCGAATCCAGTTAAATCAAATATAGGTAAACTCCCGTTAATCGCTACTCTCATCATTTCATGTGTGGGATGACCAAATCGTGTAAAATATTCGTTACATTCTCCCCATCCAAGAAAACTCGCTGGGTAACATGATATAAATAACCGCGCATATAATATTTTGTGACTCGTATTTTGTGTTCCATAATCCACTGTGAGAGGTTTCTACGCAACTAGCTTTAACATCTCAAAAAAATCAGCTCGGAGCGGTTTCCAAGAGTTTTTCTTTCCGGCGAAATAAGCCGCGACGGAAGGTATCGTAAATTAATTTTTGGTAATTGCATCTGGATTTCCATCGATGTATCTCAACACGAGATTATTCATCTGTGTTTGAAGAGCTTCTGTTCGGTATAAATCCCCATCAGGTTTAATAAATTGATCATACATTCCCGTTTCATCCTTAAACAACCATATACCAACAGGATCAGTTTTACTCATTCGTGGTTAGCGTCGAATATATCTCCGTGATAGTATTTTACCGTTCGTGACATAAAAAATATCATCACGGAAATGCTACACACATGGCCGTTATGATTTGATGATTTCAATGGGAGCACTGTTATTTTTATATTTTTATATTTTTCTTCGTGTAAAACATATCCGGTGCACGTTTTCACGGTATTCGGAAATCGTAAGACGCGCTCCAGCGTGATAACGTCATTTACCGACGCACCCGCGGATTGAACTGATTCCGCCCGCGTTAATATTTTTGATTTTCTCAACTCTGTTAAACTGTTTCCTCATTTGATATTATTAAAGTGTTTTATGACCCGTTCCGCAACGCAGTTTATTTTTAAAGTTTCATCGGGAAATTTTTTTTTTTCTAATCCGTATCGTTTATCGTGTATAATCCGTAAACTAGCGCCGTCAACGGGAACGCACGATTATAATATCTGTCAGCACGACCGGTTTTCCCGTCGAGGTTAATACGCGATCACGATGATTATACACCCGCCAGTACTTTCCACCGGGAGTTTCTTTTATCGTAAATTTTACTATATTTGACTTGAATCCAATATTTTGTGTTTTCAAAATGTATTTCTTATAGTATCTCTTTGGCCCGAGAATCAATCATTCTATATTCAATATTAGGAGTTATAAACGTCGAAAATACGTATTTGGCACCGTCAATTTTAAATTCATACTTGGAATGTCGAATACTATTTCGAATCGCTGATAACTTCGCGGGAAATTTTATTTTGTCATCTAAGTTAAAACGCTTCTTCCGTTGAGTGTTTATCTTAATCTCGGTAATGATAAACATAGTGTTGCTCTCTCTCTCTCTCTCTCTCTCTCTCTCTCTCTCTCTCTCTCTCTCTCTTTCTCTCTCTCTCTCTCTCTCTCTCTATATATATATATATATATATATATATATATATATATCAGTCCTGCGGGGATCATATGCGAAATATCCGACAAGGAAACTCTGACCTGCAACCTTGTATCAACTGCGGTATTGGAGTACAAGAAAAAAACAATATTATGTGTTCGTTGTGGATTCAAAAATTTACGGCGCTGAAATGGTACTACGAGCGTCATAATAAACCATCATTGTTACAGTCTCCGGTTGATTATCTTAATAGAAAAATACCTAACAATTTAGATAAATAAAAACTCTTATTAAATAATGATGAATCATAACGAATATAAACGCCGATAAATTTTCTATGATGCAGGTTGCATCAGAGAAAATTTATCGGCGTTTATCTTTTTATTGATATATCTATATCATCGAATTTAACATCACGGAACGCTTTATCTAATTCCGCGCTTTCCGACATTTTTTTTTATCCTTGCGCAGATATTTTTATTATATTCAGTGATATCATTATAATACTTCATTATCCGTTCATTATTTTCTAGTTGCATTCCAATTTTAACTTCTTAAACATCGCCATTTTTTTTAGCTCGGTGAGTTCCATATTTTTTCTATGAGTTTTTCCTCGTATTTCTTTGTGAGGTCTTCTACGACACCTCTAAGTTGACTCCGTTCCGCTTTTAACTTCACGATCTTCTCTCACAGTTTATAATTTCTTCGTGAAGTTCTCCTTGTTGTTTGCTCTGATGTTTTATCGCGGTGCGATACTCCTCAGCGGATCCATTAGTTGTAGCAGACATCTACTCCTTTGACCATATTTTATGCAACCGCAATAATCCGATTTTATATCTGTGAGACACTTCACGAGGACGTTTAACTCCTCGCAACCATAATATTTTTTCCGTCGTCGGCGGTAAGGTAAGTCTCATATATAAAAATTGAAGATTTTCACGCAGAAAAAATTTTAATCGAAAATTATACTCGGAAATCACGGGAAAAAAACATTATACTCGGAAATTATACTCGGAATCCATACACAGATAGGAAGTTTGCTGGATTTTTTCTATTTTTGAAATCTTCGATTTTATATTTCTGATCAACTGTCATACATGAGTGGACATAGTTCATGATCTGATCTCGACTACAACTAATCATCGCTATAGTATCACGCTGAAGCTGTCTTAATTAATGATCCGTCAGTAGAACATCGTCACCGAATCTGTCTACGTAGAATTCGAAGTTACCTACGATGGTTTCTGAGAACGATTTTCTAATATCGTCCTCGAGTTTATCCTTGTCATAGTCGAATACCTGTTCATGAGTATTCATATTATAAATGTTATAATTCGATTTGAAAAATCATCGTTGAAAGTCTATGACGAAAATCCAAAGGATTTTACGACTTCACATCGAGAGTAATTTGTAATTCTTCCCCTGATAAATCAATCAAGTTAAAATCGTGATCAGCTAATCTAAAATTCCTTCTTGATATCGAAGAATTAATTATTGTCAAATGTACAAAATTAGTTGGGGTTTCTATGATTAAACTTCCCCTGGAAACACTCAGAAAACGTGTATAGGATGTAATCTTGATCTGCTTCACTCGTCGATGATATATCAACGCTATAACTACCTAACACGGCATCGCAAATAAGATGTAATGCGATGATTTATTTTATATCAACGTTTTTTGTTGATACATGTCTACATGTTCCATCAGGAGCATTATCCCATCGTAGAATATCTACGATCGATTTTGATATTTCCCAACAGTGATGTATCCACGGGAAGAATTCGTTGATGAGATCATCGATCGATTTTTTCAGCGTTGGATATCTGGGAAATTTATAATTGGATTATTGATCCTCGGTTATTGATCGTTTTTTTTTCCAAAAAATCTATCTTTGTCTAGTTTAATTATATCAAGTAAAGCATCATTGAGAAAATCTATATCAGATGTGATATAGTTTCACTCTTTAATCCGCCGAATTACTTCATCGCGGTCATGTGTTGCGTTTCCCAATGTGGATGTTTGAAAATATTATCGTAGTTGTTGTAATTTCGTTTTAGATAGTTTATCAGTGTTATTAAAAATATCTTGGATGGTGTGTTGTGTAAGAAACCAACCATCTTCCACGGGAGATTGCCAGATTATAAAACCATATGATATAATGATAATCTTCTGGGTCATAGATGATATACTCGTATGGAATATTATTAAGATGCGGTTTTAAAAAATTAACAGTGTGATGATCGTAATCTAAATTAATTTCCAGTTCAGGAGTTTTATATGTGATCCAATCAGATTTTTTTGGTTCATCGATGATCGGGGTTGTCTTTTCCCAGCTTTCATGTATCCGTGAAAAATATTTGTCAATGAGATCATTGAGAGATTTTTTCAATTCGGGAACATTATACTCGGGAAAGTTTTAATTAGGTAATGTGTGTTCGGTCAATGATAACATCGTTAAAAAAAATTGTTTGTTTAGACCCGCATCATCAACGATTATTTTAAGTAATATCGCATTGATATAATCCATATTGAATATAATTTGATTTAACACTTCAACGCGTTGAATAATTTTATGGAGTGAAGATGTGTCACTGATATACTCCGGAAAATATTCTCGTAGTTGTTGTAAATTTGTTTGAAATGTTTATTTTATCTTATTAAAAATAACGCGTAAATTATTCGCTCTGATATAAAACCCTCCTTGATGCGCTGGAAGAACAAAATAACATACTATGTTACCATATGTTTGTTCTTCATAGCTGTCTGGGTTATCATAAACGTTATACAAGTATGGTATTACCGGGTTAGTTTTTAAAAAACAAACCTCATTATTTGTATAATTTAAATCAACACCATGAGCGGATCTAACATCTGTAATAAAATCAGATCTTTTTGGTTCCCGTAAACGCGGATGACCACCCGTCGGTGATTTTTTTGGCCATCCTAATGTAGTTCTGATTGAGCTGTTAATTATATCAACGGCGTAATCAGGTGAATTTATATTGATGGCGGATGACAGCGAGTGTTCTTGAGAAGTTATCTCGATGGGAGAAACATCATCCTTGTCTAATTTTGTTCTGGTGATTAATGCTATTCGATGTCGAATTTCATTGTTGATATCTTCGATTTCATAACCTCCCTTTCGAAGATATATTTGACTATCAGGGGTTCCATCTGGTTTAGTTTTGTACGCGAATACAAAAATATTATTAAGTTGTTTATCCCCGAAATGTTCAGATATGATATTAGACCAGCTATTTTATACTTGAAGGTGAGTTAATGAGATTTCTTTTGCTAAGATCGGAGTTGGAAATTCAATTGTAAATTTCGGTTTATTTGACAACATCGATATCAACATTGTTTTCATTGGAGTGGTATTTTCCACTATTAGTTGAAGTAATTACTTTGTCATTATCTGTTACGTGTTTTTATAATTTTGACACTGCGGAATCATAAATATTCAATAACCAGAGACCAACCACACTATTGTATATCGTTGTGTCATCGAGTGACAATGATATCATCGCGAATAATTGCGAGTACTTAATGATGTAATCTTGGAGTTTACGCTGACTACATGATATTTTTTGTTATTATGGAAATCGTTCCTGCGATAGTTGTCGCCACCGCTATACAATTCGGAATAGCGACCGGAGCGAACATTACCACTGAAGAAAGTATTATCCCGGTCCCGGTAACTACACCTGAAATCGAGTACACAGTTACATCAACGGCGGTAATTTTTCGTTGATACTATTTTATTTTCATCTGATATTCCTCGTAGAATAACTTGAGTTTAGTTTGTAGCTGTAACACCTGGTTGTATCGGTATTGCTGAGTTGTTTCCATTATTAAACGACGATTTCAATTTAGTTATTTACTCAAATCCACTACGAGTCCTACGTACCAGGTTATTGATGTCCGAGCAACTAATGGTTGATTTTCATCAGGGATATGTGTGATAGTGAATCGTGTAGATATATCCTTAGCGAAGACTCTTGATATGATATTTACACCATATGCTCCTCCCATCCCTGCTCCCGATAAGATATTAAATTTGTATGGAGATATTAATGTTAGTCTATAAATTCCATCGATAGCTACGGTTATATCTAGCGTGTTATTCTCTGGAGTCTAAACGAGCATTCCAATTTGTATCTTATATACCAACATTTTCTCGCTCGTTAGGAATATTTATTTTATTGAGTTTATTATTCACTGTTTGAAAATCACTTTCGATAGCCTCTTGAATTATCTTGATATCATCGATGGATTTTTTATATCAGGAAGTTTTATATCGATGGGACCACCAAAGAACCTATTAACAATGTTTCTACAAAAATTTAGAAATTGTTTTACACAATCCTCATGCATTGATTGAAGTGTTGTTAGTTCATTGATGGTGGTTTTTATCTTTGAGAGCTTCGGTGTGGTAACCAGTGGAATCCCAAAGAAATTGTAAACAGGAAGTTGAATATCTGTAGCGGATTTCTGTAAACCCGCAAATTGATTTATATGAGTCGTGTTCATCGTTGAGGGTTTTCAACGATATAAAATTATCACCGAGCGCCGTTAATCTGTCTGTGATTGCTTTCGGTATAAAATTTTTTACTCGTTCGATCGAAACTACTTTTTTTTGTTTTTGGTATATGCGGTAATGATCTTCCCCAAATATCTACTGTATTATATTATTGATATCTCTTTAAAAAGCTGGTATGATCATGTACAGCTTATGAGGTAGATTAGGAGATATTGAAATAGCCGTTTACACTTAAAGAAATTCTCGTCTAAATATCGGAGGATCGGTTAAGGTCTGCGTGGTTAATGTTGAATATCAAACTGGTAGTTTCAACTGTGATACGTATTTGATAAATTACTGTGGCGGTGCTAACCCATACAAGTCAAAAAAGATGATTTAGGTTGTATCAGTTAAGCTACTCAGTGTGTTCCAGTTCCGGTGCTATCATCGAGATTAATTATACCCGTTTCTGGATGTTTAGGTAATTGATCTCTCATGAAAACACCTCAGAAATATTTCACAGGGAGTTTTTTCACCGCGGTTATTAAATCAAAATTTGACATTCGAATGAAAGATTCCCGTGTTATTGTCTGGTTGTATATCTGGTGAATCGGCTGCCCATTAATCTGAAGCCTTTTCCTTTTTTTATATCCCTGCCCGGTTCTTCGACGAGTAAGTAACGCCTTTGCAATCACCGGAGCCATCAACAATGGAAGTATCCTTCTGGTCTTTCTTTTTTCCAATCCTGCTAACTCTCTTTTGACGTCATCGACTCAGCAATTTTATTTGCACCAGCATCACCAAGAGTTCCAATAGCTCCTAACGCAGCAGTCTTAGCGGCCGTAATTAATCCAGGAATCGCGGCGGTAAAGAGAAATATTCCATCGGGTTATATCATATTTGAAATCGCAGAAGATGAAAACTCTAATTGGACTCCTGTTTTCGCAGTTGATGCTTTATTAAAATGATTAAGTTCAGTTTTTGTCAACTACAATTTATTCGGTCCTCCCTTTATCTGTTCATGCTACAAAGTTATTTTTGCTCCACTTATAGCAGAATTTTTTTATTGTAGATTTTTCTATCTGACTAGGAGTTAAAGTGACATTAACATGATTATACGACATTTATATGAAATTAGATAACAGATCATCTAATTGTTACATGCTTGGAAAATATTACGAATTTTCTACCGGTGCATCAATTATTCTCATTTTTCCATTAACACCTTCGAGTGTCATCGTCTTATTACTAAGAATAAACGCGATTACTCTGTATGATCCACGATCAAGAGGAAGAGCTCCTATACAAGCCTGAAATTTAATGTCAACGATGGATGCTTAGATAAATCGAGATGTAATGAAAAATAATAGATCGGATACAAATTTGGAAAATCCCATTGCGATATTTGTAATCCGGTATCAATATTTTGATCGTGTCCCATATAAGTCCATAAACGATGATATACATGACCTATTTGATTGTTATCATAATCAATAAGATTTTCAGCGGTTTCTTGCTGATTACTTATGCGAAATGATACCTCGCTGATATTTAGTTTATCAAATATCATATGACTCCGCTGTTGTTTGTTATCCCCGTCTATTCTGATTTTACTTTGTAACGTGATACAAATATTTCTTGGCGCGGAGATATTTTTTGTTAGTGCGACCTGCCAAATAAACGTCCCAATAATATTACACGTATGAGTAGCCATTGTAACATCCAACCATGACAATAATGATTTTCCTCCGTGATCCCAAAAAAGATAATAAACGAGTTTCTATATGAAGCGATGGAGTCATTATTGGCATCCATAACGCCAATTTGGATAAATCTATTTTACCATCTGGAACACCAACACAGTGTCAGAGTGCATCATCATCATTTGATTTTCTCATAAGAACCAGGATATGACTAGCACTGAAGATAACTTTTCAAACATCTCTACCAAATCCAAAAATATGAAAAAGAGGAATCGCTCATGAAAATCTTCCATCATTGTTTAACATTAATTTTCGATTATGAAATTCCAAATTAAAATTATTAGTAACACTTTTGATTATATCAAAAGCATCAGCCGGTCTAGCTGGATATCCATATGGTTGAGGATTAGATGCAATAGCTCATGGTGTTCTCAGCATATTAAATTGATTATTATCGGGATAATCAGTGAGATCCTTCGCGAACATCATTGAATGATCGGCAGATTTGATAAAATCATCAGAGTATCTCGCGAATCCTAGTATCATACTTGCGACATCAACGTAATTATCGGTAGATTCTATTCTGTTAGAATTAATTAGATACTGAGCACTACCAAATAATGCCATTATACCATTTTTGACAAAACAGATCGGGGTTGTTGAGAGATTAGGATAAGGTGTGCTAACATTATGTTTTTGAACTAATCCTCTTTCCAACTCGATAAAGGCTTCACACGGTAAGAAGTATTTAGAGGTATCACCAAATCAAAGTTTAATTCGTGATCTAGCATTGGCATATATGAGAAAAATTGAAAATCACATACAGAATCGTATCGCGGTACGGGTGTATCCATGTCAAAAGCATCATCGGAAATCGATTGGAACATTTTATTATATAAGTGATGATCTAAATCATAATCGTCTGTGACTGGAACCAGCAACCAAATTAGCAACAACATTTTTTGTAAATGATCATTCAATTAATTTTCCAACGGAGCCAATTTATGAGCTACTTTGAAATATTTACTTCTTTACTCACCTTAGTTGGCATTAATTCCATAGACGGTAATTTTTTTGTTGTCCACGAAATAACGATATAAGCTTATTTTTAACGGTATTAAACACGCTACCAGCTAGATCACCAACTGCACCAACAACCTTACTAACAATAGCACCAATAGCTTTTGACGCTAGTTTTTTTCCAACAGGAATAATCTTTGGAGCAATTCTAGCGAATAATCCTGAGACGTCATTACCTAATCCGCCTCTGTGATATACTTTGTATACTGGTAATCTCGAGTTCATGACGTAAACTCTAGTTGGTTTGTTACGATACATTTTATTTAGATGTTATCTGTCTAATCGTTGTGATAACCGTTGATTATTTCATTGATGAAACCGCGATATAATACAATATCCATAAAACCTCATTGAAGTAATCGCTGACAGATATCAGCAGCTTCATTAATTATTTCGGGATAATTATTTCCAGCTCGTTTTCCACCGATGAGAACCTCCAATCATGATATATCATCGAGGATACTTCGCAAACAAAGATCACCAGCGTGAACCTTTGGTTGAGAATATCCAGATTTACCCGTTGCACCCTTTGCATCATCATTTTCTACATCAGAAGGATAATGTAATTGAGTTGGTTGAAGCGATTGAGGTAGCTGAGGCAATTGATGTTTTTTTTGTTTTTATAGTGATTTTCGTTGTTTTCATTGTTGTTTTTCTTGTTGTTCTCCTTTCCGTTGTTCTTGTTTTCTTAACTGTTCCTTTACAGCTTCATGTTTTTCATATAATAGCTCCGCTGTATCAATATGCGCTATATACTTTGGATCATTTTTGTTAATTTGTTTTATTTGATTTTTAACTTTAGAGATCACATCAACCCAATGATGCATATTTGTGATAAAATTTGTATGTTCCGGTTTCAAATATTTATTTTTATTATAATATTCAACAACAGCAAAATTAATACAATCATTTATATCACTGTTATCGATGTGAGCTAAAGCTTCCTCTGTAAACCTATTTCGTAGTTTATCAACTCGCTCCTCGTCTGTTTTTTTTTGGATCAAATCGAAAAGTTTCCGGTTTAGACTGTGCTACTATATTTTAGAGTGTAGGTATTACACCTTTTTTAGTAACGGTAACAACCTTTTGAGTAACCGTAGCAATGATAGGCTTAAATAATTGTTTAGTATCAGCAGCAAAATCAAGTCGATGTTGTTGTTTTGCGTGGAGATTATCTGTAAAAGAATCTCTCACCGGAAGCAATTTCTTAATGGCGGCTAACCGCTCTCTGTTCAATCTAGTAATCTGTGCTTCTCCGATATTTGCCATATATTAACACGTATGATATCAATTCGAGGATTGACAAAATAGCAGCTGCATCGTTAAACCGTTATTTTAACAAAATTAAACCTGCACAACCTTTTATAAGGTTTACCCCCTTGACATTTCACATTTCTGAATAAATGTTATTTTGACACATTAACAGCTGTATTGTTAAAATTCTAGAAACCATAATTTTAACAAACTAAGACCTGCACAACCTTTTGTAGGGTTCGCCCCGACACCCCACCCACTGCTGCTCACTCACCAAAGTGCATCCCATACAACACTAAGTGATGTATGGAAAAGGAGAGAAAATATGTTGAAGCTAAGGCATACAAATTATTTAAAAATACACAGAGAAGCAGATAGCTAAAATAGATTTTGCTGACTGCACTATAATTTTTTTTATATTTTTCTTCAGAGGGCAGGGGCCAGTTTTCATGTGCAAATTTAATGCTGCAATCTGCGACTTAGTATAAAAAAATGATAAAACTTAATACGTATGTTGAAAAGTTCCATATTTTTAAATACCTATATTAAAATGAAGCATAAGAATAGTATCCACTTGAACGTAAACGTCAATGGCAGTTCATAGCAGAATAAGTTTATGCACCCCAATCCCAAATTTATACCTGCAACTTTCATGTCTGCAGGTCATTTTTGACACCATGTGATGCTCATAGTGCAAACACAAGCTCTTTTCCTAGGTGACAATTCTGCAAAACAGTGTGTTTTAATTAAAAAGGCTGACGCAGTTGAAAATATTTGTCATCCAAGCCATTTCTGATATATTCTACTTGCACCAAACCCATGTGTTTACTACTATGGGAGGCTAGCTCATCTTCCTTGTCCACTATTGGTATTTCACTATCAACATACAGCAGAGTAACTATGGAAGGTGCATATGCCTGACATCAATTTCAAGAACAACACAATCCTAAAACACCTAGTTCACAAATATATCCATATCGTTAAATACTAATCAGTAATAGCTGAAAAAGTCACATCATAGCCTTAACTTATGAAACTTGCCAGGGGTGTATTTATAAAAATGGACCCTGCCACCTGCCACGGTTGTAGTAGTTAAGTTTTACAAAAATAGATTTTTAGGAATGAACGGCTCTATTCTGAATTGCATTATATAGCGGTACAAATCTTTAACCGTTTACATATCCTTTGGATTCTTAAGTATCATATCTTTTATATTGTTCAATCGCCATACAATGAAGAAATGAAATACCTTATAAATATACATGCTGATCAATTGTAATTAAATGCAAGCAATTTCTTGAAATATTTTTATTCCTGTTGGATTGCAGACAGTAAATTATTATTGAATATATTCTTTTTCATATGATGAAAGTTATTTTTTTCAAATACTTGCTGCAATTTTATTTAAAATTTTGTGCTGAAAGGTATTGAAAACTGGCAAACAAACACTCATCCAAGTTGTAGTTCCTTTCCAGTTTTTCAACATTAACAAGAATTGTTAGACTAATTCTGAATTAAACATTGATTATTATATTTATTTGACATATTGAATGAATTCACATTGTTTAATGCTTTATATGAGGTGTTGACTCAGATTGCATATTCACCTAGTATTGGTATTAGCAGCAATGATTAATGGATTGTAGTGATGGAGATTGGATTTAATTTCACAACTGGTCATTTTCGCTTGATTCATGATCAGTTTATATTTTCTTTATCCACATTGTGTCATTGTGTGTTTTGTTTGTGAAAAAAGAAATGTAGATTTAAATCTGAAACAGATGGAATGATGCAAAATCTGAATTTCACCATGATTAATCTCATCATTTAAAATAATTTTCAAGTTTAGCAAAATAGACAGATGACAATACATTTATCAGAAACTTGTTTTTTTTGGGGGGGGGAGGGGGGAGTTAAATAAATTTGCTGCTGCTTTATATTGATCAGACCTTGAAAACTTTTTTTTCTTCAAATTCCACAGTATTGTTTGAAAGAGTTATGGTTGATTATATCCAGTTATGATATTAATATTCTGCACGATTTAAAATAAATATACAATTGGTTGTTTGCCATGAAGACACTAAACGAGTTTGATTTCTTACAAACAGATTTTAGTTCTGCTAGAAACCTTTACCAAGGTTTGTTTAGTGTGAGCTACATTTAGTATGCCTCAGATGAAATCCATATTTATACATCCTGTTAGTAAGGTATAAGCTCTTAATGTGCAAATTTCCTAATGTTTACTTACCTCCAGAGAAAATTAATACAAGAAAATTCCTTTGTTTAATTACCTCCAGAGAAAATTATTACAAGAAGTCTTTTGTTTAATTATCTCCAGAAAAAAGTATCACAAGCAGAATATTTTGTTTAATTATCTCCAGATAAATTTTCACAAGCAGAGTCCTATGTTTAATTACCTCCAGAGAAAAGTATCACAAGCAGAGTTGTACTTCTTTGCTTTACTTCATTCCCTTGTAATCTTTGACCTTTTATCTGAGATTGATGTTCATAGATTTGGTTACATAAAAGATTCTTTGAACTGATTCAATGTAACTATATTATCAGTATGTGGAAACAAGCTTCAATGAATTG